>OY776671.1:7771715-8404715 GCA_963675795.1 Crossocerus cetratus
ATGCACAGACCCGTTTCTGGAGTCGAAAAAACACGAGATCATGCTTTGGGAATAACCTCGATTTTGTCGTCAACGGTTCGTCGGATTCCAATTCTGTCGCTTCTAACGCGTTCCTCCGGTCATTTTAAGTCGGAATTAGTCATCAGAAATGCACAGACACGTTTCTGGAGTCGAAAAAATATGAGATCATGCTTTGGGAATATCCTCGATTTTGTCGTCAACGGTTAGTCGGATCCCAATTCTGTCGCTTCTAACGCATTCCTCGCGTCATTTTACTTTGGAAATAGTCATGAGAAATGCACAGACACGTTTCTGGAGTCCAAAAAACACGAGATTCATGTTTTGGGAATGCCCGCGATTTTCTCGTTAACGGTTGGTCGGATCCCAATTCTGTCGCTTCTAACGCGTTCCTCGCGTCATTTTACGTTGGAAATAATCATGAGAAATGCACAGACACGTTTCTGGAGTCGAACAAATACGACATCATGCTGTGGGAATATCCTCGATTTTGTCGTCAACGGTTGGTCGGATCCCAATTCTGTCGCTTCTAACGCGTTCCTCCGGTCATTTTAAGTCGGAATTAGTCATCAGAAATGCACAGACACGTTTCTGGAGTCGAAAAAACACGAGATCATGCTTTGGGAATAACCTCGATTTTGTGGTCAACGGTTGGTCGGATCCCAAATCTGTCGCTTCTAACGCGTTCCTCGCGTCATTTTACGTTGGAAATAGTCATGAGAAATTCACAGACACGTTTCTGGAGTCCAAAAAACACGAGATTCATGTTTTGGGAATGCCCGCGATTTTCTCGTTAACGGTTGGTCGGATCCCAATTCTGTCGCTTCTAACGCGTTCCTCGCGTCATTTTACGTTGGAAATAGTCATGAGAAATGCACAGACAACGTTTCTGGAGTCCAAAAAACACGAGATCAGGTTTTGGTAATGCCCGCGATTTTCTTGTCAACGGTTGGTCGGATCCCAATTCTGTCGCTTCTAACGCGTTCCTCGCGTCATTTTACGTTGGAAATAATCATGAGAAATGCACAGATACGTTTCTGGAGTCGAAAAAATACGACATCATGCTTTGGGAATAACCTCGATTTTGTCGTCAACGGTTGGTGGGATCCCAATTCTGTCGCTTCTAACGCGTTCCTCCGGCCATTTTAAGTCGGAATTAGTCATCAGAAATGCACAGACAATGTTTCTGGAGTCCAAAAAAACACGAGATTCAGGTTTTGGGAATGCCCGCGATTTTCTCGTTAACGGTTGGTCGGATCCCAATTCTGTCGCTTCTAACGCGTTTCTCGCGTCATTTTAAGTCGGAATTAGCCATCAGAAAAGCACAGACACGTTTCTGGAGTCGAAAAAATATGAGATCATGCTTTGGGAATACCCTCGATTTTGTCGTCAACGGTTGGTCGGATCCCAATTCTGTCGCTTCTAACGCATTCCTCGCGTCATTTTACTTTGGAAATAGTCATGAGAAATGCACAGACACGTTTCTGGAGTCCAAAAAACACGAGATTCATGTTTTGGGAATGCCCGCGATTTTCTCGTTAACGGTTGGTCGGATCCCAATTCTGTCGCTTCTAACGCGTTCCTCGCGTCATTTTACGTTGGAAGTAGTCATGAGAAATGCACAGACAATGTTTCTGGAGTCCAAAAAAACACGAGATTCAGGTTTTGGGAATGCCCGCGATTTTCTCGTTAACGGTTGGTCGGATCCCAATTCTGTCGCTTCTAACGCGTTCCTCGCGTCATTTTACGTTGGAAATAGTCATGAGAAATTCACAGACACGTTTCTGGAGTCCAAAAAACACGAGATTCAGGTTTTGGGAATGCCCGCGATTTTCCCGCTAACGGTTGGTCGGATTCCAATTCTGTCGCTTCTAACACGTTCCTCCGGTCATTTTAAGTCGGAATTAGTCATGACAAATGCACAGACACGTTTCTGGAGTCGAAAAAATATGAGATCATGCTTTGGGAATATCCTCGATTTTGTCGTCAACGGTTGGTCGGATCCCAATTCTGTCGCTTCTAACGCGTTCCTCGCGTCATTTTACGTTGGAAATAGTCATGAGAAATGCAGAGACACGTTTCTGGAGTCGAAAAAATACGAGATAGTGCTTTGGGAATACCCTCGATTTCGTCGTCAACGGTTGGTCGGATCCCAAATCTATCGCTTCTAACGCGTTCCTCGCGTCATTTTACGTTGGAAATAGTCATGAGAAATTCACAGACACGTTTCTGGAGTCCAAAAAACACGAGATTCAGGTTTTGGGAATGCCCGCGATTTTCTCGTTAACGGTTGGTCGGATTCCAATTCTGTCGCTTCTAACACGTTCCTCCGGTCATTTTAAGTCGGAATTAGTCATGAGAAATGCACAGACACGTTTCTGGAGTCGAAAAAATATGAGATCATGCTTTGGGAATACCCTCGATTTTTTCGTCAACGGTTGGTCGGATCCCACTTCTGTCGCTTCTAACGCATTCCTCGCGTCATTTTACTTTGGAAATAGTCATGAGAAATGCACAGACACGTTTCTGGAGTCCAAAAAACACGAGATTCATGTTTTGGGAATGCCCGCGATTTTCTCGTTAACGGTTGGTCGGATCCCAATTCTGTCGCTTCTAACGCGTTCCTCGCGTCATTTTACGTTGGAAATAATCATGAGAAATGCACAGACACGTTTCTGGAGTCGAAAAAATACGAGATCATGCTTTGGGAATAACCTCGATTTTCTCGTCAACGGTTGGTCGGATCCCAATTCTGTCGCGTCTAACGCGTTCCTCGCGTCATTTTACGTTGGAAATAATCATGAGAAATGCACAGACACGTTTCTGGAGTCGAAAAAATACGACATCATGCTGTGGGAATATCCTCGATTTTGTCGTCAACGGTTGGTCGGATCCCAATTCTGTCGCTTCTAACGCGTTCCTCCCGTCATTTTAAGTCGGAATTAGTCATCAGAAATGCACAGACACGTTTCTGGAGTCGAAAAAACACGAGATCATGCTTTGGGAATAACCTCGATTTTGTGGTCAACGGTTGGTCGGATCCCAAATCTGTCGCTTCTAACGCGTTCCTCGCGTCATTTTACGTTGGAAATAGTCATGAGAAATTCACAGACACGTTTCTGGAGTCCAAAAAACACGAGATTCATGTTTTGGGAATGCCCGCGATTTTCTCGTTAACGGTTGGTCGGATCCCAATTCTGTCGCTTCTAACGCGTTCCTCGCGTCATTTTACGTTGGAAATAGTCATGAGAAATGCACAGACAACGTTTCTGGAGTCCAAAAAACACGAGATCAGGTTTTGGTAATGCCCGCGATTTTCTCGTCAACGGTTGGTCGGATCCCAATTCTGTCGCTTCTAACGCGTTCCTCGCGTCATTTTACGTTGGAAATAATCATGAGAAATGCACAGATACGTTTCTGGAGTCGAAAAAATACGAGATCATGCTTTGGGAATAACCTCGATTTTGTCGTCAACGGTTGGTGGGATCCCAATTCTGTCGCTTCTAACGCGTTCCTCCGGCCATTTTAAGTCGGAATTAGTCATCAGAAATGCACAGACCCGTTTCTGGAGTCGAAAAAACACGAGATCATGCTTTGGGAATAACCTCGATTTTGTCGTCAACGGTTGGTCGGATTCCAATTCTGTCGCTTCTAACGCGTTCCTCCGGTCATTTTAAGTCGGAATTAGTCATGAGAAATGCACAGACACGTTTCTGGAGTCCAAAAAACACGAGATTCATGTTTTGGGAATGCCCGCGATTTTCTCGTTAACGGTTGGTCGGATCCTAATTCTGTCGCTTCTAACGCGTTCCTCGCGTCATTTTAAGTCGGAATTAGCCATCAGAAATGCACAGACACGTTTCTGGAGTCGAAAAAATATGAGATCATGCTTTGGGAATACCCTCGATTTTGTCGTCAACGGTTGGTCGGATCCCAATTCTGTCGCTTCTAACGCATTCCTCGCGTCATTTTACTTTGGAAATAGTCATGAGAAATGCACAGACACGGTTCTGGAGTCGAAAAAACACGAGATCATGCTTTGGGAATAACCTCGATTTTGTCGTCAACGGTTGGTCGGATCTCAAATCTGTCGCTTCTAACGCGTTCCTCGCGTCATTTTACGTTGGAAATAGTCATGAGAAATTCACAGACACGTTTCTGGAGTCCAAAAAACACGAGATTCAGGTTTTGGGAATGCCCGCGATTTTCTCGCTAACGGTTGGTCGGATCCCAATTCTGTCGCTTCTGACGCGTTCCTCGCGTCATTTTACGTTGGAAATAGTCATGAGAAATGCACAGACATGTTTCTGGAGTCCAAAAAACACGAGATCAGGTTTTGCTAATGCCCGCGATTTTCTCGTCAACGGTTGGTCGGATCCCAATTCTGTCGCTTCTAACGCGTTCCTCGCGTCATTTTACGTTGGAAATAGTCATGAGAAATGCACATACACGTTTCTGGAGTCGAAAAAATACGAGATCGTGCTTTGGGAATACCCTCGATTTTCTCGTCAACGGTTGGTCGGATCCCAATTCTGTCGCTTCTGACGCGTTCCTCGCGTCATTTTAAGTCGGAATTAGTCATCAGAAATGCACAGACACGTTTCTGGAGTCGAAAAAACACGAGATCATGCTTTGGGAATAACCTCGATTTTGTGGTCAACGGTTGGTCGGATCCCAAATCTGTCGCTTCTATCGCGTTCCTCGCGTCATTTTACGTTGGAAATAGTCATGAGAAATTCACAGACACGTTTCTGGAGTCCAAAAAACACGAGATCATGTTTTGGGAATACCCTCGATTTTCTAGTGAACGGTTGGTCGGATCCCAATTCTGTCGCGTCTAACGCGTTCCTCGCGTCATTTTACGTTGGAAATAATCATGAGAAATGCACAGACACGTTTCTGGAGTCGAAAAAATACGACATCATGCTGTGGGAATATCCTCGATTTTGTCGTCAACGGTTGGTCGGATCCCAATTCTGTCGCTTCTAACGCGTTCCTCCGGTCATTTTAAGTCGGAATTAGTCATCAGAAATGCACAGACACGTTTCTGGAGTCGAAAAAACACGAGATCATGCTTTGGGAATAACTTCGATTTTGTGGTCAACGGGTGGTCGGATCCCAAATCTGTCGCTTCTAACGCGTTCCTCGCGTCATTTTACGTTGGAAATAGTCATGAGAAATTCACAGACACGTTTCTGGAGTCCAAAAAACACGAGATTCAGGTTTTGGGAATGCCCGCGATTTTCTCGTTAACGGTTGGTCGGATCCCAATTCTGTCGCTTCTAACGCGTTCCTCGCGTCATTTTAAGTCGGAATTAGCCATCAGAAATGCACAGACACGCTTCTGGAGTCGAAAAAACACGAGATCATGCTTTGGGAATAACCTTGATTTTGTCGTCAACGGTTGGTGGGATCCCAATTCTGTCGCTTCTAACGCGTTCCTCCAGTCATTTTAAGTCGGAATTAGTCATCAGAAATGCACAGACACGTTTCTGGAGTCGAAAAAACACGAGATCATGCTTTGGGAATAACCTCGATTTTGTCGTCAACGGTTGGTCGGATCTCAAATCTGTCGCTTCTAACGCGTTCCTCGCGTCATTTTACGTTGGAAATAGTCATGAGAAATTCACAGACACGTTTCTGGAGTCCAAAAAACACGAGATTCAGGTTTTGGGAATGCCCGCGATTTTCTCGCTAACGGTTGGTCGGATCCCAATTCTGTCGCTTCTGACGCGTTCCTCGCGTCATTTTACGTTGGAAATAGTCATGAGAAATGCACAGACATGTTTCTGGAGTCCAAAAAACACGAGATCAGGTTTTGCTAATGCCCGCGATTTTCTCGTCAACGGTTGGTCGGATCCCAATTCTGTCGCTTCTAACGCGTTCCTCGCGTCATTTTACGTTGGAAATAGTCATGAGAAATGCACATACACGTTTCTGGAGTCGAAAAAATACGAGATCGTGCTTTGGGAATACCCTCGATTTTCTCGTCAACGGTTGGTCGGATCCCAATTCTGTCGCTTCTGACGCGTTCCTCGCGTCATTTTAAGTCGGAATTAGTCATCAGAAATGCACAGACACGTTTCTGGAGTCGAAAAAACACGAGATCATGCTTTGGGAATAACCTCGATTTTGTGGTCAACGGTTGGTCAGATCCCAAATCTGTCGCTTCTATCGCGTTCCTCGCGTCATTTTACGTTGGAAATAGTCATGAGAAATTCACAGACACGTTTCTGGAGTCCAAAAAACACGAGATCATGTTTTGGGAATACCCTCGATTTTCTAGTGAACGGTTGGTCGGATCCCAATTCTGTCGCGTCTAACGCGTTCCTCGTGTCATTTTACGTTGGAAATAATCATGAGAAATGCACAGACACGTTTCTGGAGTCGAAAATATACGACATCATGCTGTGGGAATATCCTCGATTTTGTCGTCAACGGTTGGTCGGATCCCAATTCTGTCGCTTCTAACGCGTTCCTCCGGTCATTTTAAGTCGGAATTAGTCATCAGAAATGCACAGACACGTTTCTGGAGTCGAAAAAACACGAGATCATGCTTTGGGAATAACTTCGATTTTGTGGTCAACGGGTGGTCGGATCCCAAATCTGTCGCTTCTAACGCGTTCCTCGCGTCATTTTACGTTGGAAATAGTCATGAGAAATTCACAGACACGTTTCTGGAGTCCAAAAAACACGAGATTCAGGTTTTGGGAATGCCCGCGATTTTCTCGTTAACGGTTGGTCGGATCCCAATTCTGTCGCTTCTAACGCGTTCCTCGCGTCATTTTAAGTCGGAATTAGCCATCAGAAATGCACAGACACGCTTCTGGAGTCGAAAAAACACGAGATCATGCTTTGGGAATAACCTTGATTTTGTCGTCAACGGTTGGTGGGATCCCAATTCTGTCGCTTCTAACGCGTTCCTCCAGTCATTTTAAGTCGGAATTAGTCATCAGAAATGCACAGACACGTTTCTGGAGTCGAAAAAACACGAGATCATGCTTTGGGAATAACCTCGATTTTGTCGTCAACGGTTGGTCGGATCCCAATTCTGTCGCTTCTAACGCGTTCCTCGCGTCATTTTACGTTGGAAATAGTCATGAGAAATTCACAGACACGTTTCTGGAGTCGAAAAAATACGAGATCATGCTTTGGGAATACCCTCGATTTTCTCGTCAACGGTTTGTCGGATCCCAATTCTGTCGCTTCTAACGCGTTCCTCGCGTCATTTTATGTTGGAAATAGTCATGAGAAATGCACAGACACGTTTCTGGAGTCGAAAAAATACGAGATCATGCTTTGGGAATACCCTCGATTTTCTCGTCAACGGTTGGTCGGATCCCAATTCTGTCGCGTCTAACGCGTTCCTCGCGTCATTTTACGTTGGAAATAATCATGAGAAATGCACAGACACGTTTCTGGAGTCGAAAAAATACGACATCATGCTGTGGGAATATCCTCGATTTTGTCGTCAACGGTTGGTCGGATCCCAATTCTGTCGCTTCTAACGCGTTCCTCCGGTCATTTTAAGTCGGAATTAGTCATCAGAAATGCACAGACACGTTTCTGGAGTCGAAAAAACACGAGATCATGCTTTGGGAATAACTTCGATTTTGTGGTCAACGGGTGGTCGGATCCCAAATCTGTCGCTTCTAACGCGTTCCTCGCGTCATTTTACGTTGGAAATAGTCATGAGAAATTCACAGACACGTTTCTGGAGTCCAAAAAACACGAGATTCAGGTTTTGGGAATGCCCGCGATTTTCTCGTTAACGGTTGGTCGGATCCCAATTCTGTCGCTTCTAACGCGTTCCTCGCGTCATTTTAAGTCGGAATTAGCCATCAGAAATGCACAGACACGCTTCTGGAGTCGAAAAAACACGAGATCATGCTTTGGGAATAACCTTGATTTTGTCGTCAACGGTTGGTGGGATCCCAATTCTGTCGCTTCTAACGCGTTCCTCCAGTCATTTTAAGTCGGAATTAGTCATCAGAAATGCACAGACACGTTTCTGGAGTCGAAAAAACACGAGATCATGCTTTGGGAATAACCTCGATTTTGTCGTCAACGGTTGGTCGGATCTCAAATCTGTCGCTTCTAACGCGTTCCTCGCGTCATTTTACGTTGGAAATAGTCATGAGAAATTCACAGACACGTTTCTGGAGTCCAAAAAACACGAGATTCAGGTTTTGGGAATGCCCGCGATTTTCTCGCTAACGGTTGGTCGGATCCCAATTCTGTCGCTTCTGACGCGTTCCTCGCGTCATTTTACGTTGGAAATAGTCATGAGAAATGCACAGACATGTTTCTGGAGTCCAAAAAACACGAGATCAGGTTTTGCTAATGCCCGCGATTTTCTCGTCAACGGTTGGTCGGATCCCAATTCTGTCGCTTCTAACGCGTTCCTCGCGTCATTTTACGTTGGAAATAGTCATGAGAAATGCACATACACGTTTCTGGAGTCGAAAAAATACGAGATCGTGCTTTGGGAATACCCTCGATTTTCTCGTCAACGGTTGGTCGGATCCCAGTTCTGTCGCTTCTGACGCGTTCCTCGCGTCATTTTAAGTCGGAATTAGTCATCAGAAATGCACAGACACGTTTCTGGAGTCGAAAAAACACGAGATCATGCTTTGGGAATAACCTCGATTTTGTGGTCAACGGTTGGTCAGATCCCAAATCTGTCGCTTCTATCGCGTTCCTCGCGTCATTTTACGTTGGAAATAGTCATGAGAAATTCACAGACACGTTTCTGGAGTCCAAAAAACACGAGATCATGTTTTGGGAATACCCTCGATTTTCTAGTGAACGGTTGGTCGGATCCCAATTCTGTCGCGTCTAACGCGTTCCTCGCGTCATTTTACGTTGGAAATAATCATGAGAAATGCACAGACACGTTTCTGGAGTCGAAAATATACGACATCATGCTGTGGGAATATCCTCGATTTTGTCGTCAACGGTTGGTCGAATCCCAATTCTGTCGCTTCTAACGCGTTCCTCCGGTCATTTTAAGTCGGAATTAGTCATCAGAAATGCACAGACACGTTTCTGGAGTCGAAAAAACACGAGATCATGCTTTGGGAATAACTTCGATTTTGTGGTCAACGGGTGGTCGGATCCCAAATCTGTCGCTTCTAACGCGTTCCTCGCGTCATTTTACGTTGGAAATAGTCATGAGAAATTCACAGACACGTTTCTGGAGTCCAAAAAACACGAGATTCAGGTTTTGGGAATGCCCGCGATTTTCTCGTTAACGGTTGGTCGGATCCCAATTCTGTCGCTTCTAACGCGTTCCTCGCGTCATTTTAAGTCGGAATTAGCCATCAGAAATGCACAGACACGCTTCTGGAGTCGAAAAAACACGAGATCATGCTTTGGGAATAACCTTGATTTTGTCGTCAACGGTTGGTGGGATCCCAATTCTGTCGCTTCTAACGCGTTCCTCCAGTCATTTTAAGTCGGAATTAGTCATCAGAAATGCACAGACACGTTTCTGGAGTCGAAAAAACACGAGATCATGCTTTGGGAATAACCTCGATTTTGTCGTCAACGCTTGGTCGGATCCCAATTCTGTCGCTTCTAACGCGTTCCTCGCGTCATTTTACGTTGGAAATAGTCATGAGAAATTCACAGACACGTTTCTGGAGTCGAAAAAATACGAGATCATGCTTTGGGAATACCCTCGATTTTCTCGTCAACGGTTGGTCGGATCCCAATTCTGTCGCTTCTAACGCGTTCCTCGCGTCATTTTACGTTGGAAATAGTCATGAGAAATGCACAGACACGTTTCTGGAGTCGAAAAAATACGAGATCGTGCTTTGGGAATACCCTCGATTTTCTCGTCAACGGTTGGTCGGATCCCAATTCTGTCGCTTCTGACGCGTTCCTCGCGTCATTTTACGTTGGAAATAGTCATGAGAAATTCACAGACACGTTTCTGGAGTCCAAAAAACACGAGATTCAGGTTTTGGGAATGCCCGCGATTTTCTCGTTAACGGTTGGTCGGATTCCAATTCTGTCGCTTCCAACACGTTCCTCCGGTCATTTTAAGTCGGAATTAGTCATGAGAAATGCACAGACACGTTTCTGGAGTCGAAAAAATATGAGATCATGCTTTGGGAATACCCTCGATTTTTTCGTCAACGGTTGGTCGGATCCCACTTCTGTCGCTTCTAACGCATTCCTCGCGTCATTTTACTTTGGAAATAGTCATGAGAAATGCACAGACACGTTTCTGGAGTCCAAAAAACACGAGATTCATGTTTTGGGAATGCCCGCGATTTTCTCGTTAACGGTTGGTCGGATCCCAATTCTGTCGCTTCTAACGCGTTCCTCGCGTCATTTTACGTTGGAAATAATCATGAGAAATGCACAGACACGTTTCTGGAGTCGAAAAAATACGAGATCATGCTTTGGGAATAACCTCGATTTTGTCGTCAACGGTTGGTGGGATCCCAATTCTGTCGCTTCTAACGCGTTCCTCCGGTCATTTTAAGTCGGAATTAGTCATCAGAAATGCACAGACACGTTTCTGGAGTCGACAAAACACGAGATCATGCTTTGGGAATAACCTCGATTTTGTCGTCAACGGTTTGTCGGATCCCAGTTCTGTCGCTTCTGACGCGTTCCTCGCGTCATTTTAAGTCGGAATTAGTCATCAGAAATGCACAGACACGTTTCTGGAGTCGACAAAACACGAGATCATGCTTTGGGAATAACCTCGATTTTGTCGTCAACGGTTTGTCGGATCCCAATTCTGTCGCTTCTAACGCGTTCCTCGCGTCATTTTATGTTGGAAATAGTCATGAGAAATGCACAGACACGTTTCTGGAGTCGAAAAAATACGAGATCATGCTTTGGGAATACCCTCGATTTTCTCGTCAACGGTTGGTCGGATCCCAATTCTGTCGCGTCTAACGCGTTCCTCGCGTCATTTTACGTTGGAAATAATCATGAGAAATGCACAGACACGTTTCTGGAGTCGAAAAAATACGACATCATGCTGTGGGAATATCCTCGATTTTGTCGTCAACGGTTGGTCGGATCCCAATTCTGTCGCTTCTAACGCGTTCCTCCGGTCATTTTAAGTCGGAATTAGTCATCAGAAATGCACAGACACGTTTCTGGAGTCGAAAAAACACGAGATCATGCTTTGGGAATAACTTCGATTTTGTGGTCAACGGGTGGTCGGATCCCAAATCTGTCGCTTCTAACGCGTTCCTCGCGTCATTTTACGTTGGAAATAGTCATGAGAAATTCACAGACACGTTTCTGGAGTCCAAAAAACACGAGATTCAGGTTTTGGGAATGCCCACGATTTTCTCGTTAACGGTTGGTCGGATCCCAATTCTGTCGCTTCTAACGCGTTCCTCGCGTCATTTTAAGTCGGAATTAGCCATCAGAAATGCACAGACACGCTTCTGGAGTCGAAAAAACACGAGATCATGCTTTGGGAATAACCTTGATTTTGTCGTCAACGGTTGGTGGGATCCCAATTCTGTCGCTTCTAACGCGTTCCTCCAGTCATTTTAAGTCGGAATTAGTCATCAGAAATGCACAGACACGTTTCTGGAGTCGAAAAAACACGAGATCATGCTTTGGGAATAACCTCGATTTTGTCGTCAACGGTTGGTCGGATCTCAAATCTGTCGCTTCTAACGCGTTCCTCGCGTCATTTTACGTTGGAAATAGTCATGAGAAATTCACAGACACGTTTCTGGAGTCCAAAAAACACGAGATTCAGGTTTTGGGAATGCCCGCGATTTTCTCGCTAACGGTTGGTCGGATCCCAATTCTGTCGCTTCTGACGCGTTCCTCGCGTCATTTTACGTTGGAAATAGTCATGAGAAATGCACAGACATGTTTCTGGAGTCCAAAAAACACGAGATCAGGTTTTGCTAATGCCCGCGATTTTCTCGTCAACGGTTGGTCGGATCCCAATTCTGTCGCTTCTAACGCGTTCCTCGCGTCATTTTACGTTGGAAATAGTCATGAGAAATGCACATACACGTTTCTGGAGTCGAAAAAATACGAGATCGTGCTTTGGGAATACCCTCGATTTTCTCGTCAACGGTTGGTCGGATCCCAGTTCTGTCGCTTCTGACGCGTTCCTCGCGTCATTTTAAGTCGGAATTAGTCATCAGAAATGCACAGACACGTTTCTGGAGTCGAAAAAACACGAGATCATGCTTTGGGAATAACCTCGATTTTGTGGTCAACGGTTGGTCAGATCCCAAATCTGTCGCTTCTATCGCGTTCCTCGCGTCATTTTACGTTGGAAATAGTCATGAGAAATTCACAGACACGTTTCTGGAGTCCAAAAAACACGAGATCATGTTTTGGGAATACCCTCGATTTTCTAGTGAACGGTTGGTCGGATCCCAATTCTGTCGCGTCTAACGCGTTCCTCGCGTCATTTTACGTTGGAAATAATCATGAGAAATGCACAGACACGTTTCTGGAGTCGAAAATATACGACATCATGCTGTGGGAATATCCTCGATTTTGTCGTCAACGGTTGGTCGAATCCCAATTCTGTCGCTTCTAACGCGTTCCTCCGGTCATTTTAAGTCGGAATTAGTCATCAGAAATGCACAGACACGTTTCTGGAGTCGAAAAAACACGAGATCATGCTTTGGGAATAACTTCGATTTTGTGGTCAACGGGTGGTCGGATCCCAAATCTGTCGCTTCTAACGCGTTCCTCGCGTCATTTTACGTTGGAAATAGTCATGAGAAATTCACAGACACGTTTCTGGAGTCCAAAAAACACGAGATTCAGGTTTTGGGAATGCCCGCGATTTTCTCGTTAACGGTTGGTCGGATCCCAATTCTGTCGCTTCTAACGCGTTCCTCGCGTCATTTTAAGTCGGAATTAGCCATCAGAAATGCACAGACACGCTTCTGGAGTCGAAAAAACACGAGATCATGCTTTGGGAATAACCTTGATTTTGTCGTCAACGGTTGGTGGGATCCCAATTCTGTCGCTTCTAACGCGTTCCTCCAGTCATTTTAAGTCGGAATTAGTCATCAGAAATGCACAGACACGTTTCTGGAGTCGAAAAAACACGAGATCATGCTTTGGGAATAACCTCGATTTTGTCGTCAACGGTTGGTCGGATCCCAATTCTGTCGCTTCTAACGCGTTCCTCGCGTCATTTTACGTTGGAAATAGTCATGAGAAATTCACAGACACGTTTCTGGAGTCGAAAAAATACGAGATCATGCTTTGGGAATACCCTCGATTTTCTCGTCAACGGTTGGTCGGATCCCAATTCTGTCGCTTCTGACGCGTTCCTCGCGTCATTTTACGTTGGAAATAGTTATGAGAAATGCACAGACATGTTTCTGGAGTCCAAAAAACACGAGATCAGGTTTTGCTAATGCCCGCGATTTTCTCGTCAACGGTTGGTCGGATCCCAATTCTGTCGCTTCTAACGCGTTCCTCGCGTCATTTTACGTTGGAAATAGTCATGAGAAATGCACAGACACGTTTCTGGAGTCGAAAAAATACGAGATCGTGCTTTGGGAATACCCTCGATTTTCTCGTCAACGGTTGGTCGGATCCCAATTCTGTCGCTTCTGACGCGTTCCTCGCGTCATTTTACGTTGGAAATAGTCATGAGAAATTCACAGACACGTTTCTGGAGTCCAAAAAACACGAGATTCAGGTTTTGGGAATGCCCGCGATTTTCTCGTTAACGGTTGGTCGGATTCCAATTCTGTCGCTTCTAACACGTTCCTCCGGTCATTTTAAGTCGGAATTAGTCATGAGAAATGCACAGACACGTTTCTGGAGTCGAAAAAATATGAGATCATGCTTTGGGAATACCCTCGATTTTTTCGTCAACGGTTGGTCGGATCCCACTTCTGTCGCTTCTAACGCATTCCTCGCGTCATTTTACTTTGGAAATAGTCATGAGAAATGCACAGACACGTTTCTGGAGTCCAAAAAACACGAGATTCATGTTTTGGGAATGCCCGCGATATTCTCGTTAACGGTTGGTCGGATCCCAATTCTGTCGCTTCTAACGCGTTCCTCGCGTCATTTTACGTTGGAAATAATCATGAGAAATGCACAGACACGTTTCTGGAGTCGAAAAAATACGAGATCATGCTTTGGGAATAACCTCGATTTTGTCGTCAACGGTTGGTGGGATCCCAATTCTGTCGCTTCTAACGCGTTCCTCCGGTCATTTTAAGTCGGAATTAGTCATCAGAAATGCACAGACACGTTTCTGGAGTCGACAAAACACGAGATCATGCTTTGGGAATAACCTCGATTTTGTCGTCAACGGTTTGTCGGATCCCAATTCTGTCGCTTCTAACGCGTTCCTCGCGTCATTTTATGTTGGAAATAGTCATGAGAAATGCACAGACACGTTTCTGGAGTCGAAAAAATACGAGATCATGCTTTGGGAATACCCTCGATTTTCTCGTCAACGGTTGGTCGGATCCCAATTCTGTCGCGTCTAACGCGTTCCTCGCGTCATTTTACGTTGGAAATAATCATGAGAAATGCACAGACACGTTTCTGGAGTCGAAAAAATACGACATCATGCTGTGGGAATATCCTCGATTTTGTCGTCAACGGTTGGTCGGATCCCAATTCTGTCGCTTCTAACGCGTTCCTCGCGTCATTTTACGTTGGAAATAATCATGAGAAATGCACAGACACGTTTCTGGAGTCGAAAAAATACGAGATCATGCTTTGGGAATAACCTCGATTTTGTCGTCAACGGTTGGTCGGATCCCAAATCTGTCGCTTCTAACGCGTTCCTCGCGTCATTTTACGTTGGAAATAGTCATGAGAAATTCACAGACACGTTTCTGGAGTCCAAAAAACACGAGATTCATGTTTTGGGAATGCCCGCGATTTTCTCGTTAACGGTTGGTCGGATCCCAATTCTGTCGCTTCTAACGCGTTCCTCGCGTCATTTTACGTTGGAAATAGTCATGAGAAATGCACAGACAACGTTTCTGGAGTCCAAAAAACACGAGATCAGGTTTTGGTAATGCCCGCGATTTTCTCGTCAACGGTTGGTCGGATCCCAATTCTGTCGCTTCTAACGCGTTCCTCGCGTCATTTTACGTTGGAAATAATCATGAGAAATGCACAGATACGTTTCTGGAGTCGAAAAAATACGAGATCATGCTTTGGGAATAACCTCGATTTTGTCGTCAACGGTTGGTGGGATCCCAATTCTGTCGCTTCTAACGCGTTCCTCCGGCCATTTTAAGTCGGAATTAGTCATCAGAAATGCACAGACCCGTTTCTGGAGTCGAAAAAACACGAGATCATGCTTTGGGAATAACCTCGATTTTGTCGTCAACGGTTGGTCGGATTCCAATTCTGTCGCTTCTAACGCGTTCCTCCGGTCATTTTAAGTGGGAATTAGTCATGAGAAATGCACAGACACGTTTCTGGAGTCCAAAAAACACGAGATTCATGTTTTGGGAATGCCCGCGATTTTCTCGTTAACGGTTGGTCGGATCCCAATTCTGTCGCTTCTAACGCGTTCCTCGCGTCATTTTAAGTCGGAATTAGCCATCAGAAATTCACAGACACGTTTCTGGAGTCGAAAAAATATGAGATCATGCTTTGGGAATACCCTCGATTTTGTCGTCAACGGTTGGTCGGATCCCAATTCTGTCGCTTCTAACGCATTCCTCGCGTCATTTTACTTTGGAAATAGTCATGAGAAATGCACAGACACGGTTCTGGAGTCGAAAAAACACGAGATCATGCTTTGGGAATAACCTCGATTTTGTCGTCAACGGTTGGTCGGATTCCAATTCTGTCGCTTCTAACGCGTTCCTCCGGTCATTTTAAGTCGGAATTAGTCATGAGAAATGCACAGACACGTTTCTGGAGTCCAAAAAACACGAGATTCATGTTTTGGGAATGCCCGCGATTTTCTCGTTAACGGTTGGTCGGATCCCAATTCTGTCGCTTCTAACGCGTTCCTCGCGTCATTTTAAGTCGGAATTAGCCATCAGAAATGCACAGACACGTTTCTGGAGTCGAAAAAACACGAGATCATGCTTTGGGAATAACCTCGATTTTGTCGTCAACGGTTGGTCGGATCTCAAATCTGTCGCTTCTAACGCATTCCTCGCGTCATTTTACTTTGGAAATAGTCATGAGAAATGCACAGACACGGTTCTGGAGTCGAAAAAACACGAGATCATGCTTTGGGAATAACCTCGATTTTGTCGTCAACGGTTGGTCGGATCTCAAATCTGTCGCTTCTAACGCGTTCCTCGCGTCATTTTACGTTGGAAATAGTCATGAGAAATTCACAGACACGTTTCTGGAGTCCAAAAAACACGAGATTCAGGTTTTGGGAATGCCCGCGATTTTCTCGCTAACGGTTGGTCGGATCCCAATTCTGTCGCTTCTGACGCGTTCCTCGCGTCATTTTACGTTGGAAATAGTCATGAGAAATGCACAGACATGTTTCTGGAGTCCAAAAAACACGAGATCAGGTTTTGCTAATGCCCGCGATTTTCTCGTCAACGGTTGGTCGGATCCCAATTCTGTCGCTTCTAACGCGTTCCTCGCGTCATTTTACGTTGGAAATAGTCATGAGAAATGCACAGACACGTTTCTGGAGTCGAAAAAATACGAGATCGTGCTTTGGGAATACCCTCGATTTTCTCGTCAACGGTTGGTCGGATCCCAATTCTGTCGCTTCTGACGCGTTCCTCGCGTCATTTTAAGTCGGAATTAGTCATCAGAAATGCACAGACACGTTTCTGGAGTCGAAAAAACACGAGATCATGCTTTGGGAATAACCTCGATTTTGTGGTCAACGGTTGGTCGGATCCCAAATCTGTCGCTTCTATCGCGTTCCTCGCGTCATTTTACGTTGGAAATAGTCATGAGAAATTCACAGACACGTTTCTGGAGTCCAAAAAACACGAGATCATGTTTTGGGAATACCCTCGATTTTCTAGTGAACGGTTGGTCGGATCCCAATTCTGTCGCGTCTAACGCGTTCCTCGCGTCATTTTACGTTGGAAATAATCATGAGAAATGCACAGACACGTTTCTGGAGTCGAAAAAATACGACATCATGCTGTGGGAATATCCTCGATTTTGTCGTCAACGGTTGGTCGGATCCCAATTCTGTCGCTTCTAACGCGTTCCTCCGGTCATTTTAAGTCGGAATTAGTCATCAGAAATGCACAGACACGTTTCTGGAGTCGAAAAAACACGAGATCATGCTTTGGGAATAACTTCGATTTTGTGGTCAACGGGTGGTCGGATCCCAAATCTGTCGCTTCTAACGCGTTCCTCGCGTCATTTTACGTTGGAAATAGTCATGAGAAATTCACAGACACGTTTCTGGAGTCCAAAAAACACGAGATTCAGGTTTTGGGAATGCCCGCGATTTTCTCGTTAACGGTTGGTCGGATCCCAATTCTGTCGCTTCTAACGCGTTCCTCGCGTCATTTTAAGTCGGAATTAGCCATCAGAAATGCACAGACACGCTTCTGGAGTCGAAAAAACACGAGATCATGCTTTGGGAATAACCTTGATTTTGTCGTCAACGGTTGGTGGGATCCCAATTCTGTCGCTTCTAACGCGTTCCTCCAGTCATTTTAAGTCGGAATTAGTCATCAGAAATGCACAGACACGTTTCTGGAGTCGAAAAAACACGAGATCATGCTTTGGGAATAACCTCGATTTTGTCGTCAACGGTTGGTCGGATCCCAATTCTGTCGCTTCTAACGCGTTCCTCGCGTCATTTTACGTTGGAAATAGTCATGAGAAATTCACAGACACGTTTCTGGAGTCGAAAAAATACGAGATCATGCTTTGGGAATACCCTCGATTTTCTCGTCAACGGTTGGTCGGATCCCAATTCTGTCGCTTCTGACGCGTTCCTCGCGTCATTTTACGTTGGAAATAGTTATGAGAAATGCACAGACATGTTTCTGGAGTCCAAAAAACACGAGATCAGGTTTTGCTAATGCCCGCGATTTTCTCGTCAACGGTTGGTCGGATCCCAATTCTGTCGCTTCTAACGCGTTCCTCGCGTCATTTTACGTTGGAAATAGTCATGAGAAATGCACAGACACGTTTCTGGAATCGAAAAAATACGAGATCGTGCTTTGGGAATACCCTCGATTTTCTCGTCAACGGTTGGTCGGATCCCAATTCTGTCGCTTCTGACGCGTTCCTCGCGTCATTTTAAGTCGGAATTAGTCATCAGAAATGCACAGACACGTTTCTGGAGTCGAAAAAACACGAGATCATGCTTTGGGAATAACCTCGATTTTGTGGTCAACGGTTGGTCGGATCCCAAATCTGTCGCTTCTATCGCGTTCCTCGCGTCATTTTACGTTGGAAATAGTCATGAGAAATTCACAGACACGTTTCTGGAGTCCAAAAAACACGAGATCATGTTTTGGGAATACCCTCGATTTTCTAGTGAACGGTTGGTCGGATCCCAATTCTGTCGCGTCTAACGCGTTCCTCGCGTCATTTTACGTTGGAAATAATCATGAGAAATGCACAGACACGTTTCTGGAGTCGAAAAAATACGAGATCATGCTTTGGGAGTAACCTCGATTTTGTGGTCAACGGGTGGTCGGATCCCAAATCTGTCGCTTCTAACGCGTTCCTCGCGTCATTTTACGTTGGAAATAGTCATGAGAAATTCACAGACACGTTTCTGGAGTCCAAAAAACACGAGATTCAGGTTTTGGGAATGCCCGCGATTTTCTCGTTAACGGTTGGTCGGATCCCAATTCTGTCGCTTCTAACGCGTTCCTCGCGTCATTTTAAGTCGGAATTAGCCATCAGAAATGCACAGACACGCTTCTGGAGTCGAAAAAAGACGAGATCATGCTTTGGGAATAACCTTGATTTTGTCGTCAACGGTTGGTGGGATCCCAATTCTGTCGCTTCTAACGCGTTCCTCCAGTCATTTTAAGTCGGAATTAGTCATCAGAAATGCACAGACACGTTTCTGGAGTCGAAAAAACACGAGATCATGCTTTGGGAATAACCTCGATTTTGTCGTCAACGGTTGGTCGGATCCCAATTCTGTCGCTTCTAACGCGTTCCTCGCGTCATTTTACGTTGGAAATAGTCATGAGAAATTCACAGACACGTTTCTGGAGTCGAAAAAATACGAGATCATGCTTTGGGAATACCCTCGATTTTCTCGTCAACGGTTGGTCGGATCCCAATTCTGTCGCTTCTGACGCGTTCCTCGCGTCATTTTACGTTGGAAATAGTCATGAGAAATGCACAGACATGTTTCTGGAGTCCAAAAAACACGAGATCAGGTTTTGCTAATGCCCGCGATTTTCTCGTCAACGGTTGATCGGATCCCAATTCTGTCGCTTCTAACGCGTTCCTCGCGTCATTTTACGTTGGAAATAGTCATGAGAAATGCACAGACACGTTTCTGGAGTCGAAAAAATACGAGATCGTGCTTTGGGAATACCCTCGATTTCTCGTCAACGGTTGGTCGGATCCCAATTCTGTCGCTTCTGACGCGTTCCTCGCGTCATTTTAAGTCGGAATTAGTCATCAGAAATGCACAGACACGTTTCTGGAGTCGAAAAAACACGAGATCATGCTTTGGGAATAACCTCGATTTTGTGGTCAACGGTTGGTCGGATCCCAAATCTGTCGCTTCTATCG
Organism: Crossocerus cetratus; assembly: GCA_963675795.1. NCBI lineage: Eukaryota > Metazoa > Arthropoda > Insecta > Hymenoptera > Crabronidae > Crossocerus > Crossocerus cetratus. Next base: position 7,791,396 of record OY776671.1, read on the forward strand.
CGTTCCTCGCGTCATTTTACGTTGGAAATAGTCATGAGAAATTCACAAAAACGTTTCTGGAGTCCAAGAAACACGAGATCAGGTTTTGGGAATAGACGCGATTTTCTCCTCAACGGTTGGTCGTATCGCAATTCCGTCGCTTTCAACGTGTTCCTCGCGTCATTTTAGGTCGGAAATAGGCGCTAGAAATTAACAAAAACGTTTCTAGAGTCCAAGAAACACAAGATCAGGTTTTGGGAATGCCCGCGATTTTCTCTTCGACGGTTGGTCGTATTGTAATTCTGTCGCTTCCAACGTGTTCCTCGAGTCATTTTACGTCGGAAATGGTCGTGAGAAAATCACAAAAACATTCACGGAGTCCACGAATCTCGAATTCAGGTTGTGGGAATAGACGCGATTTTCTGGTCAACGGTTGCTCGGATCGTAATTCTGTCGCTTCCAACGTGTTCTTCGCGTCATTTTACGTCGGAAATAGGTGTGAGAAATTCACGAAAACGTTTCTAGAGTCCAAGAAACACGAGATCAGGTTTTGGGAATGCCCGCGATTTTCTCGTCAACGGTTGGTCGTATCGCAATTCCGTCGCTTCCAACGTATTCCTCGCGTCATTTTACGTCGGAAATAGGCGTGAGAAATTCACAAAAACGTTTCTGGAGTCCAAGAAACACGAGATCAGGTTTTGGGAATGCCCGCGATTTTCTCCTCAACGGTTGGTCGTATCGCAATTCCGTCGCTTTCAACGTGTTCCTCGCTTAATTTTACGTCGGAATTAGGCATGAGGAATTCACAAAAACGTTCATGGAGTCCAAGAAACACGAGATCAGGTTTTGGGAATGCCCGCGATTTTCTCCTCAACGGTTGGTCGTATCGCAATTCCGTCGCTTCCAACGTGTTCCTTGAGTCATTTTACGTCGGAAATGGTCGTGAGAAATTCACAAAAACGTTCACGGAGTCCAGGAATCTCGACTTCAGGTTTTGGGAATAGACGCGATTTTCTGGTCAACGGATGCTCGGATCGTAATTCTGTCGCTTCCACCGTGTTCCTCGCGTCATATTACGTCGGAAATAGGCGCTAGAAATTCACAAAAACGTTTCTGGACTCCAAGAAACACGAGATCAGGTTTTGGGAATGCCCGCGATTTTCTCGTCAACGGTTGCTCGGATCGTAATTCTGTCGCTTCCAACGTGTTCCTCGCGCCATTTTACGTCGGAAATAGGCGTGAGAAATTCACAAAAACGTTTCTGGAGTCCAAGAAACACGAGATCAGGTTTTGGGAATGCCCGCGATTTTCTCATCAAGGTTGGTCGTATCGCAATTCCGTCGCTTCCAACGTGTTCCTCGAGTCATTTTACGTCGGAAATGGTCGTGAGAAGTTCACAAAAACATTCACGGAGTCCAGGAATCTCGACTTCAGGTTTTGGGAATACACGCGATTTTCTGGTCAACGGTTGGTCGTATCGCAATTCCGTCGCTTTCAACGTGTTTCTCGCGTCATTTTAGGTCGGAAATAGGCGCTAGAAATTAACAAAAACGTTTCTAGAGTCCAAGAAACACGAGATCAGGTTTTGGGAATGCCCGCGATTTTCTCTTCGACGGTTGGTCGTATTGTAATTCTGTCGCTTCCAACGTGTTCCTCGAGTCATTTTACGTCGGAAATGGTCGTGAGAAAATCACAAAAACATTCACGGAGTCCACGAATCTCGAATTCAGGTTGTGGGAATAGACGCGATTTTCTGGTCAACGGTTGCTCGGATCGTAATTCTATCGCTTCCAACGTGTTCTTCGCGTCATTTTACGTCGGAAATAGGTGTGAGAAATTCACGAAAACGTTTCTAGAGTCCAAGAAACACGAGATCAGGTTTTGGGAATGCCCGCGATTTTCTCGTCAACGGTTGGTCGTATCGCAATTCCGTCGCTTCCAACGTATTCCTCGCGTCATTTTACGTCGGAAATAGGCGTGAGAAATTCACAAAAACGTTTCTGGAGTCCAAGAAACACGAGATCATGTTTTGGGAATGCCCGCGATTTTCTCCTCAACGGTTGGTCGTATCGCAATTCCGTCGCTTCCAACGTATTCCTCGCGTCATTTTAGGTCGGAAATAGGCGCTAGAAATTCACAAAAACGTTTCTGGAGTCCAAGAAACACGAGATCAGGTTTTGGGAATATACGCGATTTTCTCCTCAACGGTTGGTCGTATCGCAATTCCGTTTCTTCCAACGTGTTCCTCGAGTCATTTTACGTCGGAAATGGTCGTGGGAAATTCACAAAAACGTTCACGGAGTCCAGGAATCTCGACTTCAGGTTTTGGGAATAGACGCGATTTTCTGGTTAACGGCTGCTCGGATCGTAATTCTGTCGCTGCCAACGTGTTCTTCGCGTCATTTTACGTCGGAAATAGGCGTGAGAAATTCACGAAAACGTTTCTAGAGTCCAAGAAACACGAGATCAGGTTTTGGGAATGCCCGCGATTTTCTCCTCAAGGTTGGTCGTATCGCAATTCCGTCGTTTCCAACGTGTTCCTCGAGTCATTTTACGTCGAAATGGTCGTGAGAAATTCACAAAAACATTCACGGAGTCCAGGAATCTCGACTTCAGGTTTTGGGAATACACGCGATTTTCTGGTCAACGGTTGGTCGTATCGCAATTCCGTCTCTTTCAACGTGTTCCTCGCGTCATTTTACGTCGGAATTAGGCATGAGAAATTCACAAAAACGTTCATGGAGTCCAGGAATCTCGACTTCAGGTTTTGGGAATAGACGCGATTTTCTGGTCAACGGTTGCTCGGATCGTAATTCTGTCGCTTCCAACGTGTTCTTCGCGTCATTTTACGTCGGAAATAGGCGTGAGAAATTCACGAAAACGTTTCTAGAGTCCAAGAAACACGAGATCAGGTTTTGGGAATGCCCGCGATTTTCTCTTCGACGGTTGGTCGTATTGTAATTCTGTCGCTTCCAACGTGTTCCTCGAGTCATTTTACGTCGGAAATGGTCGTGAGAAAATCACAAAAACATTCACGGAGTCCACGAATCTCGAATTCAGGTTGTGGGAATAGACGCGATTTTCTGGTCAACGGTTGCTCGGATCGTAATTCTGTCGCTTCCAACGTGTTCCTCGCGTCATTTTACGTCGGAATTAGGCATGAGAAAATCACAAAAACGTTCATTGAGTCCAGGAATCTCGACTTCAGGTTTTGGGAATAGACGCGATTTTCTGGTCAACGGTTGGTCGTATCGCAATTCCGTCGCTTCCAAGGTGTTCCTCGCGTCATTTTAGGTCGGAAATAGGCGCTAGAAATTCACAAAAACGTTTCTGGAGTCCAAGAAACACGAGATCAGGTTTTGGGAATATACGCGATTTTCTCCTCAACGGTTGGTCGTATCGCAATTCCGTTTCTTCCAACGTGTTCCTCGAGTCATTTTACGTCGGAAATGGTCGTGGGAAATTCACAAAAACGTTCACGGAGTCCAGGAATCTCGACTTCAGGTTTTGGGAATAGACGCGATTTTCTGGTTAACGGCTGCTCGGATCGTAATTCTGTCGCTGCCAACGTGTTCTTCGCGTCATTTTACGTCGGAAATAGGCGTGAGAAATTCACGAAAACGTTTCTAGAGTCCAAGAAACACGAGATCAGGTTTTGGGAATGCCCGCGATTTTCTCCTCAAGGTTGGTCGTATCGCAATTCCGTCGTTTCCAACGTGTTCCTCGAGTCATTTTACGTCGAAAATGGTCGTGAGAAATTCACAAAAACATTCACGGAGTCCAGGAATCTCGACTTCAGGTTTTGGGAATACACGCGATTTTCTGGTCAACGGTTGGTCGTATCGCAATTCCGTCTCTTTCAACGTGTTCCTCGCGTAATTTTACGTCGGAATTAGGCATGAGAAATTCACAAAAACGTTCATGGAGTCCAGGAATCTCGACTTCAGGTTTTGGGAATAGACGCGATTTTCTGGTCAACGGTTGCTCGGATCGTAATTCTGTCGCTTCCAACGTGTTCTTCGCGTCATTTTACGTCGGAAATAGGCGTGAGAAATTCACGAAAACGTTTCTAGAGTCCAAGAAACACGAGATCAGGTTTTGGGAATGCCCGCGATTTTCTCTTCGACGGTTGGTCGTATTGTAATTCTGTCGCTTCCAACGTGTTCCTCGAGTCATTTTACGTCGGAAATGGTCGTGAGAAAATCACAAAAACATTCACGGAGTCCACGAATCTCGAATTCAGGTTGTGGGAATAGACGCGATTTTCTGGTCAACGGTTGCTCGGATCGTAATTCTGTCGCTTCCAACGTGTTCCTCGCGTCATTTTACGTCGGAATTAGGCATGAGAAAATCACAAAAACGTTCATGGAGTCCAGGAATCTCGACTTCAGGTTTTGGGAATAGACGCGATTTTCTGGTCAACGGTTGGTCGTATCGCAATTCCGTCGCTTCCAAGGTGTTCCTCGCGTCATTTTAGGTCGGAAATAGGCGCTAGAAATTCACAAAAACGTTTCTGGAGTCCAAGAAACACGAGATCAGGTTTTGGGAATATACGCGATTTTCTCCTCAACGGTTGGTCGTATCGCAATTCCGTTTCTTCCAACGTGTTCCTCGAGTCATTTTACGTCGGAAATGGTCGTGGGAAATTCACAAAAACGTTCACGGAGTCCAGGAATCTCGACTTCAGGTTTTGGGAATAGACGCGATTTTCTGGTTAACGGCTGCTCGGATCGTAATTCTGTCGCTGCCAACGTGTTCTTCGCGTCATTTTACGTCGGAAATAGGCGTGAGAAATTCACGAAAACGTTTCTAGAGTCCAAGAAACACGAGATCAGGTTTTGGGAATGCCCGCGATTTTCTCCTCAAGGTTGGTCGTATCGCAATTCCGTCGTTTCCAACGTGTTCCTCGAGTCATTTTACGTCGAAAATGGTCGTGAGAAATTCACAAAAACATTCACGGAGTCCAGGAATCTCGACTTCAGGTTTTGGGAATACACGCGATTTTCTGGTCAACGGTTGGTCGTATCGCAATTCCGTCTCTTTCAACGTGTTCCTCGCGTAATTTTACGTCGGAATTAGGCATGAGAAATTCACAAAAACGTTCATGGAGTCCAGGAATCTCGACTTCAGGTTTTGGGAATAGACGCGATTTTCTGGTCAACGGTTGCTCGGATCGTAATTCTGTCGCTTCCAACGTGTTCTTCGCGTCATTTTACGTCGGAAATAGGCGTGAGAAATTCACGAAAACGTTTCTAGAGTCCAAGAAACACGAGATCAGGTTTTGGGAATGCCCGCGATTTTCTCTTCGACGGTTGGTCGTATTGTAATTCTGTCGCTTCCAACGTGTTCCTCGAGTCATTTTACGTCGGAAATGGTCGTGAGAAATTCACAAAAACATTCACGGAGTCCAGGAATCTCGACTTCAGGTTTTGGGAATACACGCGATTTTCTGGTCAACGGTTGGTCGTATCGCAATTCCGTCTCTTTCAACGTGTTCCTCGCGTAATTTTACGTCGGAATTAGGCATGAGAAATTCACAAAAACGTTCATGGAGTCCAGGAATCTCGACTTCAGGTTTTGGGAATAGACGCGATTTTCTGGTCAACGGTTGCTCGGATCGTAATTCTGTCGCTTCCAACGTGTTCTTCGCGTCATTTTACGTCGGAAATAGGCGTGAGAAATTCACGAAAACGTTTCTAGAGTCCAAGAAACACGAGATCAGGTTTTGGGAATGCCCGCGATTTTCTCTTCGACGGTTGGTCGTATTGTAATTCTGTCGCTTCCAACGTGTTCCTCGAGTCATTTTACGTCGGAAATGGTCGTGAGAAAATCACAAAAACATTCACGGAGTCCACGAATCTCGAATTCAGGTTGTGGGAATAGACGCGATTTTCTGGTCAACGGTTGCTCGGATCGTAATTCTGTCGCTTCCAACGTGTTCCTCGCGTCATTTTACGTCGGAATTAGGCATGAGAAAATCACAAAAACGTTCATGGAGTCCAGGAATCTCGACTTCAGGTTTTGGGAATAGACGCGATTTTCTGGTCAACGGTTGGTCGTATCGCAATTCCGTCGCTTCCAAGGTGTTCCTCGCGTCATTTTAGGTCGGAAATAGGCGCTAGAAATTCACAAAAACGTTTCTGGAGTCCAAGAAACACGAGATCAGGTTTTGGGAATATACGCGATTTTCTCCTCAACGGTTGGTCGTATCGCAATTCCGTTTCTTCCAACGTGTTCCTCGAGTCATTTTACGTCGGAAATGGTCGTGGGAAATTCACAAAAACGTTCACGGAGTCCAGGAATCTCGACTTCAGGTTTTGGGAATAGACGCGATTTTCTGGTTAACGGCTGCTCGGATCGTAATTCTGTCGCTGCCAACGTGTTCTTCGCGTCATTTTACGTCGGAAATAGGCGTGAGAAATTCACGAAAACGTTTCTAGAGTCCAAGAAACACGAGATCAGGTTTTGGGAATGCCCGCGATTTTCTCCTCAAGGTTGGTCGTATCGCAATTCCGTCGTTTCCAACGTGTTCCTCGAGTCATTTTACGTCGAAAATGGTCGTGAGAAATTCACAAAAACATTCACGGAGTCCAGGAATCTCGACTTCAGGTTTTGGGAATACACGCGATTTTCTGGTCAACGGTTGGTCGTATCGCAATTCCGTCTCTTTCAACGTGTTCCTCGCGTAATTTTACGTCGGAATTAGGCATGAGAAATTCACAAAAACGTTCATGGAGTCCAGGAATCTCGACTTCAGGTTTTGGGAATAGACGCGATTTTCTGGTCAACGGTTGCTCGGATCGTAATTCTGTCGCTTCCAACGTGTTCTTCGCGTCATTTTACGTCGGAAATAGGCGTGAGAAATTCACGAAAACGTTTCTAGAGTCCAAGAAACACGAGATCAGGTTTTGGGAATGCCCGCGATTTTCTCTTCGACGGTTGGTCGTATTGTAATTCTGTCGCTTCCAACGTGTTCCTCGAGTCATTTTACGTCGGAAATGGTCGTGAGAAATTCACAAAAACATTCACGGAGTCCAGGAATCTCGACTTCAGGTTTTGGGAATACACGCGATTTTCTGGTCAACGGTTGGTCGTATCGCAATTCCGTCTCTTTCAACGTGTTCCTCGCGTAATTTTACGTCGGAATTAGGCATGAGAAATTCACAAAAACGTTCATGGAGTCCAGGAATCTCGACTTCAGGTTTTGGGAATAGACGCGATTTTCTGGTCAACGGTTGCTCGGATCGTAATTCTGTCGCTTCCAACGTGTTCTTCGCGTCATTTTACGTCGGAAATAGGCGTGAGAAATTCACGAAAACGTTTCTAGAGTCCAAGAAACACGAGATCAGGTTTTGGGAATGCCCGCGATTTTCTCTTCGACGGTTGGTCGTATTGTAATTCTGTCGCTTCCAACGTGTTCCTCGAGTCATTTTACGTCGGAAATGGTCGTGAGAAAATCACAAAAACATTCACGGAGTCCACGAATCTCGAATTCAGGTTGTGGGAATAGACGCGATTTTCTGGTCAACGGTTGCTCGGATCGTAATTCTGTCGCTTCCAACGTGTTCCTCGCGTCATTTTACGTCGGAATTAGGCATGAGAAAATCACAAAAACGTTCATGGAGTCCAGGAATCTCGACTTCAGGTTTTGGGAATAGACGCGATTTTCTGGTCAACGGTTGGTCGTATCGCAATTCCGTCGCTTCCAAGGTGTTCCTCGCGTCATTTTAGGTCGGAAATAGGCGCTAGAAATTCACAAAAACGTTTCTGGAGTCCAAGAAACACGAGATCAGGTTTTGGGAATATACGCGATTTTCTCCTCAACGGTTGGTCGTATCGCAATTCCGTTTCTTCCAACGTGTTCCTCGAGTCATTTTACGTCGGAAATGGTCGTGGGAAATTCACAAAAACGTTCACGGAGTCCAGGAATCTCGACTTCAGGTTTTGGGAATAGACGCGATTTTCTGGTTAACGGCTGCTCGGATCGTAATTCTGTCGCTGCCAACGTGTTCTTCGCGTCATTTTACGTCGGAAATAGGCGTGAGAAATTCACGAAAACGTTTCTAGAGTCCAAGAAACACGAGATCAGGTTTTGGGAATGCCCGCGATTTTCTCCTCAAGGTTGGTCGTATCGCAATTCCGTCGTTTCCAACGTGTTCCTCGAGTCATTTTACGTCGAAAATGGTCGTGAGAAATTCACAAAAACATTCACGGAGTCCAGGAATCTCGACTTCAGGTTTTGGGAATACACGCGATTTTCTGGTCAACGGTTGGTCGTATCGCAATTCCGTCTCTTTCAACGTGTTCCTCGCGTAATTTTACGTCGGAATTAGGCATGAGAAATTCACAAAAACGTTCATGGAGTCCAGGAATCTCGACTTCAGGTTTTGGGAATAGACGCGATTTTCTGGTCAACGGTTGCTCGGATCGTAATTCTGTCGCTTCCAACGTGTTCTTCGCGTCATTTTACGTCGGAAATAGGCGTGAGAAATTCACGAAAACGTTTCTAGAGTCCAAGAAACACGAGATCAGGTTTTGGGAATGCCCGCGATTTTCTCTTCGACGGTTGGTCGTATTGTAATTCTGTCGCTTCCAACGTGTTCCTCGAGTCATTTTACGTCGGAAATGGTCGTGAGAAAATCACAAAAACATTCACGGAGTCCACGAATCTCGAATTCAGGTTGTGGGAATAGACGCGATTTTCTGGTCAACGGTTGCTCGGATCGTAATTCTGTCGCTTCCAACGTGTTCCTCGCGTCATTTTACGTCGGAATTAGGCATGAGAAAATCACAAAAACGTTCATGGAGTCCAGGAATCTCGACTTCAGGTTTTGGGAATAGACGCGATTTTCTGGTCAACGGTTGGTCGTATCGCAATTCCGTCGCTTCCAAGGTGTTCCTCGCGTCATTTTAGGTCGGAAATAGGCGCTAGAAATTCACAAAAACGTTTCTGGAGTCCAAGAAACACGAGATCAGGTTTTGGGAATATACGCGATTTTCTCCTCAACGGTTGGTCGTATCGCAATTCCGTTTCTTCCAACGTGTTCCTCGAGTCATTTTACGTCGGAAATGGTCGTGGGAAATTCACAAAAACGTTCACGGAGTCCAGGAATCTCGACTTCAGGTTTTGGGAATAGACGCGATTTTCTGGTTAACGGCTGCTCGGATCGTAATTCTGTCGCTGCCAACGTGTTCTTCGCGTCATTTTACGTCGGAAATAGGCGTGAGAAATTCACGAAAACGTTTCTAGAGTCCAAGAAACACGAGATCAGGTTTTGGGAATGCCCGCGATTTTCTCCTCAAGGTTGGTCGTATCGCAATTCCGTCGTTTCCAACGTGTTCCTCGAGTCATTTTACGTCGAAAATGGTCGTGAGAAATTCACAAAAACATTCACGGAGTCCAGGAATCTCGACTTCAGGTTTTGGGAATACACGCGATTTTCTGGTCAACGGTTGGTCGTATCGCAATTCCGTCTCTTTCAACGTGTTCCTCGCGTAATTTTACGTCGGAATTAGGCATGAGAAATTCACAAAAACGTTCATGGAGTCCAGGAATCTCGACTTCAGGTTTTGGGAATAGACGCGATTTTCTGGTCAACGGTTGCTCGGATCGTAATTCTGTCGCTTCCAACGTGTTCTTCGCGTCATTTTACGTCGGAAATAGGCGTGAGAAATTCACGAAAACGTTTCTAGAGTCCAAGAAACACGAGATCAGGTTTTGGGAATGCCCGCGATTTTCTCTTCGACGGTTGGTCGTATTGTAATTCTGTCGCTTCCAACGTGTTCCTCGAGTCATTTTACGTCGGAAATGGTCGTGAGAAAATCACAAAAACATTCACGGAGTCCACGAATCTCGAATTCAGGTTGTGGGAATAGACGCGATTTTCTGGTCAACGGTTGCTCGGATCGTAATTCTGTCGCTTCCAACGTGTTCCTCGCGTCATTTTACGTCGGAATTAGGCATGAGAAAATCACAAAAACGTTCATGGAGTCCAGGAATCTCGACTTCAGGTTTTGGGAATAGACGCGATTTTCTGGTCAACGGTTGGTCGTATCGCAATTCCGTCGCTTCCAAGGTGTTCCTCGCGTCATTTTAGGTCGGAAATAGGCGCTAGAAATTCACAAAAACGTTTCTGGAGTCCAAGAAACACGAGATCAGGTTTTGGGAATATACGCGATTTTCTCCTCAACGGTTGGTCGTATCGCAATTCCGTTTCTTCCAACGTGTTCCTCGAGTCATTTTACGTCGGAAATGGTCGTGGGAAATTCACAAAAACGTTCACGGAGTCCAGGAATCTCGACTTCAGGTTTTGGGAATAGACGCGATTTTCTGGTTAACGGCTGCTCGGATCGTAATTCTGTCGCTGCCAACGTGTTCTTCGCGTCATTTTACGTCGGAAATAGGCGTGAGAAATTCACGAAAACGTTTCTAGAGTCCAAGAAACACGAGATCAGGTTTTGGGAATGCCCGCGATTTTCTCCTCAAGGTTGGTCGTATCGCAATTCCGTCGTTTCCAACGTGTTCCTCGAGTCATTTTACGTCGAAAATGGTCGTGAGAAATTCACAAAAACATTCACGGAGTCCAGGAATCTCGACTTCAGGTTTTGGGAATACACGCGATTTTCTGGTCAACGGTTGGTCGTATCGCAATTCCGTCTCTTTCAACGTGTTCCTCGCGTAATTTTACGTCGGAATTAGGCATGAGAAATTCACAAAAACGTTCATGGAGTCCAGGAATCTCGACTTCAGGTTTTGGGAATAGACGCGATTTTCTGGTCAACGGTTGCTCGGATCGTAATTCTGTCGCTTCCAACGTGTTCTTCGCGTCATTTTACGTCGGAAATAGGCGTGAGAAATTCACGAAAACGTTTCTAGAGTCCAAGAAACACGAGATCAGGTTTTGGGAATGCCCGCGATTTTCTCTTCGACGGTTGGTCGTATTGTAATTCTGTCGCTTCCAACGTGTTCCTCGAGTCATTTTACGTCGGAAATGGTCGTGAGAAAATCACAAAAACATTCACGGAGTCCACGAATCTCGAATTCAGGTTGTGGGAATAGACGCGATTTTCTGGTCAACGGTTGCTCGGATCGTAATTCTGTCGCTTCCAACGTGTTCCTCGCGTCATTTTACGTCGGAAATAGGCATGAGAAATTCACAAAAACGTTCATGGAGTCCAGGAATCTCGACTTCAGGTTTTGGGAATAGACGCGATTTCTGGTCAACGGTTGCTCGGATCTTAATTCTGTCGCTTCCAACGTGTTCCTCGCGTCATTTTACGTCGGAAATAGGCGCTAGAAATTCACAAAAACGTTTCTGGACTCCAAGAAACACGAGATCAGGTTTTGGGAATGCCCGCGATTTTCCCCTCAACGGTTGGTCGTATCGCAATTCCGTCTCTTCCAACGTGTTCCTCGAGTCATTTTACGTCGGAAATGGTCGTGAGAAATTCACAAAAACATTCACGGAGTCCAGGAATCTCGACTTCAGGTTTTGGGAATACACGCGATTTTCTGGTCAACGGTTGGTCGTATCGCAATTCCGTCTCTTTCAACGTGTTCCTCGCGTAATTTTACGTCGGAATTAGGCATGAGAAATTCACAAAAACGTTCATGGAGTCCAGGAATCTCGACTTCAGGTTTTGGGAATAGACGCGATTTTCTGGTCAACGGTTGCTCGGATCGTAATTCTGTCGCTTCCAACGTGTTCTTCGCGTCATTTTACGTCGGAAATAGGCGTGAGAAATTCACGAAAACGTTTCTAGAGTCCAAGAAACACGAGATCAGGTTTTGGGAATGCCCGCGATTTTCTCTTCGACGGTTGGTCGTATTGTAATTCTGTCGCTTCCAACGTGTTCCTCGAGTCATTTTACGTCGGAAATGGTCGTGAGAAAATCACAAAAACATTCACGGAGTCCACGAATCTCGAATTCAGGTTGTGGGAATAGACGCGATTTTCTGGTCAACGGTTGCTCGGATCGTAATTCTGTCGCTTCCAACGTGTTCCTCGCGTCATTTTACGTCGGAATTAGGCATGAGAAAATCACAAAAACGTTCATGGAGTCCAGGAATCTCGACTTCAGGTTTTGGGAATAGACGCGATTTTCTGGTCAACGGTTGGTCGTATCGCAATTCCGTCGCTTCCAAGGTGTTCCTCGCGTCATTTTAGGTCGGAAATAGGCGCTAGAAATTCACAAAAACGTTTCTGGAGTCCAAGAAACACGAGATCAGGTTTTGGGAATATACGCGATTTTCTCCTCAACGGTTGGTCGTATCGCAATTCCGTTTCTTCCAACGTGTTCCTCGAGTCATTTTACGTCGGAAATGGTCGTGGGAAATTCACAAAAACGTTCACGGAGTCCAGGAATCTCGACTTCAGGTTTTGGGAATAGACGCGATTTTCTGGTTAACGGCTGCTCGGATCGTAATTCTGTCGCTGCCAACGTGTTCTTCGCGTCATTTTACGTCGGAAATAGGCGTGAGAAATTCACGAAAACGTTTCTAGAGTCCAAGAAACACGAGATCAGGTTTTGGGAATGCCCGCGATTTTCTCCTCAAGGTTGGTCGTATCGCAATTCCGTCGTTTCCAACGTGTTCCTCGAGTCATTTTACGTCGAAAATGGTCGTGAGAAATTCACAAAAACATTCACGGAGTCCAGGAATCTCGACTTCAGGTTTTGGGAATACACGCGATTTTCTGGTCAACGGTTGGTCGTATCGCAATTCCGTCTCTTTCAACGTGTTCCTCGCGTAATTTTACGTCGGAATTAGGCATGAGAAATTCACAAAAACGTTCATGGAGTCCAGGAATCTCGACTTCAGGTTTTGGGAATAGACGCGATTTTCTGGTCAACGGTTGCTCGGATCGTAATTCTGTCGCTTCCAACGTGTTCTTCGCGTCATTTTACGTCGGAAATAGGCGTGAGAAATTCACGAAAACGTTTCTAGAGTCCAAGAAACACGAGATCAGGTTTTGGGAATGCCCGCGATTTTCTCTTCGACGGTTGGTCGTATTGTAATTCTGTCGCTTCCAACGTGTTCCTCGAGTCATTTTACGTCGGAAATGGTCGTGAGAAAATCACAAAAACATTCACGGAGTCCACGAATCTCGAATTCAGGTTGTGGGAATAGACGCGATTTTCTGGTCAACGGTTGCTCGGATCGTAATTCTGTCGCTTCCAACGTGTTCCTCGCGTCATTTTACGTCGGAATTAGGCATGAGAAAATCACAAAAACGTTCATGGAGTCCAGGAATCTCGACTTCAGGTTTTGGGAATAGACGCGATTTTCTGGTCAACGGTTGGTCGTATCGCAATTCCGTCGCTTCCAAGGTGTTCCTCGCGTCATTTTAGGTCGGAAATAGGCGCTAGAAATTCACAAAAACGTTTCTGGAGTCCAAGAAACACGAGATCAGGTTTTGGGAATATACGCGATTTTCTCCTCAACGGTTGGTCGTATCGCAATTCCGTTTCTTCCAACGTGTTCCTCGAGTCATTTTACGTCGGAAATGGTCGTGGGAAATTCACAAAAACGTTCACGGAGTCCAGGAATCTCGACTTCAGGTTTTGGGAATAGACGCGATTTTCTGGTTAACGGCTGCTCGGATCGTAATTCTGTCGCTGCCAACGTGTTCTTCGCGTCATTTTACGTCGGAAATAGGCGTGAGAAATTCACGAAAACGTTTCTAGAGTCCAAGAAACACGAGATCAGGTTTTGGGAATGCCCGCGATTTTCTCCTCAAGGTTGGTCGTATCGCAATTCCGTCGTTTCCAACGTGTTCCTCGAGTCATTTTACGTCGAAAATGGTCGTGAGAAATTCACAAAAACATTCACGGAGTCCAGGAATCTCGACTTCAGGTTTTGGGAATACACGCGATTTTCTGGTCAACGGTTGGTCGTATCGCAATTCCGTCTCTTTCAACGTGTTCCTCGCGTAATTTTACGTCGGAATTAGGCATGAGAAATTCACAAAAACGTTCATGGAGTCCAGGAATCTCGACTTCAGGTTTTGGGAATAGACGCGATTTTCTGGTCAACGGTTGCTCGGATCGTAATTCTGTCGCTTCCAACGTGTTCTTCGCGTCATTTTACGTCGGAAATAGGCGTGAGAAATTCACGAAAACGTTTCTAGAGTCCAAGAAACACGAGATCAGGTTTTGGGAATGCCCGCGATTTTCTCTTCGACGGTTGGTCGTATTGTAATTCTGTCGCTTCCAACGTGTTCCTCGAGTCATTTTACGTCGGAAATGGTCGTGAGAAAATCACAAAAACATTCACGGAGTCCACGAATCTCGAATTCAGGTTGTGGGAATAGACGCGATTTTCTGGTCAACGGTTGCTCGGATCGTAATTCTGTCGCTTCCAACGTGTTCCTCGCGTCATTTTACGTCGGAAATAGGCATGAGAAATTCACAAAAACGTTCATGGAGTCCAGGAATCTCGACTTCAGGTTTTGGGAATAGACGCGATTTCTGGTCAACGGTTGCTCGGATCTTAATTCTGTCGCTTCCAACGTGTTCCTCGCGTCATTTTACGTCGGAAATAGGCGCTAGAAATTCACAAAAACGTTTCTGGACTCCAAGAAACACGAGATCAGGTTTTGGGAATGCCCGCGATTTTCCCCTCAACGGTTGGTCGTATCGCAATTCCGTCTCTTCCAACGTGTTCCTCGAGTCATTTTACGTCGGAAATGGTCGTGAGAAATTCACAAAAACATTCACGGAGTCCAGGAATCTCGACTTCAGGTTTTGGGAATACACGCGATTTTCTGGTCAACGGTTGGTCGTATCGCAATTCCGTCTCTTTCAACGTGTTCCTCGCGTAATTTTACGTCGGAATTAGGCATGAGAAATTCACAAAAACGTTCATGGAGTCCAGGAATCTCGACTTCAGGTTTTGGGAATAGACGCGATTTTCTGGTCAACGGTTGCTCGGATCGTAATTCTGTCGCTTCCAACGTGTTCTTCGCGTCATTTTACGTCGGAAATAGGCGTGAGAAATTCACGAAAACGTTTCTAGAGTCCAAGAAACACGAGATCAGGTTTTGGGAATGCCCGCGATTTTCTCTTCGACGGTTGGTCGTATTGTAATTCTGTCGCTTCCAACGTGTTCCTCGAGTCATTTTACGTCGGAAATGGTCGTGAGAAAATCACAAAAACATTCACGGAGTCCACGAATCTCGAATTCAGGTTGTGGGAATAGACGCGATTTTCTGGTCAACGGTTGCTCGGATCGTAATTCTGTCGCTTCCAACGTGTTCCTCGCGTCATTTTACGTCGGAATTAGGCATGAGAAAATCACAAAAACGTTCATGGAGTCCAGGAATCTCGACTTCAGGTTTTGGGAATAGACGCGATTTTCTGGTCAACGGTTGGTCGTATCGCAATTCCGTCGCTTCCAAGGTGTTCCTCGCGTCATTTTAGGTCGGAAATAGGCGCTAGAAATTCACAAAAACGTTTCTGGAGTCCAAGAAACACGAGATCAGGTTTTGGGAATATACGCGATTTTCTCCTGAACGGTTGGTCGTATCGCAATTCCGTTTCTTCCAACGTGTTCCTCGAGTCATTTTACGTCGGAAATGGTCGTGGGAAATTCACAAAAACGTTCACGGAGTCCAGGAATCTCGACTTCAGGTTTTGGGAATAGACGCGATTTTCTGGTTAACGGCTGCTCGGATCGTAATTCTGTCGCTGCCAACGTGTTCTTCGCGTCATTTTACGTCGGAAATAGGCGTGAGAAATTCACGAAAACGTTTCTAGAGTCCAAGAAACACGAGATCAGGTTTTGGGAATGCCCGCGATTTTCTCCTCAAGGTTGGTCGTATCGCAATTCCGTCGTTTCCAACGTGTTCCTCGAGTCATTTTACGTCGAAAATGGTCGTGAGAAATTCACAAAAACATTCACGGAGTCCAGGAATCTCGACTTCAGGTTTTGGGAATACACGCGATTTTCTGGTCAACGGTTGGTCGTATCGCAATTCCGTCTCTTTCAACGTGTTCCTCGCGTAATTTTACGTCGGAATTAGGCATGAGAAATTCACAAAAACGTTCATGGAGTCCAGGAATCTCGACTTCAGGTTTTGGGAATAGACGCGATTTTCTGGTCAACGGTTGCTCGGATCGTAATTCTGTCGCTTCCAACGTGTTCTTCGCGTCATTTTACGTCGGAAATAGGCGTGAGAAATTCACGAAAACGTTTCTAGAGTCCAAGAAACACGAGATCAGGTTTTGGGAATGCCCGCGATTTTCTCTTCGACGGTTGGTCGTATTGTAATTCTGTCGCTTCCAACGTGTTCCTCGAGTCATTTTACGTCGGAAATGGTCGTGAGAAAATCACAAAAACATTCACGGAGTCCACGAATCTCGAATTCAGGTTGTGGGAATAGACGCGATTTTCTGGTCAACGGTTGCTCGGATCGTAATTCTGTCGCTTCCAACGTGTTCCTCGCGTCATTTTACGTCGGAATTAGGCATGAGAAAATCACAAAAACGTTCATGGAGTCCAGGAATCTCGACTTCAGGTTTTGGGAATAGACGCGATTTTCTGGTCAACGGTTGGTCGTATCGCAATTCCGTCGCTTCCAAGGTGTTCCTCGCGTCATTTTAGGTCGGAAATAGGCGCTAGAAATTCACAAAAACGTTTCTGGAGTCCAAGAAACACGAGATCAGGTTTTGGGAATATACGCGATTTTCTCCTCAACGGTTGGTCGTATCGCAATTCCGTTTCTTCCAACGTGTTCCTCGAGTCATTTTACGTCGGAAATGGTCGTGGGAAATTCACAAAAACGTTCACGGAGTCCAGGAATCTCGACTTCAGGTTTTGGGAATAGACGCGATTTTCTGGTTAACGGCTGCTCGGATCGTAATTCTGTCGCTGCCAACGTGTTCTTCGCGTCATTTTACGTCGGAAATAGGCGTGAGAAATTCACGAAAACGTTTCTAGAGTCCAAGAAACACGAGATCAGGTTTTGGGAATGCCCGCGATTTTCTCCTCAAGGTTGGTCGTATCGCAATTCCGTCGTTTCCAACGTGTTCCTCGAGTCATTTTACGTCGAAAATGGTCGTGAGAAATTCACAAAAACATTCACGGAGTCCAGGAATCTCGACTTCAGGTTTTGGGAATACACGCGATTTTCTGGTCAACGGTTGGTCGTATCGCAATTCCGTCTCTTTCAACGTGTTCCTCGCGTAATTTTACGTCGGAATTAGGCATGAGAAATTCACAAAAACGTTCATGGAGTCCAGGAATCTCGACTTCAGGTTTTGGGAATAGACGCGATTTTCTGGTCAACGGTTGCTCGGATCGTAATTCTGTCGCTTCCAACGTGTTCTTCGCGTCATTTTACGTCGGAAATAGGCGTGAGAAATTCACGAAAACGTTTCTAGAGTCCAAGAAACACGAGATCAGGTTTTGGGAATGCCCGCGATTTTCTCTTCGACGGTTGGTCGTATTGTAATTCTGTCGCTTCCAACGTGTTCCTCGAGTCATTTTACGTCGGAAATGGTCGTGAGAAAATCACAAAAACATTCACGGAGTCCACGAATCTCGAATTCAGGTTGTGGGAATAGACGCGATTTTCTGGTCAACGGTTGCTCGGATCGTAATTCTGTCGCTTCCAACGTGTTCCTCGCGTCATTTTACGTCGGAAATAGGCATGAGAAATTCACAAAAACGTTCATGGAGTCCAGGAATCTCGACTTCAGGTTTTGGGAATAGACGCGATTTCTGGTCAACGGTTGCTCGGATCTTAATTCTGTCGCTTCCAACGTGTTCCTCGCGTCATTTTACGTCGGAAATAGGCGCTAGAAATTCACAAAAACGTTTCTGGACTCCAAGAAACACGAGATCAGGTTTTGGGAATGCCCGCGATTTTCCCCTCAACGGTTGGTCGTATCGCAATTCCGTCTCTTCCAACGTGTTCCTCGAGTCATTTTACGTCGGAAATGGTCGTGAGAAATTCACAAAAACATTCACGGAGTCCAGGAATCTCGACTTCAGGTTTTGGGAATACACGCGATTTTCTGGTCAACGGTTGGTCGTATCGCAATTCCGTCTCTTTCAACGTGTTCCTCGCGTAATTTTACGTCGGAATTAGGCATGAGAAATTCACAAAAACGTTCATGGAGTCCAGGAATCTCGACTTCAGGTTTTGGGAATAGACGCGATTTTCTGGTCAACGGTTGCTCGGATCGTAATTCTGTCGCTTCCAACGTGTTCTTCGCGTCATTTTACGTCGGAAATAGGCGTGAGAAATTCACGAAAACGTTTCTAGAGTCCAAGAAACACGAGATCAGGTTTTGGGAATGCCCGCGATTTTCTCTTCGACGGTTGGTCGTATTGTAATTCTGTCGCTTCCAACGTGTTCCTCGAGTCATTTTACGTCGGAAATGGTCGTGAGAAAATCACAAAAACATTCACGGAGTCCACGAATCTCGAATTCAGGTTGTGGGAATAGACGCGATTTTCTGGTCAACGGTTGCTCGGATCGTAATTCTGTCGCTTCCAACGTGTTCCTCGCGTCATTTTACGTCGGAATTAGGCATGAGAAAATCACAAAAACGTTCATGGAGTCCAGGAATCTCGACTTCAGGTTTTGGGAATAGACGCGATTTTCTGGTCAACGGTTGGTCGTATCGCAATTCCGTCGCTTCCAAGGTGTTCCTCGCGTCATTTTAGGTCGGAAATAGGCGCTAGAAATTCACAAAAACGTTTCTGGAGTCCAAGAAACACGAGATCAGGTTTTGGGAATATACGCGATTTTCTCCTCAACGGTTGGTCGTATCGCAATTCCGTTTCTTCCAACGTGTTCCTCGAGTCATTTTACGTCGGAAATGGTCGTGGGAAATTCACAAAAACGTTCACGGAGTCCAGGAATCTCGACTTCAGGTTTTGGGAATAGACGCGATTTTCTGGTTAACGGCTGCTCGGATCGTAATTCTGTCGCTGCCAACGTGTTCTTCGCGTCATTTTACGTCGGAAATAGGCGTGAGAAATTCACGAAAACGTTTCTAGAGTCCAAGAAACACGAGATCAGGTTTTGGGAATGCCCGCGATTTTCTCCTCAAGGTTGGTCGTATCGCAATTCCGTCGTTTCCAACGTGTTCCTCGAGTCATTTTACGTCGAAAATGGTCGTGAGAAATTCACAAAAACATTCACGGAGTCCAGGAATCTCGACTTCAGGTTTTGGGAATACACGCGATTTTCTGGTCAACGGTTGGTCGTATCGCAATTCCGTCTCTTTCAACGTGTTCCTCGCGTAATTTTACGTCGGAATTAGGCATGAGAAATTCACAAAAACGTTCATGGAGTCCAGGAATCTCGACTTCAGGTTTTGGGAATAGACGCGATTTTCTGGTCAACGGTTGCTCGGATCGTAATTCTGTCGCTTCCAACGTGTTCTTCGCGTCATTTTACGTCGGAAATAGGCGTGAGAAATTCACGAAAACGTTTCTAGAGTCCAAGAAACACGAGATCAGGTTTTGGGAATGCCCGCGATTTTCTCTTCGACGGTTGGTCGTATTGTAATTCTGTCGCTTCCAACGTGTTCCTCGAGTCATTTTACGTCGGAAATGGTCGTGAGAAAATCACAAAAACATTCACGGAGTCCACGAATCTCGAATTCAGGTTGTGGGAATAGACGCGATTTTCTGGTCAACGGTTGCTCGGATCGTAATTCTGTCGCTTCCAACGTGTTCCTCGCGTCATTTTACGTCGGAATTAGGCATGAGAAAATCACAAAAACGTTCATGGAGTCCAGGAATCTCGACTTCAGGTTTTGGGAATAGACGCGATTTTCTGGTCAACGGTTGGTCGTATCGCAATTCCGTCGCTTCCAAGGTGTTCCTCGCGTCATTTTAGGTCGGAAATAGGCGCTAGAAATTCACAAAAACGTTTCTGGAGTCCAAGAAACACGAGATCAGGTTTTGGGAATATACGCGATTTTCTCCTCAACGGTTGGTCGTATCGCAATTCCGTTTCTTCCAACGTGTTCCTCGAGTCATTTTACGTCGGAAATGGTCGTGGGAAATTCACAAAAACGTTCACGGAGTCCAGGAATCTCGACTTCAGGTTTTGGGAATAGACGCGATTTTCTGGTTAACGGCTGCTCGGATCGTAATTCTGTCGCTGCCAACGTGTTCTTCGCGTCATTTTACGTCGGAAATAGGCGTGAGAAATTCACGAAAACGTTTCTAGAGTCCAAGAAACACGAGATCAGGTTTTGGGAATGCCCGCGATTTTCTCCTCAAGGTTGGTCGTATCGCAATTCCGTCGTTTCCAACGTGTTCCTCGAGTCATTTTACGTCGAAAATGGTCGTGAGAAATTCACAAAAACATTCACGGAGTCCAGGAATCTCGACTTCAGGTTTTGGGAATACACGCGATTTTCTGGTCAACGGTTGGTCGTATCGCAATTCCGTCTCTTTCAACGTGTTCCTCGCGTAATTTTACGTCGGAATTAGGCATGAGAAATTCACAAAAACGTTCATGGAGTCCAGGAATCTCGACTTCAGGTTTTGGGAATAGACGCGATTTTCTGGTCAACGGTTGCTCGGATCGTAATTCTGTCGCTTCCAACGTGTTCTTCGCGTCATTTTACGTCGGAAATAGGCGTGAGAAATTCACGAAAACGTTTCTAGAGTCCAAGAAACACGAGATCAGGTTTTGGGAATGCCCGCGATTTTCTCTTCGACGGTTGGTCGTATTGTAATTCTGTCGCTTCCAACGTGTTCCTCGAGTCATTTTACGTCGGAAATGGTCGTGAGAAAATCACAAAAACATTCACGGAGTCCACGAATCTCGAATTCAGGTTGTGGGAATAGACGCGATTTTCTGGTCAACGGTTGCTCGGATCGTAATTCTGTCGCTTCCAACGTGTTCCTCGCGTCATTTTACGTCGGAAATAGGCATGAGAAATTCACAAAAACGTTCATGGAGTCCAGGAATCTCGACTTCAGGTTTTGGGAATAGACGCGATTTCTGGTCAACGGTTGCTCGGATCTTAATTCTGTCGCTTCCAACGTGTTCCTCGCGTCATTTTACGTCGGAAATAGGCGCTAGAAATTCACAAAAACGTTTCTGGACTCCAAGAAACACGAGATCAGGTTTTGGGAATGCCCGCGATTTTCCCCTCAACGGTTGGTCGTATCGCAATTCCGTCTCTTCCAACGTGTTCCTCGAGTCATTTTACGTCGGAAATGGTCGTGAGAAATTCACAAAAACATTCACGGAGTCCAGGAATCTCGACTTCAGGTTTTGGGAATACACGCGATTTTCTGGTCAACGGTTGGTCGTATCGCAATTCCGTCGCTTTCAACGTGTTCCTCGCGTAATTTTACGTCGGAATTAGGCATGAGAAATTCACAAAAACGTTCATGGAGTCCAAGAAACACGAGATCAGGTTTTGGGAATGCCCGCGATTTTCTCCTCAACGGTTGGTCGTATCGCAATTCCGTCTCTTCCAACGTGTTCCTCGAGTCATTTTACGTCGAAAATGGTCGTGAGAAATTCACAAAAACATTCACGGAGTCCAGGAATCTCGATTTCAGGTTTTGGGAGTACACGCGATTTTCTGGTCAACGGTTGCTCGGATCGTAATTCTGTCGCTTCCAAAGTGTTCTTCGCGTCATTTTACGTCAGAAATAGGCGTGAGAAATTCACGAAAACGTTTCTAGAGTCCAAGAAACATGAGATCAGGTTTTGGGAATGCCCGCGATTTTCTCTTCGACGGTTGGTCGTATTGTAATTCTGTCGCTTCCAACGTGTTCCTCGAGTCATTTTACGTCGGAAATAGGCGCTAGAAATTCACAAAAACGTTTCTGGACTCCAAGAAACACGAGATCAGGTTTTGGGAATGCCCGCGATTTTCTCCTCAACGGTTGGTCGTATCGCAATTCCGTCTCTTCCAACGTGTTCCTCGAGTCATTTTACGTCGGAAATGGTCGTGACAAATTCACAAAAACATTCACGGAGTCCAGGAATCTCGACTTCAGGTTTTGGGAATACACGCGATTTTCTGGTCAACGGTTGGTCGTATCGCAATTCCGTCGCTTTCAACGTGTTCCTCGCGTAATTTTACGTCGGAATTAGGCATGAGAAATTCACAAAAACGTTTCTGGAGTCGAAAAAATACGAGATCATGCTTTGGGAATACCCTCGATTTTCTCGTCAACGGTTGGTCGGATCCCAATTCTGTCGCGTCTAACGCGTTCCTCGCGTCATTTTACGTTGGAAATAATCATGAGAAATGCACAGACACGTTTCTGGAGTCGAAAAAATACGACATCATGCTGTGGGAATATCCTCGATTTTGTCGTCAACGGTTCGTCGGATCCCAATTCTGCCGCTTCTAACGCGTTCCTCCGGTCATTTTAAGTCGGAATTAGTCATCAGAAATGCACAGACACGTTTCTGGAGTCGAAAAAACACGAGATCATGCTTTGGGAATAACCTCGATTTTGTGGTCATCGGTTGGTCGGATCCCAAATCTGTCGCTTCTAACGCGTTCCTCGTGTCATTTTACGTTGGAAATAGTCATGAGAAATTCACAGACACGTTTCTGGAGTCCAAAAAACACGAGATTCATGTTTTGGGAATGCCCGCGATTTTCTCGCTAACGGTTGGTCGGATCCCAATTCTGTCGCTTCTAACGCGTTCCTCGCGTCATTTTACGTTGGAAATAGTCATGAGAAATGCACAGAAAACGTTTCTGGAGTCCAAAAAACACGAGATCAGGTTTTGGTAATGCCCGCGATTTTCTCGTCAACGGTTGGTCGGATCCCAATTCTGTCGCTTCTAACGCGTTCCTCGCGTCATTTTACGTTGGAAATAATCATGAGAAATGCACAGACCCGTTTCTGGAGTCGAAAAAATACGAGATCATGCTTTGGGAATAACCTCCATTTTGTCGTCAACGGTTGGTGGGATCCCAATTCTGTCGCTTCTAACGCGTTCCTCCGGTCATTTTAAGTCGGAATTAGTCATCAGAAATGCACAGACACGTTTCTGGAGTCGAAAAAACACGAGATCATGCTTTGCGAATAACCTCGATTTCGTCGTCAACGGTTGGTCGGATCCCAATTCTGTCGCTTCTAACGCGTTCCTCGCGTCATTTTACGTTGGAAACAGTCATGAGAAATGCACAGACACGTTTCTGGAGTCGAAAAAATACGAGATCATGCTTTGGGAATACCCTCCATTTTGTCGTCAACGGTTGGTGGGATCCCAATTCTGTCGCTTCTAACGCGTTCCTCCGGTCATTTTAAGTCGGAATTAGTCATCAGAAATGCACAGACACGTTTCTGGAGTCGAAAAAACACGAGATCATGCTTTGCGAATAACCTCGATTTTGTCGTCAACGGTTGGTCGGATCCCAATTCTGTCGCTTCTAATGCGCTCCTCGCGTCATTTTACGTTGGAAACAGTCATGAGAAATGCACAGACACGTTTCTGGAGTCGAAAAAATATGAGATCATGCTTTGGGAATACCCTCGATTTTGTCGTCAACGGTTGGTCGGATCCCAATTCTGTCGCTTCTAACGCATTCCTCGCGTCATTTTACTTTGGAAATAGTCATGAGAAATGCACAGACACGGTTCTGGAGTCGAAAAAACACGAGATCATGCTTTGGGAATAACCTCGATTTTGTCGTCAACGGTTGGTCGGATCTCAAATCTGTCGCTTCTAACGCGTTCCTCGCGTCATTTTACGTTGGAAATAGTCATGAGAAATTCACAGACACGTTTCTGGAGTCCAAAAAACACGAGATTCAGGTTTTGGGAATGCCCGCGATTTTCCCGCTGACGGTTGGTCGGATTCCAATTCTGTCGCTTCTAACACGTTCCTCCGGTCATTTTAAGTCGGAATTAGTCATGACAAATGCACAGACACGTTTCTGGAGTCGAAAAAATATGAGATCATGCTTTGGGAATACCCTCGATTTTGTCGTCAACGGTTGGTCGGATCCCAATTCTGTCGCTTCTAACGCGTTCCTCGCGTCATTTTACGTTGGAAATAGTCATGAGAAATGCACAGACACGTTTCTGGAGTCGAAAAAATACGAGATAGTGCTTTGGGAATACCCTCGATTTTGTCGTCAACGGTTGGTCGGATCCCAAATCTATCGCTTCTAACGCGTTCCTCGCGTCATTTTACGTTGGAAATAGTCATCAGAAATGCACAGACACGTTTCTGGAGTCGACAAAACACGAGATCATGCTTTGGGAATAACCTCGATTTTGTCGTCAACGGTTGGTCGGATCCCAATTCTGTCGCTTCTAACGCGTTCCTCGCGTAATTTTATGTTGGAAATAGTCATGAGAAATGCACAGACACGTTTCTGGAGTCGAAAAAATACGAGATCATGCTTTGGGAATACCCTCGATTTTCTCGTCAACGGTTGGTCGGATCCCAATTCTGTCGCGTCTAACGCGTTCCTCGCGTCATTTTACGTTGGAAATAATCATGAGAAATGCACAGACACGTTTCTGGAGTCGAAAAAATACGACATCATGCTGTGGGAATATCCTCGATTTTGTCGTCAACGGTTGGTCGGATCCCAATTCTGTCGCTTCTAACGCGTTCCTCCGGTCATTTTAAGTCGGAATTAGTCATCAGAAATGCACAGACACGTTTCTGGAGTCGAAAAAACACGAAATCATGCTTTGGGAATAACCTCGATTTTGTGGTCAACGGTTGGTCGGATCCCAAATCTGTCGCTTCTAACGCGTTCCTCGCGTCATTTTACGTTGGAAATAGTCATGAGAAATTCACAGACACGTTTCTGGAGTCCAAAAAACACGAGATTCATGTTTTGGGAATGCCCGCGATTTTCTCGTTAACGGTTGGTCGGATCCCAATTCTGTCGCTTCTAACGCGTTCCTCGCGTCATTTTACGTTGGAAATAGTCATGAGAAATGCACAGACAACGTTTCTGGAGTCCAAAAAACACGAGATCAGGTTTTGGTAATGCCCGCGATTTTCTCGTCAACGGTTGGTCGGATCCCAATTCTGTCGCTTCTAACGCGTTCCTCGCGTCATTTTACGTTGGAAATAATCATGAGAAATGCACAGATACGTTTCTGGAGTCGAAAAAATACGAGATCATGCTTTGGGAATAACCTCGATTTTGTCGTCAACGGTTGGTGGGATCCCAATTCTGTCGCTTCTAACGCGTTCCTCCGGCCATTTTAAGTCGGAATTAGTCATCAGAAATGCACAGACCCGTTTCTGGAGTCGAAAAAACACGAGATCATGCTTTGGGAATAACCTCGATTTTGTCGTCAACGGTTGGTCGGATTCCAATTCTGTCGCTTCTAACGCGTTCCTCCGGTCATTTTAAGTCGGAATTAGTCATGAGAAATGCACAGACACGTTTCTGGAGTCCAAAAAACACGAGATTCAGGTTTTGGGAATGCCCGCGATTTTCTCGTTAACGGTTGGTCGGATCCCAATTCTGTCGCTTCTAACGCGTTCCTCGCGTCATTTTAAGTCGGAATTAGCCATCAGAAATGCACAGACACGTTTCTGGAGTCGAAAAAATATGAGATCATGCTTTGGGAATACCCTCGATTTTGTCGTCAACGGTTGGTCGGATCCCAATTCTGTCGCTTCTAACGCATTCCTCGCGTCATTTTACTTTGGAAATAGTCATGAGAAATGCACAGACACGTTTCTGGAGTCGAAAAAACACGAAATCATGCTTTGGGAATAACCTCGATTTTGTGGTCAACGGTTGGTCGGATCCCAAATCTGTCGCTTCTAACGCGTTCCTCGCGTCATTTTACGTTGGAAATAGTCATGAGAAATTCACAGACACGTTTCTGGAGTCCAAAAAACACGAGATTCATGTTTTGGGAATGCCCGCGATTTTCTCGTTAACGGTTGGTCGGATCCCAATTCTGTCGCTTCTAACGCGTTCCTCGCGTCATTTTACGTTGGAAATAGTCATGAGAAATGCACAGACAACGTTTCTGGAGTCCAAAAAACACGAGATCAGGTTTTGGTAATGCCCGCGATTTTCTCGTCAACGGTTGGTCGGATCCCAATTCTGTCGCTTCTAACGCGTTCCTCGCGTCATTTTACGTTGGAAATAATCATGAGAAATGCACAGATACGTTTCTGGAGTCGAAAAAATACGAGATCATGCTTTGGGAATAACCTCGATTTTGTCGTCAACGGTTGGTGGGATCCCAATTCTGTCGCTTCTAACGCGTTCCTCCGGCCATTTTAAGTCGGAATTAGTCATCAGAAATGCACAGACCCGTTTCTGGAGTCGAAAAAACACGAGATCATGCTTTGGGAATAACCTCGATTTTGTCGTCAACGGTTGGTCGGATTCCAATTCTGTCGCTTCTAACGCGTTCCTCCGGTCATTTTAAGTCGGAATTAGTCATGAGAAATGCACAGACACGTTTCTGGAGTCCAAAAAACACGAGATTCAGGTTTTGGGAATGCCCGCGATTTTCTCGTTAACGGTTGGTCGGATCCCAATTCTGTCGCTTCTAACGCGTTCCTCGCGTCATTTTAAGTCGGAATTAGCCATCAGAAATGCACAGACACGTTTCTGGAGTCGAAAAAATATGAGATCATGCTTTGGGAATACCCTCGATTTTGTCGTCAACGGTTGGTCGGATCCCAATTCTGTCGCTTCTAACGCATTCCTCGCGTCATTTTACTTTGGAAATAGTCATGAGAAATGCACAGACACGGTTCTGGAGTCGAAAAAACACGAGATCATGCTTTGGGAATAACCTCGATTTTGTCGTCAACGGTTGGTCGGATCTCAAATCTGTCGCTTCTAACGCTTTCCTCGCGTCATTTTACGTTGGAAATAGTCATGAGAAATTCACAGACACGTTTCTGGAGTCCAAAAAACACGAGATTCAGGTTTTGGGAATGCCCGCGATTTTCTCGCTAACGGTTGGTCGGATCCCAATTCTGTCGCTTCTGACGCGTTCCTCGCGTCATTTTACGTTGGAAATAGTCATGAGAAATGCACAGACATGTTTCTGGAGTCCAAAAAACACGAGATCAGGTTTTGGGAATGCCCGCGATTTTCTCCTCAACGGTTGGTCGTATCGCAATTCCGTCTCTTCCAACGTGTTCCTCGAGTCATTTTACGTCGGAAATGGTCGTGACAAATTCACAAAAACATTCACGGAGTCCAGGAATCTCGACTTCAGGTTTTGGGAATACACGCGATTTTCTGGTCAACGGTTGGTCGTATCGCAATTCCGTCGCTTTCAACGCGTTCCTCGCGTCATTTTACGTTGGAAATAATCATGAGAAATGCACAGATACGTTTCTGGAGTCGAAAAAATACGAGATCATGCTTTGGGAATAACCTCGATTTTGTCGTCAACGGTTGGTGGGATCCCAATTCTGTCGCTTCTAACGCGTTCCTCCGGCCATTTTAAGACGGAATTAGTCATCAGAAATGCACAGACCCGTTTCTGGAGTCGAAAAAACACGAGATCATGCTTTGGGAATAACCTCGATTTTGTCGTCAACGGTTCGTCGGATTCCAATTCTGTCGCTTCTAACGCGTTCCTCCGGTCATTTTAAGTCGGAATTAGTCATCAGAAATGCACAGACACGTTTCTGGAGTCGAAAAAATATGAGATCATGCTTTGGGAATATCCTCGATTTTGTCGTCAACGGTTAGTCGGATCCCAATTCTGTCGCTTCTAACGCATTCCTCGCGTCATTTTACTTTGGAAATAGTCATGAGAAATGCACAGACACGTTTCTGGAGTCCAAAAAACACGAGATTCATGTTTTGGGAATGCCCGCGATTTTCTCGTTAACGGTTGGTCGGATCCCAATTCTGTCGCTTCTAACGCGTTCCTCGCGTCATTTTACGTTGGAAATAGTCATGAGAAATGCACAGACAATGTTTCTGGAGTCCAAAAAAACACGAGATTCAGGTTTTGGGAATGCCCGCGATTTTCTCGTTAACGGTTGGTCGGATCCCAATTCTGTCGCTTCTAACGCGTTTCTCGCGTCATTTTAAGTCGGAATTAGCCATCAGAAAAGCACAGACACGTTTCTGGAGTCGAAAAAATATGAGATCATGCTTTGGGAATACCCTCGATTTTGTCGTCAACGGTTGGTCGGATCCCAATTCTGTCGCTTCTAACGCATTCCTCGCGTCATTTTACTTTGGAAATAGTCATGAGAAATGCACAGACACGGTTCTGGAGTCGAAAAAACACGAGATCATGCTTTGGGAATAACCTCGATTTTGTCGTCAACGGTTGGTCGGATCTCAAATCTGTCGCTTCTAACGCGTTCCTCGCGTCATTTTACGTTGGAAATAGTCATGAGAAATTCACAGACACGTTTCTGGAGTCCAAAAAACACGAGATTCAGGTTTTGGGAATGCCCGCGATTTTCCCGCTGACGGTTGGTCGGATTCCAATTCTGTCGCTTCTAACACGTTCCTCCGGTCATTTTAAGTCGGAATTAGTCATGACAAATGCACAGACACGTTTCTGGAGTCGAAAAAATATGAGATCATGCTTTGGGAATACCCTCGATTTTGTCGTCAACGGTTGGTCGGATCCCAATTCTGTCGCTTCTAACGCGTTCCTCGCGTCATTTTACGTTGGAAATAGTCATGAGAAATTCACAGACACGTTTCTGGAGTCCAAAAAACACGAGATTCAGGTTTTGGGAATGCCCGCGATTTTCTCGCTAACGGTTGGTCGGATCCCAATTCTGTCGCTTCTGACGCGTTCCTCGCGTCATTTTACGTTGGAAATAGTCATGAGAAATGCACAGACATGTTTCTGGAGTCCAAAAAACACGAGATCAGGTTTTGGGAATGCCCGCGATTTTCTCCTCAACGGTTGGTCGTATCGCAATTCCGTCTCTTCCAACGTGTTCCTCGAGTCATTTTACGTCGGAAATGGTCGTGACAAATTCACAAAAACATTCACGGAGTCCAGGAATCTCGACTTCAGGTTTTGGGAATACACGCGATTTTCTGGTCAACGGTTGGTCGTATCGCAATTCCGTCGCTTTCAACGCGTTCCTCGCGTCATTTTACGTTGGAAATAATCATGAGAAATGCACAGATACGTTTCTGGAGTCGAAAAAATACGAGATCATGCTTTGGGAATAACCTCGATTTTGTCGTCAACGGTTGGTGGGATCCCAATTCTGTCGCTTCTAACGCGTTCCTCGCGTCATTTTACGTTGGAAATAGTCATCAGAAATGCACAGACACGTTTCTGGAGTCGACAAAACACGAGATCATGCTTTGGGAATAACCTCGATTTTGTCGTCAACGGTTGGTCGGATAACAATTCTGTCGCGTCTAACGCGTTCCTCGCGTCATTTTACGTTGGAAATAATCATGAGAAATGCACAGACACGTTTCTGGAGTCGAAAAAATACGACATCATGCTGTGGGAATATCCTCGATTTTGTCGTCAACGGTTGGTCGGATCCTAATTCTGTCGCTTCTAACGCGTTCCTCCGGTCATTTTAAGTCGGAATTAGTCATCAGAAATGCACAGACACGTTTCTGGAGTCGAAAAAACACGAGATCATGCTTTGGGAATAACCTCGATTTTGTGGTCAACGGTTGGTCGGATCCCAAATCTGTCGCTTCTAACGCGTTCCTCGCGTCATTTTACGTTGGAAATAGTCATGAGAAATTCACAGACACGTTTCTGGAGTCCAAAAAACACGAGATTCATGTTTTGGGAATGCCCGCGATTTTCTCGTTAACGGTTGGTCGGATCCCAATTCTGTCGCTTCTAACGCGTTCCTCGCGTCATTTTACGTTGGAAATAGTCATGAGAAATGCACAGACAACGTTTCTGGAGTCCAAAAAACACGAGATCAGGTTTTGGTAATGCCCGCGATTTTCTCGTCAACGGTTGGTCGGATCCCAATTCTGTCGCTTCTAACGCGTTCCTCGCGTCATTTTACTTTGGAAATAGTCATGAGAAATGCACAGACACGGTTCTGGAGTCGAAAAAACACGAGATCATGCTTTGGGAATAACCTCGATTTTGTCGTCAACGGTTGGTGGGATCCCAATTCTGTCGCTTCTAACGCGTTCCTCCGGCCATTTTAAGTCGGAATTAGTCATCAGAAATGCACAGACCCGTTTCTGGAGTCGAAAAAACACGAGATCATGCTTTGGGAATAACCTCGATTTTGTCGTCAACGGTTGGTCGGATTCCAATTCTGTCGCTTCTAACGCGTTCCTCCGGTCATTTTAAGTCGGAATTAGTCATGAGAAATGCACAGACACGTTTCTGGAGTCCAAAAAACACGAGATTCAGGTTTTGGGAATGCCCGCGATTTTCTCGTTGACGGTTGGTCGGATCCCAATTCTGTCGCTTCTAACGCGTTCCTCGCGTCATTTTAAGTCGGAATTAGCCATCAGAAATGCACAGACACGTTTCTGGAGTCGAAAAAATATGAGATCATGCTTTGGGAATACCCTCGATTTTGTCGTCAACGGTTGGTCGGATCCCAATTCTGTCGCTTCTAACGCATTCCTCGCGTCATTTTACTTTGGAAATAGTCATGAGAAATGCACAGACACGGTTCTGGAGTCGAAAAAACACGAGATCATGCTTTGGGAATAACCTCGATTTTGTCGTCAACGGTTGGTCGGATCTCAAATCTGTCGCTTCTAACGCTTTCCTCGCGTCATTTTACGTTGGAAATAGTCATGAGAAATTCACAGACACGTTTCTGGAGTCCAAAAAACACGAGATTCAGGTTTTGGGAATGCCCGCGATTTTCTCGCTAACGGTTGGTCGGATCCCAATTCTGTCGCTTCTGACGCGTTCCTCGCGTCATTTTACGTTGGAAATAGTCATGAGAAATGCACAGACATGTTTCTGGAGTCCAAAAAACACGAGATCAGGTTTTGGGAATGCCCGCGATTTTCTCCTCAACGGTTGGTCGTATCGCAATTCCGTCTCTTCCAACGTGTTCCTCGAGTCATTTTACGTCGGAAATGGTCGTGACAAATTCACAAAAACATTCACGGAGTCCAGGAATCTCGACTTCAGGTTTTGGGAATACACGCGATTTTCTGGTCAACGGTTGGTCGTATCGCAATTCCGTCGCTTTCAACGCGTTCCTCGCGTCATTTTACGTTGGAAATAATCATGAGAAATGCACAGATACGTTTCTGGAGTCGAAAAAATACGAGATCATGCTTTGGGAATAACCTCGATTTTGTCGTCAACGGTTGGTGGGATCCCAATTCTGTCGCTTCTAACGCGTTCCTCCGGCCATTTTAAGACGGAATTAGTCATCAGAAATGCACAGACCCGTTTCTGGAGTCGAAAAAACACGAGATCATGCTTTGGGAATAACCTCGATTTTGTCGTCAACGGTTCGTCGGATTCCAATTCTGTCGCTTCTAACGCGTTCCTCCGGTCATTTTAAGTCGGAATTAGTCATCAGAAATGCACAGACACGTTTCTGGAGTCGAAAAAATATGAGATCATGCTTTGGGAATATCCTCGATTTTGTCGTCAACGGTTAGTCGGATCCCAATTCTGTCGCTTCTAACGCATTCCTCGCGTCATTTTACTTTGGAAATAGTCATGAGAAATGCACAGACACGTTTCTGGAGTCCAAAAAACACGAGATTCATGTTTTGGGAATGCCCGCGATTTTCTCGTTAACGGTTGGTCGGATCCCAATTCTGTCGCTTCTAACGCGTTCCTCGCGTCATTTTACGTTGGAAATAGTCATGAGAAATGCACAGACAATGTTTCTGGAGTCCAAAAAAACACGAGATTCAGGTTTTGGGAATGCCCGCGATTTTCTCGTTAACGGTTGGTCGGATCCCAATTCTGTCGCTTCTAACGCGTT
Source organism: Crossocerus cetratus (assembly GCA_963675795.1). Taxonomy (NCBI): domain Eukaryota; kingdom Metazoa; phylum Arthropoda; class Insecta; order Hymenoptera; family Crabronidae; genus Crossocerus; species Crossocerus cetratus. The sequence goes on from OY776671.1 coordinate 7,823,225, forward strand.
TCTCGCGTCATTTTAAGTCGGAATTAGCCATCAGAAAAGCACAGACACGTTTCTGGAGTCGAAAAAATATGAGATCATGCTTTGGGAATACCCTCGATTTTGTCGTCAACGGTTGGTCGGATCCCAATTCTGTCGCTTCTAACGCATTCCTCGCGTCATTTTACTTTGGAAATAGTCATGAGAAATGCACAGACACGGTTCTGGAGTCGAAAAAACACGAGATCATGCTTTGGGAATAACCTCGATTTTGTCGTCAACGGTTGGTCGGATCTCAAATCTGTCGCTTCTAACGCGTTCCTCGCGTCATTTTACGTTGGAAATAGTCATGAGAAATTCACAGACACGTTTCTGGAGTCCAAAAAACACGAGATTCAGGTTTTGGGAATGCCCGCGATTTTCCCGCTGACGGTTGGTCGGATTCCAATTCTGTCGCTTCTAACACGTTCCTCCGGTCATTTTAAGTCGGAATTAGTCATGACAAATGCACAGACACGTTTCTGGAGTCGAAAAAATATGAGATCATGCTTTGGGAATACCCTCGATTTTGTCGTCAACGGTTGGTCGGATCCCAAATCTATCGCTTCTAACGCGTTCCTCGCGTCATTTTACGTTGGAAATAGTCATCAGAAATGCACAGACACGTTTCTGGAGTCGACAAAACACGAGATCATGCTTTGGGAATAACCTCGATTTTGTCGTCAACGGTTGGTCGGATCCCAATTCTGTCGCTTCTAACGCGTTCCTCGCGTCATTTTATGTTGGAAATAGTCATGAGAAATGCACAGACACGTTTCTGGAGTCGAAAAAATACGAGATCATGCTTTGGGAATACCCTCGATTTTCTCGTCAACGGTTGGTCGGATCCCAATTCTGTCGCGTCTAACGCGTTCCTCGCGTCATTTTACGTTGGAAATAATCATGAGAAATGCACAGACACGTTTCTGGAGTCGAAAAAATACGACATCATGCTGTGGGAATATCCTCGATTTTGTCGTCAACGGTTGGTCGGATCCCAATTCTGTCGCTTCTAACGCGTTCCTCCGGTCATTTTAAGTCGGAATTAGTCATCAGAAATGCACAGACACGTTTCTGGAGTCGAAAAAACACGAGATCATGCTTTGGGAATAACCTCGATTTTGTGGTCAACGGTTGGTCGGATCCCAAATCTGTCGCTTCTAACGCGTTCCTCGCGTCATTTTACGTTGGAAATAGTCATGAGAAATTCACAGACACGTTTCTGGAGTCCAAAAAACACGAGATTCATGTTTTGGGAATGCCCGCGATTTTCTCGTTAACGGTTGGTCGGATCCCAATTCTGTCGCTTCTAACGCGTTCCTCGCGTCATTTTACGTTGGAAATAGTCATGAGAAATGCACAGACAACGTTTCTGGAGTCCAAAAAACACGAGATCAGGTTTTGGTAATGCCCGCGATTTTCTCGTCAACGGTTGGTCGGATCCCAATTCTGTCGCTTCTAACGCGTTCCTCGCGTCATTTTACGTTGGAAATAATCATGAGAAATGCACAGATACGTTTCTGGAGTCGAAAAAATACGAGATCATGCTTTGGGAATAACCTCGATTTTGTCGTCAACGGTTGGTGGGATCCCAATTCTGTCGCTTCTAACGCGTTCCTCCGGCCATTTTAAGTCGGAATTAGTCATCAGAAATGCACAGACCCGTTTCTGGAGTCGAAAAAACACGAGATCATGCTTTGGGAATAACCTCGATTTTGTCGTCAACGGTTGGTCGGATTCCAATTCTGTCGCTTCTAACGCGTTCCTCCGGTCATTTTAAGTCGGAATTAGTCATGAGAAATGCACAGACACGTTTCTGGAGTCCAAAAAACACGAGATTCAGGTTTTGGGAATGCCCGCGATTTTCTCGTTAACGGTTGGTCGGATCCCAATTCTGTCGCTTCTAACGCATTCCTCGCGTCATTTTACTTTGGAAATAGTCATGAGAAATGCACAGACACGGTTCTGGAGTCGAAAAAACACGAGATCATGCTTTGGGAATAACCTCGATTTTGTCGTCAACGGTTGGTGGGATCCCAATTCTGTCGCTTCTAACGCGTTCCTCCGGCCATTTTAAGTCGGAATTAGTCATCAGAAATGCACAGACCCGTTTCTGGAGTCGAAAAAACACGAGATCATGCTTTGGGAATAACCTCGATTTTGTCGTCAACGGTTGGTCGGATTCCAATTCTGTCGCTTCTAACGCGTTCCTCCGGTCATTTTAAGTCGGAATTAGCCATCAGAAATGCACAGACACGTTTCTGGAGTCGAAAAAATATGAGATCATGCTTTGGGAATACCCTCGATTTTGTCGTCAACGGTTGGTCGGATCCCAATTCTGTCGCTTCTAACGCATTCCTCGCGTCATTTTACTTTGGAAATAGTCATGAGAAATGCACAGACACGGTTCTGGAGTCGAAAAAACACGAGATCATGCTTTGGGAATAACCTCGATTTTGTCGTCAACGGTTGGTCGGATCTCAAATCTGTCGCTTCTAACGCGTTCCTCGCGTCATTTTACGTGGGAAATAGTCATGAGAAATTCACAGACACGTTTCTGGAGTCCAAAAAACACGAGATTCATGTTTTGGGAATGCCCGCGATTTTCTCGCTAACGGTTGGTCGGATCCCAATTCTGTCGCTTCTGACGCGTTCCTCGCGTCATTTTACGTTGGAAATAGTCATGAGAAATGCACAGACATGTTTCTGGAGTCCAAAAAACACGAGATCAGGTTTTGGGAATGCCCGCGATTTTCTCCTCAACGGTTGGTCGTATCGCAATTCCGTCTCTTCCAACGTGTTCCTCGAGTCATTTTACGTCGGAAATGGTCGTGACAAATTCACAAAAACATTCACGGAGTCCAGGAATCTCGACTTCAGGTTTTGGGAATACACGCGATTTTCTGGTCAACGGTTGGTCGTATCGCAATTCCGTCGCTTTCAACGTGTTCCTCGCGTAATTTTACGTCGGAATTAGGCATGAGAAATTCACAAAAACGTTTCTGGAGTCGAAAAAATACGAGATCATGCTTTGGGAATACCCTCGATTTTCTCGTCAACGGTTGGTCGGATCCCAATTCTGTCGCGTCTAACGCGTTCCTCGCGTCATTTTACGTTGGAAATAGTCATGAGAAACGCACAGACACGTTTCTGGAGTCGAAAAAATACGACATCATGCTGTGGGAATATCCTCGATTTTGTCGTCAACGGTTGGTCGGATCCCAATTCTGCCGCTTCTAACGCGTTCCTCCGGTCATTTTAAGTCGGAATTAGTCATCAGAAATGCACAGACACGTTTCTGGAGTCGAAAAAAAACGAGATCATGCTTTGGGAATAACCTCGATTTTGTGGTCATCGGTTGGTCGGATCCCAAATATGTCGCTTCTAACGCGTTCCTCGCGTCATTTTACGTTGGAAATAGTCATGAGAAATTCACAGACACGTTTCTGGAGTCCAAAAAACACGAGATTCATGTTTTGGGAATGCCCGCGATTTTCTCGCTAACGGTTGGTCGGATCCCAATTCTGTCGCTTCTAACGCGTTCCTCGCGTCATTTTACGTTGGAAATAGTCATGAGAAATGCACAGAAAACGTTTCTGGAGTCCAAAAAACACGAGATCAGGTTTTGGTAATGCCCGCGATTTTCTCGTCAACGGTTGGTCGGATCCCAATTCTGTCGCTTCTAACGCGTTCCTCGCGTCATTTTACGTTGGAAATAATCATGAGAAATGCACAGACCCGTTTCTGGAGTCGAAAAAATACGAGATCATGCTTTGGGAATAACCTCCATTTTGTCGTCAACGGTTGGTGGGATCCCAATTCTGTCGCTTCTAACGCGTTCCTCCGGTCATTTTAAGTCGGAATTAGTCATCAGAAATGCACAGACACGTTTCTGGAGTCGAAAAAACACGAGATCATGTTTTGCGAATAACCTCGATTTTGTCGTCAACGGTTGGTCGGATCCCAATTCTGTCGCTTCTAACGCGTTCCTCGCGTCATTTTACGTTGGAAACAGTCATGAGAAATGCACAGACACGTTTCTGGAGTCGAAAAAATACGAGATCATGCTTTGGGAATACCCTCCATTTTGTCGTCAACGGTTGGTGGGATCCCAATTCTGTCGCTTCTAACGCGTTCCTCCGGTCATTTTAAGTCGGAATTAGTCATCAGAAATGCACAGACACGTTTCTGGAGTCGAAAAAACACGAGATCATGCTTTGCGAATAACCTCGATTTTGTCATCAACGGTTGGTCGGATCCCAATTCTGTCGCTTCTAACGCGTTCCTCGCGTCATTTTACGTTGGAAACAGTCATGAGAAATGCACAGACACGTTTCTGGAGTCGAAAAAATACGAGATCATGCTTTGGGAATACCCTCGATTTTGTCGTCAACGGTTGGTCGGATCCCAAATCTATCGCTTCTAACGCGTTCCTCGCGTCATTTTACGTTGGAAATAGTCATGAGAAATTCACAGACACGTTTCTGGAGTCCAAAAAACACGAGATTCATGTTTTGGGAATGCCCGCGATTTTCTCGTTAACGGTTGGTCGGATCCCAATTCTGTCGCTTCTAACGCGTTCCTCGCGTCATTTTACGTTGGAAGTAGTCATGAGAAATGCACAGACAACGTTTCTGGAGTCCAAAAAACACGAGATCAGGTTTTGGTAATGCCCGCGATTTTCTCGTCAACGGTTGGTCGGATCCCAATTCTGTCGCTTCTAACGCGTTCCTCGCGTCATTTTACGTTGGAAATATTCATGAGCAATGCACAGATACGTTTCTGGAGTCGAAAAAACACGAGATCATGCTTTGCGAATAACCTCGATTTTGTCATCAACGGTTGGTCGGATCCCAATTCTGTCGCTTCTAACGCGTTCCTCGCGTCATTTTACGTTGGAAACAGTCATGAGAAATGCACAGACACGTTTCTGGAGTCGAAAAAATACGAGATCATGCTTTGGGAATACCCTCGATTTTGTCGTCAACGGTTGGTCGGATCCCAAATCTATCGCTTCTAACGCGTTCCTCGCGTCATTTTACGTTGGAAATAGTCATGAGAAATTCACAGACACGTTTCTGGAGTCCAAAAAACACGAGATTCATGTTTTGGGAATGCCCGCGATTTTCTCGTTAACGGTTGGTCGGATCCCAATTCTGTCGCTTCTAACGCGTTCCTCGCGTCATTTTACGTTGGAAGTAGTCATGAGAAATGCACAGACAACGTTTCTGGAGTCCAAAAAACACGAGATCAGGTTTTGGTAATGCCCGCGATTTTCTCGTCAACGGTTGGTCGGATCCCAATTCTGTCGCTTCTAACGCGTTCCTCGCGTCATTTTACGTTGGAAATATTCATGAGCAATGCACAGATACGTTTCTGGAGTCGAAAAAATACGAGATCATGCTTTGGGAATACCCTCGATTTTGTCGTCAACGGTTGGTCGGATCCCAAATCTATCGCTTCTAACGCGTTCCTCGCGTCATTTTACGTTGGAAATAGTCATGAGAAATTCACAGACACGTTTCTGGAGTCCAAAAAACACGAGATTCATGTTTTGGGAATGCCCGCGATTTTCTCGTTAACGGTTGGTCGGATCCCAATTCTGTCGCTTCTAACGCGTTCCTCGCGTCATTTTACGTTGGAAGTAGTCATGAGAAATGCACAGACAACGTTTCTGGAGTCCAAAAAACACGAGATCAGGTTTTGGTAATGCCCGCGATTTTCTCGTCAACGGTTGGTCGGATCCCAATTCTGTCGCTTCTAACGCGTTCCTCGCGTCATTTTACGTTGGAAATATTCATGAGCAATGCACAGATACGTTTCTGGAGTCGAAAAAATACGAGATCATGCTTTGGGAATAACCTCGATTTTGTCGTCAACGGTTGGTGGGATCCCAATCCTGTCGCTTCTAACGCGTTCCTCCGGCCATTTTAAGTCGGAATTAGTCATCAGAAATGCACAGACCCGTTTCTGGAGTCGAAAAAACACGAGATCATGCTTTGGGAATAACCTCGATTTTGTCGTCAACGGTTCGTCGGATTCCAATTCTGTCGCTTCTAACGCGTTCCTCCGGTCATTTTAAGTCAGAATTAGTCATCAGAAATGCACAGACACGTTTCTGGAGTCGAAAAAATATGAGATCATGCTTTGGGAATATCCTCGATTTTGTCGTCAACGGTTAGTCGGATCCCAATTCTGTCGCTTCTAACGCATTCCTCGCGTCATTTTACTTTGGAAATAGTCATGAGAAATGCACAGACACGTTTCTGGAGTCCAAAAAACACGAGATTCATGTTTTGGGAATGCCCGCGATTTTCTCGTTAACGGTTGGTCGGATCCCAATTCTGTCGCTTCTAACGCGTTCCTCGCGTCATTTTACGTTGGAAATAGTCATGAGAAATGCACAGACAATGTTTCTGGAGTCCAAAAAAACACGAGATTCAGGTTTTGGGAATGCCCGCGATTTTCTCGTTAACGGTTGGTCGGATCCCAATTCTGTCGCTTCTAACGCGTTTCTCGCGTCATTTTAAGTCGGAATTAGCCATCAGAAAAGCACAGACACGTTTCTGGAGTCGAAAAAATATGAGATCATGCTTTGGGAATACCCTCGATTTTGTCGTCAACGGTTGGTCGGATCCCAATTCTGTCGCTTCTAACGCATTCCTCGCGTCATTTTATGTTGGAAATAGTCATGAGAAATGCACAGACACGTTTCTGGAGTCGAAAAAATACGAGATCATGCTTTGGGAATACCCTCGATTTTCTCGTCAACGGTTGGTCGGATCCCAATTCTGTCGCGTCTAACGCGTTCCTCGCGTCATTTTACGTTGGAAATAATCATGAGAAATGCACAGACACGTTTCTGGAGTCGAAAAAATACGAGATCATGCTTTGGGAATAACCTCGATTTTGTCGTCAACGGTTGGTGGGATCCCAATCCTGTCGCTTCTAACGCGTTCCTCCGGCCATTTTAAGTCGGAATTAGTCATCAGAAATGCACAGACCCGTTTCTGGAGTCGAAAAAACACGAGATCATGCTTTGGGAATAACCTCGATTTTGTCGTCAACGGTTCGTCGGATTCCAATTCTGTCGCTTCTAACGCGTTCCTCCGGTCATTTTAAGTCGGAATTAGTCATCAGAAATGCACAGACACGTTTCTGGAGTCGAAAAAACACGAGATTCATGTTTTGGGAATGCCCGCGATTTTCTCGTTAACGGTTGGTCGGATCCCAATTCTGTCGCTTCTAACGCATTCCTCGCGTCATTTTACTTTGGAATTAGTCATCAGAAATGCACAGACACGTTTCTGGAGTCGAAAAAACACGAGATCATGCTTTGGGAATAACCTCGATTTTGTCGTGAACGGTTGGTCGGATCCCAATTCTGTCGCTTCTAACGCGTTCCTCGCGTCATTTTATGTTGGAAATAGTCATGAGAAATGCACAGACACGTTTCTGGAGTCGAAAAAATACGAGATCATGCTTTGGGAATACCCTCGATTTTCTCGTCAACGGTTGGTCGGATCCCAATTCTGTCGCGTCTAACGCGTTCCTCGCGTCATTTTACGTTGGAAATAATCATGAGAAATGCACAGACACGTTTCTGGAGTCGAAAAAACACGAGATCATGCTTTGGGAATAACCTCGATTTTGTGGTCAACGGTTGGTCGGATCCCAAATCTGTCGCTTCTAACGCGTTCCTCGCGTCATTTTACGTTGGAAATAGTCATGAGAAATTCACAGACACGTTTCTGGAGTCCAAAAAACACGAGATTCATGTTTTGGGAATGCCCGCGATTTTCTCGTTAACGGTTGGTCGGATCCCAATTCTGTCGCTTCTAACGCGTTCCTCGCGTCATTTTACGTTGGAAATAGTCATGAGAAATGCACAGACAACGTTTCTGGAGTCCAAAAAACACGAGATCAGGTTTTGGTAATGCCCGCGATTTTCTCGTCAACGGTTGGTCGGATCCCAATTCTGTCGCTTCTAACGCGTTCCTCGCGTCATTTTACGTTGGAAATAATCATGAGCAATGCACAGATACGTTTCTGGAGTCGAAAAAATACGAGATCATGCTTTGGGAATAACCTCGATTTTGTCGTCAACGGTTGGTGGGATCCCAATCCTGTCGCTTCTAACGCGTTCCTCCGGCCATTTTAAGTCGGAATTAGTCATCAGAAATGCACAGACCCGTTTCTGGAGTCGAAAAAACACGAGTTCATGCTTTGGGAATAACCTCGATTTTGTCGTCAACGGTTCGTCGGATTCCAATTCTGTCGCTTCTAACGCGTTCCTCCGGTCATTTTAAGTCAGAATTAGTCATCAGAAATGCACAGACACGTTTCTGGAGTCGAAAAAATATGAGATCATGCTTTGGGAATATCCTCGATTTTGTCGTCAACGGTTAGTCGGATCCCAATTCTGTCGCTTCTAACGCATTCCTCGCGTCATTTTACTTTGGAAATAGTCATGAGAAATGCACAGACACGTTTCTGGAGTCCAAAAAACACGAGATTCATGTTTTGGGAATGCCCGCGATTTTCTCGTTAACGGTTGGTCGGATCCCAATTCTGTCGCTTCTAACGCGTTCCTCGCGTCATTTTACGTTGGAAATAGTCATGAGAAATGCACAGACAATGTTTCTGGAGTCCAAAAAACACGAGATTCAGGTTTTGGGAATGCCCGCGATTTTCTCGTTAACGGTTGGTCGGATCCCAATTCTGTCGCTTCTAACGCGTTTCTCGCGTCATTTTAAGTCGGAATTAGCCATCAGAAAAGCACAGACACGTTTCTGGAGTCGAAAAAATATGAGATCATGCTTTGGGAATACCCTCGATTTTGTCGTCAACGGTTGGTCGGATCCCAATTCTGTCGCTTCTAACGCATTCCTCGCGTCATTTTACGTTGGAAATAATCATGAGAAATGCACAGACACGTTTCTGGAGTTGAAAGAATACGACATCATGCTGTGGGAATATCCTCGATTTTGTCGTCAACGGTTGGTCGGATCCCAATTCTGTCGCTTCTAACGCATTCCTCGCGTCATTTTATGTTGGAAATAGTCATGAGAAATGCACAGACACGTTCTGGAGTCGAAAAAATACGAGATCATGCTTTGGGAATACCCTCGATTTTCTCGTCAACGGTTGGTCGGATCCCAATTCTGTCGCGTCTAACGCGTTCCTCGCGTCATTTTACGTTGGAAATAATCATGAGAAATGCACAGACACGTTTCTGGAGTCGAAAAAATACGACATCATGCTGTGGGAATATCCTCGATTTTGTCGTCAACGGTTGGTCGGATCCCAATTCTGTCGCTTCTAACGCGTTCCTCCGGTCATTTTAAGTCGGAATTAGTCATCAGAAATGCACAGACACGTTTCTGGAGTCGAAAAAATATGAGATCATGCTTTGGGAATACCCTCGATTTTTTCGTCAACGGTTGGTCGGATCCCACTTCTGTCGCTTCTAACGCATTCCTCGCGTCATTTTACTTTGGAAATAGTCATGAGAAATGCACAGACACGTTTCTGGAGTCCAAAAAACACGAGATTCATGTTTTGGGAATGCCCGCGATTTTCTCGTTAACGGTTGGTCGGATCCCAATTCTGTCGCTTCTAACGCGTTCCTCGCGTCATTTTACGTTGGAAATAATCATGAGAAATGCACAGACACGTTTCTGGAGTCGAAAAAATACGAGATCATGCTTTGGGAATAACCTCGATTTTGTCTTCAACGGTTGGTGGGATCCCAATTCTGTCGCTTCTAACGCGTTCCTCCGGTCATTTTAAGTCGGAATTAGTCATCAGAAATGCACAGACACGTTTCTGGAGCCGACAAAACACGAGATCATGCTTTGGGAATAACCTCGATTTTGTCGTCAACGGTTGGTCGGACCCAATTCTGTCGCTTCTAACGCGTTCCTCGCGTCATTTTATGTTGGAAATAGTCATGAGAAATGCACAGACACGTTTCTGGAGTCGAAAAAATACGAGATCATGCTTTGGGAATACCCTCGATTTTCTCGTCAACGGTTGGTCGGATCCCAATTCTGTCGCGTCTAACGCGTTCCTCGCGTCATTTTACATTGGAAATAATCATGAGAAATGCACAGACACGTTTCTGGAGTCGAAAAAATACGACATCATGCTGTGGAAATATCCTCGATTTTGTCGTCAACGGTTGGTCGGATCCCAATTCTGTCGCTTCTAACGCGTTCCTCCGGTCATTTTAAGTCGGAATTAGTCATCAGAAATGCACAGACACGTTTCTGGAGTCGAAAAGACACGAGATCATGCTTTGGGAATAACCTCGATTTTGTGGTCAACGGTTGGTCGGATCCCAAATCTGTCGCTTCTAACGCGTTCCTCGCGTCATTTTACGTTGGAAATAGTCATGAGAAATTCACAGACACGTTTCTGGAGTCCAAAAAACACGAGATTCATGTTTTGGGAATGCCCGCGATTTTCTCGTTAACGGTTGGTCGGATCCCAATTCTGTCGCTTCTAACGCGTTCCTCGCGTCATTTTACGTTGGAAATAGTCATGAGAAATGCACAGACAACGTTTCTGGAGTCCAAAAAACACGAGATCAGGTTTTGGTAATGCCCGCGATTTTCTCGTCAACGGTTGGTCGGATCCCAATTCTGTCGCTTCTAACGCGTTCCTCGCGTCATTTTACGTTGGAAATAATCATGAGAAATGCACAGATACGTTTCTGGAGTCGAAAAAATACGAGATCATGCTTTGGGAATAACCTCGATTTTGTCGTCAACGGTTGGTGGGATCCCAATTCTGTCGCTTCTAACGCGTTCCTCCGGCCATTTTAAGTCGGAATTAGTCATCAGAAATGCACAGACCCGTTTCTGGAGTCGAAAAAACACGAGATCATGCTTTGGGAATAACCTCGATTTTGTCGTCAACGGTTGGTCGGATTCCAAAACTGTCGCTTCTAACGCGTTCCTCCGGTCATTTTAAGTCGGAATTAGTCATGAGAAATGCACAGACACGTTTCTGGAGTCCAAAAAACACGAGATTCATGTTTTGGGAATGCCCGCGATTTTCTCGTTAACGGTTGGTCGGATCCCAATTCTGTCGCGTCTAACGCGTTCCTCGCGTCATTTTACGTTGGAAATAATCATGAGAAATGCACAGACACGTTTCTGGAGTCGAAAAAATACGACATCATGCTGTGGAAATATCCTCGATTTTGTCGTCAACGGTTGGTCGGATCCCAATTCTGTCGCTTCTAACGCGTTCCTCCGGTCATTTTAAGTCGGAATTAGTCATCAGAAATGCACAGACACGTTTCTGGAGTCGAAAAAACACGAGATCATGCTTTGGGAATAACCTCGATTTTGTGGTCAACGGTTGGTCGGATCCCAAATCTGTCGCTTCTAACGCGTTCCTCGCGTCATTTTACGTTGGAAATAGTCATGAGAAATTCACAGACACGTTTCTGGAGTCCAAAAAACACGAGATTCATGTTTTGGGAATGCCCGCGATTTTCTCGTTAACGGTTGGTCGGATCCCAATTCTGTCGCTTCTAACGCGTTCCTCGCGTCATTTTACGTTGGAAATAGTCATGAGAAATGCACAGACAACGTTTCTGGAGTCCAAAAAACACGAGATCAGGTTTTGGTAATGCCCGCGATTTTCTCGTCAACGGTTGGTCGGATCCCAATTCTGTCGCTTCTAACGCGTTCCTCGCGTCATTTTACGTTGGAAATAATCATGAGAAATGCACAGATACGTTTCTGGAGTCGAAAAAATACGAGATCATGCTTTGGGAATAACCTCGATTTTGTCGTCAACGGTTGGTGGGATCCCAATTCTGTCGCTTCTAACGCGTTCCTCCGGCCATTTTAAGTCGGAATTAGTCATCAGAAATGCACAGACCCGTTTCTGGAGTCGAAAAAACACGAGATCATGCTTTGGGAATAACCTCGATTTTGTCGTCAACGGTTGGTCGGATTCCAAAACTGTCGCTTCTAACGCGTTCCTCCGGTCATTTTAAGTCGGAATTAGTCATGAGAAATGCACAGACACGTTTCTGGAGTCCAAAAAACACGAGATTCATGTTTTGGGAATGCCCGCGATTTTCTCGTTAACGGTTGGTCGGATCCCAATTCTGTCGCTTCTAACGCGTTCCTCGCGTCATTTTACGTTGGAAATAGTCATGAGAAATGCACAGACAATGTTTCTGGAGTCCAAAAAAACACGAGATTCAGGTTTTGGGAATGCCCGCGATTTTCTCGTTAACGGTTGGTCGGATCCCAATTCTGTCGCTTCTAACGCGTTCCTCGCGTCATTTTAAGTCGGAATTAGCCATCAGAAATGCACAGACACGTTTCTGGAGTCGAAAAAATATGAGATCATGCTTTGGGAATACCCTCGATTTTGTCGTCAACGGTTGGTCGGATCCCAATTCTGTCGCTTCTAACGCATTCCTCGCGTCATTTTACTTTGGAAATAGTCATGAGAAATGCACAGACACGGTTCTGGAGTCGAAAAAACACGAGATCATGCTTTGGGAATAACCTCGATTTTGTCGTCAACGGTTGGTCGGATCTCAAATCTGTCGCTTCTAACGCGTTCCTCGCGTCATTTTACGTTGGAAATAGTCATGAGAAATTCACAGACACGTTTCTGGAGTCCAAAAAACACGAGATTCAGGTTTTGGGAATGCCCGCGATTTTCTCGCTAACGGTTGGTCGGATCCCAATTCTGTCGCTTCTGACGCGTTCCTCGCGTCATTTTACGTTGGAAATAGTCATGAGAAATGCACAGACATGTTTCTGGAGTCCAAAAAACACGAGATCAGGTTTTGCTAATGCCCGCGATTTTCTCGTCAACGGTTGGTCGGATCCCAATTCTGTCGCTTCTAACGCGTTCCTCGCCTCATTTTACGTTGGAAATAGTCATGAGAAATGCACAGACACGTTTCTGGAGTCGAAAAAATACGAGATCGTGCTTTGGGAATACCCTCGATTTTCTCGTCAACGGTTGGTCGGATCCCAATTCTGTCGCTTCTGACGCGTTCCTCGCGTCATTTTAAGTCGGAATTAGTCATCAGAAATGCACAGACACGTTTCTGGAGTCGAAAAAACACGAGATCATGCTTTGGGAATAACCTCGATTTTGTGGTCAACGGTTGGTCGGATCCCAAATCTGTCGCTTCTATCGCGTTCCTCGCGTCATTTTACGTTGGAAATAGTCATGAGAAATTCACAGACACGTTTCTGGAGTCCAAAAAACACGAGATCATGTTTTGGGAATACCATCGATTTTCTAGTGAACGGTTGGTCGGATCCCAATTCTGTCGCGTCTAACGCGTTCCTCGCGTCATTTTACGTTGGAAATAATCATGAGAAATGCACAGACACGTTTCTGGAGTCGAAAAAATACGACATCATGCTGTGGGAATATTCTCGATTTTGTCGTCAACGGTTGGTCGGATCCCAATTCTGTCGCTTCTAACGCATTCCTCCGGTCATTTTAAGTCGGAATTAGTCATCAGAAATGCACAGACACGTTTCTGGAGTCGAAAAAACACGAGATCATGCTTTGGGAATAACCTCGATTTTGTGGTCAACGGGTGGTCGGATCCCAAATCTGTCGCTTCTAACGCGTTCCTCGCGTCATTTTACGTTGGAAATAGTCATGAGAAATTCACAGACACGTTTCTGGAGTCCAAAAAACACGAGATTCAGGTTTTGGGAATGCCCGCGATTTTCTCGTTAACGGTTGGTCGGATCCCAATTCTGTCGCTTCTAACGCGTTCCTCGCGTCATTTTAAGTCGGAATTAGCCATCAGAAATGCACAGACACGCTTCTGGAGTCGAAAAAACACGAGATCATGCTTTGGGAATAACCTTGATTTTGTCGTCAACGGTTGGTGGGATCCCAATTCTGTCGCTTCTAACGCGTTCCTCCAGTCATTTTAAGTCGGAATTAGTCATCAGAAATGCACAGACACGTTTCTGGAGTCGAAAAAACACGAGATCATGCTTTGGGAATACCCTCGATTTTCTCGTCAACGGTTGGTCGGATCCCAATTCTGTCGCTTCTAACGCATTCCTCGCGTCATTTTACTTTGGAAATAGTCATGAGAAATGCACAGACACGGTTCTGGAGTCGAAAAAACACGAGATCATGCTTTGGGAATAACCTCGATTTTGTCGTCAACGGTTGGTCGGATCCCAATTCTGTCGCTTCTAACGCGTTCCTCGCGTCATTTTACGTTGGAAATAGTCATGAGAAATTCACAGACACGTTTCTGGAGTCGAAAAAATACGAGATCATGCTTTGGGAATACCCTCGATTTTCTCGTCAACGGTTGGTCGGATCCCAATTCTGTCGCTTCTGACGCGTTCCTCGCGTCATTTTACGTTGGAAATAGTCATGAGAAATGCACAGACATGTTTCTGGAGTCCAAAAAACACGAGATCAGGTTTTGCTAATGCCCGCGATTTTCTCGTCAACGGTTGGTCGGATCCCAATTCTGTCGCTTCTAACGCGTTCCTCGCGTCATTTTAAGTCGGAATTAGTCATCAGAAATGCACAGACACGCTTCTGGAGTCGAAAAAACACGAGATCATGCTTTGGGAATAACCTTGATTTTGTCGTCAACGGTTGGTGGGATCCCAATTCTGTCGCTTCTAACGCGTTCCTCCAGTCATTTTAAGTCGGAATTAGTCATCAGAAATGCACAGACACGTTTCTGGAGTCGAAAAAACACGAGATCATGCTTTGGGAATAACCTCGATTTTGTCGTCAACGGTTGGTCGGATCCCAATTCTGTCGCTTCTAACGCGTTCCTCGCGTCATTTTACGTTGGAAATAGTCATGAGAAATTCACAGACACGTTTCTGGAGTCCAAAAAACACGAGATTCAGGTTTTGGGAATGCCCGCGATTTTGTCGTCAACGGTTGGTGGGATCCCAATTCTGTCGCTTCTAACGCGTTCCTCCGGCCATTTTAAGTCGGAATTAGTCATCAGAAATGCACAGACCCGTTTCTGGAGTCGAAAAAACACGAGATCATGCTTTGGGAATAACCTCGATTTTGTCGTCAACGGTTGGTCGGATTCCAATTCTGTCGCTTCTAACGCGTTCCTCCGGTCATTTTAAGTCGGAATTAGTCATCAGAAATGCACAGACACGTTTCTGGAGTCGAAAAAACACGAGATCATGCTTTGGGAATAACCTCGATTTTGTGGTCAACGGGTGGTCGGATCCCAAATCTGTCGCTTCTAACGCGTTCCTCGCGTCATTTTACGTTGGAAATAGTCATGAGAAATTCACAGACACGTTTCTGGAGTCCAAAAAACACGAGATTCAGGTTTTGGGAATGCCCGCGATTTTCTCGTTAACGGTTGGTCGGATCCCAATTCTGTCGCTTCTAACGCGTTCCTCGCGTCATTTTAAGTCGGAATTAGCCATCAGAAATGCACAGACACGCTTCTGGAGTCGAAAAAATATGAGATCATGCTTTGGGAATACCCTCGATTTTTTCGTCAACGGTTGGTCGGATCCCACTTCTGTCGCTTCTAACGCATTCCTCGCGTCATTTTACTTTGGAAATAGTCATGAGAAATGCACAGACACGTTTCTGGAGTCCAAAAAACACGAGATTCATGTTTTGGGAATGCCCGCGATTTTCTCGTTAACGGTTGGTCGGATCCCAATTCTGTCGCTTCTAACGCGTTCCTCGCGTCATTTTACGTTGGAAATAATCATGAGAAATGCACAGACACGTTTCTGGAGTCGAAAAAATACGAGATCATGCTTTGGGAATAACCTCCATTTTGTCGTCAACGGTTGGTGGGATCCCAATTCTGTCGCTTCTAACGCGTTCCTCCGGTCATTTTAAGTCGGAATTAGTCATCAGAAATGCACAGACACGTTTCTGGAGTCGAAAAAACACGAGATCATGCTTTGCGAATAACCTCGATTTTGTCGTCAACGGTTGGTCGGATCCCAATTCTGTCGCTTCTAACGCGTTCCTCGCGTCATTTTACGTTGGAAACAGTCATGAGAAATGCACAGACACGTTTCTGGAGTCGAAAAAATATGAGATCATGCTTTGGGAATACCCTCGATTTTTTCGTCAACGGTTGGTCGGATCCCACTTCTGTCGCTTCTAACGCATTCCTCGCGTCATTTTACTTTGGAAATAGTCATGAGAAATGCACAGACACGTTTCTGGAGTCCAAAAAACACGAGATTCATGTTTTGGGAATGCCCGCGATTTTCTCGTTAACGGTTGGTCGGATCCCAATTCTGTCGCTTCTAACGCGTTCCTCGCGTCATTTTACGTTGGAAATAATCATGAGAAATGCACAGACACGTTTCTGGAGTCGAAAAAATACGAGATCATGCTTTGGGAATAACCTCGATTTTGTCGTCAACGGTTGGTGGGATCCCAATTCTGTCGCTTCTAACGCGTTCCTCCGGTCATTTTAAGTCGGAATTAGTCATCAGAAATGCACAGACACGTTTCTGGAGTCGAAAAAACACGAGATCATGCTTTGGGAATAACCTCGATTTTTTCGTCAACGGTTGGTCGGATCCCAATTCTGTCGCTTCTAACGCGTTCCTCGCGTCATTTTATGTTGGAAATAGTCATGAGAAATGCACAGACACGTTTCTGGAGTCGAAAAAACACGAGATCATGCTTTGGGAATGCCCGCGATTTTCTCGTTAACGGTTGGTCGGATCCCAATTCTGTCGCTTCTAACGCGTTCCTCGCGTCATTTTACGTTGGAAATAATCATGAGAAATGCACAGATACGTTTCTGGAGTCGAAAAAGTACGAGATCATGCTTTGGGAATAACCTCGATTTTGTCGTCAACGGTTGGTGGGATCCCAATTCTGTCGCTTCTAACGCGTTCCTCCGGCCATTTTAAGTCGGAATTAGTCATCAGAAATGCACAGACCCGTTTCTGGAGTCGAAAAAATATAAGATCATGCTTTGGGAATATCCTCGATTTTGTCGTCAACGGTTAGTCGGATCCCAATTCTGTCGCTTCTAACGCATTCCTCGCGTCATTTTACTTTGGAAATAGTCATGAGAAATGCACAGACACGTTTCTGGAGTCCAAAAAACACGAGATTCATGTTTTGGGAATGCCCGCGATTTTCTCGTTAACGGTTGGTCGGATCCCAATTCTGTCGCTTCTAACGCGTTCCTCGCGTCATTTTACGTTGGAAATAGTCATGAGAAATGCACAGACACGTTTCTGGAGTCCAAAAAACACGAGATTCATGTTTTGGGAATGCCCGCGATTTTCTCGTTAACGGTTGGTCGGATCCCAATTCTGTCGCTTCTAACGCGTTTCTCGCGTCATTTTAAGTCGGAATTAGCCATCAGAAATGCACAGACACGTTTCTGGAGTCGAAAAAAATATGAGATCATGCTTTGGGAATACCCTCGATTTTGTCGTCAACGGTTGGTCGGATCCCAATTCTGTCGCTTCTAACGCATTCCTCGCGTCATTTTACTTTGGAAATAGTCATGAGAAATGCACAGACACGGTTCTGGAGTCGAAAAAACACGAGATCATGCTTTGGGAATAACCTCGATTTTGTCGTCAACGGTTGGTCGGATCTCAAATCTGTCGCTTCTAACGCGTTCCTCGCGTCATTTTACGTTGGAAATAGTAATAAGAAATTCACAGACACGTTTCTGGAGTCCAAAAAACACGAGATTCAGGTTTTGGGAATGCCCGCGATTTTCTCGCTAACGGTTGGTCGGATCCCAATTCTGTCGCTTCTGACGCGTTCCTCGCGTCATTTTACGTTGGAAATAGTAATAAGAAATTCACAGACACGTTTCTGGAGTCCAAAAAACACGAGATTCAGGTTTTGGGAATGCCCGCGATTTTCTCGCTAACGGTTGGTCGGATTCCAATTCTGTCGCTTCTAACACGTTCCTCCGGTCATTTTAAGTCGGAATTAGTCATGACAAATGCACAGACACGTTTCTGGAGTCGAAAAAATATGAGATCATGCTTTGGGAATATCCTCGATTTTGTCGTCAACGGTTGGTCGGATCCCAATTCTGTCGCTTCTAACGCGTTCCTCGCGTCATTTTACGTTGGAAATAGTCATGAGAAATGCACAGACACGTTTCTGGAGTCGAAAAAATATGAGATCATGCTTTGGGAATACCCTCGATTTTGTCGTCAACGGTTGGTCGGATCCCAATTCTGTCGCTTCTAACGCATTCCTCGCGTCATTTTACTTTGGAAATAGTCATGAGAAATGCACAGACACGGTTCTGGAGTCGAAAAAACACGAGATCATGCTTTGGGAATAACCTCGATTTTGTCGTCAACGGTTGGTCGGATCTCAAATCTGTCGCTTCTAACGCGTTCCTCGCGTCATTTTACGTTGGAAATAGTCATGAGAAATTCACAGACACGTTTCTGGAGTCCAAAAAACACGAGATTCAGGTTTTGGGAATGCCCGCGATTTTCTCGCTAACGGTTGGTCGGATCCCAATTCTGTCGCTTCTGACGCGTTCCTCGCGTCATTTTACGTTGGAAATAGTAATAAGAAATTCACAGACACGTTTCTGGAGTCCAAAAAACACGAGATTCAGGTTTTGGGAATGCCCGCGATTTTCTCGCTAACGGTTGGTCGGATTCCAATTCTGTCGCTTCTAACACGTTCCTCCGGTCATTTTAAGTCGGAATTAGTCATGACAAATGCACAGACACGTTTCTGGAGTCGAAAAAATATGAGATCATGCTTTGGGAATATCCTCGATTTTGTCGTCAACGGTTGGTCGGATCCCAATTCTGTCGCTTCTAACGCGTTCCTCGCGTCATTTTACGTTGGAAATAGTCATGAGAAATGCACAGACACGTTTCTGGAGTCGAAAAAATACGAGATCGTGCTTTGGGAATACCCTCGATTTTGTCGTCAACGGTTGGCCGGATCCCAAATCTATCGCTTCTAACGCGTTCCTCGCGTCATTTTACGTTGGAAATAGTCATGAGGAATTCACAGACACGTTTCTGGAGTCCAAAAAACACGAGATTCAGGTTTTGGGAATGCCCGCGATTTTCTCGTTAACGGTTGGTCGGATTCCAATTCTGTCGCTTCTAACACGTTCCTCCGGTCATTTTAAGTCGGAATTAGTCATGAGAAATGCCAGACACGTTTCTGGAGTCGAAAAAATATGAGATCATGCTTTGGGAATACCCTCGATTTTTTCGTCAACGGTTGGTCGGATCCCACTTCTGTCGCTTCTAACGCATTCCTCGCGTCATTTTACTTTGGAAATAGTCATGAGAAATGCACAGACACGTTTCTGGAGTCCAAAAAACACAAGATTCATGTTTTGGGAATGCCCGCGATTTTCTCGTTAACGGTTGGTCGGATCCCAATTCTGTCGCTTCTAACGCGTTCCTCGCGTCATTTTACGTTGGAAATAATCATGAGAAATGCACAGACACGTTTCTGGAGTCGAAAAAATACGAGATCATGCTTTGGGAATAACCTCGATTTTGTCGTCAACGGTTGGTGGGATCCCAATTCTGTCGCTTCTAACGCGTTCCTCCGGTCATTTTA
This sequence comes from Crossocerus cetratus, assembly GCA_963675795.1. NCBI lineage: Eukaryota > Metazoa > Arthropoda > Insecta > Hymenoptera > Crabronidae > Crossocerus > Crossocerus cetratus. The sequence goes on from OY776671.1 coordinate 7,842,821, forward strand.
AGTCGGAATTAGTCATCAGAAATGCACAGACACGTTTCTGGAGTCGAAAAAACACGAGATCATGCTTTGGGAATAACCTCGATTTTGTCGTCAACGGTTGGTCGGATCCCAATTCTGTCGCTTCTAACGCGTTCCTCGCGTCATTTTATGTTGGAAATAGTCATGAGAAATGCACAGACACGTTTCTGGAGTCGAAAAAATACGAGATCATGCTTTGGGAATACCCTCGATTTTCTCGTCAACGGTTGGTCGGATCCCAATTCTGTCGCGTCTAACGCGTTCCTCGCGTCATTTTACGTTGGAAATAATCATGAGAAATGCACAGACACGTTTCTGGAGTCGAAAAAATACGACATCATGCTGTGGGAATATCCTCGATTTTGTCGTCAACGGTTGGTCGGATCCCAATTCTGTCGCTTCTAACGCGTTCCTCCGGTCATTTTAAGTCGGAATTAGTCATCAGAAATGCACAGACACGTTTCTGGAGTCGAAAAAATATGAGATCATGCTTTGGGAATACCCTCGATTTTGTCGTCAACGGTTGGTCGGATCCCAATTCTGTCGCTTCTAACGCATTCCTCGCGTCATTTTACTTTGGAAATAGTCATGAGAAATGCACAGACACGGTTCTGGAGTCGAAAAAACACGAGATCATGCTTTGGGAATAACCTCGATTTTGTCGTCAACGGTTGGTCGGATCTCAATTCTGTCGCTTCTAACGCATTCCTCGCGTCATTTTACTTTGGAAATAGTCATGAGAAATGCACAGACACGGTTCTGGAGTCGAAAAAACACGAGATCATGCTTTGGGAATAACCTCGATTTTGTCGTCAACGGTTGGTCGGATCTCAAATCTGTCGCTTCTAACGCGTTCCTCGCGTCATTTTACGTTGGAAATAGTAATAAGAAATTCACAGACACGTTTCTGGAGTCCAAAAAACACGAGATTCAGGTTTTGGGAATGCCCGCGATTTTCTCGCTAACGGTTGGTCGGATTCCAATTCTGTCGCTTCTAACACGTTCCTCCGGTCATTTTAAGTCGGAATTAGTCATGACAAATGCACAGACACGTTTCTGGAGTCGAAAAAATATGAGATCATGCTTTGGGAATATCCTCGATTTTGTCGTCAACGGTTGGTCGGATCCCAATTCTGTCGCTTCTAACGCGTTCCTCGCGTCATTTTACGTTGGAAATAGTCATGAGAAATGCACAGACACGTTTCTGGAGTCGAAAAAATACGAGATCGTGCTTTGGGAATACCCTCGATTTTGTCGTCAACGGTTGGCCGGATCCCAAATCTATCGCTTCTAACGCGTTCCTCGCGTCATTTTACGTTGGAAATAGTCATGAGGAATTCACAGACACGTTTCTGGAGTCCAAAAAACACGAGATTCAGGTTTTGGGAATGCCCGCGATTTTCTCGTTAACGGTTGGTCGGATTCCAATTCTGTCGCTTCTAACACGTTCCTCCGGTCATTTTAAGTCGGAATTAGTCATGAGAAATGCACAGACACGTTTCTGGAGTCGAAAAAATATGAGATCATGCTTTGGGAATACCCTCGATTTTTTCGTCAACGGTTGGTCGGATCCCACTTCTGTCGCTTCTAACGCATTCCTCGCGTCATTTTACTTTGGAAATAGTCATGAGAAATGCACAGACACGTTTCTGGAGTCCAAAAAACACGAGATTCATGTTTTGGGAATGCCCGCGATTTTCTCGTTAACGGTTGGTCGGATCCCAATTCTGTCGCTTCTAACGCGTTCCTCGCGTCATTTTACGTTGGAAATAATCATGAGAAATGCACAGACACGTTTCTGGAGTCGAAAAAATACGAGATCATGCTTTGGGAATAACCTCCATTTTGTCGTCAACGGTTGGTGGGATCCCAATTCTGTCGCTTCTAACGCGTTCCTCCGGTCATTTTAAGTCGGAATTAGTCATCAGAAATGCACAGACACGTTTCTGGAGTCGAAAAAACACGAGATCATGCTTTGCGAATAACCTCGATTTTGTCGTCAACGGTTGGTCGGATCCCAATTCTGTCGCTTCTAACGCGTTCCTCGCGTCATTTTACGTTGGAAACAGTCATGAGAAATGCACAGACACGTTTCTGGAGTCGAAAAAATATGAGATCATGCTTTGGGAATACCCTCGATTTTTTCGTCAACGGTTGGTCGGATCCCACTTCTGTCGCTTCTAACGCATTCCTCGCGTCATTTTACTTTGGAAATAGTCATGAGAAATGCACAGACACGTTTCTGGAGTCCAAAAAACACGAGATTCATGTTTTGGGAATGCCCGCGATTTTCTCGTTAACGGTTGGTCGGATCCCAATTCTGTCGCTTCTAACGCGTTCCTCGCGTCATTTTACGTTGGAAATAATCATGAGAAATGCACAGACACGTTTCTGGAGTCGAAAAAATACGAGATCATGCTTTGGGAATAACCTCGATTTTGTCGTCAACGGTTGGTGGGATCCCAATTCTGTCGCTTCTAACGCGTTCCTCCGGTCATTTTAAGTCGGAATTAGTCATCAGAAATGCACAGACACGTTTCTGGAGTCGAAAAAACACGAGATCATGCTTTGGGAATAACCTCGATTTTTTCGTCAACGGTTGGTCGGATCCCAATTCTGTCGCTTCTAACGCGTTCCTCGCGTCATTTTATGTTGGAAATAGTCATGAGAAATGCACAGACACGTTTCTGGAGTCGAAAAAACACGAGATCATGCTTTGGGAATGCCCGCGATTTTCTCGTTAACGGTTGGTCGGATCCCAATTCTGTCGCTTCTAACGCGTTCCTCGCGTCATTTTACGTTGGAAATAATCATGAGAAATGCACAGATACGTTTCTGGAGTCGAAAAAGTACGAGATCATGCTTTGGGAATAACCTCGATTTTGTCGTCAACGGTTGGTGGGATCCCAATTCTGTCGCTTCTAACGCGTTCCTCCGGCCATTTTAAGTCGGAATTAGTCATCAGAAATGCACAGACCCGTTTCTGGAGTCGAAAAAATATAAGATCATGCTTTGGGAATATCCTCGATTTTGTCGTCAACGGTTAGTCGGATCCCAATTCTGTCGCTTCTAACGCATTCCTCGCGTCATTTTACTTTGGAAATAGTCATGAGAAATGCACAGACACGTTTCTGGAGTCCAAAAAACACGAGATTCATGTTTTGGGAATGCCCGCGATTTTCTCGTTAACGGTTGGTCGGATCCCAATTCTGTCGCTTCTAACGCGTTCCTCGCGTCATTTTACGTTGGAAATAGTCATGAGAAATGCACAGACACGTTTCTGGAGTCCAAAAAACACGAGATTCATGTTTTGGGAATGCCCGCGATTTTCTCGTTAACGGTTGGTCGGATCCCAATTCTGTCGCTTCTAACGCGTTCCTCGCGTCATTTTACGTTGGAAATAATCATGAGAAATGCACAGACACGTTTCTGGAGTCGAAAAAATATGAGATCATGCTTTGGGAATATCCTCGATTTTGTCGTCAACGGTTAGTCGGATCCCAATTCTGTCGCTTCTAACGCATTCCTCGCGTCATTTTACTTTGGAAATAGTCATGAGAAATGCACAGACACGTTTCTGGAGTCCAAAAAACACGAGATTCATGTTTTGGGAATGCCCGCGATTTTCTCGTTAACGGTTGGTCGGATCCCAATTCTGTCGCTTCTAACGCGTTCCTCGCGTCATTTTACGTTGGAAATAGTCATGAGAAATGCACAGACAATGTTTCTGGAGTCCAAAAAAACACGAGATTCAGGTTTTGGGAATGCCCGCGATTTTCTCGTTAACGGTTGGTCGGATCCCAATTCTGTCGCTTCTAACGCGTTTCTCGCGTCATTTTAAGTCGGAATTAGCCATCAGAAAAGCACAGACACGTTTCTGGAGTCGAAAAAATATGAGATCATGCTTTGGGAATACCCTCGATTTTGTCGTCAACGGTTGGTCGGATCCCAATTCTGTCGCTTCTAACGCATTCCTCGCGTCATTTTATGTTGGAAATAGTCATGAGAAATGCACAGACACGTTTCTGGAGTCGAAAAAATACGAGATCATGCTTTGGGAATACCCTCGATTTTCTCGTCAACGGTTGGTCGGATCCCAATTCTGTCGCGTCTAACGCGTTCCTCGCGTCATTTTACGTTGGAAATAATCATGAGAAATGCACAGACACGTTTCTGGAGTCGAAAAAATACGAGATCATGCTTTGGGAATAACCTCGATTTTGTCGTCAACGGTTGGTGGGATCCCAATCCTGTCGCTTCTAACGCGTTCCTCCGGCCATTTTAAGTCGGAATTAGTCATCAGAAATGCACAGACCCGTTTCTGGAGTCGAAAAAACACGAGATCATGCTTTGGGAATAACCTCGATTTTGTCGTCAACGGTTCGTCGGATTCCAATTCTGTCGCTTCTAACGCGTTCCTCCGGTCATTTTAAGTCGGAATTAGTCATCAGAAATGCACAGACACGTTTCTGGAGTCGAAAAAACACGAGATTCATGTTTTGGGAATGCCCGCGATTTTCTCGTTAACGGTTGGTCGGATCCCAATTCTGTCGCTTCTAACGCATTCCTCGCGTCATTTTACTTTGGAATTAGTCATCAGAAATGCACAGACACGTTTCTGGAGTCGAAAAAACACGAGATCATGCTTTGGGAATAACCTCGATTTTGTCGTGAACGGTTGGTCGGATCCCAATTCTGTCGCTTCTAACGCGTTCCTCGCGTCATTTTATGTTGGAAATAGTCATGAGAAATGCACAGACACGTTTCTGGAGTCGAAAAAATACGAGATCATGCTTTGGGAATACCCTCGATTTTCTCGTCAACGGTTGGTCGGATCCCAATTCTGTCGCGTCTAACGCGTTCCTCGCGTCATTTTACGTTGGAAATAATCATGAGAAATGCACAGACACGTTTCTGGAGTCGAAAAAACACGAGATCATGCTTTGGGAATAACCTCGATTTTGTGGTCAACGGTTGGTCGGATCCCAAATCTGTCGCTTCTAACGCGTTCCTCGCGTCATTTTACGTTGGAAATAGTCATGAGAAATTCACAGACACGTTTCTGGAGTCCAAAAAACACGAGATTCATGTTTTGGGAATGCCCGCGATTTTCTCGTTAACGGTTGGTCGGATCCCAATTCTGTCGCTTCTAACGCGTTCCTCGCGTCATTTTACGTTGGAAATAGTCATGAGAAATGCACAGACAACGTTTCTGGAGTCCAAAAAACACGAGATCAGGTTTTGGTAATGCCCGCGATTTTCTCGTCAACGGTTGGTCGGATCCCAATTCTGTCGCTTCTAACGCGTTCCTCGCGTCATTTTACGTTGGAAATAATCATGAGCAATGCACAGATACGTTTCTGGAGTCGAAAAAATACGAGATCATGCTTTGGGAATAACCTCGATTTTGTCGTCAACGGTTGGTGGGATCCCAATCCTGTCGCTTCTAACGCGTTCCTCCGGCCATTTTAAGTCGGAATTAGTCATCAGAAATGCACAGACCCGTTTCTGGAGTCGAAAAAACACGAGTTCATGCTTTGGGAATAACCTCGATTTTGTCGTCAACGGTTCGTCGGATTCCAATTCTGTCGCTTCTAACGCGTTCCTCCGGTCATTTTAAGTCAGAATTAGTCATCAGAAATGCACAGACACGTTTCTGGAGTCGAAAAAATATGAGATCATGCTTTGGGAATATCCTCGATTTTGTCGTCAACGGTTAGTCGGATCCCAATTCTGTCGCTTCTAACGCATTCCTCGCGTCATTTTACTTTGGAAATAGTCATGAGAAATGCACAGACACGTTTCTGGAGTCCAAAAAACACGAGATTCATGTTTTGGGAATGCCCGCGATTTTCTCGTTAACGGTTGGTCGGATCCCAATTCTGTCGCTTCTAACGCGTTCCTCGCGTCATTTTACGTTGGAAATAGTCATGAGAAATGCACAGACAATGTTTCTGGAGTCCAAAAAACACGAGATTCAGGTTTTGGGAATGCCCGCGATTTTCTCGTTAACGGTTGGTCGGATCCCAATTCTGTCGCTTCTAACGCGTTTCTCGCGTCATTTTAAGTCGGAATTAGCCATCAGAAAAGCACAGACACGTTTCTGGAGTCGAAAAAATATGAGATCATGCTTTGGGAATACCCTCGATTTTGTCGTCAACGGTTGGTCGGATCCCAATTCTGTCGCTTCTAACGCATTCCTCGCGTCATTTTACGTTGGAAATAATCATGAGAAATGCACAGACACGTTTCTGGAGTTGAAAGAATACGACATCATGCTGTGGGAATATCCTCGATTTTGTCGTCAACGGTTGGTCGGATCCCAATTCTGTCGCTTCTAACGCATTCCTCGCGTCATTTTATGTTGGAAATAGTCATGAGAAATGCACAGACACGTTCTGGAGTCGAAAAAATACGAGATCATGCTTTGGGAATACCCTCGATTTTCTCGTCAACGGTTGGTCGGATCCCAATTCTGTCGCGTCTAACGCGTTCCTCGCGTCATTTTACGTTGGAAATAATCATGAGAAATGCACAGACACGTTTCTGGAGTCGAAAAAATACGACATCATGCTGTGGGAATATCCTCGATTTTGTCGTCAACGGTTGGTCGGATCCCAATTCTGTCGCTTCTAACGCGTTCCTCCGGTCATTTTAAGTCGGAATTAGTCATCAGAAATGCACAGACACGTTTCTGGAGTCGAAAAAATATGAGATCATGCTTTGGGAATACCCTCGATTTTTTCGTCAACGGTTGGTCGGATCCCACTTCTGTCGCTTCTAACGCATTCCTCGCGTCATTTTACTTTGGAAATAGTCATGAGAAATGCACAGACACGTTTCTGGAGTCCAAAAAACACGAGATTCATGTTTTGGGAATGCCCGCGATTTTCTCGTTAACGGTTGGTCGGATCCCAATTCTGTCGCTTCTAACGCGTTCCTCGCGTCATTTTACGTTGGAAATAATCATGAGAAATGCACAGACACGTTTCTGGAGTCGAAAAAATACGAGATCATGCTTTGGGAATAACCTCGATTTTGTCTTCAACGGTTGGTGGGATCCCAATTCTGTCGCTTCTAACGCGTTCCTCCGGTCATTTTAAGTCGGAATTAGTCATCAGAAATGCACAGACACGTTTCTGGAGCCGACAAAACACGAGATCATGCTTTGGGAATAACCTCGATTTTGTCGTCAACGGTTGGTCGGACCCAATTCTGTCGCTTCTAACGCGTTCCTCGCGTCATTTTATGTTGGAAATAGTCATGAGAAATGCACAGACACGTTTCTGGAGTCGAAAAAATACGAGATCATGCTTTGGGAATACCCTCGATTTTCTCGTCAACGGTTGGTCGGATCCCAATTCTGTCGCGTCTAACGCGTTCCTCGCGTCATTTTACGTTGGAAATAATCATGAGAAATGCACAGACACGTTTCTGGAGTCGAAAAAATACGACATCATGCTGTGGAAATATCCTCGATTTTGTCGTCAACGGTTGGTCGGATCCCAATTCTGTCGCTTCTAACGCGTTCCTCCGGTCATTTTAAGTCGGAATTAGTCATCAGAAATGCACAGACACGTTTCTGGAGTCGAAAAAACACGAGATCATGCTTTGGGAATAACCTCGATTTTGTGGTCAACGGTTGGTCGGATCCCAAATCTGTCGCTTCTAACGCGTTCCTCGCGTCATTTTACGTTGGAAATAGTCATGAGAAATTCACAGACACGTTTCTGGAGTCCAAAAAACACGAGATTCATGTTTTGGGAATGCCCGCGATTTTCTCGTTAACGGTTGGTCGGATCCCAATTCTGTCGCTTCTAACGCGTTCCTCGCGTCATTTTACGTTGGAAATAGTCATGAGAAATGCACAGACAACGTTTCTGGAGTCCAAAAAACACGAGATCAGGTTTTGGTAATGCCCGCGATTTTCTCGTCAACGGTTGGTCGGATCCCAATTCTGTCGCTTCTAACGCGTTCCTCGCGTCATTTTACGTTGGAAATAATCATGAGAAATGCACAGATACGTTTCTGGAGTCGAAAAAATACGAGATCATGCTTTGGGAATAACCTCGATTTTGTCGTCAACGGTTGGTGGGATCCCAATTCTGTCGCTTCTAACGCGTTCCTCCGGCCATTTTAAGTCGGAATTAGTCATCAGAAATGCACAGACCCGTTTCTGGAGTCGAAAAAACACGAGATCATGCTTTGGGAATAACCTCGATTTTGTCGTCAACGGTTGGTCGGATTCCAAAACTGTCGCTTCTAACGCGTTCCTCCGGTCATTTTAAGTCGGAATTAGTCATGAGAAATGCACAGACACGTTTCTGGAGTCCAAAAAACACGAGATTCATGTTTTGGGAATGCCCGCGATTTTCTCGTTAACGGTTGGTCGGATCCCAATTCTGTCGCGTCTAACGCGTTCCTCGCGTCATTTTACGTTGGAAATAATCATGAGAAATGCACAGACACGTTTCTGGAGTCGAAAAAATACGACATCATGCTGTGGAAATATCCTCGATTTTGTCGTCAACGGTTGGTCGGATCCCAATTCTGTCGCTTCTAACGCGTTCCTCCGGTCATTTTAAGTCGGAATTAGTCATCAGAAATGCACAGACACGTTTCTGGAGTCGAAAAAACACGAGATCATGCTTTGGGAATAACCTCGATTTTGTGGTCAACGGTTGGTCGGATCCCAAATCTGTCGCTTCTAACGCGTTCCTCGCGTCATTTTACGTTGGAAATAGTCATGAGAAATTCACAGACACGTTTCTGGAGTCCAAAAAACACGAGATTCATGTTTTGGGAATGCCCGCGATTTTCTCGTTAACGGTTGGTCGGATCCCAATTCTGTCGCTTCTAACGCGTTCCTCGCGTCATTTTACGTTGGAAATAGTCATGAGAAATGCACAGACAACGTTTCTGGAGTCCAAAAAACACGAGATCAGGTTTTGGTAATGCCCGCGATTTTCTCGTCAACGGTTGGTCGGATCCCAATTCTGTCGCTTCTAACGCGTTCCTCGCGTCATTTTACGTTGGAAATAATCATGAGAAATGCACAGATACGTTTCTGGAGTCGAAAAAATACGAGATCATGCTTTGGGAATAACCTCGATTTTGTCGTCAACGGTTGGTGGGATCCCAATTCTGTCGCTTCTAACGCGTTCCTCCGGCCATTTTAAGTCGGAATTAGTCATCAGAAATGCACAGACCCGTTTCTGGAGTCGAAAAAACACGAGATCATGCTTTGGGAATAACCTCGATTTTGTCGTCAACGGTTGGTCGGATTCCAAAACTGTCGCTTCTAACGCGTTCCTCCGGTCATTTTAAGTCGGAATTAGTCATGAGAAATGCACAGACACGTTTCTGGAGTCCAAAAAACACGAGATTCATGTTTTGGGAATGCCCGCGATTTTCTCGTTAACGGTTGGTCGGATCCCAATTCTGTCGCTTCTAACGCGTTCCTCGCGTCATTTTACGTTGGAAATAGTCATGAGAAATGCACAGACAATGTTTCTGGAGTCCAAAAAAACACGAGATTCAGGTTTTGGGAATGCCCGCGATTTTCTCGTTAACGGTTGGTCGGATCCCAATTCTGTCGCTTCTAACGCGTTCCTCGCGTCATTTTAAGTCGGAATTAGCCATCAGAAATGCACAGACACGTTTCTGGAGTCGAAAAAATATGAGATCATGCTTTGGGAATACCCTCGATTTTGTCGTCAACGGTTGGTCGGATCCCAATTCTGTCGCTTCTAACGCATTCCTCGCGTCATTTTACTTTGGAAATAGTCATGAGAAATGCACAGACACGGTTCTGGAGTCGAAAAAACACGAGATCATGCTTTGGGAATAACCTCGATTTTGTCGTCAACGGTTGGTCGGATCTCAAATCTGTCGCTTCTAACGCGTTCCTCGCGTCATTTTACGTTGGAAATAGTCATGAGAAATTCACAGACACGTTTCTGGAGTCCAAAAAACACGAGATTCAGGTTTTGGGAATGCCCGCGATTTTCTCGCTAACGGTTGGTCGGATCCCAATTCTGTCGCTTCTGACGCGTTCCTCGCGTCATTTTACGTTGGAAATAGTCATGAGAAATGCACAGACATGTTTCTGGAGTCCAAAAAACACGAGATCAGGTTTTGCTAATGCCCGCGATTTTCTCGTCAACGGTTGGTCGGATCCCAATTCTGTCGCTTCTAACGCGTTCCTCGCCTCATTTTACGTTGGAAATAGTCATGAGAAATGCACAGACACGTTTCTGGAGTCGAAAAAATACGAGATCGTGCTTTGGGAATACCCTCGATTTTCTCGTCAACGGTTGGTCGGATCCCAATTCTGTCGCTTCTGACGCGTTCCTCGCGTCATTTTAAGTCGGAATTAGTCATCAGAAATGCACAGACACGTTTCTGGAGTCGAAAAAACACGAGATCATGCTTTGGGAATAACCTCGATTTTGTGGTCAACGGTTGGTCGGATCCCAAATCTGTCGCTTCTATCGCGTTCCTCGCGTCATTTTACGTTGGAAATAGTCATGAGAAATTCACAGACACGTTTCTGGAGTCCAAAAAACACGAGATCATGTTTTGGGAATACCATCGATTTTCTAGTGAACGGTTGGTCGGATCCCAATTCTGTCGCGTCTAACGCGTTCCTCGCGTCATTTTACGTTGGAAATAATCATGAGAAATGCACAGACACGTTTCTGGAGTCGAAAAAATACGACATCATGCTGTGGGAATATTCTCGATTTTGTCGTCAACGGTTGGTCGGATCCCAATTCTGTCGCTTCTAACGCATTCCTCCGGTCATTTTAAGTCGGAATTAGTCATCAGAAATGCACAGACACGTTTCTGGAGTCGAAAAAACACGAGATCATGCTTTGGGAATAACCTCGATTTTGTGGTCAACGGGTGGTCGGATCCCAAATCTGTCGCTTCTAACGCGTTCCTCGCGTCATTTTACGTTGGAAATAGTCATGAGAAATTCACAGACACGTTTCTGGAGTCCAAAAAACACGAGATTCAGGTTTTGGGAATGCCCGCGATTTTCTCGTTAACGGTTGGTCGGATCCCAATTCTGTCGCTTCTAACGCGTTCCTCGCGTCATTTTAAGTCGGAATTAGCCATCAGAAATGCACAGACACGCTTCTGGAGTCGAAAAAACACGAGATCATGCTTTGGGAATAACCTTGATTTTGTCGTCAACGGTTGGTGGGATCCCAATTCTGTCGCTTCTAACGCGTTCCTCCAGTCATTTTAAGTCGGAATTAGTCATCAGAAATGCACAGACACGTTTCTGGAGTCGAAAAAACACGAGATCATGCTTTGGGAATACCCTCGATTTTCTCGTCAACGGTTGGTCGGATCCCAATTCTGTCGCTTCTAACGCATTCCTCGCGTCATTTTACTTTGGAAATAGTCATGAGAAATGCACAGACACGGTTCTGGAGTCGAAAAAACACGAGATCATGCTTTGGGAATAACCTCGATTTTGTCGTCAACGGTTGGTCGGATCCCAATTCTGTCGCTTCTAACGCGTTCCTCGCGTCATTTTACGTTGGAAATAGTCATGAGAAATTCACAGACACGTTTCTGGAGTCGAAAAAATACGAGATCATGCTTTGGGAATACCCTCGATTTTCTCGTCAACGGTTGGTCGGATCCCAATTCTGTCGCTTCTGACGCGTTCCTCGCGTCATTTTACGTTGGAAATAGTCATGAGAAATGCACAGACATGTTTCTGGAGTCCAAAAAACACGAGATCAGGTTTTGCTAATGCCCGCGATTTTCTCGTCAACGGTTGGTCGGATCCCAATTCTGTCGCTTCTAACGCGTTCCTCGCGTCATTTTAAGTCGGAATTAGTCATCAGAAATGCACAGACACGCTTCTGGAGTCGAAAAAACACGAGATCATGCTTTGGGAATAACCTTGATTTTGTCGTCAACGGTTGGTGGGATCCCAATTCTGTCGCTTCTAACGCGTTCCTCCAGTCATTTTAAGTCGGAATTAGTCATCAGAAATGCACAGACACGTTTCTGGAGTCGAAAAAACACGAGATCATGCTTTGGGAATAACCTCGATTTTGTCGTCAACGGTTGGTCGGATCCCAATTCTGTCGCTTCTAACGCGTTCCTCGCGTCATTTTACGTTGGAAATAGTCATGAGAAATTCACAGACACGTTTCTGGAGTCCAAAAAACACGAGATTCAGGTTTTGGGAATGCCCGCGATTTTGTCGTCAACGGTTGGTGGGATCCCAATTCTGTCGCTTCTAACGCGTTCCTCCGGCCATTTTAAGTCGGAATTAGTCATCAGAAATGCACAGACCCGTTTCTGGAGTCGAAAAAACACGAGATCATGCTTTGGGAATAACCTCGATTTTGTCGTCAACGGTTGGTCGGATTCCAATTCTGTCGCTTCTAACGCGTTCCTCCGGTCATTTTAAGTCGGAATTAGTCATCAGAAATGCACAGACACGTTTCTGGAGTCGAAAAAATATGAGATCATGCATTGGGAATATCCTCGATTTTGTCGTCAACGGTTAGTCGGATCCCAATTCTGTCGCTTCTAACGCATTCCTCGCGTCATTTTACTTTGGAAATAGTCATGAGAAATGCACAGACACGTTTCTGGAGTCCAAAAAACACGAGATTAATGTTTTGGGAATGCCCGCGATTTTCTCGTTAACGGTTGGTCGGATCCCAATTCTGTCGCTTCTAACGCGTTCCTCGCGTCATTTTACGTTGGAAATAGTCATGAGAAATGCACAGACAATGTTTCTGGAGTCCAAAAAAACACGAGATTCAGGTTTTGGGAATGCCCGCGATTTTCTCGTTAACGGTTGGTCGGATCCCAATTCTGTCGCTTCTAACGCGTTCCTCGCGTCATTTTAAGTCGGAATTAGCCATCAGAAATGCACAGACACGTTTCTGGAGTCGAAAAAATATGAGATCATGCTTTGGGAATATCCTCGATTTTGTCGTCAACGGTTAGTCGGATCCCAATTCTGTCGCTTCTAACGCATTCCTCGCGTCATTTTACTTTGGAAATAGTCATGAGAAATGCACAGACACGTTTCTGGAGTCCAAAAAACACGAGATTCATGTTTTGGGAATGCCCGCGATTTTCTCGTTAACGGTTGGTCGGATCCCAATTCTGTCGCTTCTAACGCGTTCCTCGCGTCATTTTAAGTCGGAATTAGCCATCAGAAATGCACAGACACGTTTCTGGAGTCGAAAAAATATGAGATCATGCTTTGGGAATATCCTCGATTTTGTCGTCAACGGTTAGTCGGATCCCAATTCTGTCGCTTCTAACGCATTCCTCGCGTCATTTTACTTTGGAAATAGTCATGAGAAATGCACAGACAATGTTTCTGGAGTCCAAAAAAACACGAGATTCAGGTTTTGGGAATGCCCGCGATTTTCTCGTTAACGGTTGGTCGGATCCCAATTCTGTCGCTTCTAACGCGTTTCTCGCGTCATTTTAAGTCGGAATTAGTCATGACAAATGCACAGACACGTTTCTGGAGTCGAAAAAATATGAGATCATGCTTTGGGAATATCCTCGATTTTGTCGTCAACGGTTGGTCGGATCCCAATTCTGTCGCTTCTAACGCGTTCCTCGCGTCATTTTACGTTGGAAATAGTCATGAGAAATGCACAGACACGTTTCTGGAGTCGAAAAAATACGAGATAGTGCTTTGGGAATAACCTCGATTTTGTCGTCAACGGTTGGTCGGATTCCAAAACTGTCGCTTCTAACGCGTTCCTCCGGTCATTTTAAGTCGGAATTAGTCATGAGAAATGCACAGACACGTTTCTGGAGTCGAAAAAACACGAGATTCATGTTTTGGGAATGCCCGCGATTTTCTCGTTAACGGTTGGTCGGATCCCAATTCTGTCGCTTCTAACGCGTTCCTCGCGTCACTTTACGTTGGAAATAGTCATGAGAAATGCACAGACAATGTTTCTGGAGTCCAAAAAAACACGAGATTCAGGTTTTGGGAATGCCCGCGATTTTCTCGTTAACGGTTGGTCGGATCCCAATTCTGTCGCTTCTAACGCGTTCCTCGCGTCATTTTAAGTCGGAATTAGCCATCAGAAATGCACAGACACGTTTCTGGAGTCGAAAAAATATGAGATCATGCTTTGGGAATATCCTCGATTTTGTCGTCAACGGTTAGTCGGATCCCAATTCTGTCGCTTCTAACGCATTCCTCGCGTCATTTTACTTTGGAAATAGTCATGAGAAATGCACAGACGCGTTTCTGGAGTCCAAAAAACACGAGATTCATGTTTTGGGAATGCCCGCGATTTTCTCGTTAACGGTTGGTCGGATCCCAATTCTGTCGCTTCTAACGCGTTCCTCGCGTCATTTTACGTTGGAAATAGTCATGAGAAATGCACAGACAATGTTTCTGGAGTCCAAAAAAACACGAGATTCAGGTTTTGGGAATGCCCGCGATTTTCTCGTTAACGGTTGGTCGGATCCCAATTCTGTCGCTTCTAACGCGTTTCTCGCGTCATTTTAAGTCGGAATTAGTCATGACAAATGCACAGACACGTTTCTGGAGTCGAAAAAATATGAGATCATGCTTTGGGAATATCCTCGATTTTGTCGTCAACGGTTGGTCGGATCCCAATTCTGTCGCTTCTAACGCGTTCCTCGCGTCATTTTACGTTGGAAATAGTCATGAGAAATGCACAGACACGTTTCTGGAGTCGAAAAAATACGAGATAGTGCTTTGGGAATAACCTCGATTTTGTCGTCAACGGTTGGTCGGATTCCAAAACTGTCGCTTCTAACGCGTTCCTCCGGTCATTTTAAGTCGGAATTAGTCATGAGAAATGCACAGACACGTTTCTGGAGTCCAAAAAACACGAGATTCATGTTTTGGGAATGCCCGCGATTTTCTCGTTAACGGTTGGTCGGATCCCAATTCTGTCGCTTCTAACGCGTTCCTCGCGTCACTTTACGTTGGAAATAGTCATGAGAAATGCACAGACAATGTTTCTGGAGTCCAAAAAAACACGAGATTCAGGTTTTGGGAATGCCCGCGATTTTCTCGTTAACGGTTGGTGGGATCCCAATTCTGTCGCTTCTAACGCGTTCCTCGCGTCATTTTAAGTCGGAATTAGCCATCAGAAATGCACAGACACGTTTCTGGAGTCGAAAAAATATGAGATCATGCTTTGGGAATACCCTCGATTTTGTCGTCAACGGTTGGTCGGATCCCAATTCTGTCGCTTCTAACGCATTCCTCGCGTCATTTTACTTTGGAAATAGTCATGAGAAATGCACAGACACGGTTCTGGAGTCGAAAAAACACGAGATCATGCTTTGGGAATAACCTCGATTTTGTCGTCAACGGTTGGTCGGATCCCAATTCTGTCGCTTCTAACGCGTTCCTCGCGTCATTTTACGTTGGAAATAGTCATGAGAAATTCACAGACACGTTTCTGGAGTCGAAAAAATACGAGCTCATGCTTTGGGAATACCCTCGATTTTCTCGTCAACGGTTGGTCGGATCCCAATTCTGTCGCTTCTGACGCGTTCCTCGCGTCATTTTACGTTGGAAATAGTCATGAGAAATGCACAGACATGTTTCTGGAGTCCAAAAAACACGAGATCAGGTTTTGCTAATGCCCGCGATTTTCTCGTCAACGGTTGGTCGGATCCCAATTCTGTCGTTTCTAACGCGTTCGCCGCGTCATTTTACGTTGGAAATAGTCATGAGAAATGCACAGACAATGTTTCTGGAGTCCAAAAAACACGAGATCAGGTTTTGCTAATGCCCGCGATTTTCTCGTCAACGGTTGGTCGGATCCCAATTCTGTCGCTTCTAACGCGTTCCTCGCCTCATTTTACGTTGGAAATAGTCATGAGAAATGCACAGACACGTTTCTGGAGTCGAAAAAATACGAGATCGTGCTTTGGGAATACCCTCGATTTTCTCGTCAACGGTTGGTCGGATCCCAATTCTGTCGCTTCTGACGCGTTCCTCGCGTCATTTTAAGTCGGAATTAGTCATCAGAAATGCACAGACACGTTTCTGGAGTCGAAAAAACACGAGATCATGCTTTGGGAATAACCTCGATTTTGTGGTCAACGGTTGGTCGGATCCCAAATCTGTCGCTTCTATCGCGTTCCTCGCGTCATTTTACGTTGGAAATAGTCATGAGAAATTCACAGACACGTTTCTGGAGTCCAAAAAACACGAGATCATGTTTTGGGAATACCATCGATTTTCTAGTGAACGGTTGGTCGGATCCCAATTCTGTCGCGTCTAACGCGTTCCTCGCGTCATTTTACGTTGGAAATAATCATGAGAAATGCACAGACACGTTTCTGGAGTCGAAAAAATACGACATCATGCTGTGGGAATATCCTCGATTTTGTCGTCAACGGTTGGTCGGATCCCAATTCTGTCGCTTCTAACGCATTCCTCCGGTCATTTTAAGTCGGAATTAGTCATCAGAAATGCACAGACACGTTTCTGGAGTCGAAAAAACACGAGATCATGCTTTGGGAATAACCTCGATTTTGTGGTCAACGGGTGGTCGGATCCCAAATCTGTCGCTTCTAACGCGTTCCTCGCGTCATTTTACGTTGGAAATAGTCATGAGAAATTCACAGACACGTTTCTGGAGTCCAAAAAACACGAGATTCAGGTTTTGGGAATGCCCGCGATTTTCTCGTTAACGGTTGGTCGGATCCCAATTCTGTCGCTTCTAACGCGTTCCTCGCGTCATTTTAAGTCGGAATTAGCCATCAGAAATGCACAGACACGCTTCTGGAGTCGAAAAAACACGAGATCATGCTTTGGGAATAACCTTGATTTTGTCGTCAACGGTTGGTGGGATCCCAATTCTGTCGCTTCTAACGCGTTCCTCCAGTCATTTTAAGTCGGAATTAGTCATCAGAAATGCACAGACACGTTTCTGGAGTCGAAAAAACACGAGATCATGCTTTGGGAATACCCTCGATTTTCTCGTCAACGGTTGGTCGGATCCCAATTCTGTCGCTTCTAACGCATTCCTCGCGTCATTTTACTTTGGAAATAGTCATGAGAAATGCACAGACACGGTTCTGGAGTCGAAAAAACACGAGATCATGCTTTGGGAATAACCTCGATTTTGTCGTCAACGGTTGGTCGGATCCCAATTCTGTCGCTTCTAACGCGTTCCTCGCGTCATTTTACGTTGGAAATAGTCATGAGAAATTCACAGACACGTTTCTGGAGTCGAAAAAATACGAGATCATGCTTTGGGAATACCCTCGATTTTCTCGTCAACGGTTGGTCGGATCCCAATTCTGTCGCTTCTGACGCGTTCCTCGCGTCATTTTACGTTGGAAATAGTCATGAGAAATGCACAGACATGTTTCTGGAGTCCAAAAAACACGAGATCAGGTTTTGCTAATGCCCGCGATTTTCTCGTCAACGGTTGGTCGGATCCCAATTCTGTCGCTTCTAACGCGTTCGCCGCGTCATTTTACGTTGGAAATAGTCATGAGAAATGCACAGACAATGTTTCTGGAGTCCAAAAAACACGAGATCAGGTTTTGGTAATGCCCGCGATTTTCTCGTCAACGGTTGGTCGGATCCCAATTCTGTCGCTTCTAACGCGTTCCTCGCGTCATTTTACGTTGGAAATAGTCATGAGAAATGCACAGACACGTTTCTGGAGTCGAAAAAATACGAGATCGTGCTTTGGGAATACCCTCGATTTTCTCGTCAACGGTTGGTCGGATCCCAATTCTGTCGCTTCTGACGCGTTCCTCGCGTCATTTTAAGTCGGAATTAGTCATCAGAAATGCACAGACACGTTTCTGGAGTCGAAAAAACACGAGATCATGCTTTGGGAATAACCTCGATTTTGTGGTCAACGGTTGGTCGGATCCCAAATCTGTCGCTTCTATCGCGTTCCTCGCGTCATTTTACGTTGGAAATAGTCATGAGAAATTCACAGACACGTTTCTGGAGTCCAAAAAACACGAGATCATGTTTTGGGAATACCATCGATTTTCTAGTGAACGGTTGGTCGGATCCCAATTCTGTCGCGTCTAACGCGTTCCTCGCGTCATTTTACGTTGGAAATAATCATGAGAAATGCACAGACACGTTTCTGGAGTCGAAAAAATACGACATCATGCTGTGGGAATATCCTCGATTTTGTCGTCAACGGTTGGTCGGATCCCAATTCTGTCGCTTCTAACGCATTCCTCCGGTCATTTTAAGTCGGAATTAGTCATCAGAAATGCACAGACACGTTTCTGGAGTCGAAAAAACACGAGATCATGCTTTGGGAATAACCTCGATTTTGTGGTCAACGGGTGGTCGGATCCCAAATCTGTCGCTTCTAACGCGTTCCTCGCGTCATTTTACGTTGGAAATAGTCATGAGAAATTCACAGACACGTTTCTGGAGTCCAAAAAACACGAGATTCAGGTTTTGGGAATGCCCGCGATTTTCTCGTTAACGGTTGGTCGGATCCCAATTCTGTCGCTTCTAACGCGTTCCTCGCGTCATTTTAAGTCGGAATTAGCCATCAGAAATGCACAGACACGCTTCTGGAGTCGAAAAAACACGAGATCATGCTTTGGGAATAACCTTGATTTTGTCGTCAACGGTTGGTGGGATCCCAATTCTGTCGCTTCTAACGCGTTCCTCCAGTCATTTTAAGTCGGAATTAGTCATCAGAAATGCACAGACACGTTTCTGGAGTCGAAAAAACACGAGATCATGCTTTGGGAATACCCTCGATTTTCTCGTCAACGGTTGGTCGGATCCCAATTCTGTCGCTTCTAACGCATTCCTCGCGTCATTTTACTTTGGAAATAGTCATGAGAAATGCACAGACACGGTTCTGGAGTCGAAAAAACACGAGATCATGCTTTGGGAATAACCTCGATTTTGTCGTCAACGGTTGGTCGGATCCCAATTCTGTCGCTTCTAACGCGTTCCTCGCGTCATTTTACGTTGGAAATAGTCATGAGAAATTCACAGACACGTTTCTGGAGTCGAAAAAATACGAGATCATGCTTTGGGAATACCCTCGATTTTCTCGTCAACGGTTGGTCGGATCCCAATTCTGTCGCTTCTGACGCGTTCCTCGCGTCATTTTACGTTGGAAATAGTCATGAGAAATGCACAGACATGTTTCTGGAGTCCAAAAAACACGAGATCAGGTTTTGCTAATGCCCGCGATTTTCTCGTCAACGGTTGGTCGGATCCCAATTCTGTCGCTTCTAACGCGTTCGCCGCGTCATTTTACGTTGGAAATAGTCATGAGAAATGCACAGACAATGTTTCTGGAGTCCAAAAAACACGAGATCAGGTTTTGGTAATGCCCGCGATTTTCTCGTCAACGGTTGGTCGGATCCCAATTCTGTCGCTTCTAACGCGTTCCTCGCGTCATTTTACGTTGGAAATAGTCATGAGAAATGCACAGACACGTTTCTGGAGTCGAAAAAATACGAGATCATGCTTTGGGAATATCCTCGATTTTCTCGTCAACGGTTGGTCGGATCCCAATTCTGTCGCTTCTGACGCGTTCCTCACGTCATTTTACGTTGGAAATAGTCATGAGAAATGCACAGACATGTTTCTGGAGTCCAAAAAACACGAGATCAGGTTTTGCTAATGCCCGCGATTTTCTCGTCAACGGTTGGTCGGATCCCAATTCTGTCGCTTCTAACGCGTTCCTCGCGTCATTTTACGTTGGAAATAGTCATGAGAAATGCACAAACAATGTTTCTGGAGTCCAAAAAACACGAGATTCAGGTTTTGGGAATGCCCGCGATTTTCTCGTTAACGGTTGGTCGGATCCCAATTCTGTCGCTTCTAACGCGTTCCTCGCGTCATTTTAAGTCGGAATTAGTCATCAGAAATGCACAGACACGCTTCTGGAGTCGAAAAAACACGAGATCATGCTTTGGGAATAACCTTGATTTTGTCGTCAACGGTTGGTGGGATCCCAATTCTGTCGCTTCTAACGCGTTCCTCCAGTCATTTTAAGTCGGAATTAGTCATCAGAAATGCACAGACACGTTTCTGGAGTCGAAAAAACACGAGATCATGCTTTGGGAATAACCTCGATTTTGTCGTCAACGGTTGGTCGGATCCCAATTCTGTCGCTTCTAACGCGTTCCTCGCGTCATTTTACGTTGGAAATAGTCATGAGAAATTCACAGACACGTTTCTGGAGTCCAAAAAACACGAGATTCAGGTTTTGGGAATGCCCGCGATTTTGTCGTCAACGGTTGGTGGGATCCCAATTCTGTCGCTTCTAACGCGTTCCTCCGGCCATTTTAAGTCGGAATTAGTCATCAGAAATGCACAGACCCGTTTCTGGAGTCGAAAAAACACGAGATCATGCTTTGGGAATAACCTCGATTTTGTCGTCAACGGTTGGTCGGATTCCAATTCTGTCGCTTCTAACGCGTTCCTCCGGTCATTTTAAGTCGGAATTAGTCATCAGAAATGCACAGACACGTTTCTGGAGTCGAAAAAATATGAGATCATGCTTTGGGAATATCCTCGATTTTGTCGTCAACGGTTAGTCGGATCCCAATTCTGTCGCTTCTAACGCATTCCTCGCGTCATTTTACTTTGGAAATAGTCATGAGAAATGCACAGACACGTTTCTGGAGTCGAAAAAATATGAGATCATGCTTTGGGAATATCCTCGATTTTGTCGTCAACGGTTAGTCGGATCCCAATTCTGTCGCTTCTAACGCATTCCTCGCGTCATTTTACTTTGGAAATAGTCATGAGAAATGCACAGACACGTTTCTGGAGTCCAAAAAACACGAGATTAATGTTTTGGGAATGCCCGCGATTTTCTCGTTAACGGTTGGTCGGATCCCAATTCTGTCGCTTCTAACGCGTTCCTCGCGTCATTTTACGTTGGAAATAGTCATGAGAAATGCACAGACAATGTTTCTGGAGTCCAAAAAAACACGAGATTCAGGTTTTGGGAATGCCCGCGATTTTCTCGTTAACGGTTGGTCGGATCCCAATTCTGTCGCTTCTAACGCGTTCCTCGCGTCATTTTAAGTCGGAATTAGCCATCAGAAATGCACAGACACGTTTCTGGAGTCGAAAAAATATGAGATCATGCTTTGGGAATATCCTCGATTTTGTCGTCAACGGTTAGTCGGATCCCAATTCTGTCGCTTCGAACGCATTCCTCGCGTCATTTTACTTTGGAAATAGTCATGAGAAATGCACAGACACGTTTCTGGAGTCCAAAAAACACGAGATTCATGTTTTGGGAATGCCCGCGATTTTCTCGTTAACGGTTGGTCGGATCCCAATTCTGTCGCTTCTAACGCGTTCCTCGCGTCATTTTACGTTGGAAATAGTCATGAGAAATGCACAGACAATGTTTCTGGAGTCCAAAAAAACACGAGATTCAGGTTTTGGGAATGCCCGCGATTTTCTCGTTAACGGTTGGTCGGATCCCAATTCTGTCGCTTCTAACGCGTTTCTCGCGTCATTTTAAGTCGGAATTAGTCATGACAAATGCACAGACACGTTTCTGGAGTCGAAAAAATATGAGATCATGCTTTGGGAATATCCTCGATTTTGTCGTCAACGGTTGGTCGGATCCCAATTCTGTCGCTTCTAACGCGTTCCTCGCGTCATTTTACGTTGGAAATAGTCATGAGAAATGCACAGACACGTTTCTGGAGTCGAAAAAATACGAGATAGTGCTTTGGGAATACCCTCGATTTTGTCGTCAACGGTTGGTCGGATCCCAAATCTATCGCTTCTAACGCGTTCCTCGCGTCATTTTACGTTGGAAATAGTCATGAGAAATTCACAGACACGTTTCTGGAGTCCAAAAAACACGAGATTCAGGTTTTGGGAATGCCCGCGATTTTCTCGTTAACGGTTGGTCGGATTCCAATTCTGTCGCTTCTAACACGTTCCTCCGGTCATTTTAAGTCGGAATTAGTCATGAGAAATGCACAGACACGTTTCTGGAGTCGAAAAAATATGAGATCATGCTTTGGGAATACCCTCGATTTTTTCGTCAACGGTTGGTCGGATCCCACTTCTGTCGCTTCTAACGCATTCCTCGCGTCATTTTACTTTGGAAATAGTCATGAGAAATGCACAGACACGTTTCTGGAGTCCAAAAAACACGAGATTCATGTTTTGGGAATGCCCGCGATTTTCTCGTTAACGGTTGGTCGGATCCCAATTCTGTCGCTTCTAACGCGTTCCTCGCGTCATTTTACGTTGGAAATAATCATGAGAAATGCACAGACACGTTTCTGGAGTCGAAAAAATACGAGATCATGCTTTGGGAATAACCTCGATTTTGTCGTCAACGGTTGGTGGGATCCCAATTCTGTCGCTTCTAACGCGTTCCTCCGGTCATTTTAAGTCGGAATTAGTCATCAGAAATGCACAGACACGTTTCTGGAGTCGACAAAACACGAGATCATGCTTTGGGAATAACCTCGATTTTGTCGTCAACGGTTGGTCGGATCCCAATTCTGTCGCTTCTAACGCGTTCCTCGCGTCATTTTATGTTGGAAATAGTCATGAGAAATGCACAGACACGTTTCTGGAGTCGAAAAAATACGAGATCATGCTTTGGGAATACCCTCGATTTTCTCGTCAACGGTTGGTCGGATCCCAATTCTGTCGCGTCTAACGCGTTCCTCGCGTCATTTTACGTTGGAAATAGTCATGAGAAATGCACAGACAACGTTTCTGGAGTCCAAAAAACACGAGATCAGGTTTTGGTAATGCCCGCGATTTTCTCGTCAACGGTTGGTCGGATCCCAATTCTGTCGCTTCTAACGCGTTCCTCGCGTCATTTTACGTTGGAAATAATCATGAGAAATGCACAGATACGTTTCTGGAGTCGAAAAAATACGAGATCATGCTTTGGGAATAACCTCGATTTTGTCGTCAACGGTTGGTGGGATCCCAATTCTGTCGCTTCTAACGCGTTCCTCCTGCCATTTTAAGTCGGAATTAGTCATCAGAAATGCACAGACCCGTTTCTGGAGTCGAAAAAACACGAGATCATGCTTTGGGAATAACCTCGATTTTGTCGTCAACGGTTGGTCGGATTCCAATTCTGTCGCTTCTAACGCGTTCCTCCGGTCATTTTAAGTCGGAATTAGTCATGAGAAATGCACAGACACGTTTCTGGAGTCCAAAAAACACGAGATTCATGTTTTGGGAATGCCCGCGATTTTCTCGTTAACGGTTGGTCGGATCCCAATTCTGTCGCTTCTAACGCGTTCCTCGCGTCATTTTAAGTCGGAATTAGCCATCAGAAATGCACAGACACGTTTCTGGAGTCGAAAAAATATGAGATCATGCTTTGGGAATACCCTCGATTTTGTCGTCAACGCTTGGTCGGATCCCAATTCTGTCGCTTCTAACGCATTCCTCGCGTCATTTTACTTTGGAAATAGTCATGAGAAATGCACAGACAATGTTTCTGGAGTCGAAAAAACACGAGATCATGCTTTGGGAATAACCTCGATTTTGTCGTCAACGGTTGGTCGGATCTCAAATCTGTCGCTTCTAACGCGTTCCTCGCGTCATTTTACGTTGGAAATAGTCATGAGAAATTCACAGACACGTTTCTGGAGTCCAAAAAACACGAGATTCAGGTTTTGGGAATGCCCGCGATTTTCTCGCTAACGGTTGGTCGGATCCCAATTCTGTCGCTTCTGACGCGTTCCTCGCGTCATTTTACGTTGGAAATAGTCATGAGAAATGCACAGACATGTTTCTGGAGTCCAAAAAACACGAGATCAGGTTTTGCTAATGCCCGCGATTTTCTCGTCAACGGTTGGTCGGATCCCAATTCTGTCGCTTCTAACGCGTTCCTCGCGTCATTTTACGTTGGAAATAGTCATGAGAAATGCACAGACACGTTTCTGGAGTCGAAAAAATACGAGATCGTGCTTTGGGAATACCCTCGATTTTCTCGTCAACGGTTGGTCGGATCCCAATTCTGTCGCTTCTGACGCGTTCCTCGCGTCATTTTAAGTCGGAATTAGTCATCAGAAATGCACAGACACGTTTCTGGAGTCGAAAAAACACGAGATCATGCTTTGGGAATAACCTCGATTTTGTGGTCAACGGTTGGTCGGATCCCAAATCTGTCGCTTCTATCGCGTTCCTCGCGTCATTTTACGTTGGAAATAGTCATGAGAAATTCACAGACACGTTTCTGGAGTCCAAAAAACACGAGATCATGTTTTGGGAATACCCTCGATTTTCTAGTGAACGGTTGGTCGGATCCCAATTCTGTCGCGTCTAACGCGTTCCTCGCGTCATTTTACGTTGGAAATAATCATGAGAAATGCACAGGCACGTTTCTGGAGTCGAAAAAATACGACATCATGCTGTGGGAATATCCTCGATTTTGTCGTCAACGGTTGGTCGGATCCCAATTCTGTCGCTTCTAACGCATTCCTCCGGTCATTTTAAGTCGGAATTAGTCATCAGAAATGCACAGACACGTTTCTGGAGTCGAAAAAACACGAGATCATGCTTTGGGAATAACCTCGATTTTGTGGTCAACGGGTGGTCGGATCCCAAATCTGTCGCTTCTAACGCGTTCCTCGCGTCATTTTACGTTGGAAATAGTCATGAGAAATTCACAGACACGTTTCTGGAGTCGAAAAAATACGAGATCATGCTTTGGGAATACCCTCGATTTTCTCGTCAACGGTTGGTCGGATCCCAATTCTGTCGCTTCTGACGCGTTCCTCGCGTCATTTTACGTTGGAAATAGTCATGAGAAATGCACAGACATGTTTCTGGAGTCCAAAAAACACGAGATCAGGTTTTGCTAATGCCCGCGATTTTCTCGTCAACGGTTGGTCGGATCCCAATTCTGTCGCTTCTAACGCGTTCGCCGCGTCATTTTACGTTGGAAATAGTCATGAGAAATGCACAGGCAATGTTTCTGGAGTCCAAAAAACACGAGATCAGGTTTTGGTAATGCCCGCGATTTTCTCGTCAACGGTTGGTCGGATCCCAATTCTGTCGCTTCTAACGCGTTCCTCGCGTCATTTTACGTTGGAAATAGTCATGAGAAATGCACAGACACGTTTCTGGAGTCGAAAAAATACGAGATCATGCTTTGGGAATATCCTCGATTTTCTCGTCAACGGTTGGTCGGATCCCAATTCTGTCGCTTCTGACGCGTTCCTCACGTCATTTTACGTTGGAAATAGTCATGAGAAATGCACAGACATGTTTCTGGAGTCCAAAAAACCCGAGATCAGGTTTTGCTAATGCCCGCGATTTTCTCGTCAACGGTTGGTCGGATCCCAATTCTGTCGCTTCTAACGCGTTCCTCGCGTCATTTTACGTTGGAAATAGTCATGAGAAATGCACAAACAATGTTTCTGGAGTCCAAAAAACACGAGATTCAGGTTTTGGGAATGCCCGCGATTTTCTCGTTAACGGTTGGTCGGATCCCAATTCTGTCGCTTCTAACGCATTCCTCGCGTCATTTTACTTTGGAAATAGTCATGAGAAATGCACAGACACGGTTCTGGAGTCGAAAAAACACGAGATCATGCTTTGGGAATAACCTCGATTTTGTCGTCAACGGTTGGTCGGATCCCAATTCTGTCGCTTCTAACGCGTTCCTCGCGTCATTTTACGTTGGAAATAGTCATGAGAAATTCACAGACACGTTTCTGGAGTCGAAAAAATACGAGATCATGCTTTGGGAATACCCTCGATTTTCTCGTCAACGGTTGGTCGGATCCCAATTCTGTCGCTTCTGACGCGTTCCTCGCGTCATTTTACGTTGGAAATAGTCATGAGAAATGCACAGACATGTTTCTGGAGTCCAAAAAACACGAGATCAGGTTTTGCTAATGCCCGCGATTTTCTCGTCAACGGTTGGTCGGATCCCAATTCTGTCGCTTCTAACGCGTTCGCCGCGTCATTTTACGTTGGAAATAGTCATGAGAAATGCACAGACAATGTTTCTGGAGTCCAAAAAACACGAGATCAGGTTTTGGTAATGCCCGCGATTTTCTCGTCAACGGTTGGTCGGATCCCAATTCTGTCGCTTCTAACGCGTTCCTCGCGTCATTTTACGTTGGAAATAGTCATGAGAAATGCACAGACAATGTTTCTGGAGTCCAAAAAACACGAGATCAGGTTTTGGTAATGCCCGCGATTTTCTCGTCAACGGTTGGTCGGATCCCAATTCTGTCGCTTCTAACGCGTTCCTCGCGTCATTTTACGTTGGAAATAGTCATGAGAAATGCACAGACACGTTTCTGGAGTCGAAAAAATATGAGATCATGCTTTGGGAATATCCTCGATTTTCTCGTCAACGGTTGGTCGGATCCCAATTCTGTCGCTTCTGACGCGTTCCTCACGTCATTTTACGTTGGAAATAGTCATGAGAAATGCACAGACATGTTTCTGGAGTCCAAAAAACACGAGATCAGGTTTTGCTAATGCCCGCGATTTTCTCGTCAACGGTTGGTCGGATCCCAATTCTGTCGCTTCTAACGCGTTCCTCGCGTCATTTTACGTTGGAAATAGTCGTGAGAAATGCACAAACAATGTTTCTGGAGTCCAAAAAACACGAGATTCAGGTTTTGGGAATGCCCGCGATTTTCTCGTTAACGGTTGGTCGGATCCCAATTCTGTCGCTTCTAACGCGTTCCTCGCGTCATTTTAAGTCGGAATTAGTCATCAGAAATGCACAGACACGCTTCTGGAGTCGAAAAAACACGAGATCATGCTTTGGGAATAACCTTGATTTTGTCGTCAACGGTTGGTGGGATCCCAATTCTGTCGCTTCTAACGCGTTCCTCCAGTCATTTTAAGTCGGAATTAGTCATCAGAAATGCACAGACACGTTTCTGGAGTCGAAAAAACACGAGATCATGCTTTGGGAATAACCTCGATTTTGTCGTCAACGGTTGGTCGGATCCCAATTCTGTCGCTTCTAACGCGTTCCTCGCGTCATTTTACGTTGGAAATAGTCATGAGAAATTCACAGACACGTTTCTGGAGTCCAAAAAACACGAGATTCAGGTTTTGGGAATGCCCGCGATTTTGTCGTCAACGGTTGGTGGGATCCCAATTCTGTCGCTTCTAACGCGTTCCTCGCGTCATTTTACGTTGGAAATAGTCATGAGAAATGCACAGACATGTTTCTGGTGTCCAAAAAACACGAGATCAGGTTTTGCTAATGCCCGCGATTTTCTCGTCAACGGTTTGTCGGATCCCAATTCTGTCGCTTCTAACGCGTTCCTCGCGTCATTTTACGTTGGAAATAGTCATGAGAAATGCACAAACAATGTTTCTGGAGTCCAAAAAACACGAGATTCAGGTTTTGGGAATGCCCGCGATTTTCTCGTTAACGGTTGGTCGGATCCCAATTCTGTCGCTTCTAACGCATTCCTCGCGTCATTTTACTTTGGAAATAGTCATGAGAAATGCACAGACACGGTTCTGGAGTCTAAAAAACACGAGATCATGCTTTGGGAATAACCTCGATTTTGTCGTCAACGGTTGGTCGGATCCCAATTCTGTCGCTTCTAACGCGTTCCTCGCGTCATTTTACGTTGGAAATAGTCATGAGAAATGCACAGACACGTTTCTGGAGTCGAAAAAATACGAGATCATGCTTTGGGAATATCCTCGATTTTCTCGTCAACGGTTGGTCGGATCCCAATTCTGTCGCTTCTGACGCGTTCCTCACGTCATTTTACGTTGGAAATAGTCATGAGAAATGCACAGACATGTTTCTGGAGTCCAAAAAACACGAGATCAGGTTTTGCTAATGCCCGCGATTTTCTCGTCAACGGTTGGTCGGATCCCAATTCTGTCGCTTCTAACGCGTTCCTCGCGTCATTTTACGTTGGAAATAGTCATGAGAAATGCACAAACAATGTTTCTGGAGTCCAAAAAACACGAGATTCAGGTTTTGGGAATGCCCGCGATTTTCTCGTTAACGGTTGGTCGGATCCCAATTCTGTCGCTTCTAATGCTTTCCTCGCGTCATTTTAAGTCGGAATTAGTCATCAGAAATGCACAGACACGCTTCTGGAGTCGAAAAAACACGTGATCATGCTTTGGGAATAACCTTGATTTTGTCGTCAACGGTTGGTGGGATCCCAATTCTGTCGCTTCTAACGCGTTCCTCCAGTCATTTTAAGTCGGAATTAGTCATCAGAAATGCACAGACACGTTTCTGGAGTCGAAAAAACACGAGATCATGCTTTGGGAATAACCTCGATTTTGTCGTCAACGGTTGGTCGGATCCCAATTCTGTCGCTTCTAACGCGTTCCTCCGGTCATTTTAAGTCGGAATTAGTCATCAGAAATGCACAGACACGTTTCTGGAGTCGAAAAAATATGAGATCATGCTTTGGGAATATCCTCGATTTTGTCGTCAACGGTTAGTCGGATCCCAATTCTGTCGCTTCTAACGCATTCCTCGCGTCATTTTACTTTGGAAATAGTCATGAGAAATGCACAGACACGTTTCTGGAGTCGAAAAAATATGAGATCATGCTTTGGGAATATCCTCGATTTTGTCGTCAACGGTTAGTCGGATCCCAATTCTGTCGCTTCTAACGCATTCCTCGCGTCATTTTACTTTGGAAATAGTCATGAGAAATGCACAGACACGTTTCTGGAGTCGAAAAAATATGAGATCATGCTTTGGGAATATCCTCGATTTTGTCGTCAACGGTTAGTCGGATCCCAATTCTGTCGCTTCTAACGCATTCCTCGCGTCATTTTACTTTGGAAATAGTCATGAGAAATGCACAGACAATGTTTCTGGAGTCCAAAAAACACGAGATCATGCTTTGGGAATAACCTCGATTTTGTCGTCAACGGTTGGTCGGATCCCAATTCTGTCGCTTCTAACGCGTTCCTCGCGTCATTTTACGTTGGAAATAGTCATGAGAAATGCACAGACACGTTTCTGGAGTCGAAAAAATACGAGATCATGCTTTGGGAATATCCTCGATTTTCTCGTCAACGGTTGGTCGGATCCCAATTCTGTCGCTTCTGACGCGTTCCTCACGTCATTTTACGTTGGAAATAGTCATGAGAAATGCACAGACATGTTTCTGGAGTCCAAAAAACACGAGATCAGGTTTTGCTAATGCCCGCGATTTTCTCGTCAACGGTTGGTCGGATCCCAATTCTGTCGCTTCTAACGCGTTCCTCGCGTCATTTTACGTTGGAAATAGTCATGAGAAATGCACAAACAATGTTTCTGGAGTCCAAAAAACACGAGATTCAGGTTTTGGGAATGCCCGCGATTTTCTCGTTAACGGTTGGTCGGATCCCAATTCTGTCGCTTCTAACGCGTTCCTCGCGTCATTTTAAGTCGGAATTAGTCATCAGAAATGCACAGACACGCTTCTGGAGTCGAAAAAACACGAGATCATGCTTTGGGAATAACCTTGATTTTGTCGTCAACGGTTGGTGGGATCCCAATTCTGTCGCTTCTAACGCGTTCCTCCAGTCATTTTAAGTCGGAATTAGTCATCAGAAATGCACAGACACGTTTCTGGAGTCGAAAAAACACGAGATCATGCTTTGGGAATAACCTCGATTTTGTCGTCAACGGTTGGTCGGATCCCAATTCTGTCGCTTCTAACGCGTTCCTCCGGTCATTTTAAGTCGGAATTAGTCATCAGAAATGCACAGACACGTTTCTGGAGTCGAAAAAATATGAGATCATGCTTTGGGAATATCCTCGATTTTGTCGTCAACGGTTAGTCGGATCCCAATTCTGTCGCTTCTAACGCATTCCTCGCGTCATTTTACTTTGGAAATAGTCATGAGAAATGCACAGACACGTTTCTGG
Organism: Crossocerus cetratus; assembly: GCA_963675795.1. Taxonomy (NCBI): domain Eukaryota; kingdom Metazoa; phylum Arthropoda; class Insecta; order Hymenoptera; family Crabronidae; genus Crossocerus; species Crossocerus cetratus. Next base: position 7,872,694 of record OY776671.1, read on the forward strand.
AGTCGAAAAAATATGAGATCATGCTTTGGGAATATCCTCGATTTTGTCGTCAACGGTTAGTCGGATCCCAATTCTGTCGCTTCTAACGCATTCCTCGCGTCATTTTACTTTGGAAATAGTCATGAGAAATGCACAGACACGTTTCTGGAGTCCAAAAAACACGAGATTAATGTTTTGGGAATGCCCGCGATTTTCTCGTTAACGGTTGGTCGGATCCCAATTCTGTCGCTTCTAACGCGTTCCTCGCGTCATTTTACGTTGGAAATAGTCATGAGAAATGCACAGACAATGTTTCTGGAGTCCAAAAAAACACGAGATTCAGGTTTTGGGAATGCCCGCGATTTTCTCGTTAACGGTTGGTCGGATCCCAATTCTGTCGCTTCTAACGCGTTCCTCGCGTCATTTTAAGTCGGAATTAGCCATCAGAAATGCACAGACACGTTTCTGGAGTCGAAAAAATATGAGATCATGCTTTGGGAATACCCTCGATTTTGTCGTCAACGGTTAGTCGGATCCCAATTCTGTCGCTTCTAACGCGTTCCTCGCGTCATTTTACGTTGGAAATAGTCATGAGAAATGCACAGACACGTTTCTGGAGTCGAAAAAATACGAGATCGTGCTTTGGGAATACCCTCGATTTTCTCGTCAACGGTTGGTCGGATCCCAATTCTGTCGCTTCTGACGCGTTCCTCGCGTCATTTTACGTTGGAAATAGTCATGAGAAATGCACAAACAATGTTTCTGGAGTCCAAAAAACACGAGATTCAGGTTTTGGGAATGCCCGCGATTTTCTCGTTAACGGTTGGTCGGATCCCAATTCTGTCGCTTCTAACGCGTTCCTCGCGTCATTTTAAGTCGGAATTAGTCATCAGAAATGCACAGACACGCTTCTGGAGTCGAAAAAACACGAGATCATGCTTTGGGAATAACCTTGATTTTGTCGTCAACGGTTGGTGGGATCCCAATTCTGTCGCTTCTAACGCGTTCCTCCAGTCATTTTAAGTCGGAATTAGTCATCAGAAATGCACAGACACGTTTCTGGAGTCGAAAAAACACGAGATCATGCTTTGGGAATAACCTCGATTTTGTCGTCAACGGTTGGTCGGATCCCAATTCTGTCGCTTCTAACGCGTTCCTCGCGTCATTTTACGTTGGAAATAGTCATGAGAAATTCACAGACACGTTTCTGGAGTCCAAAAAACACGAGATCAGGTTTTGCTAATGCCCGCGATTTTGTCGTCAACGGTTGGTCGGATCCCAATTCTGTCGCTTCTAACGCGTTCCTCGCGTCATTTTACGTTGGAAATAGTCATGAGAAATGCACAAACAATGTTTCTGGAGTCCAAAAAACACGAGATTCAGGTTTTGGGAATGCCCGCGATTTTCTCGTTAACGGTTGGTCGGATCCCAATTCTGTCGCTTCTAACGCGTTCCTCGCGTCATTTTAAGTCGGAATTAGTCATCAGAAATGCACAGACACGCTTCTGGAGTCGAAAAAACACGAGATCATGCTTTGGGAATAACCTTGATTTTGTCGTCAACGGTTGGTGGGATCCCAATTCTGTCGCTTCTAACGCGTTCCTCCAGTCATTTTAAGTCGGAATTAGTCATCAGAAATGCACAGACACGTTTCTGGAGTCGAAAAAACACGAGATCATGCTTTGGGAATAACCTCGATTTTGTCGTCAACGGTTGGTCGGATCCCAATTCTGTCGCTTCTAACGCGTTCCTCCGGTCATTTTAAGTCGGAATTAGTCATCAGAAATGCACAGACACGTTTCTGGAGTCGAAAAAATATGAGATCATGCTTTGGGAATATCCTCGATTTTGTCGTCAACGGTTAGTCGGATCCCAATTCTGTCGCTTCTAACGCATTCCTCGCGTCATTTTACTTTGGAAATAGTCATGAGAAATGCACAGACACGTTTCTGGAGTCCAAAAAACACGAGATTAATGTTTTGGGAATGCCCGCGATTTTCTCGTTAACGGTTGGTCGGATCCCAATTCTGTCGCTTCTAACGCGTTCCTCGCGTCATTTTACGTTGGAAATAGTCATGAGAAATGCACAGACAATGTTTCTGGAGTCCAAAAAAACACGAGATTCAGGTTTTGGGAATGCCCGCGATTTTCTCGTTAACGGTTGGTCGGATCCCAATTCTGTCGCTTCTAACGAGTTCCTCGCGTCATTTTAAGTCGGAATTAGCCATCAGAAATGCACAGACACGTTTCTGGAGTCGAAAAAATATGAGATCATGCTTTGGGAATACCCTCGATTTTGTCGTCAACGGTTGGTCGGATCCCAATTCTGTCGCTTCTAACGCATTCCTCGCGTCATTTTACTTTGGAAATAGTCATGAGAAATGCACAGACACGGTTCTGGAGTCGAAAAAACACGAGATCATGCTTTGGGAATAACCTCGATTTTGTCGTCAACGGTTGGTCGGATCTCAAATCTGTCGCTTCTAACGCGTTCCTCGCGTCATTTTACGTTGGAAATAGTCATGAGAAATTCACAGACACGTTTCTGGAGTCCAAAAAACACGAGATTCAGGTTTTGGGAATGCCCGCGATTTTCTCGCTAACGGTTGGTCGGATTCCAATTCTGTCGCTTCTAACACGTTCCTCCGGTCATTTTAAGTCGGAATTAGTCATGACAAATGCACAGACACGTTTCTGGAGTCGAAAAAATATGAGATCATGCTTTGGGAATATCCTCGATTTTGTCGTCAACGGTTGGTCGGATCCCAATTCTGTCGCTTCTAACGCGTTCCTCGCGTCATTTTACGTTGGAAATAGTCATGAGAAATGCACAGACACGTTTCTGGAGTCGAAAAAATACGAGATCGTGCTTTGGGAATACCCTCGATTTTCTCGTCAACGGTTGGTCGGATCCCAATTCTGTCGCTTCTGACGCGTTCCTCGCGTCATTTTACGTTGGAAATAGTCATGAGAAATGCACAAACAATGTTTCTGGAGTCCAAAAAACACGAGATTCAGGTTTTGGGAATGCCCGCGATTTTCTCGTTAACGGTTGGTGGGATCCCAATTCTGTCGCTTCTAACGCGTTCCTCCAGTCATTTTAAGTCGGAATTAGTCATCAGAAATGCACAGACACGTTTCTGGAGTCGAAAAAACACGAGATCATGCTTTGGGAATAACCTCGATTTTGTCGTCAACGGTTGGTCGGATCCCAATTCTGTCGCTTCTAACGCGTTCCTCGCGTCATTTTACGTTGGAAATAGTCATGAGAAATTCACAGACACGTTTCTGGAGTCCAAAAAACACGAGATTCAGGTTTTGGGAATGCCCGCGATTTTGTCGTCAACGGTTGGTGGGATCCCAATTCTGTCGCTTCTAACGCGTTCTTCCGGCCATTTTAAGTCGGAATTAGTCATCAGAAATGCACAGACCCGTTTCTGGAGTCGAAAAAACACGAGATCATGCTTTGGGAATAACCTCGATTTTGTCGTCAACGGTTGGTCGGATTCCAGTTCTGTCGCTTCTAACGCGTTCCTCCGGTCATTTTAAGTCGGAATTAGTCATCAGAAATGCACAGACACGTTTCTGGAGTCGAAAAAATATGAGATCATGCTTTGGGAATATCCTCGATTTTGTCGTCAACGGTTAGTCGGATCCCAATTCTGTCGCTTCTAACGCATTCCTCGCGTCATTTTACTTTGGAAATAGTCATGAGAAATGCACAGACACGTTTCTGGAGTCGAAAAAATATGAGATCATGCTTTGGGAATATCCTCGATTTTGTCGTCAACGGTTAGTCGGATCCCAATTCTGTCGCTTCTAACGCATTCCTCGCGTCATTTTACTTTGGAAATAGTCATGAGAAATGCACAGACACGTTTCTGGAGTCCAAAAAACACGAGATTAATGTTTTGGGAATGCCCGCGATTTTCTCGTTAACGGTTGGTCGGATCCCAATTCTGTCGCTTCTAACGCGTTCCTCGCGTCATTTTACGTTGGAAATAGTCATGAGAAATGCACAGACAATGTTTCTGGAGTCCAAAAAAACACGAGATTCAGGTTTTGGGAATGCCCGCGATTTTCTCGTTAACGGTTGGTCGGATCCCAATTCTGTCGCTTCTAACGCGTTCCTCGCGTCATTTTAAGTCGGAATTAGCCATCAGAAATGCACAGACACGTTTCTGGAGTCGAAAAAATATGAGATCATGCTTTGGGAATATCCTCGATTTTGTCGTCAACGGTTGGTCGGATCCCAATTCTGTCGCTTCTAACGCGTTCCTCGCGTCATTTTACGTTGGAAATAGTCATGAGAAATGCACAGACAATGTTTCTGGAGTCCAAAAAAACACGAGATTCAGGTTTTGGGAATGCCCGCGATTTTCTCGTTAACGGTTGGTCGGATCCCAATTCTGTCGCTTCTAACGCGTTTCTCGCGTCATTTTAAGTCGGAATTAGTCATGACAAATGCACAGACACGTTTCTGGAGTCGAAAAAATATGAGATCATGCTTTGGGAATATCCTCGATTTTGTCGTCAACGGTTGGTCGGATCCCAATTCTGTCGCTTCTAACGCGTTCCTCGCGTCATTTTACGTTGGAAATAGTCATGAGAAATGCACAGACACGTTTCTGGAGTCGAAAAAATACGAGATAGTGCTTTGGGAATACCCTCGATTTTGTCGTCAACGGTTGGTCGGATCCCAAATCTATCGCTTCTAACGCGTTCCTCGCGTCATTTTACGTTGGAAATAGTCATGAGAAATTCACAGACACGTTTCTGGAGTCCAAAAAACACGAGATTCAGGTTTTGGGAATGCCCGCGATTTTCTCGTTAACGGTTGGTCGGATTCCAATTCTGTCGCTTCTAACACGTTCCTCCGGTCATTTTAAGTCGGAATTAGTCATGAGAAATGCACAGACACGTTTCTGGAGTCGAAAAAATATGAGATCATGCTTTGGGAATACCCTCGATTTTTTCGTCAACGGTTGGTCGGATCCCACTTCTGTCGCTTCTAACGCATTCCTCGCGTCATTTTACTTTGGAAATAGTCATGAGAAATGCACAGACACGTTTGTGGAGTCCAAAAAACACGAGATTCATGTTTTGGGAATGCCCGCGATTTTCTCGTTAACGGTTGGTCGGATCCCAATTCTGTCGCTTCTAACGCGTTCCTCGCGTCATTTTACGTTGGAAATAATCATGAGAAATGCACAGACACGTTTCTGGAGTCGAAAAAATACGAGATCATGCTTTGGGAATAACCTCGATTTTGTCGTCAACGGTTGGTCGGATCTCAAATCTGTCGCTTCTAACGCGTTCCTCGCGTCATTTTACGTTGGAAATAGTCATGAGAAATTCACAGACACGTTTCTGGAGTCCAAAAAACACGAGATTCAGGTTTTGGGAATGCCCGCGATTTTCTCGCTAACGGTTGGTCGGATTCCAATTCTGTCGCTTCTAACACGTTCCTCCGGTCATTTTAAGTCGGAATTAGTCATGACAAATGCACAGACACGTTTCTGGAGTCGAAAAAATATGAGATCATGCTTTGGGAATATCCTCGATTTTGTCGTCAACGGTTGGTCGGATCCCAATTCTGTCGCTTCTAACGCGTTCCTCGCGTCATTTTACGTTGGAAATAGTCATGAGAAATGCACAGACACGTTTCTGGAGTCGAAAAAATACGAGATCGTGCTTTGGGAATACCCTCGATTTTCTCGTCAACGGTTGGTCGGATCCCAATTCTGTCGCTTCTGACGCGTTCCTCGCGTCATTTTACGTTGGAAATAGTCATGAGAAATGCACAAACAATGTTTCTGGAGTCCAAAAAACACGAGATTCAGGTTTTGGGAATGCCCGCGATTTTCTCGTTAACGGTTGGTGGGATCCCAATTCTGTCGCTTCTAACGCGTTCCTCCAGTCATTTTAAGTCGGAATTAGTCATCAGAAATGCACAGACACGTTTCTGGAGTCGAAAAAACACGAGATCATGCTTTGGGAATAACCTCGATTTTGTCGTCAACGGTTGGTCGGATCCCAATTCTGTCGCTTCTAACGCGTTCCTCGCGTCATTTTACGTTGGAAATAGTCATGAGAAATTCACAGACACGTTTCTGGAGTCCAAAAAACACGAGATTCAGGTTTTGGGAATGCCCGCGATTTTGTCGTCAACGGTTGGTGGGATCCCAATTCTGTCGCTTCTAACGCGTTCCTCCGGCCATTTTAAGTCGGAATTAGTCATCAGAAATGCACAGACCCGTTTCTGGAGTCGAAAAAACACGAGATCATGCTTTGGGAATAACCTCGATTTTGTCGTCAACGGTTGGTCGGATTCCAGTTCTGTCGCTTCTAACGCGTTCCTCCGGTCATTTTAAGTCGGAATTAGTCATCAGAAATGCACAGACACGTTTCTGGAGTCGAAAAAATATGAGATCATGCTTTGGGAATATCCTCGATTTTGTCGTCAACGGTTAGTCGGATCCCAATTCTGTCGCTTCTAACGCATTCCTCGCGTCATTTTACTTTGGAAATAGTCTTGAGAAATGCACAGACACGTTTCTGGAGTCGAAAAAATATGAGATCATGCTTTGGGAATATCCTCGATTTTGTCGTCAACGGTTAGTCGGATCCCAATTCTGTCGCTTCTAACGCATTCCTCGCGTCATTTTACTTTGGAAATAGTCATGAGAAATGCACAGACACGTTTCTGGAGTCCAAAAAACACGAGATTAATGTTTTGGGAATGCCCGCGATTTTCTCGTTAACGGTTGGTCGGATCCCAATTCTGTCGCTTCTAACGCGTTCCTCGCGTCATTTTACGTTGGAAATAGTCATGAGAAATGCACAGACAATGTTTCTGGAGTCCAAAAAAACACGAGATTCAGGTTTTGGGAATGCCCGCGATTTTCTCGTTAACGGTTGGTCGGATCCCAATTCTGTCGCTTCTAACGCGTTCCTCGCGTCATTTTAAGTCGGAATTAGCCATCAGAAATGCACAGACACGTTTCTGGAGTCGAAAAAATATGAGATCATGCTTTGGGAATATCCTCGATTTTGTCGTCAACGGTTGGTCGGATCCCAATTCTGTCGCTTCTAACGCGTTCCTCGCGTCATTTTACGTTGGAAATAGTCATGAGAAATGCACAGACAATGTTTCTGGAGTCCAAAAAAACACGAGATTCAGGTTTTGGGAATGCCCGCGATTTTCTCGTTAACGGTTGGTCGGATCCCAATTCTGTCGCTTCTAACGCGTTTCTCGCGTCATTTTAAGTCGGAATTAGTCATGACAAATGCACAGACACGTTTCTGGAGTCGAAAAAATATGAGATCATGCTTTGGGAATATCCTCGATTTTGTCGTCAACGGTTGGTCGGATCCCAATTCTGTCGCTTCTAACGCGTTCCTCGCGTCATTTTACGTTGGAAATAGTCATGAGAAATGCACAGACACGTTTCTGGAGTCGAAAAAATACGAGATAGTGCTTTGGGAATACCCTCGATTTTGTCGTCAACGGTTGGTCGGATCCCAAATCTATCGCTTCTAACGCGTTCCTCGCGTCATTTTACGTTGGAAATAGTCATGAGAAATTCACAGACACGTTTCTGGAGTCCAAAAAACACGAGATTCAGGTTTTGGGAATGCCCGCGATTTTCTCGTTAACGGTTGGTCGGATTCCAATTCTGTCGCTTCTAACACGTTCCTCCGGTCATTTTAAGTCGGAATTAGTCATGAGAAATGCACAGACACGTTTCTGGAGTCGAAAAAATATGAGATCATGCTTTGGGAATACCCTCGATTTTTTCGTCAACGGTTGGTCGGATCCCACTTCTGTCGCTTCTAACGCATTCCTCGCGTCATTTTACTTTGGAAATAGTCATGAGAAATGCACAGACACGTTTGTGGAGTCCAAAAAACACGAGATTCATGTTTTGGGAATGCCCGCGATTTTCTCGTTAACGGTTGGTCGGATCCCAATTCTGTCGCTTCTAACGCGTTCCTCGCGTCATTTTACGTTGGAAATAATCATGAGAAATGCACAGACACGTTTCTGGAGTCGAAAAAATACGAGATCATGCTTTGGGAATAACCTCGATTTTGTCGTCAACGGTTGGTGGGATCCCAATTCTGTCGCTTCTAACGCGTTCCTCCGGTCATTTTAAGTCGGAATTAGTCATCAGAAATGCACAGACACGTTTCTGGAGTCGACAAAACACGAGATCATGCTTTGGGAATAACCTCGATTTTGTCGTCAACGGTTGGTCGGATCCCAATTCTGTCGCTTCTAACGCGTTCCTCGCGTCATTTTATGTTGGAAATAGTCATGAGAAATGCACAGACACGTTTCTGGAGTCGAAAAAATACGAGATCATGCTTTGGGAATACCCTCGATTTTCTCGTCAACGGTTGGTCGGATCCCAATTCTGTCGCGTCTAACGCGTTCCTCGCGTCATTTTACGTTGGAAATAATCATGAGAAATGCACAGACACGTTTCTGGAGTCGAAAAAATACGACATCATGCTGTGGGAATATCCTCGATTTTGTCGTCAACGGTTGGTCGGATCCCAATTCTGTCGCTTCTAACGCGTTCCTCCGGTCATTTTAAGTCGGAATTAGTCATCAGAAATGCACAGACACGTTTCTGGAGTCGAAAAAACACGAGATCATGCTTTGGGAATAACCTCGATTTTGTGGTCAACGGTTGGTCGGATCCCAAATCTGTCGCTTCTAACGCGTTCCTCGCGTCATTTTACGTTGGACATAGTCATGAGAAATTCACAGACACGTTTCTGGAGTCCAAAAAACACGAGATTCATGTTTTGGGAATGCCCGCGATTTTCTCGTTAACGGTTGGTCGGATCCCAATTCTGTCGCTTCTAACGCGTTCCTCGCGTCATTTTACGTTGGAAATAGTCATGAGAAATGCACAGACAACGTTTCTGGAGTCCAAAAAACACGAGATCAGGTTTTGGTAATGCCCGCGATTTTCTCGTCAACGGTTGGTCGGATCCCAATTCTGTCGCTTCTAACGCGTTCCTCGCGTCATTTTACGTTGGAAATAATCATGAGAAATGCACAGATACGTTTCTGGAGTCGAAAAAATACGAGATCATGCTTTGGGAATAACCTCGATTTTGTCGTCAACGGTTGGTGGGATCCCAATTCTGTCGCTTCTAACGCGTTCCTCCTGCCATTTTAAGTCGGAATTAGTCATCAGAAATGCACAGACCCGTTTCTGGAGTCGAAAAAACACGAGATCATGCTTTGGGAATAACCTCGATTTTGTCGTCAACGGTTGGTCGGATTCCAATTCTGTCGCTTCTAACGCGTTCCTCCGGTCATTTTAAGTCGGAATTAGTCATGAGAAATGCACAGACACGTTTCTGGAGTCCAAAAAACACGAGATTCATGTTTTGGGAATGCCCGCGATTTTCTCGTTAACGGTTGGTCGGATCCCAATTCTGTCGCTTCTAACGCGTTCCTCGCGTCATTTTAAGTCGGAATTAGCCATCAGAAATGCACAGACACGTTTCTGGAGTCGAAAAAATATGAGATCATGCTTTGGGAATACCCTCGATTTTGTCGTCAACGCTTGGTCGGATCCCAATTCTGTCGCTTCTAACGCATTCCTCGCGTCATTTTACTTTGGAAATAGTCATGAGAAATGCACAGACAATGTTTCTGGAGTCGAAAAAACACGAGATCATGCTTTGGGAATAACCTCGATTTTGTGGTCAACGAGTGGTCGGATCCCAAATCTGTCGCTTCTATCGCGTTCCTCGCGTCATTTTACGTTGGAAATAGTCATGAGAAATTCACAGACACGTTTCTGGAGTCCAAAAAACACGAGATCATGTTTTGGGAATACCCTCGATTTTCTAGTGAACGGTTGGTCGGATCCCAATTCTGTCGCGTCTAACGCGTTCCTCGCGTCATTTTACGTTGGAAATAATCATGAGAAATGCACAGGCACGTTTCTGGAGTCGAAAAAATACGACATCATGCTGTGGGAATATCCTCGATTTTGTCGTCAACGGTTGGTCGGATCCCAATTCTGTCGCTTCTAACGCATTCCTCCGGTCATTTTAAGTCGGAATTAGTCATCAGAAATGCACAGACACGTTTCTGGAGTCGAAAAAACACGAGATCATGCTTTGGGAATAACCTCGATTTTGTGGTCAACGGGTGGTCGGATCCCAAATCTGTCGCTTCTAACGCGTTCCTCGCGTCATTTTACGTTGGAAATAGTCATGAGAAATTCACAGACACGTTTCTGGAGTCCAAAAAACACGAGATTCAGGTTTTGGGAATGCCCGCGATTTTCTCGTTAACGGTTGGTCGGATCCCAATTCTGTCGCTTCTAACGCGTTCCTCGCGTCATTTTAAGTCGGAATTAGCCATCAGAAATGCACAGACACGCTTCTGGAGTCGAAAAAACACGAGATCATGCTTTGGGAATAACCTTGATTTTGTGGTCAACGGGTGGTCGGATCCCAAATCTGTCGCTTCTAACGCGTTCCTCACGTCATTTTACGTTGGAAATAGTCATGAGAAATTCACAGACACGTTTCTGGAGTCCAAAAAACACGAGATTCAGGTTTTGGGAATGCCCGCGATTTTCTCGTTAACGGTTGGTCGGATCCCAATTCTGTCGCTTCTAACGCGTTCCTCGCGTCATTTTAAGTCGGAATTAGCCATCAGAAATACACAGACACGCTTCTGGAGTCGAAAAAACACGAGATCATGCTTTGGGAATACCCTCGATTTTCTCGTCAACGGTTGGTCGGATCCCAATTCTGTCGCTTCTAACGCATTCCTGGCGTCATTTTACTTTGGAAATAGTCATGAGAAATGCACAGACACGGTTCTGGAGTCGAAAAAACACGAGGTCATGCTTTGGGAATAACCTCGATTTTGTCGTCAACGGTTGGTCGGATCCCAATTCTGTCGCTTCTAACGCGTTCCTCGCGTCATTTTACGTTGGAAATAGTCATGAGAAATTCACAGACACGTTTCTGGAGTCGAAAAAATACGAGATCATGCTTTGGGAATACCCTCGATTTTCTCGTCAACGGTTGGTCGGATCCCAATTCTGTCGCTTCTGACGCGTTCCTCGCGTCATTTTACGTTGGAAATAGTCATGAGAAATGCACAGACATGTTTCTGGAGTCCAAAAAACACGAGATCAGGTTTTGCTAATGCCCGCGATTTTCTCGTCAACGGTTGGTCGGATCCCAATTCTGTCGCTTCTAACGCGTTCGCCGCGTCATTTTACGTTGGAAATAGTCATGAGAAATGCACAGGCAATGTTTCTGGAGTCCAAAAAACACGAGATCAGGTTTTGGTAATGCCCGCGATTTTCTCGTCAACGGTTGGTCGGATCCCAATTCTGTCGCTTCTAACGCGTTCCTCGCGTCATTTTACGTTGGAAATAGTCATGAGAAATGCACAGACACGTTTCTGGAGTCGAAAAAATACGAGATCATGCTTTGGGAATATCCTCGATTTTCTCGTCAACGGTTGGTCGGATCCCAATTCTGTCGCTTCTGACGCGTTCCTCACGTCATTTTACGTTGGAAATAGTCATGAGAAATGCACAGACATGTTTCTGGAGTCCAAAAAACACGAGATCAGGTTTTGCTAATGCCCGCGATTTTCTCGTCAACGGTTGGTCGGATCCCAATTCTGTCGCTTCTAACGCGTTCCTCGCGTCATTTTACGTTGGAAATAGTCATGAGAAATGCACAAACAATGTTTCTGGAGTCCAAAAAACACGAGATTCAGGTTTTGGGAATGCCCGCGATTTTCTCGTTAACGGTTGGTCGGATCCCAATTCTGTCGCTTCTAACGCATTCCTCGCGTCATTTTACTTTGGAAATAGTCATGAGAAATGCACAGACACGGTTCTGGAGTCGAAAAAACACGAGATCATGCTTTGGGAATAACCTCGATTTTGTCGTCAACGGTTGGTCGGATCCCAATTCTGTCGCTTCTAACGCGTTCCTCGCGTCATTTTACGTTGGAAATAGTCATGAGAAATTCACAGACACGTTTCTGGAGTCGAAAAAATACGAGATCATGCTTTGGGAATACCCTCGATTTTCTCGTCAACGGTTGGTCGGATCCCAATTCTGTCGCTTCTGACGCGTTCCTCGCGTCATTTTACGTTGGAAATAGTCATGAGAAATGCACAGACATGTTTCTGGAGTCCAAAAAACACGAGATCAGGTTTTGCTAATGCCCGCGATTTTCTCGTCAACGGTTGGTCGGATCCCAATTCTGTCGCTTCTAACGCGTTCCTCGCGTCATTTTACGTTGGAAATAGTCATGAGAAATGCACAAACAATGTTTCTGGAGTCCAAAAAACACGAGATTCAGGTTTTGGGAATGCCCGCGATTTTCTCGTTAACGGTTGGTCGGATCCCAATTCTGTCGCTTCTAACGCGTTCCTCGCGTCATTTTAAGTCGGAATTAGTCATCAGAAATGCACAGACACGCTTCTGGAGTCGAAAAAACACGAGATCATGCTTTGGGAATAACCTTGATTTTGTCGTCAACGGTTGGTGGGATCCCAATTCTGTCGCTTCTAACGCGTTCCTCCAGTCATTTTAAGTCGGAATTAGTCATCAGAAATGCACAGACACGTTTCTGGAGTCGAAAAAACACGAGATCATGCTTTGGGAATAACCTCGATTTTGTCGTCAACGGTTGGTCGGATCCCAATTCTGTCGCTTCTAACGCGTTCCTCGCGTCATTTTACGTTGGAAATAGTCATGAGAAATTCACAGACACGTTTCTGGAGTCGAAAAAATATGAGATCATGCTTTGGGAATATCCTCGATTTTGTCGTCAACGGTTAGTCGGATCCCAATTCTGTCGCTTCTAACGCATTCCTCGCGTCATTTTACTTTGGAAATAGTCATGAGAAATGCACAGACACGTTTCTGGAGTCGAAAAAATATGAGATCATGCTTTGGGAATATCCTCGATTTTGTCGTCAACGGTTAGTCGGATCCCAATTCTGTCGCTTCTAACGCATTCCTCGCGTCATTTTACTTTGGAAATAGTCATGAGAAATGCACAGACACGTTTCTGGAGTCGAAAAAATATGAGATCATGCTTTGGGAATATCCTCGATTTTGTCGTCAACGGTTAGTCGGATCCCAATTCTGTCGCTTCTAACGCATTCCTCGCGTCATTTTACTTTGGAAATAGTCATGAGAAATGCACAGACACGTTTCTGGAGTCCAAAAAACACGAGATTAATGTTTTGGGAATGCCCGCGATTTTCTCGTTAACGGTTGGTCGGATCCCAATTCTGTCGCTTCTAACGCGTTCCTCGCGTCATTTTACGTTGGAAATAGTCATGAGAAATGCACAGACAATGTTTCTGGAGTCCAAAAAAACACGAGATTCAGGTTTTGGGAATGCCCGCGATTTTCTCGTTAACGGTTGGTCGGATCCCAATTCTGTCGCTTCTAACGCGTTCCTCGCGTCATTTTAAGTCGGAATTAGCCATCAGAAATGCACAGACACGTTTCTGGAGTCGAAAAAATATGAGATCATGCTTTGGGAATACCCTCGATTTTGTCGTCAACGGTTGGTCGGATCCCAATTCTGTCGCTTCTAACGCATTCCTCGCGTCATTTTACTTTGGAAATAGTCATGAGAAATGCACAGACACGGTTCTGGAGTCGAAAAAACACGAGATCATGCTTTGGGAATAACCTCGATTTTGTCGTCAACGGTTGGTCGGATCTCAAATCTGTCGCTTCTAACGCGTTCCTCGCGTCATTTTACGTTGGAAATAGTCATGAGAAATTCACAGACACGTTTCTGGAGTCCAAAAAACACGAGATTCAGGTTTTGGGAATGCCCGCGATTTTCTCGCTAACGGTTGGTCGGATTCCAATTCTGTCGCTTCTAACACGTTCCTCCGGTCATTTTAAGTCGGAATTAGTCATGACAAATGCACAGACACGTTTCTGGAGTCGAAAAAATATGAGATCATGCTTTGGGAATATCCTCGATTTTGTCGTCAACGGTTGGTCGGATCCCAATTCTGTCGCTTCTAACGCGTTCCTCGCGTCATTTTACGTTGGAAATAGTCATGAGAAATGCACAGACACGTTTCTGGAGTCGAAAAAATACGAGATCGTGCTTTGGGAATACCCTCGATTTTCTCGTCAACGGTTGGTCGGATCCCAATTCTGTCGCTTCTGACGCGTTCCTCGCGTCATTTTACGTTGGAAATAGTCATGAGAAATGCACAAACAATGTTTCTGGAGTCCAAAAAACACGAGATTCAGGTTTTGGGAATGCCCGCGATTTTCTCGTTAACGGTTGGTCGGATCCCAATTCTGTCGCTTCTAACGCGTTCCTCGCGTCATTTTAAGTCGGAATTAGTCATCAGAAATGCACAGACACGCTTCTGGAGTCGAAAAAACACGAGATCATGCTTTGGGAATAACCTTGATTTTGTCGTCAACGGTTGGTGGGATCCCAATTCTGACGCTTCTAACGCGTTCCTCCAGTCATTTTAAGTCGGAATTAGTCATCAGAAATGCACAGACACGTTTCTGGAGTCGAAAAAACACGAGATCATGCTTTGGGAATAACCTCGATTTTGTCGTCAACGGTTGGTCGGATCCCAATTCTGTCACTTCTAACGCGTTCCTCGCGTCATTTTACGTTGGAAATAGTCATGAGAAATTCACAGACACGTTTCTGGAGTCCAAAAAACACGAGATTCAGGTTTTGGGAATGCCCGCGATTTTGTCGTCAACGGTTGGTGGGATCCCAATTCTGTCGCTTCTAACGCGTTCCTCCGGCCATTTTAAGTCGGAATTAGTCATCAGAAATGCACAGACCCGTTTCTGGAGTCGAAAAAACACGAGATCATGCTTTGGGAATAACCTCGATTTTGTCGTCAACGGTTGGTCGGATTCCAATTCTGTCGCTTCTAACGCGTTCCTCCGGTCATTTTAAGTCGGAATTAGTCATCAGAAATGCACAGACACGTTTCTGGAGTCGAAAAAATATGAGATCATGCTTTGGGAATATCCTCGATTTTGTCGTCAACGGTTAGTCGGATCCCAATTCTGTCGCTTCTAACGCATTCCTCGCGTCATTTTACTTTGGAAATAGTCATGAGAAATGCACAGACACGTTTCTGGAGTCCAAAAAACACGAGATTAATGTTTTGGGAATGCCCGCGATTTTCTCGTTAACGGTTGGTCGGATCCCAATTCTGACGCTTCTAACGCGTTCCTCCAGTCATTTTAAGTCGGAATTAGTCATCAGAAATGCACAGACACGTTTCTGGAGTCGAAAAAACACGAGATCATGCTTTGGGAATAACCTCGATTTTGTCGTCAACGGTTGGTCGGATCCCAATTCTGTCACTTCTAACGCGTTCCTCGCGTCATTTTACGTTGGAAATAGTCATGAGAAATTCACAGACACGTTTCTGGAGTCCAAAAAACACGAGATTCAGGTTTTGGGAATGCCCGCGATTTTGTCGTCAACGGTTGGTGGGATCCCAATTCTGTCGCTTCTAACGCGTTCCTCCGGCCATTTTAAGTCGGAATTAGTCATCAGAAATGCACAGACCCGTTTCTGGAGTCGAAAAAACACGAGATCATGCTTTGGGAATAACCTCGATTTTGTCGTCAACGGTTGGTCGGATTCCAATTCTGTCGCTTCTAACGCGTTCCTCCGGTCATTTTAAGTCGGAATTAGTCATCAGAAATGCACAGACACGTTTCTGGAGTCGAAAAAATATGAGATCATGCTTTGGGAATATCCTCGATTTTGTCGTCAACGGTTAGTCGGATCCCAATTCTGTCGCTTCTAACGCATTCCTCGCGTCATTTTACTTTGGAAATAGTCATGAGAAATGCACAGACACGTTTCTGGAGTCCAAAAAACACGAGATTAATGTTTTGGGAATGCCCGCGATTTTCTCGTTAACGGTTGGTCGGATCCCAATTCTGTCGCTTCTAACGCGTTCCTCGCGTCATTTTACGTTGGAAATAGTCATGAGAAATGCACAGACAATGTTTCTGGAGTCCAAAAAAACACGAGATTCAGGTTTTGGGAATGCCCGCGATTTTCTCGTTAACGGTTGATCGGTTCCCAATTCTGTCGCTTCTAACGCGTTCCTCGCGTCATTTTACGTTGGAAATAGTCATGAGAAATTCACAGACACGTTTCTGGAGTCGAAAAAATACGAGATCATGCTTTGGGAATACCCTCGATTTTCTCGTCAACGGTTGGTCGGATCCCAATTCTGTCGCTTCTGACGCGTTCCTCGCGTCATTTTACGTTGGAAATAGTCATGAGAAATGCACAGACATGTTTCTGGAGTCCAAAAAACACGAGATCAGGTTTTGCTAATGCCCGCGATTTTCTCGTCAACGGTTGGTCGGATCCCAATTCTGTCGCTTCTAACGCGTTCGCCGCGTCATTTTACGTTGGAAATAGTCATGAGAAATGCACAGGCAATGTTTCTGGAGTCCAAAAAACACGAGATCAGGTTTTGGTAATGCCCGCGATTTTCTCGTCAACGGTTGGTCGGATCCCAATTCTGTCGCTTCTAACGCGTTCCTCGCGTCATTTTACGTTGGAAATAGTCATGAGAAATGCACAGACACGTTTCTGGAGTCGAAAAAATACCAGATCATGCTTTGGGAATATCCTCGATTTTCTCGTCAACGGTTGGTCGGATCCCAATTCTGTCGCTTCTGACGCGTTCCTCACGTCATTTTACGTTGGAAATAGTCATGAGAAATTCACAGACACGTTTCTGGAGTCGAAAAAATACGAGATCATGCTTTGGGAATACCCTCGATTTTCTCGTCAACGGTTGGTCGGATCCCAATTCTGTCGCTTCTGACGCGTTCCTCGCGTCATTTTACGTTGGAAATAGTCATGAGAAATGCACAGACATGTTTCTGGAGTCCAAAAAACACGAGATCAGGTTTTGCTAATGCCCGCGATTTTCTCGTCAACGGTTGGTCGGATCCCAATTCTGTCGCTCCTAACGCGTTCCTCGCGTCATTTTACGTTGGAAATAGTCATGAGAAATGCACAAACAATGTTTCTGGAGTCCAAAAAACACGAGATTCAGGTTTTGGGAATGCCCGCGATTTTCTCGTTAACGGTTGGTCGGATCCCAATTCTGTCGCTTCTAACGCGTTCCTCGCGTCATTTTAAGTCGGAATTAGTCATCAGAAATGCACAGACACGCTTCTGGAGTCGAAAAAATACGAGATCATGCTTTGGGAATATCCTCGATTTTGTCGTCAACGGTTGGTCGGATCCCAATTCTGTCGCTTCTAACGCGTTCCTCGCGTCATTTTACGTTGGAAATAGTCATGAGAAATGCACAGACACGTTTCTGGAGTCGAAAAAATACGAGATCATGCTTTGGGAATATCCTCGATTTTGTCGTCAACGGTTGGTCGGATCCCAATTCTGTCGCTTCTAACGCGTTCCTCGCGTCATTTTACGTTGGAAATAGTCATGAGAAATGCACAGACACGTTTCTGGAGTCGAAAAAATACGAGATAGTGCTTTGGGAATACCCTCGATTTTGTCGTCAACGGTTGGTCGGATCCCAAATCTATCGCTTCTAACGCGTTCCTCGCGTCATTTTACGTTGGAAATAGTCATGAGAAATTCACAGACACGTTTCTGGAGTCCAAAAAACACGAGATTCAGGTTTTGGGAATGCCCGCGATTTTCTCGTTAACGGTTGGTCGGATTCCAATTCTGTCGCTTCTAACACGTTCCTCCGGTCATTTTAAGTCGGAATTAGTCATGAGAAATGCACAGACACGTTTCTGGAGTCGAAAAAATATGAGATCATGCTTTGGGAATACCCTCGATTTTTTCGTCAACGGTTGGTCGGATCCCACTTCTGTCGCTTCTAACGCATTCCTCGCGTCATTTTACTTTGGAAATAGTCATGAGAAATGCACAGACACGTTTGTGGAGTCCAAAAAACACGAGATTCATGTTTTGGGAATGCCCGCGATTTTCTCGTTAACGGTTGGTCGGATCCCAATTCTGTCGCTTCTAACGCGTTCCTCGCGTCATTTTATGTTGGAAATAATCATGAGAAATGCACAGACACGTTTCTGGAGTCGAAAAAATACGAGATCATGCTTTGGGAATAACCTCGATTTTGTCGTCAACGGTTGGTGGGATCCCAATTCTGTCGCTTCTAACGCGTTCCTCCGGTCATTTTAAGTCGGAATTAGTCATCAGAAATGCACAGACACGTTTCTGGAGTCGACAAAACACGAGATCATGCTTTGGGAATAACCTCGATTTTGTCGTCAACGGTTGGTCGGATCCCAATTCTGTCGCTTCTAACGCGTTCCTCGCGTCATTTTACGTTGGAAATAATCATGAGAAATGCACAGATACGTTTCTGGAGTCGAAAAAATACGAGATCATGCTTTGGGAATAACCTCGATTTTGTCGTCAACGGTTGGTGGGATCCCAATTCTGTCGCTTCTAACGCGTTCCTCCTGCCATTTTAAGTCGGAATTAGTCATCAGAAATGCACAGACCCGTTTCTGGAGTCGAAAAAACACGAGATCATGCTTTGGGAATAACCTCGATTTTGTCGTCAACGGTTGGTCGGATTCCAATTCTGTCGCTTCTAACGCGTTCCTCCGGTCATTTTAAGTCGGAATTAGTCATGAGAAATGCACAGACACGTTTCTGGAGTCCAAAAAACACGAGATTCATGTTTTGGGAATGCCCGCGATTTTCTCGTTAACGGTTGGTCGGATCCCAATTCTGTCGCTTCTAACGCGTTCCTCGCGTCATTTTAAGTCGGAATTAGCCATCAGAAATGCACAGACACGTTTCTGGAGTCGAAAAAATATGAGATCATGCTTTGGGAATACCCTCGATTTTGTCGTCAACGCTTGGTCGGATCCCAATTCTGTCGCTTCTAACGCATTCCTCGCGTCATTTTACTTTGGAAATAGTCATGAGAAATGCACAGACAATGTTTCTGGAGTCGAAAAAACACGAGATCATGCTTTGGGAATAACCTCGATTTTGTGGTCAACGAGTGGTCGGATCCCAAATCTGTCGCTTCTATCGCGTTCCTCGCGTCATTTTACGTTGGAAATAGTCATGAGAAATTCACAGACACGTTTCTGGAGTCCAAAAAACACGAGATCATGTTTTGGGAATACCCTCGATTTTCTAGTGAACGGTTGGTCGGATCCCAATTCTGTCGCGTCTAACGCGTTCCTCGCGTCATTTTACGTTGGAAATAATCATGAGAAATGCACAGGCACGTTTCTGGAGTCGAAAAAATACGACATCATGCTGTGGGAATATCCTCGATTTTGTCGTCAACGGTTGGTCGGATCCCAATTCTGTCGCTTCTAACGCATTCCTCCGGTCATTTTAAGTCGGAATTAGTCATCAGAAATGCACAGACACGTTTCTGGAGTCGAAAAAACACGAGATCATGCTTTGGGAATAACCTCGATTTTGTGGTCAACGGGTGGTCGGATCCCAAATCTGTCGCTTCTAACGCGTTCCTCGCGTCATTTTACGTTGGAAATAGTCATGAGAAATTCACAGACACGTTTCTGGAGTCCAAAAAACACGAGATTCAGGTTTTGGGAATGCCCGCGATTTTCTCGTTAACGGTTGGTCGGATCCCAATTCTGTCGCTTCTAACGCGTTCCTCGCGTCATTTTAAGTCGGAATTAGCCATCAGAAATGCACAGACACGCTTCTGGAGTCGAAAAAACACGAGATCATGCTTTGGGAATAACCTTGATTTTGTGGTCAACGGGTGGTCGGATCCCAAATCTGTCGCTTCTAACGCGTTCCTCACGTCATTTTACGTTGGAAATAGTCATGAGAAATTCACAGACACGTTTCTGGAGTCCAAAAAACACGAGATTCAGGTTTTGGGAATGCCCGCGATTTTCTCGTTAACGGTTGGTCGGATCCCAATTCTGTCGCTTCTAACGCGTTCCTCGCGTCATTTTAAGTCGGAATTAGCCATCAGAAATACACAGACACGCTTCTGGAGTCGAAAAAACACGAGATCATGCTTTGGGAATACCCTCGATTTTCTCGTCAACGGTTGGTCGGATCCCAATTCTGTCGCTTCTAACGCATTCCTGGCGTCATTTTACTTTGGAAATAGTCATGAGAAATGCACAGACACGGTTCTGGAGTCGAAAAAACACGAGGTCATGCTTTGGGAATAACCTCGATTTTGTCGTCAACGGTTGGTCGGATCCCAATTCTGTCGCTTCTAACGCGTTCCTCGCGTCATTTTACGTTGGAAATAGTCATGAGAAATTCACAGACACGTTTCTGGAGTCGAAAAAATACGAGATCATGCTTTGGGAATACCCTCGATTTTCTCGTCAACGGTTGGTCGGATCCCAATTCTGTCGCTTCTGACGCGTTCCTCGCGTCATTTTACGTTGGAAATAGTCATGAGAAATGCACAGACATGTTTCTGGAGTCCAAAAAACACGAGATCAGGTTTTGCTAATGCCCGCGATTTTCTCGTCAACGGTTGGTCGGATCCCAATTCTGTCGCTTCTAACGCGTTCGCCGCGTCATTTTACGTTGGAAATAGTCATGAGAAATGCACAGGCAATGTTTCTGGAGTCCAAAAAACACGAGATCAGGTTTTGGTAATGCCCGCGATTTTCTCGTCAACGGTTGGTCGGATCCCAATTCTGTCGCTTCTAACGCGTTCCTCGCGTCATTTTACGTTGGAAATAGTCATGAGAAATGCACAGACACGTTTCTGGAGTCGAAAAAATACGAGATCATGCTTTGGGAATATCCTCGATTTTCTCGTCAACGGTTGGTCGGATCCCAATTCTGTCGCTTCTGACGCGTTCCTCACGTCATTTTACGTTGGAAATAGTCATGAGAAATGCACAGACATGTTTCTGGAGTCCAAAAAACACGAGATCAGGTTTTGCTAATGCCCGCGATTTTCTCGTCAACGGTTGGTCGGATCCCAATTCTGTCGCTTCTAACGCGTTCCTCGCGTCATTTTACGTTGGAAATAGTCATGAGAAATGCACAAACAATGTTTCTGGAGTCCAAAAAACACGAGATTCAGGTTTTGGGAATGCCCGCGATTTTCTCGTTAACGGTTGGTCGGATC
Source organism: Crossocerus cetratus (assembly GCA_963675795.1). Lineage (NCBI taxonomy): Eukaryota > Metazoa > Arthropoda > Insecta > Hymenoptera > Crabronidae > Crossocerus > Crossocerus cetratus. Next base: position 7,893,852 of record OY776671.1, read on the forward strand.
CCAATTCTGTCGCTTCTAACGCATTCCTCGCGTCATTTTACTTTGGAAATAGTCATGAGAAATGCACAGACACGGTTCTGGAGTCGAAAAAACACGAGATCATGCTTTGGGAATAACCTCGATTTTGTCGTCAACGGTTGGTCGGATCCCAATTCTGTCGCTTCTAACGCGTTCCTCGCGTCATTTTACGTTGGAAATAGTCATGAGAAATTCACAGACACGTTTCTGGAGTCGAAAAAATACGAGATCATGCTTTGGGAATACCCTCGATTTTCTCGTCAACGGTTGGTCGGATCCCAATTCTGTCGCTTCTGACGCGTTCCTCGCGTCATTTTACGTTGGAAATAGTCATGAGAAATGCACAGACATGTTTCTGGAGTCCAAAAAACACGAGATCAGGTTTTGCTAATGCCCGCGATTTTCTCGTCAACGGTTGGTCGGATCCCAATTCTGTCGCTTCTAACGCGTTCCTCGCGTCATTTTACGTTGGAAATAGTCATGAGAAATGCACAAACAATGTTTCTGGAGTCCAAAAAACACGAGATTCAGGTTTTGGGAATGCCCGCGATTTTCTCGTTAACGGTTGGTCGGATCCCAATTCTGTCGCTTCTAACGCGTTCCTCGCGTCATTTTAAGTCGGAATTAGTCATCAGAAATGCACAGACACGCTTCTGGAGTCGAAAAAACACGAGATCATGCTTTGGGAATAACCTTGATTTTGTCGTCAACGGTTGGTGGGATCCCAATTCTGTCGCTTCTAACGCGTTCCTCCAGTCATTTTAAGTCGGAATTAGTCATCAGAAATGCACAGACACGTTTCTGGAGTCGAAAAAACACGAGATCATGCTTTGGGAATAACCTCGATTTTGTCGTCAACGGTTGGTCGGATCCCAATTCTGTCGCTTCTAACGCGTTCCTCGCGTCATTTTACGTTGGAAATAGTCATGAGAAATTCACAGACACGTTTCTGGAGTCGAAAAAATATGAGATCATGCTTTGGGAATATCCTCGATTTTGTCGTCAACGGTTAGTCGGATCCCAATTCTGTCGCTTCTAACGCATTCCTCGCGTCATTTTACTTTGGAAATAGTCATGAGAAATGCACAGACACGTTTCTGGAGTCGAAAAAATATGAGATCATGCTTTGGGAATATCCTCGATTTTGTCGTCAACGGTTAGTCGGATCCCAATTCTGTCGCTTCTAACGCATTCCTCGCGTCATTTTACTTTGGAAATAGTCATGAGAAATGCACAGACACGTTTCTGGAGTCGAAAAAATATGAGATCATGCTTTGGGAATATCCTCGATTTTGTCGTCAACGGTTAGTCGGATCCCAATTCTGTCGCTTCTAACGCATTCCTCGCGTCATTTTACTTTGGAAATAGTCATGAGAAATGCACAGACACGTTTCTGGAGTCCAAAAAACACGAGATTAATGTTTTGGGAATGCCCGCGATTTTCTCGTTAACGGTTGGTCGGATCCCAATTCTGTCGCTTCTAACGCGTTCCTCGCGTCATTTTACGTTGGAAATAGTCATGAGAAATGCACAGACAATGTTTCTGGAGTCCAAAAAAACACGAGATTCAGGTTTTGGGAATGCCCGCGATTTTCTCGTTAACGGTTGGTCGGATCCCAATTCTGTCGCTTCTAACGCGTTCCTCGCGTCATTTTAAGTCGGAATTAGCCATCAGAAATGCACAGACACGTTTCTGGAGTCGAAAAAATATGAGATCATGCTTTGGGAATACCCTCGATTTTGTCGTCAACGGTTGGTCGGATCCCAATTCTGTCGCTTCTAACGCATTCCTCGCGTCATTTTACTTTGGAAATAGTCATGAGAAATGCACAGACACGGTTCTGGAGTCGAAAAAACACGAGATCATGCTTTGGGAATAACCTCGATTTTGTCGTCAACGGTTGGTCGGATCTCAAATCTGTCGCTTCTAACGCGTTCCTCGCGTCATTTTACGTTGGAAATAGTCATGAGAAATTCACAGACACGTTTCTGGAGTCCAAAAAACACGAGATTCAGGTTTTGGGAATGCCCGCGATTTTCTCGCTAACGGTTGGTCGGATTCCAATTCTGTCGCTTCTAACACGTTCCTCCGGTCATTTTAAGTCGGAATTAGTCATGACAAATGCACAGACACGTTTCTGGAGTCGAAAAAATATGAGATCATGCTTTGGGAATATCCTCGATTTTGTCGTCAACGGTTGGTCGGATCCCAATTCTGTCGCTTCTAACGCGTTCCTCGCGTCATTTTACGTTGGAAATAGTCATGAGAAATGCACAGACACGTTTCTGGAGTCGAAAAAATACGAGATCGTGCTTTGGGAATACCCTCGATTTTCTCGTCAACGGTTGGTCGGATCCCAATTCTGTCGCTTCTGACGCGTTCCTCGCGTCATTTTACGTTGGAAATAGTCATGAGAAATGCACAAACAATGTTTCTGGAGTCCAAAAAACACGAGATTCAGGTTTTGGGAATGCCCGCGATTTTCTCGTTAACGGTTGGTCGGATCCCAATTCTGTCGCTTCTAACGCGTTCCTCGCGTCATTTTAAGTCGGAATTAGTCATCAGAAATGCACAGACACGCTTCTGGAGTCGAAAAAACACGAGATCATGCTTTGGGAATAACCTTGATTTTGTCGTCAACGGTTGGTGGGATCCCAATTCTGACGCTTCTAACGCGTTCCTCCAGTCATTTTAAGTCGGAATTAGTCATCAGAAATGCACAGACACGTTTCTGGAGTCGAAAAAACACGAGATCATGCTTTGGGAATAACCTCGATTTTGTCGTCAACGGTTGGTCGGATCCCAATTCTGTCACTTCTAACGCGTTCCTCGCGTCATTTTACGTTGGAAATAGTCATGAGAAATTCACAGACACGTTTCTGGAGTCCAAAAAACACGAGATTCAGGTTTTGGGAATGCCCGCGATTTTGTCGTCAACGGTTGGTGGGATCCCAATTCTGTCGCTTCTAACGCGTTCCTCCGGCCATTTTAAGTCGGAATTAGTCATCAGAAATGCACAGACCCGTTTCTGGAGTCGAAAAAACACGAGATCATGCTTTGGGAATAACCTCGATTTTGTCGTCAACGGTTGGTCGGATTCCAATTCTGTCGCTTCTAACGCGTTCCTCCGGTCATTTTAAGTCGGAATTAGTCATCAGAAATGCACAGACACGTTTCTGGAGTCGAAAAAATATGAGATCATGCTTTGGGAATATCCTCGATTTTGTCGTCAACGGTTAGTCGGATCCCAATTCTGTCGCTTCTAACGCATTCCTCGCGTCATTTTACTTTGGAAATAGTCATGAGAAATGCACAGACACGTTTCTGGAGTCCAAAAAACACGAGATTAATGTTTTGGGAATGCCCGCGATTTTCTCGTTAACGGTTGGTCGGATCCCAATTCTGACGCTTCTAACGCGTTCCTCCAGTCATTTTAAGTCGGAATTAGTCATCAGAAATGCACAGACACGTTTCTGGAGTCGAAAAAACACGAGATCATGCTTTGGGAATAACCTCGATTTTGTCGTCAACGGTTGGTCGGATCCCAATTCTGTCACTTCTAACGCGTTCCTCGCGTCATTTTACGTTGGAAATAGTCATGAGAAATTCACAGACACGTTTCTGGAGTCCAAAAAACACGAGATTCAGGTTTTGGGAATGCCCGCGATTTTGTCGTCAACGGTTGGTGGGATCCCAATTCTGTCGCTTCTAACGCGTTCCTCCGGCCATTTTAAGTCGGAATTAGTCATCAGAAATGCACAGACCCGTTTCTGGAGTCGAAAAAACACGAGATCATGCTTTGGGAATAACCTCGATTTTGTCGTCAACGGTTGGTCGGATTCCAATTCTGTCGCTTCTAACGCGTTCCTCCGGTCATTTTAAGTCGGAATTAGTCATCAGAAATGCACAGACACGTTTCTGGAGTCGAAAAAATATGAGATCATGCTTTGGGAATATCCTCGATTTTGTCGTCAACGGTTAGTCGGATCCCAATTCTGTCGCTTCTAACGCATTCCTCGCGTCATTTTACTTTGGAAATAGTCATGAGAAATGCACAGACACGTTTCTGGAGTCCAAAAAACACGAGATTAATGTTTTGGGAATGCCCGCGATTTTCTCGTTAACGGTTGGTCGGATCCCAATTCTGTCGCTTCTAACGCGTTCCTCGCGTCATTTTACGTTGGAAATAGTCATGAGAAATGCACAGACAATGTTTCTGGAGTCCAAAAAAACACGAGATTCAGGTTTTGGGAATGCCCGCGATTTTCTCGTTAACGGTTGATCGGTTCCCAATTCTGTCGCTTCTAACGCGTTCCTCGCGTCATTTTACGTTGGAAATAGTCATGAGAAATTCACAGACACGTTTCTGGAGTCGAAAAAATACGAGATCATGCTTTGGGAATACCCTCGATTTTCTCGTCAACGGTTGGTCGGATCCCAATTCTGTCGCTTCTGACGCGTTCCTCGCGTCATTTTACGTTGGAAATAGTCATGAGAAATGCACAGACATGTTTCTGGAGTCCAAAAAACACGAGATCAGGTTTTGCTAATGCCCGCGATTTTCTCGTCAACGGTTGGTCGGATCCCAATTCTGTCGCTTCTAACGCGTTCGCCGCGTCATTTTACGTTGGAAATAGTCATGAGAAATGCACAGGCAATGTTTCTGGAGTCCAAAAAACACGAGATCAGGTTTTGGTAATGCCCGCGATTTTCTCGTCAACGGTTGGTCGGATCCCAATTCTGTCGCTTCTAACGCGTTCCTCGCGTCATTTTACGTTGGAAATAGTCATGAGAAATGCACAGACACGTTTCTGGAGTCGAAAAAATACGAGATCATGCTTTGGGAATATCCTCGATTTTCTCGTCAACGGTTGGTCGGATCCCAATTCTGTCGCTTCTGACGCGTTCCTCACGTCATTTTACGTTGGAAATAGTCATGAGAAATTCACAGACACGTTTCTGGAGTCGAAAAAATACGAGATCATGCTTTGGGAATACCCTCGATTTTCTCGTCAACGGTTGGTCGGATCCCAATTCTGTCGCTTCTGACGCGTTCCTCGCGTCATTTTACGTTGGAAATAGTCATGAGAAATGCACAGACATGTTTCTGGAGTCCAAAAAACACGAGATCAGGTTTTGCTAATGCCCGCGATTTTCTCGTCAACGGTTGGTCGGATCCCAATTCTGTCGCTCCTAACGCGTTCCTCGCGTCATTTTACGTTGGAAATAGTCATGAGAAATGCACAAACAATGTTTCTGGAGTCCAAAAAACACGAGATTCAGGTTTTGGGAATGCCCGCGATTTTCTCGTTAACGGTTGGTCGGATCCCAATTCTGTCGCTTCTAACGCGTTCCTCGCGTCATTTTAAGTCGGAATTAGTCATCAGAAATGCACAGACACGCTTCTGGAGTCGAAAAAATACGAGATCATGCTTTGGGAATATCCTCGATTTTGTCGTCAACGGTTGGTCGGATCCCAATTCTGTCGCTTCTAACGCGTTCCTCGCGTCATTTTACGTTGGAAATAGTCATGAGAAATGCACAGACACGTTTCTGGAGTCGAAAAAATACGAGATCATGCTTTGGGAATATCCTCGATTTTGTCGTCAACGGTTGGTCGGATCCCAATTCTGTCGCTTCTAACGCGTTCCTCGCGTCATTTTACGTTGGAAATAGTCATGAGAAATGCACAGACACGTTTCTGGAGTCGAAAAAATACGAGATAGTGCTTTGGGAATACCCTCGATTTTGTCGTCAACGGTTGGTCGGATCCCAAATCTATCGCTTCTAACGCGTTCCTCGCGTCATTTTACGTTGGAAATAGTCATGAGAAATTCACAGACACGTTTCTGGAGTCCAAAAAACACGAGATTCAGGTTTTGGGAATGCCCGCGATTTTCTCGTTAACGGTTGGTCGGATTCCAATTCTGTCGCTTCTAACACGTTCCTCCGGTCATTTTAAGTCGGAATTAGTCATGAGAAATGCACAGACACGTTTCTGGAGTCGAAAAAATATGAGATCATGCTTTGGGAATACCCTCGATTTTTTCGTCAACGGTTGGTCGGATCCCACTTCTGTCGCTTCTAACGCATTCCTCGCGTCATTTTACTTTGGAAATAGTCATGAGAAATGCACAGACACGTTTGTGGAGTCCAAAAAACACGAGATTCATGTTTTGGGAATGCCCGCGATTTTCTCGTTAACGGTTGGTCGGATCCCAATTCTGTCGCTTCTAACGCGTTCCTCGCGTCATTTTATGTTGGAAATAATCATGAGAAATGCACAGACACGTTTCTGGAGTCGAAAAAATACGAGATCATGCTTTGGGAATAACCTCGATTTTGTCGTCAACGGTTGGTGGGATCCCAATTCTGTCGCTTCTAACGCGTTCCTCCGGTCATTTTAAGTCGGAATTAGTCATCAGAAATGCACAGACACGTTTCTGGAGTCGACAAAACACGAGATCATGCTTTGGGAATAACCTCGATTTTGTCGTCAACGGTTGGTCGGATCCCAATTCTGTCGCTTCTAACGCGTTCCTCGCGTCATTTTATGTTGGAAATAGTCATGAGAAATGCACAGACACGTTTCTGGAGTCGAAAAAATACGAGATCATGCTTTGGGAATACCCTCGATTTTCTCGTCAACGGTTGGTCGGATCCCAATTCTGTCGCGTCTAACGCGTTCCTCGCGTCATTTTACGTTGGAAATAATCATGAGAAATGCACAGACACGTTTCTGGAGTCGAAAAAATACGACATCATGCTGTGGGAATATCCTCGATTTTGTCGTCAACGGTTGGTCGGATCCCAATTCTGTCGCTTCTAACGCGTTCCTCCGGTCATTTTAAGTCGGAATTAGTCATCAGAAATGCACAGACACGTTTCTGGAGTCGAAAAAACACGAGATCATGCTTTGGGAATAACCTCGATTTTGTGGTCAACGGTTGGTCGGATCCCAAATCTGTCGCTTCTAACGCGTTCCTCGCGTCATTTTACGTTGGAAATAGTCATGAGAAATTCACAGACACGTTTCTGGAGTCCAAAAAACACGAGATTCATGTTTTGGGAATGCCCGCGATTTTCTCGTTAACGGTTGGTCGGATCCCAATTCTGTCGCTTCTAACGCGTTCCTCGCGTCATTTTACGTTGGAAATAGTCATGAGAAATGCACAGACAACGTTTCTGGAGTCCAAAAAACACGAGATCAGGTTTTGGTAATGCCCGCGATTTTCTCGTCAACGGTTGGTCGGATCCCAATTCTGTCGCTTCTAACGCGTTCCTCGCGTCATTTTACGTTGGAAATAATCATGAGAAATGCACAGATACGTTTCTGGAGTCGAAAAAATACGAGATCATGCTTTGGGAATAACCTCGATTTTGTCGTCAACGGTTGGTGGGATCCCAATTCTGTCGCTTCTAACGCGTTCCTCCTGCCATTTTAAGTCGGAATTAGTCATCAGAAATGCACAGACCCGTTTCTGGAGTCGAAAAAACACGAGATCATGCTTTGGGAATAACCTCGATTTTGTCGTCAACGGTTGGTCGGATTCCAATTCTGTCGCTTCTGACGCGTTCCTCCGGTCATTTTAAGTCGGAATTAGTCATGAGAAATGCACAGACACGTTTCTGGAGTCCAAAAAACACGAGATTCATGTTTTGGGAATGCCCGCGATTTTCTCGTTAACGGTTGGTCGGATCCCAATTCTGTCGCTTCTAACGCGTTCCTCGCGTCATTTTACGTTGGAAATAGTCATGAGAAATGCACAGACAATGTTTCTGGAGTCCAAAAAAACACGAGATTCAGGTTTTGGGAATGCCCGCGATTTTCTCGTTAACGGTTGGTCGGATCCCAATTCTGTCGCTTCTAACGCGTTCCTCGCGTCATTTTAAGTCGGAATTAGCCATCAGAAATGCACAGACACGTTTCTGGAGTCGAAAAAATATGAGATCATGCTTTGGGAATACCCTCGATTTTGTCGTCAACGCTTGGTCGGATCCCAATTCTGTCGCTTCTAACGCATTCCTCGCGTCATTTTACTTTGGAAATAGTCATGAGAAATGCACAGACAATGTTTCTGGAGTCGAAAAAACACGAGATCATGCTTTGGGAATAACCTCGATTTTGTGGTCAACGGGTGGTCGGATCCCAAATCTGTCGCTTCTATCGCGTTCCTCGCGTCATTTTACGTTGGAAATAGTCATGAGAAATTCACAGACACGTTTCTGGAGTCCAAAAAACACGAGATCATGTTTTGGGAATACCCTCGATTTTCTAGTGAACGGTTGGTCGGATCCCAATTCTGTCGCGTCTAACGCGTTCCTCGCGTCATTTTACGTTGGAAATAATCATGAGAAATGCACAGGCACGTTTCTGGAGTAGAAAAAATACGACATCATGCTGTGGGAATATCCTCGATTTTGTCGTCAACGGTTGGTCGGATCCCAATTCTGTCGCTTCTAACGCATTCCTCCGGTCATTTTAAGTCGGAATTAGTCATCAGAAATGCACAGACACGTTTCTGGAGTCGAAAAAACACGAGATCATGCTTTGGGAATAACCTCGATTTTGTGGTCAACGGGTGGTCGGATCCCAAATCTGTCGCTTCTAACGCGTTCCTCGCGTCATTTTACGTTGGAAATAGTCATGAGAAATTCACAGACACGTTTCTGGAGTCCAAAAAACACGAGATTCAGGTTTTGGGAATGCCCGCGATTTTCTCGTTAACGGTTGGTCGGATCCCAATTCTGTCGCTTCTAACGCGTTCCTCGCGTCATTTTAAGTCGGAATTAGCCATCAGAAATGCACAGACACGCTTCTGGAGTCGAAAAAACACGAGATCATGCTTTGGGAATAACCTTGATTTTGTGGTCAACGGGTGGTCGGATCCCAAATCTGTCGCTTCTAACGCGTTCCTCGCGTCATTTTACGTTGGAAATAGTCATGAGAAATTCACAGACACGTTTCTGGAGTCCAAAAAACACGAGATTCAGGTTTTGGGAATGCCCGCGATTTTCTCGTTAACGGTTGGTCGGATCCCAATTCTGTCGCTTCTAACGCGTTCCTCGCGTCATTTTAAGTCGGAATTAGCCATCAGAAATACACAGACACGCTTCTGGAGTCGAAAAAACACGAGATCATGCTTTGGGAATACCCTCGATTTTCTCGTCAACGGTTGGTCGGATCCCAATTCTGTCGCTTCTAACGCATTCCTGGCGTCATTTTACTTTGGAAATAGTCATGAGAAATGCACAGACACGGTTCTGGAGTCGAAAAAACACGAGGTCATGCTTTGGGAATAACCTCGATTTTGTCGTCAACGGTTGGTCGGATCCCAATTCTGTCGCTTCTAACGCGTTCCTCGCGTCATTTTACGTTGGAAATAGTCATGAGAAATTCACAGACACGTTTCTGGAGTCGAAAAAATACGAGATCATGCTTTGGGAATACCCTCGATTTTCTCGTCAACGGTTGGTCGGATCCCAATTCTGTCGCTTCTGACGCGTTCCTCGCGTCATTTTACGTTGGAAATAGTCATGAGAAATGCACAGACATGTTTCTGGAGTCCAAAAAACACGAGATCAGGTTTTGCTAATGCCCGCGATTTTCTCGTCAACGGTTGGTCGGATCCCAATTCTGTCGCTTCTAACGCGTTCGCCGCGTCATTTTACGTTGGAAATAGTCATGAGAAATGCACAGGCAATGTTTCTGGAGTCCAAAAAACACGAGATCAGGTTTTGGTAATGCCCGCGATTTTCTCGTCAACGGTTGGTCGGATCCCAATTCTGTCGCTTCTAACGCGTTCCTCGCGTCATTTTACGTTGGAAATAGTCATGAGAAATGCACAGACACGTTTCTGGAGTCGAAAAAATACGAGATCATGCTTTGGGAATATCCTCGATTTTCTCGTCAACGGTTGGTCGGATCCCAATTCTGTCGCTTCTGACGCGTTCCTCACGTCATTTTACGTTGGAAATAGTCATGAGAAATGCACAGACATGTTTCTGGAGTCCAAAAAACACGAGATCAGGTTTTGCTAATGCCCGCGATTTTCTCGTCAACGGTTGGTCGGATCCCAATTCTGTCGCTTCTAACGCGTTCCTCGCGTCATTTTACGTTGGAAATAGTCATGAGAAATGCACAAACAATGTTTCTGGAGTCCAAAAAACACGAGATTCAGGTTTTGGGAATGCCCGCGATTTTCTCGTTAACGGTTGGTCGGATCCCAATTCTGTCGCTTCTAACGCATTCCTCGCGTCATTTTACTTTGGAAATAGTCATGAGAAATGCACAGACACGGTTCTGGAGTCGAAAAAACACGAGATCATGCTTTGGGAATAACCTCGATTTTGTCGTCAACGGTTGGTCGGATCCCAATTCTGTCGCTTCTAACGCGTTCCTCGCGTCATTTTACGTTGGAAATAGTCATGAGAAATTCACAGACACGTTTCTGGAGTCGAAAAAATACGAGATCATGCTTTGGGAATACCCTCGATTTTCTCGTCAACGGTTGGTCGGATCCCAATTCTGTCGCTTCTGACGCGTTCCTCGCGTCATTTTACGTTGGAAATAGTCATGAGAAATGCACAGACATGTTTCTGGAGTCCAAAAAACACGAGATCAGGTTTTGCTAATGCCCGCGATTTTCTCGTCAACGGTTGGTCGGATCCCAATTCTGTCGCTTCTAACGCGTTCCTCGCGTCATTTTACGTTGGAAATAGTCATGAGAAATGCACAAACAATGTTTCTGGAGTCCAAAAAACACGAGATTCAGGTTTTGGGAATGCCCGCGATTTTCTCGTTAACGGTTGGTCGGATCCCAATTCTGTCGCTTCTAACGCGTTCCTCGCGTCATTTTAAGTCGGAATTAGTCATCAGAAATGCACAGACACGCTTCTGGAGTCGAAAAAACACGAGATCATGCTTTGGGAATAACCTTGATTTTGTCGTCAACGGTTGGTGGGATCCCAATTCTGTCGCTTCTAACGCGTTCCTCCAGTCATTTTAAGTCGGAATTAGTCATCAGAAATGCACAGACACGTTTCTGGAGTCGAAAAAAAACGAGATCATGCTTTGGGAATAACCTCGATTTTGTCGTCAACGGTTGGTCGGATCCCAATTCTGTCGCTTCTAACGCGTTCCTCGCGTCATTTTACGTTGGAAATAGTCATGAGAAATTCACAGACACGTTTCTGGAGTCGAAAAAATATGAGATCATGCTTTGGGAATATCCTCGATTTTGTCGTCAACGGTTAGTCGGATCCCAATTCTGTCGCTTCTAACGCATTCCTCGCGTCATTTTACTTTGGAAATAGTCATGAGAAATGCACAGACACGTTTCTGGAGTCGAAAAAATATGAGATCATGCTTTGGGAATATCCTCGATTTTGTCGTCAACGGTTAGTCGGATCCCAATTCTGTCGCTTCTAACGCATTCCTCGCGTCATTTTACTTTGGAAATAGTCATGAGAAATGCACAGACACGTTTCTGGAGTCGAAAAAATATGAGATCATGCTTTGGGAATATCCTCGATTTTGTCGTCAACGGTTAGTCGGATCCCAATTCTGTCGCTTCTAACGCATTCCTCGCGTCATTTTACTTTGGAAATAGTCATGAGAAATGCACAGACACGTTTCTGGAGTCCAAAAAACACGAGATTAATGTTTTGGGAATGCCCGCGATTTTCTCGTTAACGGTTGGTCGGATCCCAATTCTGTCGCTTCTAACGCGTTCCTCGCGTCATTTTACGTTGGAAATAGTCATGAGAAATGCACAGACAATGTTTCTGGAGTCCAAAAAAACACGAGATTCAGGTTTTGGGAATGCCCGCGATTTTCTCGTTAACGGTTGGTCGGATCCCAATTCTGTCGCTTCTAACGCGTTCCTCGCGTCATTTTAAGTCGGAATTAGCCATCAGAAATACACAGACACGTTTCTGGAGTCGAAAAAATATGAGATCATGCTTTGGGAATACCCTCGATTTTGTCGTCAACGGTTGGTCGGATCCCAATTCTGTCGCTTCTAACGCATTCCTCGCGTCATTTTACTTTGGAAATAGTCATGAGAAATGCACAGACACGGTTCTGGAGTCGAAAAAACACGAGATCATGCTTTGGGAATAACCTCGATTTTGTCGTCAACGGTTGGTCGGATCCCAATTCTGTCGCTTCTGACGCGTTCCTCACGTCATTTTACGTTGGAAATAGTCATGAGAAATGCACAGACATGTTTCTGGAGTCCAAAAAACACGAGATCAGGTTTTGCTAATGCCCGCGATTTTCTCGTCAACGGTTGGTCGGATCCCAATTCTGTCGCTTCTAACGCGTTCCTCGCGTCATTTTACGTTGGAAATAGTCATGAGAAATGCACAAACAATGTTTCTGGAGTCCAAAAAACACGAGATTCAGGTTTTGGGAATGCCCGCGATTTTCTCGTTAACGGTTGGTCGGATCCCAATTCTGTCGCTTCTAACGCATTCCTCGCGTCATTTTACTTTGGAAATAGTCATGAGAAATGCACAGACACGGTTCTGGAGTCGAAAAAACACGAGATCATGCTTTGGGAATAACCTCGATTTTGTCGTCAACGGTTGGTCGGATCCCAATTCTGTCGCTTCTAACGCGTTCCTCGCGTCATTTTACGTTGGAAATAGTCATGAGAAATTCACAGACACGTTTCTGGAGTCGAAAAAATACGAGATCATGCTTTGGGAATACCCTCGATTTTCTCGTCAACGGTTGGTCGGATCCCAATTCTGTCGCTTCTGACGCGTTCCTCGCGTCATTTTACGTTGGAAATAGTCATGAGAAATGCACAGACATGTTTCTGGAGTCCAAAAAACACGAGATCAGGTTTTGCTAATGCCCGCGATTTTCTCGTCAACGGTTGGTCGGATCCCAATTCTGTCGCTTCTAACGCGTTCCTCGCGTCATTTTACGTTGGAAATAGTCATGAGAAATGCACAAACAATGTTTCTGGAGTCCAAAAAACACGAGATTCAGGTTTTGGGAATGCCCGCGATTTTCTCGTTAACGGTTGGTCGGATCCCAATTCTGTCGCTTCTAACGCGTTCCTCGCGTCATTTTAAGTCGGAATTAGTCATCAGAAATGCACAGACACGCTTCTGGAGTCGAAAAAACACGAGATCATGCTTTGGGAATAACCTTGATTTTGTCGTCAACGGTTGGTGGGATCCCAATTCTGTCGCTTCTAACGCGTTCCTCCAGTCATTTTAAGTCGGAATTAGTCATCAGAAATGCACAGACACGTTTCTGGAGTCGAAAAAAAACGAGATCATGCTTTGGGAATAACCTCGATTTTGTCGTCAACGGTTGGTCGGATCCCAATTCTGTCGCTTCTAACGCGTTCCTCGCGTCATTTTACGTTGGAAATAGTCATGAGAAATTCACAGACACGTTTCTGGAGTCGAAAAAATATGAGATCATGCTTTGGGAATATCCTCGATTTTGTCGTCAACGGTTAGTCGGATCCCAATTCTGTCGCTTCTAACGCATTCCTCGCGTCATTTTACTTTGGAAATAGTCATGAGAAATGCACAGACACGTTTCTGGAGTCGAAAAAATATGAGATCATGCTTTGGGAATATCCTCGATTTTGTCGTCAACGGTTAGTCGGATCCCAATTCTGTCGCTTCTAACGCATTCCTCGCGTCATTTTACTTTGGAAATAGTCATGAGAAATGCACAGACACGTTTCTGGAGTCGAAAAAATATGAGATCATGCTTTGGGAATATCCTCGATTTTGTCGTCAACGGTTAGTCGGATCCCAATTCTGTCGCTTCTAACGCATTCCTCGCGTCATTTTACTTTGGAAATAGTCATGAGAAATGCACAGACACGTTTCTGGAGTCCAAAAAACACGAGATTAATGTTTTGGGAATGCCCGCGATTTTCTCGTTAACGGTTGGTCGGATCCCAATTCTGTCGCTTCTAACGCGTTCCTCGCGTCATTTTACGTTGGAAATAGTCATGAGAAATGCACAGACAATGTTTCTGGAGTCCAAAAAAACACGAGATTCAGGTTTTGGGAATGCCCGCGATTTTCTCGTTAACGGTTGGTCGGATCCCAATTCTGTCGCTTCTAACGCGTTCCTCGCGTCATTTTAAGTCGGAATTAGCCATCAGAAATACACAGACACGTTTCTGGAGTCGAAAAAATATGAGATCATGCTTTGGGAATACCCTCGATTTTGTCGTCAACGGTTGGTCGGATCCCAATTCTGTCGCTTCTAACGCATTCCTCGCGTCATTTTACTTTGGAAATAGTCATGAGAAATGCACAGACACGGTTCTGGAGTCGAAAAAACACGAGATCATGCTTTGGGAATAACCTCGATTTTGTCGTCAACGGTTGGTCGGATCTCAAATCTGTCGCTTCTAACGCGTTCCTCGCGTCATTTTATGTTGGAAATAGTCATGAGAAATTCACAGACACGTTTCTGGAGTCCAAAAAACACGAGATTCAGGTTTTGGGAATGCCCGCGATTTTCTCGCTAACGGTTGGTCGGATTCCAATTCTGTCGCTTCTAACACGTTCCTCCGGTCATTTTAAGTCGGAATTAGTCATGACAAATGCACAGACACGTTTCTGGAGTCGAAAAAATATGAGATCATGCTTTGGGAATATCCTCGATTTTGTCGTCAACGGTTGGTCGGATCCCAATTCTGTCGCTTCTAACGCGTTCCTCGCGTCATTTTACGTTGGAAATAGTCATGAGAAATGCACAGACACGTTTCTGGAGTCGAAAAAATACGAGATCGTGCTTTGGGAATACCCTCGATTTTCTCGTCAACGGTTGGTCGGATCCCAATTCTGTCGCTTCTGACGCGTTCCTCGCGTCATTTTACGTTGGAAATAGTCATGAGAAATGCACAAACAATGTTTCTGGAGTCCAAAAAACACGAGATTCAGGTTTTGGGAATGCCCGCGATTTTCTCGTTAACGGTTGGTCGGATCCCAATTCTGTCGCTTCTAACGCGTTCCTCGCGTCATTTTAAGTCGGAATTAGTCATCAGAAATGCACAGACACGCTTCTGGAGTCGAAAAAACACGAGATCATGCTTTGGGAATAACCTTGATTTTGTCGTCAACGGTTGGTGGGATCCCAATTCTGACGCTTCTAACGCGTTCCTCCAGTCATTTTAAGTCGGAATTAGTCATCAGAAATGCACAGACACGTTTCTGGAGTCGAAAAAACACGAGATCATGCTTTGGGAATAACCTCGATTTTGTCGTCAACGGTTGGTCGGATCCCAATTCTGTCACTTCTAACGCGTTCCTCGCGTCATTTTACGTTGGAAATAGTCATGAGAAATTCACAGACACGTTTCTGGAGTCCAAAAAACACGAGATTCAGGTTTTGGGAATGCCCGCGATTTTGTCGTCAACGGTTGGTGGGATCCCAATTCTGTCGCTTCTAACGCGTTCCTCCGGCCATTTTAAGTCGGAATTAGTCATCAGAAATGCACAGACCCGTTTCTGGAGTCGAAAAAACACGAGATCATGCTTTGGGAATAACCTCGATTTTGTCGTCAACGGTTGGTCGGATTCCAATTCTGTCGCTTCTAACGCGTTCCTCCGGTCATTTTAAGTCGGAATTAGTCATCAGAAATGCACAGACACGTTTCTGGAGTCGAAAAAATATGAGATCATGCTTTGGGAATATCCTCGATTTTGTCGTCAACGGTTAGTCGGATCCCAATTCTGTCGCTTCTAACGCATTCCTCGCGTCATTTTACTTTGGAAATAGTCATGAGAAATGCACAGACACGTTTCTGGAGTCGAAAAAATATGAGATCATGCTTTGGGAATATCCTCGATTTTGTCGTCAACGGTTAGTCGGATCCCAATTCTGTCGCTTCTAACGCATTCCTCGCGTCATTTTACTTTGGAAATAGTCATGAGAAATGCACAGACACGTTTCTGGAGTCCAAAAAACACGAGATTAATGTTTTGGGAATGCCCGCGATTTTCTCGTTAACGGTTGGTCGGATCCCAATTCTGTCGCTTCTAACGCGTTCCTCGCGTCATTTTACGTTGGAAATAGTCATGAGAAATGCACAGACAATGTTTCTGGAGTCCAAAAAAACACGAGATTCAGGTTTTGGGAATGCCCGCGATTTTCTCGTTAACGGTTGGTCGGTTCCCAATTCTGTCGCTTCTAACGCGTTCCTCGCGTCATTTTACGTTGGAAATAGTCATGAGAAATTCACAGACACGTTTCTGGAGTCGAAAAAATACGAGATCATGCTTTGGGAATACCCTCGATTTTCTCGTCAACGGTTGGTCGGATCCCAATTCTGTCGCTTCTGACGCGTTCCTCGCGTCATTTTACGTTGGAAATAGTCATGAGAAATGCACAGACATGTTTCTGGAGTCCAAAAAACACGAGATCAGGTTTTGCTAATGCCCGCGATTTTCTCGTCAACGGTTGGTCGGATCCCAATTCTGTCGCTTCTAACGCGTTCGCCGCGTCATTTTACGTTGGAAATAGTCATGAGAAATGCACAGGCAATGTTTCTGGAGTCCAAAAAACACGAGATCAGGTTTTGGTAATGCCCGCGATTTTCTCGTCAACGGTTGGTCGGATCCCAATTCTGTCGCTTCTAACGCGTTCCTCGCGTCATTTTACGTTGGAAATAGTCATGAGAAATGCACAGACACGTTTCTGGAGTCGAAAAAATACGAGATCATGCTTTGGGAATATCCTCGATTTTCTCGTCAACGGTTGGTCGGATCCCAATTCTGTCGCTTCTGACGCGTTCCTCACGTCATTTTACGTTGGAAATAGTCATGAGAAATGCACAGACATGTTTCTGGAGTCCAAAAAAC
Source organism: Crossocerus cetratus (assembly GCA_963675795.1). Taxonomy (NCBI): domain Eukaryota; kingdom Metazoa; phylum Arthropoda; class Insecta; order Hymenoptera; family Crabronidae; genus Crossocerus; species Crossocerus cetratus. The sequence continues at coordinate 7,910,725 of OY776671.1, forward strand.
ACGAGATCAGGTTTTGCTAATGCCCGCGATTTTCTCGTCAACGGTTGGTCGGATCCCAATTCTGTCGCTTCTAACGCGTTCCTCGCGTCATTTTACGTTGGAAATAGTCATGAGAAATGCACAAACAATGTTTCTGGAGTCCAAAAAACACGAGATTCAGGTTTTGGGAATGCCCGCGATTTTCTCGTTAACGGTTGGTCGGATCCCAATTCTGTCGCTTCTAACGCATTCCTCGCGTCATTTTACTTTGGAAATAGTCATGAGAAATGCACAGACACGGTTCTGGAGTCGAAAAAACACGAGATCATGCTTTGGGAATAACCTCGATTTTGTCGTCAACGGTTGGTCGGATCCCAATTCTGTCGCTTCTAACGCGTTCCTCGCGTCATTTTACGTTGGAAATAGTCATGAGAAATTCACAGACACGTTTCTGGAGTCGAAAAAATACGAGATCATGCTTTGGGAATACCCTCGATTTTCTCGTCAACGGTTGGTCGGATCCCAATTCTGTCGCTTCTGACGCGTTCCTCGCGTCATTTTACGTTGGAAATAGTCATGAGAAATGCACAGACATGTTTCTGGAGTCCAAAAAACACGAGATCAGGTTTTGCTAATGCCCGCGATTTTCTCGTCAACGGTTGGTCGGATCCCAATTCTGTCGCTCCTAACGCGTTCCTCGCGTCATTTTACGTTGGAAATAGTCATGAGAAATGCACAAACAATGTTTCTGGAGTCCAAAAAACACGAGATTCAGGTTTTGGGAATGCCCGCGATTTTCTCGTTAACGGTTGGTCGGATCCCAATTCTGTCGCTTCTAACGCGTTCCTCGCGTCATTTTAAGTCGGAATTAGTCATCAGAAATGCACAGACACGCTTCTGGAGTCGAAAAAACACGAGATCATGCTTTGGGAATAACCTTGATTTTGTCGTCAACGGTTGGTGGGATCCCAATTCTGTCGCTTCTAACGCGTTCCTCCAGTCATTTTAAGTCGGAATTAGTCATCAGAAATGCACAGACACGTTTCTGGAGTCGAAAAAACACGAGATCATGCTTTGGGAATAACCTCGATTTTGTCGTCAACGGTTGGTCGGATCCCAATTCTGTCGCTTCTAACGCGTTCCTCGCGTCATTTTACGTTGGAAATAGTCATGAGAAATTCACAGACACGTTTCTGGAGTCCAAAAAACACGAGATTCAGGTTTTGGGAATGCCCGCGATTTTGTCGTCAACGGTTGGTGGGATCCCAATTCTGTCGCTTCTAACGCGTTCCTCGCGTCATTTTACGTTGGAAATAGTCATGAGAAATGCACAGACATGTTTCTGGTGTCCAAAAAACACGAGATCAGGTTTTGCTAATGCCCGCGATTTTCTCGTCAACGGTTGGTCGGATCCCAATTTTGTCGCTTCTAACGCGTTCCTCGCGTCATTTTACGTTGGAAATAGTCATGAGAAATGCACAAACAATGTTTCTGGAGTCCAAAAAACACGAGATTCAGGTTTTGGGAATGCCCGCGATTTTCTCGTTAACGGTTGGTCGGATCCCAATTCTGTCGCTTCTAACGCATTCCTCGCGTCATTTTACTTTGGAAATAGTCATGAGAAATGCACAGACACGGTTCTGGAGTCGAAAAAACACGAGATCATGCTTTGGGAATAACCTCGATTTTGTCGTCAACGGTTGGTCGGATCCCAATTCTGTCGCTTCTAACGCGTTCCTCGCGTCATTTTACGTTGGAAATAGTCATGAGAAATGCACAGACACGTTTCTGGAGTCGAAAAAATACGAGATCATGCTTTGGGAATATCCTCGATTTTCTCGTCAACGGTTGGTCGGATCCCAATTCTGTCGCTTCTGACGCGTTCCTCACGTCATTTTACGTTGGAAATAGTCATGAGAAATGCACAGACATGTTTCTGGAGTCCAAAAAACACGAGATCAGGTTTTGCTAATGCCCGCGATTTTCTCGTCAACGGTTGGTCGGATCCCAATTCTGTCGCTTCTAACGCGTTCCTCGCGTCATTTTACGTTGGAAATAGTCATGAGAAATGCACAAACAATGTTTCTGGAGTCCAAAAAACACGAGATTCAGGTTTTGGGAATGCCCGCGATTTTCTCGTTAACGGTTGGTCGGATCCCAATTTTGTCGCTTCTAACGCGTTCCTCGCGTCATTTTAAGTCGGAATTAGTCATCAGAAATGCACAGACACGCTTCTGGAGTCGAAAAAACACGAGATCATGCTTTGGGAATAACCTTGATTTTGTCGTCAACGGTTGGTGGGATCCCAATTCTGTCGCTTCTAACGCGTTCCTCCAGTCATTTTAAGTCGGAATTAGTCATCAGAAATGCACAGACACGTTTCTGGAGTCGAAAAAACACGAGATCATGCTTTGGGAATAACCTCGATTTTGTCGTCAACGGTTGATCGGATCCCAATTCTGTCGCTTCTAACGCGTTCCTCCGGTCATTTTAAGTCGGAATTAGTCATCAGAAATGCACAGACACGTTTCTGGAGTCGAAAAAATATGAGATCATGCTTTGGGAATATCCTCGATTTTGTCGTCAACGGTTAGTCGGATCCCAATTCTGTCACTTCTAACGCATTCCTCGCGTCATTTTACTTTGGAAATAGTCATGAGAAATGCACAGACACGTTTCTGGAGTCGAAAAAATATGAGATCATGCTTTGGGAATATCCTCGATTTTGTCGTCAACGGTTAGTCGGATCCCAATTCTGTCGCTTCTAACGCATTCCTCGCGTCATTTTACTTTGGAAATAGTCATGAGAAATGCACAGACACGTTTCTGGAGTCGAAAAAATATGAGATCATGCTTTGGGAATATCCTCGATTTTGTCGTCAACGGTTAGTCGGATCCCAATTCTGTCGCTTCTAACGCATTCCTCGCGTCATTTTACTTTGGAAATAGTCATGAGAAATGCACAGACACGTTTCTGGAGTCCAAAAAACACGAGATTAATGTTTTGGGAATGCCCGCGATTTTCTCGTTAACGGTTGGTCGGATCCCAATTCTGTCGCTTCTAACGCGTTCCTCGCGTCATTTTACGTTGGAAATAGTCATGAGAAATGCACAGACAATGTTTCTGGAGTCCAAAAAAACACGAGATTCAGGTTTTGGGAATGCCCGCGATTTTCTCGTTAACGGTTGGTCGGATCCCAATTCTGTCGCTTCTAACGCGTTCCTCGCGTCATTTTAAGTCGGAATTAGCCATCAGAAATGCACAGACACGTTTCTGGAGTCGAAAAAATATGAGATCATGCTTTGGGAATACCCTCGATTTTGTCGTCAACGGTTGGTCGGATCCCAATTCTGTCGCTTCTAACGCATTCCTCGCGTCATTTTACTTTGGAAATAGTCATGAGAAATGCACAGACACGGTTCTGGAGTCGAAAAAACACGAGATCATGCTTTGGGAATAACCTCGATTTTGTCGTCAACGGTTGGTCGGATCTCAAATCTGTCGCTTCTAACGCGTTCCTCGCGTCATTTTACGTTGGAAATAGTCATGAGAAATTCACAGACACGTTTCTGGAGTCCAAAAAACACGAGATTCAGGTTTTGGGAATGCCCGCGATTTTCTCGCTAACGGTTGGTCGGATTCCAATCCTGTCGCTTCTAACACGTTCCTCCGGTCATTTTAAGTCGGAATTAGTCATGACAAATGCACAGACACGTTTCTGGAGTCGAAAAAATATGAGATCATGCTTTGTGAATATCCTCGATTTTGTCGTCAACGGTTGGTCGGATCCCAATTCTGTCGCTTCTAACGCGTTCCTCGCGTCATTTTACGTTGGAAATAGTCATGAGAAATGCACAGACACGTTTCTGGAGTCGAAAAAATACGAGATCGTGCTTTGGGAATACCCTCGATTTTCTCGTCAACGGTTGGTCGGATCCCAATTCTGTCGCTTCTGACGCGTTCCTCGCGTCATTTTACGTTGGAAATAGTCATGAGAAATGCACAAACAATGTTTCTGGAGTCCAAAAAACACGAGATTCAGGTTTTGGGAATGCCCGCGATTTTCTCGTTAACGGTTGGTCGGATCCCAATTCTGTCGCTTCTAACGCGTTCCTCGCGTCATTTTAAGTCGGAATTAGTCATCAGAAATGCACAGACACGCTTCTGGAGTCGAAAAAACACGAGATCATGCTTTGGGAATAACCTTGATTTTGTCGTCAACGGTTGGTGGGATCCCAATTCTGTCGCTTCTAACGCGTTCCTCCAGTCATTTTAAGTCGGAATTAGTCATCAGAAATGCACAGACACGTTTCTGGAGTCGAAAAAACACGAGATCATGCTTTGGGAATAACCTCGATTTTGTCGTCAACGGTTGGTCGGATCCCAATTCTGTCACTTCTAACGCGTTCCTCGCGTCATTTTACGTTGGAAATAGTCATGAGAAATTCACAGACACGTTTCTGGAGTCCAAAAAACACGAGATTCAGGTTTTGGGAATGCCCGCGATTTTGTCGTCAACGGTTGGTGGGATCCTAATTCTGTCGCTTCTAACGCGTTCCTCCGGTCATTTTAAGTCGGAATTAGTCATCAGAAATGCACAGACCCGTTTCTGGAGTCGAAAAAACACAAGATCATGCTTTGGGAATAACCTCGATTTTGTCGTCAACGGTTGGTCGGATTCCAATTCTGTCGGTTCTAACGCGTTCCTCCGGTCATTTTAAGTCGGAATTAGTCATCAGAAATGCACAGACACGTTTCTGGAGTCGAAAAAATATGAGATCATGCTTTGGGAATATCCTCGATTTTGTCGTCAACGGTTAGTCGGATCCCAATTCTGTCGCTTCTAACGCATTCCTCGCGTCATTTTACTTTGGAAATAGTCATGAGAAATGCACAGACACGTTTCTGGAGTCGAAAAAATATGAGATCATGCTTTGGGAATATCCTCGATTTTGTCGTCAACGGTTAGTCGGATCCCAATTCTGTCGCTTCTAACGCATTCCTCGCGTCATTTTACTTTGGAAATAGTCATGAGAAATGCACAGACACGTTTCTGGAGTCCAAAAAACACGAGATTAATGTTTTGGGAATGCCCGCGATTTTCTCGTTAACGGTTGGTCGGATCCCAATTCTGTCGCTTCTAACGCGTTCCTCGCGTCATTTTACGTTGGAAATAGTCATGAGAAATGCACAGACAATGTTTCTGGAGTCCAAAAAAACACGAGATTCAGGTTTTGGGAATGCCCGCGATTTTCTCGTTAACGGTTGGTCGGATCCCAATTCTGTCGCTTCTAACGCGTTCCTCGCGTCATTTTAAGTCGGAATTAGCCATCAGAAATGCACAGACACGTTTCTGGAGTCGAAAAAATATGAGATCATGCTTTGGGAATATCCTCGATTTTGTCGTCAACGGTTGGTCGGATCCCAATTCTGTCGCTTCTAACGCGTTCCTCGCGTCATTTTACGTTGGAAATAGTCATGAGAAATGCACAGACAATGTTTCTGGAGTCCAAAAAAACACGAGATTCAGGTTTTGGGAATGCCCGCGATTTTCTCGTTAACGGTTGGTCGGATCCCAATTCTGTCGCTTCTAACGCGTTTCTCGCGTCATTTTAAGTCGGAATTAGTCATGACAAATGCACAGACACGTTTCTGGAGTCGAAAAAATATGAGATCATGCTTTGGGAATATCCTCGATTTTGTCGTCAACGGTTGGTCGGATCCCAATTCTGTCGCTTCTAACGCGTTCCTCGCGTCATTTTACGTTGGAAATAGTCATGAGAAATGCACAGACACGTTTCTGGAGTCGAAAAAATACGAGATAGTGCTTTGGGAATACCCTCGATTTTGTCGTCAACGGTTGGTCGGATCCCAAATCTATCGCTTCTAACGCGTTCCTCGCGTCATTTTACGTTGGAAATAGTCATGAGAAATTCACAGACACGTTTCTGGAGTCCAAAAAACACGAGATTCAGGTTTTGGGAATGCCCGCGATTTTCTCGTTAACGGTTGGTCGGATTCCAATTCTGTCGCTTCTAACACGTTCCTCCGGTCATTTTAAGTCGGAATTAGTCATGAGAAATGCACAGACACGTTTCTGGAGTCGAAAAAATATGAGATCATGCTTTGGGAATACCCTCGATTTTTTCGTCAACGGTTGGTCGGATCCCACTTCTGTCGCTTCTAACGCATTCCTCGCGTCATTTTACTTTGGAAATAGTCATGAGAAATGCACAGACACGTTTCTGGAGTCCAAAAAACACGAGATTCATGTTTTGGGAATGCCCGCGATTTTCTCGTTAACGGTTGGTCGGATCCCAATTCTGTCGCTTCTAACGCGTTCCTCGCGTCATTTTACGTTGGAAATAATCATGAGAAATGCACAGACACGTTTCTGGAGTCGAAAAAATACGAGATCATGCTTTGGGAATAACCTCGATTTTGTCGTCAACGGTTGGTGGGATCCCAATTCTGTCGCTTCTAACGCGTTCCTCCGGTCATTTTAAGTCGGAATTAGTCATCAGAAATGCACAGACACGTTTCTGGAGTCGACAAAACACGAGATCATGCTTTGGGAATAACCTCGATTTTGTCGTCAACGGTTGGTCGGATCCCAATTCTGTCGCTTCTAACGCGTTCCTCGCGTCATTTTATGTTGGAAATAGTCATGAGAAATGCACAGACACGTTTCTGGAGTCGAAAAAATACGAGATCATGCTTTGGGAATACCCTCGATTTTCTCGTCAACGGTTGGTCGGATCCCAATTCTGTCGCGTCTAACGCGTTCCTCGCGTCATTTTACGTTGGAAATAATCATGAGAAATGCACAGACACGTTTCTGGAGTCGAAAAAATACGACATCATGCTGTGGGAATATCCTCGATTTTGTCGTCAACGGTTGGTCGGATCCCAATTCTGTCGCTTCTAACGCGTTCCTCCGGTCATTTTAAGTCGGAATTAGTCATCAGAAATGCACAGACACGTTTCTGGAGTCGAAAAAACACGAGATCATGCTTTGGGAATAACCTCGATTTTGTGGTCAACGGTTGGTCGGATCCCAAATCTGTCGCTTCTAACGCGTTCCTCGCGTCATTTTACGTTGGAAATAGTCATGAGAAATTCACAGACACGTTTCTGGAGTCCAAAAAACACGAGATTCATGTTTTGGGAATGCCCGCGATTTTCTCGTTAACGGTTGGTCGGATCCCAATTCTGTCGCTTCTAACGCGTTCCTCGCGTCATTTTACGTTGGAAATAGTCATGAGAAATGCACAGACAACGTTTCTGGAGTCCAAAAAACACGAGATCAGGTTTTGGGAATGCCCGCGATTTTCTCGTTAACGGTTGGTCGGATTCCAATTCTGTCGCTTCTAACACGTTCCTCCGGTCATTTTAAGTCGGAATTAGTCATGAGAAATGCACAGACACGTTTCTGGAGTCGAAAAAATATGAGATCATGCTTTGGGAATACCCTCGATTTTTTCGTCAACGGTTGGTCGGATCCCACTTCTGTCGCTTCTAACGCATTCCTCGCGTCATTTTACTTTGGAAATAGTCATGAGAAATGCACAGACACGTTTCTGGAGTCCAAAAAACACGAGATTCATGTTTTGGGAATGCCCGCGATTTTCTCGTTAACGGTTGGTCGGATCCCAATTCTGTCGCTTCTAACGCGTTCCTCGCGTCATTTTACGTTGGAAATAATCATGAGAAATGCACAGACACGTTTCTGGAGTCGAAAAAATACGAGATCATGCTTTGGGAATAACCTCGATTTTGTCGTCAACGGTTGGTGGGATCCCAATTCTGTCGCTTCTAACGCGTTCCTCCGGTCATTTTAAGTCGGAATTAGTCATCAGAAATGCACAGACACGTTTCTGGAGTCGACAAAACACGAGATCATGCTTTGGGAATAACCTCGATTTTGTCGTCAACGGTTGGTCGGATCCCAATTCTGTCGCTTCTAACGCGTTCCTCGCGTCATTTTATGTTGGAAATAGTCATGAGAAATGCACAGACACGTTTCTGGAGTCGAAAAAATACGAGATCATGCTTTGGGAATACCCTCGATTTTCTCGTCAACGGTTGGTCGGATCCCAATTCTGTCGCGTCTAACGCGTTCCTCGCGTCATTTTACGTTGGAAATAATCATGAGAAATGCACAGACACGTTTCTGGAGTCGAAAAAATACGACATCATGCTGTGGGAATATCCTCGATTTTGTCGTCAACGGTTGGTCGGATCCCAATTCTGTCGCTTCTAACGCGTTCCTCCGGTCATTTTAAGTCGGAATTAGTCATCAGAAATGCACAGACACGTTTCTGGAGTCGAAAAAACACGAGATCATGCTTTGGGAATAACCTCGATTTTGTGGTCAACGGTTGGTCGGATCCCAAATCTGTCGCTTCTAACGCGTTCCTCGCGTCATTTTACGTTGGAAATAGTCATGAGAAATTCACAGACACGTTTCTGGAGTCCAAAAAACACGAGATTCATGTTTTGGGAATGCCCGCGATTTTCTCGTTAACGGTTGGTCGGATCCCAATTCTGTCGCTTCTAACGCGTTCCTCGCGTCATTTTACGTTGGAAATAGTCATGAGAAATGCACAGACAACGTTTCTGGAGTCCAAAAAACACGAGATCAGGTTTTGGTAATGCCCGCGATTTTCTCGTCAACGGTTGGTCGGATCCCAATTCTGTCGCTTCTAACGCGTTCCTCGCGTCATTTTACGTTGGAAATAATCATGAGAAATGCACAGATACGTTTCTGGAGTCGAAAAAATACGAGATCATGCTTTGGGAATAACCTCGATTTTGTCGTCAACGGTTGGTGGGATCCCAATTCTGTCGCTTCTAACGCGTTCCTCCTGCCATTTTAAGTCGGAATTAGTCATCAGAAATGCACAGACCCGTTTCTGGAGTCGAAAAAACACGAGATCATGCTTTGGGAATAACCTCGATTTTGTCGTCAACGGTTGGTCGGATTCCAATTCTGTCGCTTCTAACGCGTTCCTCCGGTCATTTTAAGTCGGAATTAGTCATGAGAAATGCACAGACACGTTTCTGGAGTCCAAAAAACACGAGATTCATGTTTTGGGAATGCCCGCGATTTTCTCGTTAACGGTTGGTCGGATCCCAATTCTGTCGCTTCTAACGCGTTCCTCGCGTCATTTTACGTTGGAAATAGTCATGAGAAATGCACAGACAATGTTTCTGGAGTCCAAAAAAACACGAGATTCAGGTTTTGGGAATGCCCGCGATTTTCTCGTTAACGGTTGGTCGGATCCCAATTCTGTCGCTTCTAACGCGTTCCTCGCGTCATTTTAAGTCGGAATTAGCCATCAGAAATGCACAGACACGTTTCTGGAGTCGAAAAAATATGAGATCATGCTTTGGGAATACCCTCGATTTTGTCGTCAACGCTTGGTCGGATCCCAATTCTGTCGCTTCTAACGCATTCCTCGCGTCATTTTACTTTGGAAATAGTCATGAGAAATGCACAGACAATGTTTCTGGAGTCGAAAAAACACGAGATCATGCTTTGGGAATAACCTCGATTTTGTCGTCAACGGTTGGTCGGATCTCAAATCTGTCGCTTCTAACGCGTTCCTCGCGTCATTTTACGTTGGAAATAGTCATGAGAAATTCACAGACACGTTTCTGGAGTCCAAAAAACACGAGATTCAGGTTTTGGGAATGCCCGCGATTTTCTCGCTAACGGTTGGTCGGATCCCAATTCTGTCGCGTCTGACGCGTTCCTCGCGTCATTTTACGTTGGAAATAGTCATGAGAAATGCACAGACACGTTTCTGGAGTCGAAAAAATACGAGATCGTGCTTTGGGAATACCCTCGATTTTCTCGTCAACGGTTGGTCGGATCCCAATTCTGTCGCTTCTGACGCGTTCCTCGCGTCATTTTAAGTCGGAATTAGTCATCAGAAATGCACAGACACATTTCTGGAGTCGAAAAAACACGAGATCATGCTTTGGGAATAACCTCGATTTTCTAGTGAACGGTTGGTCGGATCCCAATTCTGTCGCGTCTAACGCGTTCCTCGCGTCATTTTACGTTGGAAATAATCATGAGAAATGCACAGGCACGTTTCTGGAGTCGAAAAAATACGACATCATGCTGTGGGAATATCCTCGATTTTGTCGTCAACGGTTGGTCGGATCCCAATTCTGTCGCTTCTAACGCATTCCTCCGGTCATTTTAAGTCGGAATTAGTCATCAGAAATGCACAGACACGTTTCTGGAGTCGAAAAAACACGAGATCATGCTTTGGGAATAACCTCGATTTTGTGGTCAACGGGTGGTCGGATCCCAAATCTGTCGCTTCTAACGCGTTCCTCGCGTCATTTTACGTTGGAAATAGTCATGAGAAATTCACAGACACGTTTCTGGAGTCCAAAAAACACGAGATTCAGGTTTTGGGAATGCCCGCGATTTTCTCGTTAACGGTTGGTCGGATCCCAATTCTGTCGCTTCTAACGCGTTCCTCGCGTCATTTTAAGTCGGAATTAGCCATCAGAAATGCACAGACACGCTTCTGGAGTCGAAAAAACACGAGATCATGCTTTGGGAATAACCTTGATTTTGTGGTCAACGGGTGGTCGGATCCCAAATCTGTCGCTTCTAACGCGTTCCTCGCGTCATTTTACGTTGGAAATAGTCATGAGAAATTCACAGACACGTTTCTGGAGTCCAAAAAACACGAGATTCAGGTTTTGGGAATGCCCGCGATTTTCTCGTTAACGGTTGGTCGGATCCCAATTCTGTCGCTTCTAACGCGTTCCTCGCGTCATTTTAAGTCGGAATTAGCCATCAGAAATACACAGACACGCTTCTGGAGTCGAAAAAACACGAGATCATGCTTTGGGAATACCCTCGATTTTCTCGTCAACGGTTGGTCGGATCCCAATTCTGTCGCTTCTAACGCATTCCTGGCGTCATTTTACTTTGGAAATAGTCATGAGAAATGCACAGACACGGTTCTGGAGTCGAAAAAACACGAGGTCATGCTTTGGGAATAACCTCGATTTTGTCGTCAACGGTTGGTCGGATCCCAATTCTGTCGCTTCTAACGCGTTCCTCGCGTCATTTTACGTTGGAAATAGTCATGAGAAATTCGCAGACACGTTTCTGGAGTCGAAAAAATACGAGATCATGCTTTGGGAATACCCTCGATTTTCTCGTCAACGGTTGGTCGGATCCCAATTCTGTCGCTTCTGACGCGTTCCTCGCGTCATTTTACGTTGGAAATAGTCATGAGAAATGCACAGACATGTTTCTGGAGTCCAAAAAACACGAGATCAGGTTTTGCTAATGCCCGCGATTTTCTCGTCAACGGTTGGTCGGATCCCAATTCTGTCGCTTCTAACGCGTTCGCCGCGTCATTTTACGTTGGAAATAGTCATGAGAAATGCACAGGCAATGTTTCTGGAGTCCAAAAAACACGAGATCAGGTTTTGGTAATGCCCGCGATTTTCTCGTCAACGGTTGGTCGGATCCCAATTCTGTCGCTTCTAACGCGTTCCTCGCGTCATTTTACGTTGGAAATAGTCATGAGAAATGCACAGACACGTTTCTGGAGTCGAAAAAATACGAGATCATGCTTTGGGAATATCCTCGATTTTCTCGTCAACGGTTGGTCGGATCCCAATTCTGTCGCTTCTGACGCGTTCCTCACGTCATTTTACGTTGGAAATAGTCATGAGAAATGCACAGACATGTTTCTGGAGTCCAAAAAACACGAGATCAGGTTTTGCTAATGCCCGCGATTTTCTCGTCAACGGTTGGTCGGATCCCAATTCTGTCGCTTCTAACGCGTTCCTCGCGTCATTTTACGTTGGAAATAGTCATGAGAAATGCACAAACAATGTTTCTGGAGTCCAAAAAACACGAGATTCAGGTTTTGGGAATGCCCGCGATTTTCTCGTTAACGGTTGGTCGGATCCCAATTCTGTCGCTTCTAACGCGTTCCTCGCGTCATTTTACGTTGGAAATAGTCATGAGAAATTCACAGACACGTTTCTGGAGTCGAAAAAATACGAGATCATGCTTTGGGAATACCCTCGATTTTCTCGTCAACGGTTGGTCGGATCCCAATTCTGTCGCTTCTGACGCGTTCCTCGCGTCATTTTACGTTGGAAATAGTCATGAGAAATGCACAGACATGTTTCTGGAGTCCAAAAAACACGAGATCAGGTTTTGCTAATGCCCGCGATTTTCTCGTCAACGGTTGGTCGGATCCCAATTCTGTCGCTTCTAACGCGTTCGCCGCGTCATTTTACGTTGGAAATAGTCATGAGAAATGCATAGACAATGTTTCTGGAGTCCAAAAAACACGAGATCAGGTTTTGGTAATGCCCGCGATTTTCTCGTCAACGGTTGGTCGGATCCCAATTCTGTCGCTTCTAACGCGTTCCTCGCGTCATTTTACGTTGGAAATAGTCATGAGAAATGCACAGACACGTTTCTGGAGTCGAAAAAATATGAGATCATGCTTTGGGAATATCCTCGATTTTCTCGTCAACGGTTGGTCGGATCCCAATTCTGTCGCTTCTGACGCGTTCCTCACGTCATTTTACGTTGGAAATAGTCATGAGAAATGCACAGACATGTTTCTGGAGTCCAAAAAACACGAGATCAGGTTTTGCTAATGCCCGCGATTTTCTCGTCAACGGTTGGTCGGATCCCAATTCTGTCGCTTCTAACGCGTTCCTCGCGTCATTTTACGTTGGAAATAGTCATGAGAAATGCACAAACAATGTTTCTGGCGTCCAAAAAACACGAGATTCAGGTTTTGGGAATGCCCGCGATTTTCTCGTTAACGGTTGGTCGGATCCCAATTCTGTCGCTTCTAACGCGTTCCTCGCGTCATTTTAAGTCGGAATTAGTCATCAGAAATGCACAGACACGCTTCTGGAGTCGAAAAAACACGAGATCATGCTTTGGGAATAACCTTGATTTTGTCGTCAACGGTTGGTGGGATCCCAATTCTGTCGCTTCTAACGCGTTCCTCCAGTCATTTTAAGTCGGAATTAGTCATCAGAAATGCACAGACACGTTTCTGGAGTCGAAAAAACACGAGATCATGCTTTGGGAATAACCTCGATTTTGTCGTCAACGGTTGGTCGGATCCCAATTCTGTCGCTTCTAACGCGTTCCTCGCGTCATTTTACGTTGGAAATAGTCATGAGAAATTCACAGACACGTTTCTGGAGTCCAAAAAACACGAGATTCAGGTTTTGGGAATGCCCGCGATTTTGTCGTCAACGGTTGGTGGGATCCCAATTCTGTCGCTTCTAACGCGTTCCTCGCGTCATTTTACGTTGGAAATAGTCATGAGAAATGCACAGACATGTTTCTGGTGTCCAAAAAACACGAGATCAGGTTTTGCTAATGCCCGCGATTTTCTCGTCAACGGTTGGTCGGATCCCAATTCTGTCGCTTCTAACGCGTTCCTCGCGTCATTTTACGTTGGAAATAGTCATGAGAAATGCACAAACAATGTTTCTGGAGTCCAAAAAACACGAGATTCAGGTTTTGGGAATGCCCGCGATTTTCTCGTTAACGGTTGGTCGGATCCCAATTCTGTCGCTTCTAACGCATTCCTCGCGTCATTTTACTTTGGAAATAGTCATGAGAAATGCACAGACACGGTTCTGGAGTCGAAAAAACACGAGATCATGCTTTGGGAATAACCTCGATTTTGTCGTCAACGGTTGGTCGGATCCCAATTCTGTCGCTTCTAACGCGTTCCTCGCGTCATTTTACGTTGGAAATAGTCATGAGAAATGCACAGACACGTTTCTGGAGTCGAAAAAATACGAGATCATGCTTTGGGAATATCCTCGATTTTCTCGTCAACAGTTGGTCGGATCCCAATTCTGTCGCTTCTGACGCGTTCCTCACGTCATTTTACGTTGGAAATAGTCATGAGAAATGCACAGACATGTTTCTGGAGTCCAAAAAACACGAGATCAGGTTTTGCTAATGCCCGCGATTTTCTCGTCAACGGTTGGTCGGATCCCAATTCTGTCGCTTCTAACGCGTTCCTCGCGTCATTTTACGTTGGAAATAGTCATGAGAAATGCACAAACAATGTTTCTGGAGTCCAAAAAACACGAGATTCAGGTTTTGGGAATGCCCGCGATTTTCTCGTTAACGGTTGGTCGGATCCCAATTCTGTCGCTTCTAACGCGTTCCTCGCGTCATTTTAAGTCGGAATTAGTCATCAGAAATGCACAGACACGCTTCTGGAGTCGAAAAAACACGAGATCATGCTTTGGGAATAACCTTGATTTTGTCGTCAACGGTTGGTGGGATCCCAATTCTGTCGCTTCTAACGCGTTCCTCCAGTCATTTTAAGTCGGAATTAGTCATCAGAAATGCACAGACACGTTTCTGGAGTCGAAAAAACACGAGATCATGCTTTGGGAATAACCTCGATTTTGTCGTCAACGGTTGGTCGGATCCCAATTCTGTCGCTTCTAACGCGTTCCTCCGGTCATTTTAAGTCGGAATTAGTCATCAGAAATGCACAGACACGTTTCTGGAGTCGAAAAAATATGAGATCATGCTTTGGGAATATCCTCGATTTTGTCGTCAACGGTTAGTCGGATCCCAATTCTGTCGCTTCTAACGCATTCCTCGCGTCATTTTACTTTGGAAATAGTCATGAGAAATGCACAGACACGTTTCTGGAGTCGAAAAAATATGAGATCATGCTTTGGGAATATCCTCGATTTTGTCGTCAACGGTTAGTCGGATCCCAATTCTGTCGCTTCTAACGCATTCCTCGCGTCATTTTACTTTGGAAATAGTCATGAGAAATGCACAGACACGGTTCTGGAGTCGAAAAAACACGAGATCATACTTTGGGAATAACCTCGATTTTGTCGTCAACGGTTGGTCGGATCCCAATTCTGTCGCTTTTAACGCGTTCCTCGCGTCATTTTACGTTGGAAATAGTCATGAGAAATGCACAGACACGTTTCTGGAGTCGAAAAAATACGAGATCATGCTTTGGGAATATCCTCGATTTTGTCGTCAACGGTTAGTCGGATCCCAATTCTGTCGCTTCTAACGCATTCCTCGCGTCATTTTACTTTGGAAATAGTCATGAGAAATGCACAGACACGTTTCTGGAGTCGAACAAATATGAGATCATGCTTTGGGAATATCCTCGATTTTGTCGTCAACGGTTAGTCGGATCCCAATTCTGTCGCTTCTAACGCATTCCTCGCGTCATTTTACTTTGGAAATAGTCATGAGAAATGCACAGACACGTTTCTGGAGTCGAAAAAATATGAGATCATGCTTTGGGAATATCCTCGATTTTGTCGTCAACGGTTAGTCGGATCCCAATTCTGTCGCTTCTAACGCATTCCTCGCGTCATTTTACTTTGGAAATAGTCATGAGAAATGCACAGACACGTTTCTGGAGTCCAAAAAACACGAGATTAATGTTTTGGGAATGCCCGCGATTTTCTCGTTAACGGTTGGTCGGATCCCAATTCTGTCGCTTCTAACGCGTTCCTCGCGTCATTTTACGTTGGAAATAGTCATGAGAAATGCACAGACAATGTTTCTGGAGTCCAAAAAAACACGAGATTCAGGTTTTGGGAATGCCCGCGATTTTCTCGTTAACGGTTGGTCGGATCCCAATTCTGTCGCTTCTAACGCGTTCCTCGCGTCATTTTAAGTCGGAATTAGCCATCAGAAATGCACAGACACGTTTCTGGAGTCGAAAAAATATGAGATCATGCTTTGGGAATACCCTCGATTTTGTCGTCAACGGTTGGTCGGATCCCAATTCTGTCGCTTCTAACGCATTCCTCGCGTCATTTTACTTTGGAAATAGTCATGAGAAATGCACAGACACGGTTCTGGAGTCGAAAAAACACGAGATCATGCTTTGGGAATAACCTCGATTTTGTCGTCAACGGTTGGTCGGATCTCAAATCTGTCGCTTCTAACGCGTTCCTCGCGTCATTTTACGTTGGAAATAGTCATGAGAAATTCACAGACACGTTTCTGGAGTCCAAAAAACACGAGATTCAGGTTTTGGGAATGCCCGCGATTTTCTCGCTAACGGTTGGTCGGATTCCAATTCTGTCGCTTCTAACACGTTCCTCCGGTCATTTTAAGTCGGAATTAGTCATGACAAATGCACAGACACGTTTCTGGAGTCGAAAAAATATGAGATCATGCTTTGGGAATATCCTCGATTTTGTCGTCAACGGTTGGTCGGATCCCAATTCTGTCGCTTCTAACGCGTTCCTCGCGTCATTTTACGTTGGAAATAGTCATGAGAAATGCACAGACACGTTTCTGGAGTCGAAAAAATACGAGATCGTGCTTTGGGAATACCCTCGATTTTCTCGTCAACGGTTGGTCGGATCCCAATTCTGTCGCTTCTGACGCGTTCCTCGCGTCATTTTACGTTGGAAATAGTCATGAGAAATGCACAGACATGTTTCTGGAGTCCAAAAAACACGAGATCAGGTTTTGCTAATGCCCGCGATTTTCTCGTCAACGGTTGGTCGGATCCCAATTCTGTCGCTTCTAACGCGTTCCTCGCGTCATTTTACGTTGGAAATAGTCATGAGAAATGCACAAACAATGTTTCTGGAGTCCAAAAAACACGAGATTCAGGTTTTGGGAATGCCCGCGATTTTCTCGTTAACGGTTGGTCGGATCCCAATTCTGTCGCTTCTAACGCGTTCCTCGCGTCATTTTAAGTCGGAATTAGTCATCAGAAATGCACAGACACGCTTCTGGAGTCGAAAAAACACGAGATCATGCTTTGGGAATAACCTTGATTTTGTCGTCAACGGTTGGTGGGATCCCAATTCTGTCGCTTCTAACGCGTTCCTCCAGTCATTTTAAGTCGGAATTAGTCATCAGAAATGCACAGACACGTTTCTGGAGTCGAAAAAACACGAGATCATGCTTTGGGAATAACCTCGATTTTGTCGTCAACGGTTGGTCGGATCCCAATTCTGTCGCTTCTAACGCGTTCCTCCGGTCATTTTAAGTCGGAATTAGTCATCAGAAATGCACAGACACGTTTCTGGAGTCGAAAAAATATGAGATCATGCTTTGGGAATATCCTCGATTTTGTCGTCAACGGTTAGTCGGATCCCAATTCTGTCGCTTCTAACGCATTCCTCGCGTCATTTTACTTTGGAAATAGTCATGAGAAATGCACAGACACGTTTCTGGAGTCGAAAAAATATGAGATCATGCTTTGGGAATATCCTCGATTTTGTCGTCAACGGTTAGTCGGATCCCAATTCTGTCGCTTCTAACGCATTCCTCGCGTCATTTTACTTTGGAAATAGTCATGAGAAATGCACAGACACGTTTCTGGAGTCGAAAAAATATGAGATCATGCTTTGGGAATATCCTCGATTTTGTCGTCAACGGTTAGTCGGATCCCAATTCTGTCGCTTCTAACGCATTCCTCGCGTCATTTTACTTTGGAAATAGTCATGAGAAATGCACAGACACGTTTCTGGAGTCCAAAAAACACGAGATTCAGGTTTTGGGAATGCCCGCGATTTTCTCGTTAACGGTTGGTCGGATCCCAATTCTGTCGCTTCTAACGCGTTCCTCGCGTCATTTTACGTTGGAAATAGTCATGAGAAATTCACAGACACGTTTCTGGAGTCGAAAAAATACGAGATCATGCTTTGGGAATACCCTCGATTTTCTCGTCAACGGTTGGTCGGATCCCAATTCTGTCGCTTCTGACGCGTTCCTCGCGTCATTTTACGTTGGAAATAGTCATGAGAAATGCACAGACATGTTTCTGGAGTCCAAAAAACACGAGATCAGGTTTTGCTAATGCCCGCGATTTTCTCGTCAACGGTTGGTCGGATCCCAATTCTGTCGCTTCTAACGCGTTCGCCGCGTCATTTTACGTTGGAAATAGTCATGAGAAATGCATAGACAATGTTTCTGGAGTCCAAAAAACACGAGATCAGGTTTTGGTAATGCCCGCGATTTTCTCGTCAACGGTTGGTCGGATCCCAATTCTGTCGCTTCTAACGCGTTCCTCGCGTCATTTTACGTTGGAAATAGTCATGAGAAATGCACAGACACGTTTCTGGAGTCGAAAAAATATGAGATCATGCTTTGGGAATATCCTCGATTTTCTCGTCAACGGTTGGTCGGATCCCAATTCTGTCGCTTCTGACGCGTTCCTCACGTCATTTTACGTTGGAAATAGTCATGAGAAATGCACAGACATGTTTCTGGAGTCCAAAAAACACGAGATCAGGTTTTGCTAATGCCCGCGATTTTCTCGTCAACGGTTGGTCGGATCCCAATTCTGTCGCTTCTAACGCGTTCCTCGCGTCATTTTACGTTGGAAATAGTCATGAGAAATGCACAAACAATGTTTCTGGCGTCCAAAAAACACGAGATTCAGGTTTTGGGAATGCCCGCGATTTTCTCGTTAACGGTTGGTCGGATCCCAATTCTGTCGCTTCTAACGCGTTCCTCGCGTCATTTTAAGTCGGAATTAGTCATCAGAAATGCACAGACACGCTTCTGGAGTCGAAAAAACACGAGATCATGCTTTGGGAATAACCTTGATTTTGTCGTCAACGGTTGGTGGGATCCCAATTCTGTCGCTTCTAACGCGTTCCTCCAGTCATTTTAAGTCGGAATTAGTCATCAGAAATGCACAGACACGTTTCTGGAGTCGAAAAAACACGAGATCATGCTTTGGGAATAACCTCGATTTTGTCGTCAACGGTTGGTCGGATCCCAATTCTGTCGCTTCTAACGCGTTCCTCGCGTCATTTTACGTTGGAAATAGTCATGAGAAATTCACAGACACGTTTCTGGAGTCCAAAAAACACGAGATTCAGGTTTTGGGAATGCCCGCGATTTTGTCGTCAACGGTTGGTGGGATCCCAATTCTGTCGCTTCTAACGCGTTCCTCGCGTCATTTTACGTTGGAAATAGTCATGAGAAATGCACAGACATGTTTCTGGTGTCCAAAAAACACGAGATCAGGTTTTGCTAATGCCCGCGATTTTCTCGTCAACGGTTGGTCGGATCCCAATTCTGTCGCTTCTAACGCGTTCCTCGCGTCATTTTACGTTGGAAATAGTCATGAGAAATGCACAAACAATGTTTCTGGAGTCCAAAAAACACGAGATTCAGGTTTTGGGAATGCCCGCGATTTTCTCGTTAACGGTTGGTCGGATCCCAATTCTGTCGCTTCTAACGCATTCCTCGCGTCATTTTACTTTGGAAATAGTCATGAGAAATGCACAGACACGGTTCTGGAGTCGAAAAAACACGAGATCATGCTTTGGGAATAACCTCGATTTTGTCGTCAACGGTTGGTCGGATCCCAATTCTGTCGCTTCTAACGCGTTCCTCGCGTCATTTTACGTTGGAAATAGTCATGAGAAATGCACAGACACGTTTCTGGAGTCGAAAAAATACGAGATCATGCTTTGGGAATATCCTCGATTTTCTCGTCAACAGTTGGTCGGATCCCAATTCTGTCGCTTCTGACGCGTTCCTCACGTCATTTTACGTTGGAAATAGTCATGAGAAATGCACAGACATGTTTCTGGAGTCCAAAAAACACGAGATCAGGTTTTGCTAATGCCCGCGATTTTCTCGTCAACGGTTGGTCGGATCCCAATTCTGTCGCTTCTAACGCGTTCCTCGCGTCATTTTACGTTGGAAATAGTCATGAGAAATGCACAAACAATGTTTCTGGAGTCCAAAAAACACGAGATTCAGGTTTTGGGAATGCCCGCGATTTTCTCGTTAACGGTTGGTCGGATCCCAATTCTGTCGCTTCTAACGCGTTCCTCGCGTCATTTTAAGTCGGAATTAGTCATCAGAAATGCACAGACACGCTTCTGGAGTCGAAAAAACACGAGATCATGCTTTGGGAATAACCTTGATTTTGTCGTCAACGGTTGGTGGGATCCCAATTCTGTCGCTTCTAACGCGTTCCTCCAGTCATTTTAAGTCGGAATTAGTCATCAGAAATGCACAGACACGTTTCTGGAGTCGAAAAAACACGAGATCATGCTTTGGGAATAACCTCGATTTTGTCGTCAACGGTTGGTCGGATCCCAATTCTGTCGCTTCTAACGCGTTCCTCCGGTCATTTTAAGTCGGAATTAGTCATCAGAAATGCACAGACACGTTTCTGGAGTCGAAAAAATATGAGATCATGCTTTGGGAATATCCTCGATTTTGTCGTCAACGGTTAGTCGGATCCCAATTCTGTCGCTTCTAACGCATTCCTCGCGTCATTTTACTTTGGAAATAGTCATGAGAAATGCACAGACACGTTTCTGGAGTCGAAAAAATATGAGATCATGCTTTGGGAATATCCTCGATTTTGTCGTCAACGGTTAGTCGGATCCCAATTCTGTCGCTTCTAACGCATTCCTCGCGTCATTTTACTTTGGAAATAGTCATGAGAAATGCACAGACACGGTTCTGGAGTCGAAAAAACACGAGATCATACTTTGGGAATAACCTCGATTTTGTCGTCAACGGTTGGTCGGATCCCAATTCTGTCGCTTTTAACGCGTTCCTCGCGTCATTTTACGTTGGAAATAGTCATGAGAAATGCACAGACACGTTTCTGGAGTCGAAAAAATACGAGATCATGCTTTGGGAATATCCTCGATTTTGTCGTCAACGGTTAGTCGGATCCCAATTCTGTCGCTTCTAACGCATTCCTCGCGTCATTTTACTTTGGAAATAGTCATGAGAAATGCACAGACACGTTTCTGGAGTCGAAAAAATATGAGATCATGCTTTGGGAATATCCTCGATTTTGTCGTCAACGGTTAGTCGGATCCCAATTCTGTCGCTTCTAACGCATTCCTCGCGTCATTTTACTTTGGAAATAGTCATGAGAAATGCACAGACACGTTTCTGGAGTCGAAAAAATATGAGATCATGCTTTGGGAATATCCTCGATTTTGTCGTCAACGGTTAGTCGGATCCCAATTCTGTCGCTTCTAACGCATTCCTCGCGTCATTTTACTTTGGAAATAGTCATGAGAAATGCACAGACACGTTTCTGGAGTCCAAAAAACACGAGATTAATGTTTTGGGAATGCCCGCGATTTTCTCGTTAACGGTTGGTCGGATCCCAATTCTGTCGCTTCTAACGCGTTCCTCGCGTCATTTTACGTTGGAAATAGTCATGAGAAATGCACAGACAATGTTTCTGGAGTCCAAAAAAACACGAGATTCAGGTTTTGGGAATGCCCGCGATTTTCTCGTTAACGGTTGGTCGGATCCCAATTCTGTCGCTTCTAACGCGTTCCTCGCGTCATTTTAAGTCGGAATTAGCCATCAGAAATGCACAGACACGTTTCTGGAGTCGAAAAAATATGAGATCATGCTTTGGGAATACCCTCGATTTTGTCGTCAACGGTTGGTCGGATCCCAATTCTGTCGCTTCTAACGCATTCCTCGCGTCATTTTACTTTGGAAATAGTCATGAGAAATGCACAGACACGGTTCTGGAGTCGAAAAAACACGAGATCATGCTTTGGGAATAACCTCGATTTTGTCGTCAACGGTTGGTCGGATCTCAAATCTGTCGCTTCTAACGCGTTCCTCGCGTCATTTTACGTTGGAAATAGTCATGAGAAATTCACAGACACGTTTCTGGAGTCCAAAAAACACGAGATTCAGGTTTTGGGAATGCCCGCGATTTTCTCGCTAACGGTTGGTCGGATTCCAATTCTGTCGCTTCTAACACGTTCCTCCGGTCATTTTAAGTCGGAATTAGTCATGACAAATGCACAGACACGTTTCTGGAGTCGAAAAAATATGAGATCATGCTTTGGGAATATCCTCGATTTTGTCGTCAACGGTTGGTCGGATCCCAATTCTGTCGCTTCTAACGCGTTCCTCGCGTCATTTTACGTTGGAAATAGTCATGAGAAATGCACAGACACGTTTCTGGAGTCGAAAAAATACGAGATCGTGCTTTGGGAATACCCTCGATTTTCTCGTCAACGGTTGGTCGGATCCCAATTCTGTCGCTTCTGACGCGTTCCTCGCGTCATTTTACGTTGGAAATAGTCATGAGAAATGCACAGACATGTTTCTGGAGTCCAAAAAACACGAGATCAGGTTTTGCTAATGCCCGCGATTTTCTCGTCAACGGTTGGTCGGATCCCAATTCTGTCGCTTCTAACGCGTTCCTCGCGTCATTTTACGTTGGAAATAGTCATGAGAAATGCACAAACAATGTTTCTGGAGTCCAAAAAACACGAGATTCAGGTTTTGGGAATGCCCGCGATTTTCTCGTTAACGGTTGGTCGGATCCCAATTCTGTCGCTTCTAACGCGTTCCTCGCGTCATTTTAAGTCGGAATTAGTCATCAGAAATGCACAGACACGCTTCTGGAGTCGAAAAAACACGAGATCATGCTTTGGGAATAACCTTGATTTTGTCGTCAACGGTTGGTGGGATCCCAATTCTGTCGCTTCTAACGCGTTCCTCCAGTCATTTTAAGTCGGAATTAGTCATCAGAAATGCACAGACACGTTTCTGGAGTCGAAAAAACACGAGATCATGCTTTGGGAATAACCTCGATTTTGTCGTCAACGGTTGGTCGGATCCCAATTCTGTCGCTTCTAACGCGTTCCTCCGGTCATTTTAAGTCGGAATTAGTCATCAGAAATGCACAGACACGTTTCTGGAGTCGAAAAAATATGAGATCATGCTTTGGGAATATCCTCGATTTTGTCGTCAACGGTTAGTCGGATCCCAATTCTGTCGCTTCTAACGCATTCCTCGCGTCATTTTACTTTGGAAATAGTCATGAGAAATGCACAGACACGTTTCTGGAGTCGAAAAAATATGAGATCATGCTTTGGGAATATCCTCGATTTTGTCGTCAACGGTTAGTCGGATCCCAATTCTGTCGCTTCTAACGCATTCCTCGCGTCATTTTACTTTGGAAATAGTCATGAGAAATGCACAGACACGTTTCTGGAGTCGAAAAAATATGAGATCATGCTTTGGGAATATCCTCGATTTTGTCGTCAACGGTTAGTCGGATCCCAATTCTGTCGCTTCTAACGCATTCCTCGCGTCATTTTACTTTGGAAATAGTCATGAGAAATGCACAGACACGTTTCTGGAGTCCAAAAAACACGAGATTAATGTTTTGGGAATGCCCGCGATTTTCTCGTTAACGGTTGGTCGGATCCCAATTCTGTCGCTTCTAACGCGTTCCTCGCGTCATTTTACGTTGGAAATAGTCATGAGAAATGCACAGACAATGTTTCTGGAGTCCAAAAAAACACGAGATTCAGGTTTTGGGAATGCCCGCGATTTTCTCGTTAACGGTTGGTCGGATCCCAATTCTGTCGCTTCTAACGCGTTCCTCGCGTCATTTTAAGTCGGAATTAGCCATCAGAAATGCACAGACACGTTTCTGGAGTCGAAAAAATATGAGATCATGCTTTGGGAATACCCTCGATTTTGTCGTCAACGGTTGGTCGGATCCCAATTCTGTCGCTTCTAACGCATTCCTCGCGTCATTTTACTTTGGAAATAGTCATGAGAAATGCACAGACACGGTTCTGGAGTCGAAAAAACACGAGATCATGCTTTGGGAATAACCTCGATTTTGTCGTCAACGGTTGGTCGGATCTCAAATCTGTCGCTTCTAACGCGTTCCTCGCGTCATTTTACGTTGGAAATAGTCATGAGAAATTCACAGACACGTTTCTGGAGTCCAAAAAACACGAGATTCAGGTTTTGGGAATGCCCGCGATTTTCTCGCTAACGTTTAGTCGGATTCCAATTCTGTCGCTTCTAACACGTTCCTCCGGTCATTTTAAGTCGGAATTAGTCATGACAAATGCACAGACACGTTTCTGGAGTCGAAAAAATATGAGATCATGCTTTGGGAATATCCTCGATTTTCTCGTCAACGGTTGGTCGGATCCCAATTCTGTCGCTTCTAACGCGTTCCTCG
Organism: Crossocerus cetratus; assembly: GCA_963675795.1. Taxonomy (NCBI): domain Eukaryota; kingdom Metazoa; phylum Arthropoda; class Insecta; order Hymenoptera; family Crabronidae; genus Crossocerus; species Crossocerus cetratus. The sequence goes on from OY776671.1 coordinate 7,934,716, forward strand.
CGTCATTTTACGTTGGAAATAGTCATGAGAAATGCACAGACACGTTTCTGGAGTCGAAAAAATACGAGATCGTGCTTTGGGAATACCCTCGATTTTCTCGTCAACGGTTGGTCGGATCCCAATTCTGTCGCTTCTGACGCGTTCCTCGCGTCATTTTACGTTGGAAATAGTCATGAGAAATGCACAGACATGTTTCTGGAGTCCAAAAAACACGAGATCAGGTTTTGCTAATGCCCGCGATTTTCTCGTCAACGGTTGGTCGGATCCCAATTCTGTCGCTTCTAACGCGTTCCTCGCGTCATTTTACATTGGAAATAGTCATGAGAAATGCACAGACAATGTTTCTGGAGTCCAAAAAACACGAGATCAGGTTTTGGTAATGCCTGCGATTTTCTCGTCAACGGTTGGTCGGATCCCAATTCTGTCGCTTCTAACGCGTTCCTCGCGTCATTTTACGTTGGAAATAATCATGAGAAATGCACAGACACGTTTCTGGAGTCGAAAAAATACGAGATCATGCTTTAGGAATATCCTCGATTTTGTCGTCAACGGTTGGTCGGATCCCAAATCTGTCGCTTCTAACGCGTTCCTCCGGTCATTTTAAGTCGGAATTAGTCATCAGAAATGCACAGACACGTTTCTGGAGTCGAAAAAATATGAGATCATGCTTTGGGAATACCCTCGATTTTGTCGTCAACGGTTGGTCGGATCCCAATTCTGTCGCTTCTAACGCATTCCTCGCGTCATTTTACTTTGGAAATAGTCATGAGAAATGCACAGACACGGTTCTGGAGTCGAAAAAACACGAGATCATGCTTTGGGAATAACCTCGATTTTGTCGTCAACGGTTGGTCGGATCTCAAATCTGTCGCTTCTAACGCGTTCCTCGCGTCATTTTACGTTGGAAATAGTCATGAGAAATTCACAGACACGTTTCTGGAGTCCAAAAAACACGAGATTCAGGTTTTGGGAATGCCCGCGATTTTCTCGCTAACGGTTGGTCGGATTCCAATTCTGTCGCTTCTAACACGTTCCTCCGGTCATTTTAAGTCGGAATTAGTCATGACAAATGCACAGACACGTTTCTGGAGTCGAAAAAATATGAGATCATGCTTTGGGAATATCCTCGATTTTGTCGTCAACGGTTGGTCGGATCCCAATTCTGTCGCTTCTAACGCGTTCCTCGCGTCATTTTACGTTGGAAATAGTCATGAGAAATGCACAGACACGTTTCTGGAGTCGAAAAAATACGAGATCGTGCTTTGGGAATACCCTCGATTTTCTCGTCAACGGTTGGTCGGATCCCAATTCTGTCGCTTCTGACGCGTTCCTCGCGTCATTTTACGTTGGAAATAGTCATGAGAAATGCACAGACATGTTTCTGGAGTCCAAAAAACACGAGATCAGGTTTTGCTAATGCCCGCGATTTTCTCGTCAACGGTTGGTCGGATCCCAATTCTGTCGCTTCTAACGCGTTCCTCGCGTCATTTTACGTTGGAAATAGTCATGAGAAATGCACAAACAATGTTTCTGGAGTCCAAAAAACACGAGATTCAGGTTTTGGGAATGCCCGCGATTTTCTCGTTAACGGTTGGTCGGATCCCAATTCTGTCGCTTCTAACGCGTTCCTCGCGTCATTTTAAGTCGGAATTAGTCATCAGAAATGCACAGACACGCTTCTGGAGTCGAAAAAACACGAGATCATGCTTTGGGAATAACCTTGATTTTGTCGTCAACGGTTGGTGGGATCCCAATTCTGTCGCTTCTAACGCGTTCCTCCAGTCATTTTAAGTCGGAATTAGTCATCAGAAATGCACAGACACGTTTCTGGAGTCGAAAAAACACGAGATCATGCTTTGGGAATAACCTCGATTTTGTCGTCAACGGTTGGTCGGATCCCAATTCTGTCGCTTCTAACGCGTTCCTCCGGTCATTTTAAGTCGGAATTAGTCATCAGAAATGCACAGACACGTTTCTGGAGTCGAAAAAATATGAGATCATGCTTTGGGAATATCCTCGATTTTGTCGTCAACGGTTAGTCGGATCCCAATTCTGTCGCTTCTAACGCATTCCTCGCGTCATTTTACTTTGGAAATAGTCATGAGAAATGCACAGACACGTTTCTGGAGTCGAAAAAATATGAGATCATGCTTTGGGAATATCCTCGATTTTGTCGTCAACGGTTAGTCGGATCCCAATTCTGTCGCTTCTAACGCATTCCTCGCGTCATTTTACTTTGGAAATAGTCATGAGAAATGCACAGACACGTTTCTGGAGTCGAAAAAATATGAGATCATGCTTTGGGAGTATCCTCGATTTTGTCGTCAACGGTTAGTCGGATCCCAATTCTGTCGCTTCTAACGCATTCCTCGCGTCATTTTACTTTGGAAATAGTCATGAGAAATGCACAGACACGTTTCTGGAGTCCAAAAAACACGAGATTAATGTTTTGGGAATGCCCGCGATTTTCTCGTTAACGGTTGGTCGGATCCCAATTCTGTCGCTTCTAACGCGTTCCTCGCGTCATTTTACGTTGGAAATAGTCATGAGAAATGCACAGACAATGTTTCTGGAGTCCAAAAAAACACGAGATTCAGGTTTTGGGAATGCCCGCGATTTTCTCGTTAACGGTTGGTCGGATCCCAATTCTGTCGCTTCTAACGCGTTCCTCGCGTCATTTTAAGTCGGAATTAGCCATCAGAAATGCACAGACACGTTTCTGGAGTCGAAAAAATATGAGATCATGCTTTGGGAATACCCTCGATTTTGTCGTCAACGGTTGGTCGGATCCCAATTCTGTCGCTTCTAACGCATTCCTCGCGTCATTTTACTTTGGAAATAGTCATGAGAAATGCACAGACACGGTTCTGGAGTCGAAAAAACACGAGATCATGCTTTGGGAATAACCTCGATTTTGTCGTCAACGGTTGGTCGGATCTCAAATCTGTCGCTTCTAACGCGTTCCTCGCGTCATTTTACGTTGGAAATAGTCATGAGAAATTCACAGACACGTTTCTGGAGTCCAAAAAACACGAGATTCAGGTTTTGGGAATGCCCGCGATTTTCTCGCTAACGTTTAGTCGGATTCCAATTCTGTCGCTTCTAACACGTTCCTCCGGTCATTTTAAGTCGGAATTAGTCATGACAAATGCACAGACACGTTTCTGGAGTCGAAAAAATATGAGATCATGCTTTGGGAATATCCTCGATTTTGTCGTCAACGGTTGGTCGGATCCCAATTCTGTCGCTTCTAACGCGTTCCTCGCGTCATTTTACGTTGGAAATAGTCATGAGAAATGCACAGACACGTTTCTGGAGTCGAAAAAATACGAGATCGTGCTTTGGGAATACCCTCGATTTTCTCGTCAACGGTTGGTCGGATCCCAATTCTGTCGCTTCTGACGCGTTCCTCGCGTCATTTAACGTTGGAAATAGTCATGAGAAATGCACAGACATGTTTCTGGAGTCCAAAAAACACGAGATCAGGTTTTGCTAATGCCCGCGATTTTCTCGTCAACGGTTGGTCGGATCCCAATTCTGTCGCTTCTAACGCGTTCCTCGCGTCATTTTACATTGGAAATAGTCATGAGAAATGCACAGACAATGTTTCTGGAGTCCAAAAAACACGAGATCAGGTTTTGGTAATGCCTGCGATTTTCTCGTCAACGGTTGGTCGGATCCCAATTCTGTCGCTTCTAACGCGTTCCTCGCGTCATTTTACGTTGGAAATAATCATGAGAAATGCACAGACACGTTTCTGGAGTCGAAAAAATACGAGATCATGCTTTAGGAATATCCTCGATTTTGTCGTCAACGGTTGGTCGGATCCCAAATCTGTCGCTTCTAACGCGTTCCTCCGGTCATTTTAAGTCGGAATTAGTCATCAGAAATGCACAGACACGTTTCTGGAGTCGAAAAAACACGAGATCATGCTTTGGGAATAACCTCGATTTTGTGGTCAACGGTTGGTCGGATCCCAAATCTGTCGCTTCTATCGCGTTCCTCGCGTCATTTTACGTTGGAAATAGTCATGAGAAATTCACAGACACGTTTCTGGAGTCCAAAAAACACGAGATCATGTTTTGGGAATACCCTCGATTTTCTAGTGAACGGTTGGTCGGATCCCAATTCTGTCGCTTCTAACGCGTTCCTCCGGTCATTTTAAGTCGGAATTAGTCATCAGAAATGCACAGACACGTTTCTGGAGTCGAAAAAATATGAGATCATGCTTTGGGAATATCCTCGATTTTGTGGTCAACGGGTGGTCGGATCCCAAATCTGTCGCTTCTGACGCGTTCCTCGCGTCATTTTACGTTGGAAATAGTCATGAGAAATGCACAGACATGTTTCTGGAGTCCAAAAAACACGAGATCAGGTTTTGCTAATGCCCGCGATTTTCTCGTCAACGGTTGGTCGGATCCCAATTCTGTCGCTTCTAACGCGTTCCTCGCGTCATTTTACGTTGGAAATAGTCATGAGAAATGCACAGACACGTTTCTGGAGTCGAAAAAATACGAGATCGTGCTTTGGGAATACCCTCGATTTTCTCGTCAACGGTTGGTCGGATCCCAATTCTGTCGCTTCTGACGCGTTCCTCGCGTCATTTTACGTTGGAAATAGTCATGAGAAATGCACAGACATGTTTCTGGAGTCCAAAAAACACGAGATCAGGTTTTGCTAATGCCCGCGATTTTCTCGTCAACGGTTGGTCGGATCCCAATTCTGTCGCTTCTAACGCGTTCCTCGCGTCATTTTACATTGGAAATAGTCATGAGAAATGCACAGACAATGTTTCTGGAGTCCAAAAAACACGAGATCAGGTTTTGGTAATGCCTGCGATTTTCTCGTCAACGGTTGGTCGGATCCCAATTCTGTCGCTTCTAACGCGTTCCTCGCGTCATTTTAAGTCGGAATTAGTCATCAGAAATGCACAGACACGCTTCTGGAGTCGAAAAAACACGAGATCATGCTTTGGGAATAACCTTGATTTTGTCGTCAACGGTTGGTGGGATCCCAATTCTGTCGCTTCTAACGCGTTCCTCCAGTCATTTTAAGTCGGAATTAGTCATCAGAAATGCACAGACACGTTTCTGGAGTCGAAAAAACACGAGATCATGCTTTGGGAATAACCTCGATTTTGTCGTCAACGGTTGGTCGGATCCCAATTCTGTCGCTTCTAACGCGTTCCTCGCGTCATTTTACGTTGGAAATAGTCATGAGAAATTCACAGACACGTTTCTGGAGTCCAAAAAACACGAGATTCAGGTTTTGGGAATGCCCGCGATTTTGTCGTCAACGGTTGGTGGGATCCCAATTCTGTCGCTTCTAACGCGTTCCTCGCGTCATTTTACGTTGGAAATAGTCATGAGAAATGCACAGACATGTTTCTGGTGTCCAAAAAACACGAGATCAGGTTTTGCTAATGCCCGCGATTTTCTCGTCAACGGTTGGTCGGATCCCAATTCTGTCGCTTCTAACGCGTTCCTCGCGTCATTTTACGTTGGAAATAGTCATGAGAAATGCACAAACAATGTTTCTGGAGTCCAAAAAACACGAGATTCAGGTTTTGGGAATGCCCGCGATTTTCTCGTTAACGGTTGGTCGGATCCCAATTCTGTCGCTTCTAACGCATTCCTCGCGTCATTTTACTTTGGAAATAGTCATGAGAAATGCACAGACACGGTTCTGGAGTCGAAAAAACACGAGATCATGCTTTGGGAATAACCTCGATTTTGTCGTCAACGGTTGGTCGGATCCCAATTCTGTCGCTTCTAACGCGTTCCTCGCGTCATTTTACGTTGGAAATAGTCATGAGAAATGCACAGACACGTTTCTGGAGTCGAAAAAATACGAGATCATGCTTTGGGAATATCCTCGATTTTCTCGTCAACGGTTGGTCGGATCCCAATTCTGTCGCTTCTGACGCGTTCCTCACGTCATTTTACGTTGGAAATAGTCATGAGAAATGCACAGACATGTTTCTGGAGTCCAAAAAACACGAGATCAGGTTTTGCTAATGCCCGCGATTTTCTCGTCAACGGTTGGTCGGATCCCAATTCTGTCGCTTCTAACGCGTTCCTCGCGTCATTTTACGTTGGAAATAGTCATGAGAAATGCACAAACAATGTTTCTGGAGTCCAAAAAACACGAGATTCAGGTTTTGGGAATGCCCGCGATTTTCTCGTTAACGGTTGGTCGGATCCCAATTCTGTCGCTTCTAACGCGTTCCTCGCGTCATTTTAAGTCGGAATTAGTCATCAGAAATGCACAGACACGCTTCTGGAGTCGAAAAAACACGAGATCATGCTTTGGGAATAACCTTGATTTTGTCGTCAACGGTTGGTGGGATCCCAATTCTGTCGCTTCTAACGCGTTCCTCCAGTCATTTTAAGTCGGAATTAGTCATCAGAAATGCACAGACACGTTTCTGGAGTCGAAAAAACACGAGATCATGCTTTGGGAATAACCTCGATTTTGTCGTCAACGGTTGGTCGGATCCCAATTCTGTCGCTTCTAACGCGTTCCTCCGGTCATTTTAAGTCGGAATTAGTCATCAGAAATGCACAGACACGTTTCTGGAGTCGAAAAAATATGAGATCATGCTTTGGGAATATCCTCGATTTTGTCGTCAACGGTTAGTCGGATCCCAATTCTGTCGCTTCTAACGCATTCCTCGCGTCATTTTACTTTGGAAATAGTCATGAGAAATGCACAGACACGTTTCTGGAGTCGAAAAAATATGAGATCATGCTTTGGGAATATCCTCGATTTTGTCGTCAACGGTTAGTCGGATCCCAATTCTGTCGCTTCTAACGCATTCCTCGCGTCATTTTACTTTGGAAATAGTCATGAGAAATGCACAGACACGTTTCTGGAGTCCAAAAAACACGAGATTAATGTTTTGGGAATGCCCGCGATTTTCTCGTTAACGGTTGGTCGGATCCCAATTCTGTCGCTTCTAACGCGTTCCTCGCGTCATTTTACGTTGGAAATAGTCATGAGAAATGCACAGACAATGTTTCTGGAGTCCAAAAAAACACGAGATTCAGGTTTTGGGAATGCCCGCGATTTTCTCGTTAACGGTTGGTCGGATCCCAATTCTGTCGCTTCTAACGCGTTCCTCGCGTCATTTCAAGTCGGAATTAGCCATCAGAAATGCACAGACACGTTTCTGGAGTCGGAAAAATATGAGATCATGCTTTGGGAATACCCTCGATTTTGTCGTCAACGGTTGGTCGGATCCCAATTCTGTCGCTTCTAACGCATTCCTCGCGTCATTTTACTTTGGAAATAGTCATGAGAAATGCACAGACACGGTTCTGGAGTCGAAAAAACACGAGATCATGCTTTGGGAATAACCTCGATTTTGTCGTCAACGGTTGGTCGGATCTCAAATCTGTCGCTTCTAACGCGTTCCTCGCGTCATTTTACGTTGGAAATAGTCATGAGAAATTCACAGACACGTTTCTGGAGTCCAAAAAACACGAGATTCAGGTTTTGGGAATGCCCGCGATTTTCTCGCTAACGGTTGGTCGGATTCCAATTCTGTCGCTTCTAACACGTTCCTCCGGTCATTTTAAGTCGGAATTAGTCATGACAAATGCACAGACACGTTTCTGGAGTCGAAAAAATATGAGATCATGCTTTGGGAATATCCTCGATTTTGTCGTCAACGGTTGGTCGGATCCCAATTCTGTCGCTTCTAACGCGTTCCTCGCGTCATTTTACGTTGGAAATAGTCATGAGAAATGCACAGACACGTTTCTGGAGTCGAAAAAATACGAGATCGTGCTTTGGGAATACCCTCGATTTTCTCGTCAACGGTTGGTCGGATCCCAATTCTGTCGCTTCTGACGCGTTCCTCGCGTCATTTTACGTTGGGAATAGTCATGAGAAATGCACAGACATGTTTCTGGAGTCCAAAAAACACGAGATCAGGTTTTGCTAATGCCCGCGATTTTCTCGTCAACGGTTGGTCGGATCCCAATTCTGTCGCTTCTAACGCGTTCCTCGCGTCATTTTACATTGGAAATAGTCATGAGAAATGCACAGACAATGTTTCTGGAGTCCAAAAAACACGAGATCAGGTTTTGGTAATGCCTGCGATTTTCTCGTCAACGGTTGGTCGGATCCCAATTCTGTCGCTTCTAACGCGTTCCTCGCGTCATTTTACGTTGGAAATAATCATGAGAAATGCACAGACACGTTTCTGGAGTCGAAAAAATACGAGATCATGCTTTAGGAATATCCTCGATTTTGTCGTCAACGGTTGGTCGGATTCCAATTCTGTCGCTTCTAACGCGTTCCTCCGGTCATTTTAAGTCGGAATTAGTCATCAAAAATGCACAGACACGTTTCTGGAGTCGAAAAAACACGAGATCATGCTTTGGGAATAACCTCGATTTTGTGGTCAACGGTTGGTCGGATCCCAAATCTGTCGCTTCTAACGCGTTCCTCCGGTCATTTTAAGTCGGAATTAGTCATCAGAAATGCACAGACACGTTTCTGGAGTCGAAAGAACACGAGATCATGCTTTGGGAATAACCTCGATTTTGTGGTCAACGGTTGGTCGGATCCCAAATCTGTCGCTTCTATCGCGTTCCTCGCGTCATTTTACGTTGGAAATAGTCATGAGAAATTCACAGACACGTTTCTGGAGTCCAAAAAACACGAGATCATGTTTTGGGAATACCCTCGATTTTCTAGTGAACGGTTGGTCGGATCCCAATTCTGTCGCGTCTAACGCGTTCCTCGCGTCATTTTACGTTGGAAATAATCATGAGAAATGCACAGACATGTTTCTGGAGTCCAAAAAACACGAGATCAGGTTTTGCTAATGCCCGCGATTTTCTCGTCAACGGTTGGTCGGATCCCAATTCTGTCGCTTCTAACGCGTTCCTCCGGTCATTTTAAGTCGGAATTAGTCATCAGAAATGCACAGACACGTTTCTGGAGTCGAAAAAATATGAGATCATGCTTTGGGAATATCCTCGATTTTGTGGTCAACGGGTGGTCGGATCCCAAATCTGTCGCTTCTGACGCGTTCCTCGCGTCATTTTACGTTGGAAATAGTCATGAGAAATGCACAGACATGTTTCTGGAGTCCAAAAAACACGAGATCAGGTTTTGCTAATGCCCGCGATTTTCTCGTCAACGGTTGGTCGGATCCCAATTCTGTCGCTTCTAACGCGTTCCTCGCGTCATTTTACGTTGGAAATAGTCATGAGAAATGCACAGACACGTTTCTGGAGTCGAAAAAATACGAGATCGTGCTTTGGGAATACCCTCGATTTTCTCGTCAACGGTTGGTCGGATCCCAATTCTGTCGCTTCTGACGCGTTCCTCGCGTCATTTTACGTTGGAAATAGTCATGAGAAATGCACAGACATGTTTCTGGAGTCCAAAAAACACGAGATCAGGTTTTGCTAATGCCCGCGATTTTCTCGTCAACGGTTGGTCGGATCCCAATTCTGTCGCTTCTAACGCGTTCCTCGCGTCATTTTACGTTGGAAATAGTCATGAGAAATGCACAGACAATGTTTCTGGAGTCCAAAAAACACGAGATCAGGTTTTGGTAATGCCCGCGATTTTCTCGTCAACGGTAGGTCGGATTCCAATTCTGTCGCTTCTGACGCGTTCCTCGCGTCATTTTACGTTGGAAATAGTCATGAGAAATGCACAGACATGTTTCTGGAGTCCAAAAAACACGAGATCAGGTTTTGCTAATGCCCGCGATTTTCTCGTCAACGGTTGGTCGGATCCCAATTCTGTCGCTTCTAACGCGTTCCTCGCGTCATTTTACATTGGAAATAGTCATGAGAAATGCACAGACAATGTTTCTGGAGTCCAAAAAACACGAGATCAGGTTTTGGTAATGCCTGCGATTTTCTCGTCAACGGTTGGTCGGATCCCAATTCTGTCGCTTCTAACGCGTTCCTCGCGTCATTTTACGTTGGAAATAATCATGAGAAATGCACAGACACGTTTCTGGAGTCGAAAAAATACGAGATCATGCTTTAGGAATATCCTCGATTTTGTCGTCAACGGTTGGTCGGATTCCAATTCTGTCGCTTCTAACGCGTTCCTCCGGTCATTTTAAGTCGGAATTAGTCATCAGAAATGCACAGACACATTTCTGGAGTCGAAAAAACACGAGATCATGCTTTGGGAATAACCTCGATTTTGTGGTCAACGGTTGGTCGGATCCCAAATCTGTCGCTTCTAACGCGTTCCTCCGGTCATTTTAAGTCGGAATTAGTCATCAGAAATGCACAGACACGTTTCTGGAGTCGAAAAAACACGAGATCATGCTTTGGGAATAACCTCGATTTTGTGGTCAACGGTTGGTCGGATCCCAAATCTGTCGCTTCTATCGCGTTCCTCGCGTCATTTTACGTTGGAAATAGTCATGAGAAATTCACAGACACGTTTCTGGAGTCCAAAAAACACGAGATCATGTTTTGGGAATACCCTCGATTTTCTAGTGAACGGTTGGTCGGATCCCAATTCTGTCGCGTCTAACGCGTTCCTCGCGTCATTTTACGTTGGAAATAATCATGAGAAATGCACAGACACGTTTCTGGAGTCGAAAAAATACGACATCATGCTGTGGGAATATCCTCGATTTTGTCGTCAACGGTTGGTCGGATCCCAATTCTGTCGCTTCTAACGCGTTCCTCCGGTCATTTTAAGTCGGAATTAGTCATCAGAAATGCACAGACACGTTTCTGGAGTCGAAAAATTATGAGATCATGCTTTGGGAATATCCTCGATTTTGTGGTCAACGGGTGGTCGGATCCCAAATCTGTCGCTTCTGACGCGTTCCTCGCGTCATTTTACGTTGGAAATAGTCATGAGAAACGCACAGACACGTTTTTGGAGTCGAAAAAATACGAGATCATGCTTTGGGAATATCCTCGATTTTCTCGTCAACGGTTGGTCGGATCCCAATTCTGTCGCTTCTGACGCGTTCCTCACGTCATTTTACGTTGGAAATAGTCATGAGAAATGCACAGACATGTTTCTGGAGTCCGTAAAACACGAGATCAGGTTTTGCTAATGCCCGCGATTTTCTCGTCAACGGTTGGTCGGATCCCAATTCTGTCGCTTCTAACGCGTTCCTCGCGTCATTTTACGTTGGAAATAGTCATGAGAAATGCACAAACAATGTTTCTGGAGTCCAAAAAACACGAGATTCAGGTTTTGGGAATGCCCGCGATTTTCTCGTTAACGGTTGGTCGGATCCCAATTCTGTCGCTTCTAACGCGTTCCTCGCGTCATTTTAAGTCGGAATTAGTCATCAGAAATGCACAGACACGCTTCTGGAGTCGAAAAAACACGAGATCATGCTTTGGGAATAACCTTGATTTTGTCGTTAACGGTTGGTGGGATCCCAATTCTGTCGCTTCTAACGCGTTCCTCCAGTCATTTTAAGTCGGAATTAGTCATCAGAAATGCACAGACACGTTTCTGGAGTCGAAAAAACACGAGATCATGCTTTGGGAATAACCTCGATTTTGTCGTCAACGGTTGGTCGGATCCCAATTCTGTCGCTTCTAACGCGTTCCTCGCGTCATTTTACGTTGGAAATAGTCATGAGAAATTCACAGACACGTTTCTGGAGTCCAAAAAACACGAGATTCAGGTTTTGGGAATGCCCGCGATTTTGTCGTCAACGGTTGGTGGGATCCCAATTCTGTCGCTTCTAACGCGTTCCTCCAGTCATTTTAAGTCGGAATTAGTCATCAGAAATGCACAGACACGTTTCTGGAGTCGAAAAAACACGAGATCATGCTTTGGGAATAACCTCGATTTTGTCGTCAACGGTTGGTCGGATTCCATTTCTGTCGCTTCTAACGCGTTCCTCCGGTCATTTTAAGTCGGAATTAGTCATCAGAAATGCACAGACACGTTTCTGGAGTCGAAAAAATATGAGATCATGCTTTGGGAATATCCTCGATTTTGTCGTCAACGGTTAGTCGGATCCCAATTCTGTCTCTTCTAACGCATTCCTCGCGTCATTTTACTTTGGAAATAATCATGAGAAATGCACAGACACGTTTCTGGAGTCGAAAAAATATGAGATCATGCTTTGGGAATATCCTCGATTTTGTCGTCAACGGTTAGTCGGATCCCAATTCTGTCGCTTCTAACGCATTCCTCGCGTCATTTTACTTTGGAAATAGTCATGAGAAATGCACAGACACGTTTCTGGAGTCCAAAAAACACGAGATTCATGTTTTGGGAATGCCCGCGATTTTCTCGTTAACGGTTGGTCGGATCCCAATTCTGTCGCTTCTAACGCGTTCCTCGCGTCATTTTACGTTGGAAATAGTCATGAGAAATGCACAGACAATGTTTCTGGAGTCCAAAAAAACACGAGATTCAGGTTTTGGGAATGCCCGCGATTTTCTCGTTAACGGTTGGTCGGATCCCAATTCTGTCGCTTCTAACGCGTTCCTCGCGTCATTTTAAGTCGGAATTAGCCATCAGAAATGCACAGACACGTTTCTGGAGTCGAAAAAATATGAGATCATGCTTTGGGAATACCCTCGATTTTGTCGTCAACGGTTGGTCGGATCCCAATTCTGTCGCTTCTAACGCATTCCTCGCGTCATTTTACTTTGGAAATAGTCATGAGAAATGCACAGACACGGTTCTGGAGTCGAAAAAACACGAGATCATGCTTTGGGAATAACCTCGATTTTGTCGTCAACGGTTGGTCGGATCCCAAATCTGTCGCTTCTAACGCGTTCCTCCGGTCATTTTAAGTCGGTTGGTCGGATCCCAATTCTGTCGCGTCTAACGCGTTCCTCGCGTCATTTTACGTTGGAAATAATCATGAGAAATGCACAGACACGTTTCTGGAGTCGAAAAAATACGACATCATGCTGTGGGAATATCCTCGATTTTGTCGTCAACGGTTGGTCGGATCCCAATTCTGTCGCTTCTAACGCGTTCCTCCGGTCATTTTAAGTCGGAATTAGTCATCAGAAATGCACAGACACGTTTCTGGAGTCGAAAAAACACGAGATCATGCTTTGGGAATAACCTCGATTTTGTGGTCAACGGGTGGTCGGATCCCAAATCTGTCGCTTCTAACGCGTTCCTCGCGTCATTTTACGTTGGAAATAGTCATGAGAAATTCACAGACACGTTTCTGGAGTCCAAAAAACACGAGATTCAGGTTTTGGGAATGCCCGCGATTTTCTCGTTAACGGTTGGTCGGATCCCAATTCTGTCGCTTCTAACGCGTTCCTCGCGTCATTTTAAGTCGGAATTAGCCATCAGAAATGCACAGACACGCTTCTGGAGTCGAAAAAACACGAAATCATGCTTTGGGAATAACCTTGATTTTGTCGTCAACGGTTGGTGGGATCCCAATTCTGTCGCTTCTAACGGGTTCCTCCAGTCATTTTAAGTCGGAATTAGTCATCTGAAATGCACAGACACGTTTCTGGAGTCGAAAAAACACGAGATCATGCTTTGGGAATAACCTCGATTTTGTCGTCAACGGTTGGTCGGATCCCAATTCTGTCGCTTCTAACGCGTTCCTCGCGTCATTTTACGTTGGAAATAGTCATGAGAAATTCACAGACACGTTTCTGGAGTCGAAAAAATACGAGATCATGCTTTGGGAATACCCTCGATTTTCTCGTCAACGGTTGGTCGGATCCCAATTCTGTCGCTTCTGACGCGTTCCTCGCGTCATTTTACGTTGGAAATAGTAATGAGAAATGCACAGACATGTTTCTGGAGTCCAAAAAACACGAGATCAGGTTTTGCTAATGCCCGCGATTTTCTCGTCAACGGTTGGTCGGATCCCAATTCTGTCGCTTCTAACGCGTTCCTCGCGTCATTTTACGTTGGAAATAGTCATGAGAAATGCACAGACAATGTTTCTGGAGTCCAAAAAACACGAGATCAGGTTTTGGTAATGCCCGCGATTTTCTCGTCAACGGTTGGTCGGATCCCAATTCTGTCGCTTCTAACGCGTTCCTCGCGTCATTTTACGTTGGAAATAGTCATGAGAAATGCACAGACACGTTTCTGGATTCGAAAAAATACGAGATCATGCTTTGGGAATATCCTCGATTTTCTCGTCAACGGTTGGTCGGATCCCAATTCTGTCGCTCCTGACGCGTTCCTCACGTCATTTTACGTTGGAAATAGTCATGAGAAATGCACAGACATGTTTCTGGAGTCCAAAAAACACGAGATTCAGGTTTTGGGAATGCCCGCGATTTTCTCGTCAACGGTTGGTCGGATCCCAATTCTGTCGCTTCTAACGCGTTCCTCGCGTCATTTTACATTGGAAATAGTCATGAGAAATGCACAGACAATGTTTCTGGAGTCCAAAAAACACGAGATCAGGTTTTGGTAATGCCTGCGATTTTCTCGTCAACGGTTGGTCGGATCCCAATTCTGTCGCTTCTAACGCGTTCCTCGCGTCATTTTACGTTGGAAATAATCATGAGAAATGCACAGACACGTTTCTGGAGTCGAAAAAATACGAGATCATGCTTTAGGAATATCCTCGATTTTGTCGTCAACGGTTGGTCGGATTCCAATTCTGTCGCTTCTAACGCGTTCCTCCGGTCATTTTAAGTCGGAATTAGTCATCAGAAATGCACAGACACATTTCTGGAGTCGAAAAAACACGAGATCATGCTTTGGGAATAACCTCGATTTTGTGGTCAACGGTTGGTCGGATCCCAAATCTGTCGCTTCTAACGCGTTCCTCCGGTCATTTTAAGTCGGAATTAGTCATCAGAAATGCACAGACACGTTTCTGGAGTCGAAAAAACACGAGATCATGCTTTGGGAATAACCTCGATTTTGTGGTCAACGGTTGGTCGGATCCCAAATCTGTCGCTTCTATCGCGTTCCTCGCGTCATTTTACGTTGGAAATAGTCATGAGAAATTCACAGACACGTTTCTGGAGTCCAAAAAACACGAGATCATGTTTTGGGAATACCCTCGATTTTCTAGTGAACGGTTGGTCGGATCCCAATTCTGTCGCGTCTAACGCGTTCCTCGCGTCATTTTACGTTGGAAATAATCATGAGAAATGCACAGACACGTTTCTGGAGTCGAAAAAATACGACATCATGCTGTGGGAATATCCTCGATTTTGTCGTCAACGGTTGGTCGGATCCCAATTCTGTCGCTTCTAACGCGTTCCTCCGGTCATTTTAAGTCGGAATTAGTCATCAGAAATGCACAGACACGTTTCTGGAGTCGAAAAATTATGAGATCATGCTTTGGGAATATCCTCGATTTTGTGGTCAACGGGTGGTCGGATCCCAAATCTGTCGCTTCTGACGCGTTCCTCGCGTCATTTTACGTTGGAAATAGTCATGAGAAACGCACAGACACGTTTTTGGAGTCGAAAAAATACGAGATCATGCTTTGGGAATATCCTCGATTTTCTCGTCAACGGTTGGTCGGATCCCAATTCTGTCGCTTCTGACGCGTTCCTCACGTCATTTTACGTTGGAAATAGTCATGAGAAATGCACAGACATGTTTCTGGAGTCCGAAAAACACGAGATCAGGTTTTGCTAATGCCCGCGATTTTCTCGTCAACGGTTGGTCGGATCCCAATTCTGTCGCTTCTAACGCGTTCCTCGCGTCATTTTACGTTGGAAATAGTCATGAGAAATGCACAAACAATGTTTCTGGAGTCCAAAAAACACGAGATTCAGGTTTTGGGAATGCCCGCGATTTTCTCGTTAACGGTTGGTCGGATCCCAATTCTGTCGCTTCTAACGCGTTCCTCGCGTCATTTTAAGTCGGAATTAGTCATCAGAAATGCACAGACACGCTTCTGGAGTCGAAAAAACACGAGATCATGCTTTGGGAATAACCTTGATTTTGTCGTTAACGGTTGGTGGGATCCCAATTCTGTCGCTTCTAACGCGTTCCTCCAGTCATTTTAAGTCGGAATTAGTCATCAGAAATGCACAGACACGTTTCTGGAGTCGAAAAAACACGAGATCATGCTTTGGGAATAACCTCGATTTTGTCGTCAACGGTTGGTCGGATCCCAATTCTGTCGCTTCTAACGCGTTCCTCGCGTCATTTTACGTTGGAAATAGTCATGAGAAATTCACAGACACGTTTCTGGAGTCCAAAAAACACGAGATTCAGGTTTTGGGAATGCCCGCGATTTTGTCGTCAACGGTTGGTGGGATCCCAATTCTGTCGCTTCTAACGCGTTCCTCCAGTCATTTTAAGTCGGAATTAGTCATCAGAAATGCACAGACACGTTTCTGGAGTCGAAAAAACACGAGATCATGCTTTGGGAATAACCTCGATTTTGTCGTCAACGGTTGGTCGGATTCCATTTCTGTCGCTTCTAACGCGTTCCTCCGGTCATTTTAAGTCGGAATTAGTCATCAGAAATGCACAGACACGTTTCTGGAGTCGAAAAAATATGAGATCATGCTTTGGGAATATCCTCGATTTTGTCGTCAACGGTTAGTCGGATCCCAATTCTGTCTCTTCTAACGCATTCCTCGCGTCATTTTACTTTGGAAATAATCATGAGAAATGCACAGACACGTTTCTGGAGTCGAAAAAATATGAGATCATGCTTTGGGAATATCCTCGATTTTGTCGTCAACGGTTAGTCGGATCCCAATTCTGTCGCTTCTAACGCATTCCTCGCGTCATTTTACTTTGGAAATAGTCATGAGAAATGCACAGACACGTTTCTGGAGTCCAAAAAACACGAGATTCATGTTTTGGGAATGCCCGCGATTTTCTCGTTAACGGTTGGTCGGATCCCAATTCTGTCGCTTCTAACGCGTTCCTCGCGTCATTTTACGTTGGAAATAGTCATGAGAAATGCACAGACAATGTTTCTGGAGTCCAAAAAAACACGAGATTCAGGTTTTGGGAATGCCCGCGATTTTCTCGTTAACGGTTGGTCGGATCCCAATTCTGTCGCTTCTAACGCGTTCCTCGCGTCATTTTAAGTCGGAATTAGCCATCAGAAATGCACAGACACGTTTCTGGAGTCGAAAAAATATGAGATCATGCTTTGGGAATACCCTCGATTTTGTCGTCAACGGTTGGTCGGATCCCAATTCTGTCGCTTCTAACGCATTCCTCGCGTCATTTTACTTTGGAAATAGTCATGAGAAATGCACAGACACGGTTCTGGAGTCGAAAAAACACGAGATCATGCTTTGGGAATAACCTCGATTTTGTCGTCAACGGTTGGTCGGATCCCAAATCTGTCGCTTCTAACGCGTTCCTCCGGTCATTTTAAGTCGGTTGGTCGGATCCCAATTCTGTCGCGTCTAACGCGTTCCTCGCGTCATTTTACGTTGGAAATAATCATGAGAAATGCACAGACACGTTTCTGGAGTCGAAAAAATACGACATCATGCTGTGGGAATATCCTCGATTTTGTCGTCAACGGTTGGTCGGATCCCAATTCTGTCGCTTCTAACGCGTTCCTCCGGTCATTTTAAGTCGGAATTAGTCATCAGAAATGCACAGACACGTTTCTGGAGTCGAAAAAACACGAGATCATGCTTTGGGAATAACCTCGATTTTGTGGTCAACGGGTGGTCGGATCCCAAATCTGTCGCTTCTAACGCGTTCCTCGCGTCATTTTACGTTGGAAATAGTCATGAGAAATTCACAGACACGTTTCTGGAGTCCAAAAAACACGAGATTCAGGTTTTGGGAATGCCCGCGATTTTCTCGTTAACGGTTGGTCGGATCCCAATTCTGTCGCTTCTAACGCGTTCCTCGCGTCATTTTAAGTCGGAATTAGCCATCAGAAATGCACAGACACGCTTCTGGAGTCGAAAAAACACGAAATCATGCTTTGGGAATAACCTTGATTTTGTCGTCAACGGTTGGTGGGATCCCAATTCTGTCGCTTCTAACGGGTTCCTCCAGTCATTTTAAGTCGGAATTAGTCATCTGAAATGCACAGACACGTTTCTGGAGTCGAAAAAACACGAGATCATGCTTTGGGAATAACCTCGATTTTGTCGTCAACGGTTGGTCGGATCCCAATTCTGTCGCTTCTAACGCGTTCCTCGCGTCATTTTACGTTGGAAATAGTCATGAGAAATTCACAGACACGTTTCTGGAGTCGAAAAAATACGAGATCATGCTTTGGGAATACCCTCGATTTTCTCGTCAACGGTTGGTCGGATCCCAATTCTGTCGCTTCTGACGCGTTCCTCGCGTCATTTTACGTTGGAAATAGTAATGAGAAATGCACAGACATGTTTCTGGAGTCCAAAAAACACGAGATCAGGTTTTGCTAATGCCCGCGATTTTCTCGTCAACGGTTGGTCGGATCCCAATTCTGTCGCTTCTAACGCGTTCCTCGCGTCATTTTACGTTGGAAATAGTCATGAGAAATGCACAGACAATGTTTCTGGAGTCCAAAAAACACGAGATCAGGTTTTGGTAATGCCCGCGATTTTCTCGTCAACGGTTGGTCGGATCCCAATTCTGTCGCTTCTAACGCGTTCCTCGCGTCATTTTACGTTGGAAATAGTCATGAGAAATGCACAGACACGTTTCTGGATTCGAAAAAATACGAGATCATGCTTTGGGAATATCCTCGATTTTCTCGTCAACGGTTGGTCGGATCCCAATTCTGTCGCTCCTGACGCGTTCCTCACGTCATTTTACGTTGGAAATAGTCATGAGAAATGCACAGACATGTTTCTGGAGTCCAAAAAACACGAGATTCAGGTTTTGGGAATGCCCGCGATTTTCTCGTTAACGGTTGGTCGGATTCCAATTCTGTCGCTTCTAACACGTTCCTCCGGTCATTTTAAGTCGGAATTAGTCATGAGAAATGCACAGACACGTTTCTGGAGTCGAAAAAATATGAGATCATGCTTTGGGAATACCCTCGATTTTTTCGTCAACGGTTGGTCGGATCCCACTTCTGTCGCTTCTAACGCATTCCTCGCGTCATTTTACTTTGGAAATAGTCATGAGAAATGCACAGACACGTTTCTGGAGTCCAAAAAACACGAGATTCATGTTTTGGGAATGCCCGCGATTTTCTCGTTAACGGTTGGTCGGATCCCAATTCTGTCGCTTCTAACGCGTTCCTCGCGTCATTTTACGTTGGAAATAGTCATGAGAAATGCACAGACAATGTTTCTGCAGTCCAAAAAACACGAGATCAGGTTTTGGTAATGCCCGCGATTTTCTCGTCAACGGTTGGTCGGATCCCAATTCTGTCGCTTCTAACGCGTTCCTCGCGTCATTTTACGTTGGAAATAGTCATGAGAAATGCACAGACACGTTTCTGGAGTCGAAAAAATACGAGATCATGCTTTGGGAATATCCTCGATTTTCTCGTCAACGGTTGGTCGGATCCCAATTCTGTCGCTTCTGACGCGTTCCTCACGTCATTTTACGTTGGAAATAGTCATGAGAAATGCACAGACATGTTTCTGGAGTCCAAAAAACACGAGATCAGGTTTTGCTAATGCCCGCGATTTTCTCGTCAACGGTTGGTCGGATCCCAATTCTGTCGCTTCTAACGCGTTCCTCGCGTCATTTTACGTTGGAAATAGTCATGAGAAATGCACAAACAATGTTTCTGGAGTCCAAAAAACACGAGATTCAGGTTTTGGGAATGCCCGCGATTTTCTCGTTAACGGTTGGTCGGATCCCAATTCTGTCGCTTCTAACGCATTCCTCGCGTCATTTTACTTTGGAAATAGTCATGAGAAATGCACAGACACGGTTCTGGAGTCGAAAAAACACGAGATCATGCTTTGGGAATAACCTCGATTTTGTCGTCAACGGTTGGTCGGATCCCAATTCTGTCGCTTCTAACGCGTTCCTCGCGTCATTTTACGTTGGAAATAGTCATGAGAAATGCACAGACATGTTTCTGGAGTCCAAAAAACACGAGATTCAGGTTTTGGGAATGCCCGCGATTTTCTCGTTAACGGTTGGTCGGATTCCAATTCTGTCGCTTCTAACACGTTCCTCCGGTCATTTTAAGTCGGAATTAGTCATGAGAAATGCACAGACACGTTTCTGGAGTCGAAAAAATACGACATCATGCTGTGGGAATATCCTCGATTTTGTCGTCAACGGTTGGTCGGATCCCAATTCTGTCGCTTCTAACGCGTTCCTCCGGTCATTTTAAGTCGGAATTAGTCATCAGAAATGCACAGACACGTTTCTGGAGTCGAAAAAACACGAGATCATGCTTTGGGAATAACCTCGATTTTGTGGTCAACGGGTGGTCGGATCCCAAATCTGTCGCTTCTAACGCGTTCCTCGCGTCATTTTACGTTGGAAATAGTCATGAGAAATTCACAGACACGTTTCTGGAGTCCAAAAAACACGAGATTCAGGTTTTGGGAATGCCCGCGATTTTCTCGTTAACGGTTGGTCGGATCCCAATTCTGTCGCTTCTAACGCGTTCCTCGCGTCATTTTAAGTCGGAATTAGCCATCAGAAATGCACAGACACGCTTCTGGAGTCGAAAAAACACGAAATCATGCTTTGGGAATAACCTTGATTTTGTCGTCAACGGTTGGTGGGATCCCAATTCTGTCGCTTCTAACGGGTTCCTCCAGTCATTTTAAGTCGGAATTAGTCATCTGAAATGCACAGACACGTTTCTGGAGTCGAAAAAACACGAGATCATGCTTTGGGAATAACCTCGATTTTGTCGTCAACGGTTGGTCGGATCCCAATTCTGTCGCTTCTAACGCGTTCCTCGCGTCATTTTACGTTGGAAATAGTCATGAGAAATTCACAGACACGTTTCTGGAGTCGAAAAAATACGAGATCATGCTTTGGGAATACCCTCGATTTTCTCGTCAACGGTTGGTCGGATCCCAATTCTGTCGCTTCTGACGCGTTCCTCGCGTCATTTTACGTTGGAAATAGTAATGAGAAATGCACAGACATGTTTCTGGAGTCCAAAAAACACGAGATCAGGTTTTGCTAATGCCCGCGATTTTCTCGTCAACGGTTGGTCGGATCCCAATTCTGTCGCTTCTAACGCGTTCCTCGCGTCATTTTACGTTGGAAATAGTCATGAGAAATGCACAGACAATGTTTCTGGAGTCCAAAAAACACGAGATCAGGTTTTGGTAATGCCCGCGATTTTCTCGTCAACGGTTGGTCGGATCCCAATTCTGTCGCTTCTAACGCGTTCCTCGCGTCATTTTACGTTGGAAATAGTCATGAGAAATGCACAGACACGTTTCTGGATTCGAAAAAATACGAGATCATGCTTTGGGAATATCCTCGATTTTCTCGTCAACGGTTGGTCGGATCCCAATTCTGTCGCTCCTGACGCGTTCCTCACGTCATTTTACGTTGGAAATAGTCATGAGAAATGCACAGACATGTTTCTGGAGTCCAAAAAACACGAGATTCAGGTTTTGGGAATGCCCGCGATTTTCTCGTTAACGGTTGGTCGGATTCCAATTCTGTCGCTTCTAACACGTTCCTCCGGTCATTTTAAGTCGGAATTAGTCATGAGAAATGCACAGACACGTTTCTGGAGTCGAAAAAATATGAGATCATGCTTTGGGAATACCCTCGATTTTTTCGTCAACGGTTGGTCGGATCCCACTTCTGTCGCTTCTAACGCATTCCTCGCGTCATTTTACTTTGGAAATAGTCATGAGAAATGCACAGACACGTTTCTGGAGTCCAAAAAACACGAGATTCATGTTTTGGGAATGCCCGCGATTTTCTCGTTAACGGTTGGTCGGATCCCAATTCTGTCGCTTCTAACGCGTTCCTCGCGTCATTTTACGTTGGAAATAGTCATGAGAAATGCACAGACAATGTTTCTGCAGTCCAAAAAACACGAGATCAGGTTTTGGTAATGCCCGCGATTTTCTCGTCAACGGTTGGTCGGATCCCAATTCTGTCGCTTCTAACGCGTTCCTCGCGTCATTTTACGTTGGAAATAGTCATGAGAAATGCACAGACACGTTTCTGGAGTCGAAAAAATACGAGATCATGCTTTGGGAATATCCTCGATTTTCTCGTCAACGGTTGGTCGGATCCCAATTCTGTCGCTTCTGACGCGTTCCTCACGTCATTTTACGTTGGAAATAGTCATGAGAAATGCACAGACATGTTTCTGGAGTCCAAAAAACACGAGATCAGGTTTTGCTAATGCCCGCGATTTTCTCGTCAACGGTTGGTCGGATCCCAATTCTGTCGCTTCTAACGCGTTCCTCGCGTCATTTTACGTTGGAAATAGTCATGAGAAATGCACAAACAATGTTTCTGGAGTCCAAAAAACACGAGATTCAGGTTTTGGGAATGCCCGCGATTTTCTCGTTAACGGTTGGTCGGATCCCAATTCTGTCGCTTCTAACGCGTTCCTCGCGTCATTTTACGTTGGAAATAGTCATGAGAAATGCACAAACAATGTTTCTGGAGTCCAAAAAACACGAGATTCAGGTTTTGGGAATGCCCGCGATTTTCTCGTTAACGGTTGGTCGGATCCCAATTCTGTCGCTTCTAACGCATTCCTCGCGTCATTTTACTTTGGAAATAGTCATGAGAAATGCACAGACACGGTTCTGGAGTCGAAAAAACACGAGATCATGCTTTGGGAATAACCTCGATTTTGTCGTCAACGGTTGGTCGGATCCCAATTCTGTCGCTTCTAACGCGTTCCTCGCGTCATTTTACGTTGGAAATAGTCATGAGAAATGCACAGACATGTTTCTGGAGTCCAAAAAACACGAGATTCAGGTTTTGGGAATGCCCGCGATTTTCTCGTTAACGGTTGGTCGGATTCCAATTCTGTCGCTTCTAACACGTTCCTCCGGTCATTTTAAGTCGGAATTAGTCATGAGAAATGCACAGACACGTTTCTGGAGTCGAAAAAATATGAGATCATGCTTTGGGAATACCCTCGATTTTTTCGTCAACGGTTGGT
Organism: Crossocerus cetratus; assembly: GCA_963675795.1. Taxonomy (NCBI): domain Eukaryota; kingdom Metazoa; phylum Arthropoda; class Insecta; order Hymenoptera; family Crabronidae; genus Crossocerus; species Crossocerus cetratus. The sequence goes on from OY776671.1 coordinate 7,957,646, forward strand.
CGGATCCCACTTCTGTCGCTTCTAACGTATTCCTCGCGTCATTTTACTTTGGAAATAGTCATGAGAAATGCACAGACACGTTTCTGGAGTCCAAAAAACACGAGATTCATGTTTTGGGAATGCCCGCGATTTTCTCGTTAACGGTTGGTCGGATCCCAATTCTGTCGCTTCTAACGCGTTCCTCGCGTCATTTTACGTTGGAAATAATCATGAGAAATGCACAGACACGTTTCTGGAGTCGAAAAAATACGAGATCATGCTTTGGGAATAACCTCGATTTTGTCGTCAACGGTTGGTGGGATCCCAATTCTGTCGCTTCTAACGCGTTCCTCCGGTCATTTTAAGTCGGAATTAGTCATCAGAAATGCACAGACACGTTTCTGGGGTCGAAAAAACACGAGATCATGCTTTGGGAATAACCTCGATTTTGTCGTTAACGGTTGGTCGGATCCCAATTCTGTCGCTTCTAACGCATTCCTCGCGTCATTTTACTTTGGAAATAGTCATGAGAAATGCACAGACACGGTTCTGGAGTCGAAAAAACACGAGATCATGCTTTGGGAATAACCTCGATTTTGTCGTCAACGGTTGGTCGGATCCCAATTCTGTCGCTTCTAACGCGTTCCTCGCGTCATTTTACGTTGGAAATAGTCATGAGAAATTCACAGACACGTTTCTGGAGTCCAAAAAACACGAGATTCAGGTTTTGGGAATGCCCGCGATTTTGTCGTCAACGGTTGGTGGGATCCCAATTCTGTCGCTTCTAACGCGTTCCTCCGGTCATTTTAAGTCGGAATTAGTCATCAGAAATGCACAGACACGTTTCTGGAGTCGAAAAAATATGAGATCATGCTTTGGGAATATCCTCGATTTTGTCGTCAACGGTTAGTCGGATCCCAATTCTGTCGCTTCTAACGCATTCCTCGCGTCATTTTACTTTGGAAATAGTCATGAGAAATGCACAGACACGTTTCTGGAGTCGAAAAAATATGAGATCATGCTTTGGGAATATCCTCGATTTTGTCGTCAACGGTTAGTCGGATCCCAATTCTGTCGCTTCTAACGCATTCCTCGCGTCATTTTACTTTGGAAATAGTCATGAGAAATGCACAGACACGTTTCTGGAGTCCAAAAAACACGAGATTAATGTTTTGGGAATGCCCGCGATTTTCTCGTTAACGGTTGGTCGGATCCCAATTCTGTCGCTTCTAACGCGTTCCTCGCGTCATTTTACGTTGGAAATAGTCATGAGAAATGCACAGACAATGTTTCTGGAGTCCAAAAAAACACGAGATTCAGGTTTTGGGAATGCCCGCGATTTTCTCGTTAACGGTTGGTCGGATCCCAATTCTGTCGCTTCTAACGCGTTCCTCGCGTCATTTTAAGTCGGAATTAGCCATCAGAAATGCACAGACACGTTTCTGGAGTCGAAAAAATATGAGATCATGCTTTGGGAATACCCTCGATTTTGTCGTCAACGGTTGGTCGGATCCCAATTCTGTCGCTTCTAACGCATTCCTCGCGTCATTTTACTTTGGAAATAGTCATGAGAAATGCACAGACACGGTTCTGGAGTCGAAAAAACACGAGATCATGCTTTGGGAATAACCTCGATTTTGTCGTCAACGGTTGGTCGGATCTCAAATCTGTCGCTTCTAACGCGTTCCTCGCGTCATTTTACGTTGGAAATAGTCATGAGAAATTCACAGACACGTTTCTGGAGTCCAAAAAACACGAGATTCAGGTTTTGGGAATGCCCGCGATTTTCTCGCTAACGGTTGGTCGGATTCCAATTCTGTCGCTTCTAACACGTTCCTCCGGTCATTTTAAGTCGGAATTAGTCATGACAAATGCACAGACACGTTTCTGGAGTCGAAAAAATATGAGATCATGCTTTGGGAATATCCTCGATTTTGTCGTCAACGGTTGGTCGGATCCCAATTCTGTCGCTTCTAACGCGTTCCTCGCGTCATTTTACGTTGCAAATAGTCATGAGAAATGCACAGACACGTTTCTGGAGTCGAAAAAATACGAGATCGTGCTTTGGGAATACCCTCGATTTTGTCGTCAACGGTTGGTCGGATTCCAATTCTGTCGCTTCTAACGCGTTCCTCCGGTCATTTTAAGTCGGAATTAGTCATCAGAAATGCACAGACACGTTTCTGGAGTCGAAAAAACACGAGATCATGCTTTGGGAATAACCTCGATTTTGTGGTCAACGGTTGGTCGGATCCCAAAACTGTCGCTTCTAACGCGTTCCTCCGGTCATTTTAAGTCGGAATTAGTCATCAGAAATGCACAGACACGTTTCTGGAGTCGAAAAAACACGAGATCATGCTTTGGGAATAACCTCGATTTTCTCGTCAACGGTTGGTCGGATCCCAATTCTGTCGCTTCTGACGCGTTCCTCGCGTCATTTTACGTTGGAAATAGTCATGAGAAATGCACAGACATGTTTCTGGAGTCCAAAAAACACGAGATCAGGTTTTGCTAATGCCCGCGATTTTCTCGTCAACGGTTGGTCGGATCCCAATTCTGTCGCTTCTAACGCGTTCCTCGCGTCATTTTACATTGGAAATAGTCATGAGAAATGCACAGACAATGTTTCTGGAGTCCAAAAAACACGAGATCAGGTTTTGGTAATGCCTGCGATTTTCTCGTCAACGGTTGGTCGGATCCCAATTCTGTCGCTTCTAACGCGTTCCTCGCGTCATTTTACGTTGGAAATAATCATGAGAAATGCACAGACACGTTTCTGGAGTCGAAAAAATACGAGATCATGCTTTAGGAATATCCTCGATTTTGTCGTCAACGGTTGGTCGGATTCCAATTCTGTCGCTTCTAACGCGTTCCTCCGGTCATTTTAAGTCGGAATTAGTCATCAAAAATGCACAGACACGTTTCTGGAGTCGAAAAAACACGAGATCATGCTTTGGGAATAACCTCGATTTTGTGGTCAACGGTTGGTCGGATCCCAAATCTGTCGCTTCTAACGCGTTCCTCCGGTCATTTTAAGTCGGAATTAGTCGTCAGAAATGCACAGACACGTTTCTGGAGTCGAAAAAACACGAGATCATGCTTTGGGAATAACCTCGATTTTGTGGTCAACGGTTGGTCGGATCCCAAATCTGTCGCTTCTATCGCGTTCCTCGCGTCATTTTACGTTGGAAATAGTCATGAGAAATTCACAGACACGTTTCTGGAGTCCAAAAAACACGAGATCATGTTTTGGGAATACCCTCGATTTTCTAGTGAACGGTTGGTCGGATCCCAATTCTGTCGCGTCTAACGCGTTCCTCGCGTCATTTTACGTTGGAAATAATCATGAGAAATGCACAGACACGTTTCTGGAGTCGAAAAAATACGACATCATGCTGTGGGAATATCCTCGATTTTGTCGTCAACGGTTGGTCGGATCCCAATTCTGTCGCTTCTAACGCGTTCCTCCGGTCATTTATTCGGAATTAGTCATCAGAAATGCACAGACACGTTTCTGGAGTCGAAAAAATATGAGATCATGCTTTGGGAATATCCTCGATTTTGTGGTCAACGGGTGGTCGGATCCCAAATCTGTCGTTTCTGACGCGTTCCTCGCGTCATTTTACGTTGGAAATAGTCATGAGAAATGCACAGACATGTTTCTGGAGTCCAAAAAACACGAGATCAGGTTTTGCTAATGCCCGCGATTTTCTCGTCAACGGTTGGTCGGATCCCAATTCTGTCGCTTCTAACGCGTTCCTCGCGTCATTTTACGTTGGAAATAGTCATGAGAAATGCACAGACACGGTTCTGGAGTCGAAAAAACACGAGATCATGCTTTGGGAATAACCTCGATTTTGTCGTCAACGGTTGGTCGGATCCCAATTCTGTCGCTTCTAACGCGTTCCTCGCGTCATTTTACGTTGGAAATAGTCATGAGAAATTCACAGACACGTTTCTGGAGTCGAAAAAATACGAGATCATGCTTTGGGAATACCCTCGATTTTCTCGTCAACGGTTGGTCGGATCCCAATTCTGTCGCTTCTGACGCGTTCCTCGCGTCATTTTACGTTGGAAATAGTCATGAGAAATGCACAGACATGTTTCTGGAGTCCAAAAAACACGAGATCAGGTTTTGCTAATGCCCGCGATTTTCTCGTCAACGGTTGGTCGGATCCCAATTCTGTCGCTTCTAACGCGTTCGCCGCGTCATTTTACGTTGGAAATAGTCATGAGAAATGCACAGACAATGTTTCTGGAGTCCAAAAAACACGAGATCAGGTTTTGGTAATGCCCGCGATTTTCTCGTCAACGGTTGGTCGGATCCCAATTCTGTCGCTTCTAACGCGTTCCTCGCGTCATTTTACGTTGGAAATAGTCATGAGAAATGCACAGACACGTTTCTGGAGTCGAAAAAATACGAGATCATGCTTTGGGAATATCCTCGATTTTCTCGTCAACGGTTGGTCGGATCCCAATTCTGTCGCTTCTGACGCGTTCCTCACGTCATTTTACGTTGGAAATAGTCATGAGAAATGCACAGACATGTTTCTGGAGTCCAAAAAACACGAGATCAGGTTTTGCTAATGCCCGCGATTTTCTCGTCAACGGTTGGTCGGATCCCAATTCTGTCGCTTCTAACGCGTTCCTCGCGTCATTTTACGTTGGAAATAGTCATGAGAAATGCACAAACAATGTTTCTGGAGTCCAAAAAACACGAGATTCAGGTTTTGGGAATGCCCGCGATTTTCTCGTTAACGGTTGGTCGGATCCCAATTCTGTCGCTTCTAACGCGTTCCTCGCGTCATTTTACGTTGGAAATAGTCATGAGAAATGCACAGACACGTTTCTGGAGTCGAAAAAATACGAGATCATGCTTTGGGAATATCCTCGATTTTCTCGTCAACGGTTGGTCGGATCCCAATTCTGTCGCTTCTGACGCGTTCCTCACGTCATTTTACGTTGGAAATAGTCATGAGAAATGCACAGACATGTTTCTGGAGTCCAAAAAACACGAGATCAGGTTTTGCTAATGCCCGCGATTTTCTCGTCAACGGTTGGTCGGATCCCAATTCTGTCGCTTCTAACGCGTTCCTCGCGTCATTTTACGTTGGAAATAGTCATGAGAAATGCACAAACAATGTTTCTGGAGTCCAAAAAACACGAGATTCAGGTTTTGGGAATGCCCGCGATTTTCTCGTTAACGGTTGGTCGGATCCCAATTCTGTCGCTTCTAACGCGTTCCTCGCGTCATTTTAAGTCGGAATTAGTCATCAGAAATGCACAGACACGCTTCTGGAGTCGAAAAAACACGAGATCATGCTTTGGGAATAACCTTGATTTTGTCGTCAACGGTTGGTGGGATCCCAATTCTGTCGCTTCTAACGCGTTCCTCCAGTCATTTTAAGTCGGAATTAGTCATCAGAAATGCACAGACACGTTTCTGGAGTCGAAAAAACACGAGATCATGCTTTGGGAATAACCTCGATTTTGTCGTCAACGGTTGGTCGGATCCCAATTCTGTCGCTTCTAACGCGTTCCTCGCGTCATTTTACGTTGGAAATAGTCATGAGAAATTCACAGACACGTTTCTGGAGTCCAAAAAACACGAGATTCAGGTTTTGGGAATGCCCGCGATTTTGTCGTCAACGGTTGGTGGGATCCCAATTCTGTCGCTTCTAACGCGTTCCTCCGGTCATTTTAAGTCGGAATTAGTCATCAGAAATGCACAGACACGTTTCTGGAGTCGAAAAAATATGAGATCATGCTTTGGGAATATCCTCGATTTTGTCGTCAACGGTTAGTCGGATCCCAATTCTGTCGCTTCTAACGCATTCCTCGCGTCATTTTACTTTGGAAATAGTCATGAGAAATGCACAGACACGTTTCTGGAGTCCAAAAAACACGAGATTAATGTTTTGGGAATGCCCGCGATTTTCTCGTTAACGGTTGGTCGGATCCCAATTCTGTCGCTTCTAACGCGTTCCTCGCGTCATTTTACGTTGGAAATAGTCATGAGAAATGCACAGACAATGTTTCTGGAGTCCAAAAAAACACGAGATTCAGGTTTTGGGAATGCCCGCGATTTTCTCGTTAACGGTTGGTCGGATCCCAATTCTGTCGCTTCTAACGCGTTCCTCGCGTCATTTTAAGTCGGAATTAGCCATCAGAAATGCACAGACACGTTTCTGGAGTCGAAAAAATATGAGATCATGCTTTGGGAATACCCTCGATTTTGTCGTCAACGGTTGGTCGGATCCCAATTCTGTCGCTTCTAACGCATTCCTCGCGTCATTTTACTTTGGAAATAGTCATGAGAAATGCACAGACACGGTTCTGGAGTCGAAAAAACACGAGATCATGCTTTGGGAATAACCTCGATTTTGTCGTCAACGGTTGGTCGGATCTCAAATCTGTCGCTTCTAACGCGTTCCTCGCGTCATTTTACGTTGGAAATAGTCATGAGAAATTCACAGACACGTTTCTGGAGTCCAAAAAACACGAGATTCAGGTTTTGGGAATGCCCGCGATTTTCTCGCTAACGGTTGGTCGGATTCCAATTCTGTCGCTTCTAACACGTTCCTCCGGTCATTTTAAGTCGGAATTAGTCATGACAAATGCACAGACACGTTTCTGGAGTCGAAAAAATATGAGATCATGCTTTGGGAATATCCTCGATTTTGTCGTCAACGGTTGGTCGGATCCCAATTCTGTCGCTTCTAACGCGTTCCTCGCGTCATTTTACGTTGCAAATAGTCATGAGAAATGCACAGACACGTTTCTGGAGTCGAAAAAATACGAGATCGTGCTTTGGGAATACCCTCGATTTTGTCGTCAACGGTTGGTCGGATTCCAATTCTGTCGCTTCTAACGCGTTCCTCCGGTCATTTTAAGTCGGAATTAGTCATCAGAAATGCACAGACACGTTTCTGGAGTCGAAAAAACACGTGATCATGCTTTGGGAATAACCTCGATTTTGTGGTCAACGGTTGGTCGGATCCCAAAACTGTCGCTTCTAACGCGTTCCTCCGGTCATTTTAAGTCGGAATTAGTCATCAGAAATGCACAGACACGTTTCTGGAGTCGAAAAAACACGAGATCATGCTTTGGGAATAACCTCGATTTTCTCGTCAACGGTTGGTCGGATCCCAATTCTGTCGCTTCTGACGCGTTCCCCGCGTCATTTTACGTTGGAAATAGTCATGAGAAATGCACAGACATGTTTCTGGAGTCCAAAAAACACGAGATCAGGTTTTGCTAATGCCCGCGATTTTCTCGTCAACCGTTGGTCGGATCCCAATTCTGTCGCTTCTAACGCGTTCCTCGCGTCATTTTACATTGGAAATAGTCATGAGAAATGCACAGACAATGTTTCTGGAGTCCAAAAAACACGAGATCAGGTTTTGGTAATGCCTGCGATTTTCTCGTCAACGGTTGGTCGGATCGAGTGAGTCTCCTTTGCGCACGTTCCACTTTGGACACGGGCCTTTTTTGGAACTTGCGCACATGGAAACAGCGCACGTTGCACATTGCCCACATTGGAAACTGCGCACATTGGACATTGCCCACATTGGAAACTGCGCACATTGGACATTGCCCACATTGGAAACAGCGCACATTGGACATTGCCCACATAAGATATCGTTACAAGTGGAAACTGCGCACAGTGTATAGAGGACACAGTGGACTTTTCCCACATGGAAAGTGGAAGTTGGCCACTAAATACTGTGTAGACATTTCTACAAGAATCATACGTAGAATTTAGCCATTGTCAATTAACAATTATCGGAAAATTCTGCGGTTGAAATGTTTCTGGGCTAAAGATGGACGTCCGTTCATTTAATTGATTATGTATTGCCACATGCTAATTACAACAGCAAGATATTTTGTTGCATTGTATTTACTAGTGGTAGATATCCTTATCAATTATGGTTCACGAAAATATCATTCCTAGATTTTATGAGTGTATCTGATATTTTATTTTCAATTTTAGCTCACCTTACTTGCTCACCTTACTAGCTCACCTTACCCATTCCGGGGGGGCATGCTAAGTTTGGTCTCAATAAGAACCACAAACCAACCCTAGTCCGGGGGGGGGGGGGGGCATGCTCGTTTCGCTCGCCAAACCTAAAAAAACCCTGAATATTATATACTTAACTATTATGTACTTATATTAAATAAAAATGGTTGTTAATAAATTAAAACCCATAACCACCCGTTGTTTATATTTATTTAATCACAGTCATATAAGCAATCACTTTTTTCACGATAAACAACTTTGGTGTTTCTTACAAATCATTAATTATTTCACTGTTATTTATTGCTTTTCAATTAAATGTGTTCTGAGAATACATACTGTCGCAATGTACACATCTTTTTCATCTAGTGTGTCCAAATTCCATTATTCGCGTTATCCTGTGTGTCCTGTTTTTTCTGGGATGTGTACAACTTCCACCGTCGATGTGTCCTGCTTCCACTGGAGTAAATTTCCAACGTGCGCAAATTCCAATGTGTCCAATATCCAATGTGTCCTGATTCTACTGGAGTCAACTTCCAACGTGCGCAAATTCCACCGTGTCCAATAATCCACGTGTGCGCAAGATGGAACGTGCGCAATGTGGACACTCCCGTCGGATCCCAATTCTGTCGCTTCTAACGCGTTCCTCGCGTCATTTTACGTTGGAAATAATCATGAGAAATGCACAGACACGTTTCTGGAGTCGAAAAAATACGAGATCATGCTTTAGGAATATCCTCGATTTTGTCGTCAACGGTTGGTCGGATTCCAATTCTGTCGCTTCTAACGCGTTCCTCCGGTCATTTTAAGTCGGAATTAGTCATCAAAAATGCACAGACACGTTTCTGGAGTCGAAAAAACACGAGATCATGCTTTGGGAATAACCTCGATTTTGTGGTCAACGGTTGGTCGGATCCCAAATCTGTCGCTTCTAACGCGTTCCTCCGGTCATTTTAAGTCGGAATTAGTCGTCAGAAATGCACAGACACGTTTCTGGAGTCGAACAAACACGAGATCATGCTTTGGGAATAACCTCGATTTTGTGGTCAACGGTTGGTCGGATCCCAAATCTGTCGCTTCTATCGCGTTCCTCGCGTCATTTTACGTTGGAAATAGTCATGAGAAATTCACAGACACGTTTCTGGAGTCCAAAAAACACGAGATCATGTTTTGGGAATACCCTCGATTTTCTAGTGAACGGTTGGTCGGATCCCAATTCTGTCGCGTCTAACGCGTTCCTCGCGTCATTTTACGTTGGAAATAATCATGAGAAATGCACAGACACGTTTCTGGAGTCGAAAAAATACGACATCATGCTGTGGGAATATCCTCGATTTTGTCGTCAACGGTTGGTCGGATCCCAATTCTGTCGCTTCTAACGCGTTCCTCCGGTCATTTTAAGTCGGAATTAGTCATCAGAAATGCACAGACACGTTTCTGGAGTCGAAAAAACACGAGATCATGCTTTGGGAATAACCTCGATTTTGTCGTCAACGGTTGGTCGGATCCCAATTCTGTCGCTTCTAACGCGTTCCTCGCGTCATTTTACGTTGGAAATAGTCATGAGAAATTCACAGACACGTTTCTGGAGTCGAAAAAATACGAGATCATGCTTTGGGAATACCCTCGATTTTCTCGTCAACGGTTGGTCGGATCCCAATTCTGTCGCTTCTGACGCGTTCCTCGCGTCATTTTACGTTGGAAATAGTCATGAGAAATGCACAGACATGTTTCTGGAGTCCAAAAAACACGAGATCAGGTTTTGCTAATGCCCGCGATTTTCTCGTCAACGGTTGGTCGGATCCCAATTCTGTCGCTTCTAACGCGTTCCTCGCGTCATTTTACGTTGGAAATAGTCATGAGAAATGCACAGACAATGTTTCTGGAGTCCAAAAAACACGAGATCAGGTTTTGGTAATGCCCGCGATTTTCTCGTCAACGGTTGGTCGGATCCCAATTCTGTCGCTTCTAACGCGTTCCTCGCGTCATTTTACGTTGGAAATAGTCATGAGAAATGCACAGACATGTTTCTGGAGTCCAAAAAACACGAGATTCATGTTTTGGGAATGCCCGCGATTTTCTCGTTAACGGTTGGTCGGATCCCAATTCTGTCGCTTCTAACGCGTTCCTCGCGTCATTTTACGTTGGAAATAATCATGAGAAATGCACAGACACGTTTCTGGAGTCGAAAAAATACGAGATCATGCTTTGGGAATAACCTCGATTTTGTCGTCAACGGTTGGTGGGATCCCAATTCTGTCGCTTCTAACGCGTTCCTCCGGTCATTTTAAGTCGGAATTAGTCATCAGAAATGCACAGACACGTTTCTGGAGTCGAAAAAACACGAGATCATGCTTTGGGAATAACCTCGATTTTGTCGTTAACGGTTGGTCGGATCCCAATTCTGTCGCTTCTAACGCATTCCTCGCGTCATTTTACTTTGGAAATAGTCATGAGAAATGCACAGACACGGTTCTGGAGTCGAAAAAACACGAGATCATGCTTTGGGAATAACCTCGATTTTGTCGTCAACGGTTGGTCGGATCCCAATTCTGTCGCTTCTAACGCGTTCCTCGCGTCATTTTACGTTGGAAATAGTCATGAGAAATTCACAGACACGTTTCTGGAGTCGAAAAAATACGAGATCATGCTTTGGGAATACCCTCGATTTTCTCGTCAACGGTTGGTCGGATCCCAATTCTGTCGCTTTTGACGCGTTCCTCGCGTCATTTTACGTTGGAAATAGTCATGAGAAATGCACAGACATGTTTCTGGAGTCCAAAAAACACGAGATCAGGTTTTGCTAATGCCCGCGATTTTCTCGTCAACGGTTGGTCGGATCCCAATTCTGTCGCTTCTAACGCGTTCGCCGCGTCATTTTACGTTGGAAATAGTCATGAGAAATGCACAGACAATGTTTCTGGAGTCCAAAAAACACGAGATCAGGTTTTGGTAATGCCCGCGATTTTCTCGTCAACGGTTGGTCGGATCCCAATTCTGTCGCTTCTAACGCGTTCCTCGCGTCATTTTACGTTGGAAATAGTCATGAGAAATGCACAGACACGTTTCTGGAGTCGAAAAAATACGAGATCATGCTTTGGGAATATCCTCGATTTTCTCGTCAACGGTTGGTCGGATCCCAATTCTGTCGCTTCTGACGCGTTCCTCACGTCATTTTACGTTGGAAATAGTCATGAGAAATGCACAGACATGTTTCTGGAGTCCAAAAAACACGAGATCAGGTTTTGCTAATGCCCGCGATTTTCTCGTCAACGGTTGGTCGGATCCCAATTCTGTCGCTTCTAACGCGTTCCTCGCGTCATTTTACGTTGGAAATAGTCATGAGAAATGCACAAACAATGTTTCTGGAGTCCAAAAAACACGAGATTCAGGTTTTGGGAATGCCCGCGATTTTCTCGTTAACGGTTGGTCGGATCCCAATTCTGTCGCTTCTAACGCGTTCCTCGCGTCATTTTAAGTCGGAATTAGTCATCAGAAATGCACAGACACGCTTCTGGAGTCGAAAAAACACGAGATCATGCTTTGGGAATAACCTTGATTTTGTCGTCAACGGTTGGTGGGATCCCAATTCTGTCGCTTCTAACGCGTTCCTCCAGTCATTTTAAGTCGGAATTAGTCATCAGAAATGCACAGACACGTTTCTGGAGTCGAAAAAACACGAGATCATGCTTTGGGAATAACCTCGATTTTGTCGTCAACGGTTGGTCGGATCCCAATTCTGTCGCTTCTAACGCGTTCCTCGCGTCATTTTACGTTGGAAATAGTCATGAGAAATTCACAGACACGTTTCTGGAGTCCAAAAAACACGAGATTCAGGTTTTGGGAATGCCCGCGATTTTGTCGTCAACGGTTGGTGGGATCCCAATTCTGTCGCTTCTAACGCGTTCCTCCGGTCATTTTAAGTCGGAATTAGTCATCAGAAATGCACAGACACGTTTCTGGAGTCGAAAAAATATGAGATCATGCTTTGGGAATATCCTCGATTTTGTCGTCAACGGTTAGTCGGATCCCAATTCTGTCGCTTCTAACGCATTCCTCGCGTCATTTTACTTTGGAAATAGTCATGAGAAATGCACAGACACGTTTCTGGAGTCGAAAAAATATGAGATCATGCTTTGGGAATATCCTCGATTTTGTCGTCAACGGTTAGTCGGATCCCAATTCTGTCGCTTCTAACGCATTCCTCGCGTCATTTTACTTTGGAAATAGTCATGAGAAATGCACAGACACGTTTCTGGAGTCCAAAAAACACGAGATTAATGTTTTGGGAATGCCCGCGATTTTCTCGTTAACGGTTGGTCGGATCCCAATTCTGTCGCTTCTAACGCGTTCCTCGCGTCATTTTACGTTGGAAATAGTCATGAGAAATGCACAGACAATGTTTCTGGAGTCCAAAAAAACACGAGATTCAGGTTTTGGGAATGCCCGCGATTTTCTCGTTAACGGTTGGTCGGATCCCAATTCTGTCGCTTCTAACGCGTTCCTCGCGTCATTTTAAGTCGGAATTAGCCATCAGAAATGCACAGACACGTTTCTGGAGTCGAAAAAATATGAGATCATGCTTTGGGAATACCCTCGATTTTGTCGTCAACGGTTGGTCGGATCCCAATTCTGTCGCTTCTAACGCATTCCTCGCGTCATTTTACTTTGGAAATAGTCATGAGAAATGCACAGACACGGTTCTGGAGTCGAAAAAACACGAGATCATGCTTTGGGAATAACCTCGATTTTGTCGTCAACGGTTGGTCGGATCTCAAATCTGTCGCTTCTAACGCGTTCCTCGCGTCATTTTACGTTGGAAATAGTCATGAGAAATTCACAGACACGTTTCTGGAGTCCAAAAAACACGAGATTCAGGTTTTGGGAATGCCCGCGATTTTCTCGCTAACGGTTGGTCGGATTCCAATTCTGTCGCTTCTAACACGTTCCTCCGGTCATTTTAAGTCGGAATTAGTCATGACAAATGCACAGACACGTTTCTGGAGTCGAAAAAATATGAGATCATGCTTTGGGAATATCCTCGATTTTGTCGTCAACGGTTGGTCGGATCCCAATTCTGTCGCTTCTAACGCGTTCCTCGCGTCATTTTACGTTGCAAATAGTCATCAGAAATGCACAGACACGTTTCTGGAGTCGAAAAAACACGAGATCATGCTTTGGGAATAACCTCGATTTTGTGGTCAACGGTTGGTCGGATCCCAAAACTGTCGCTTCTAACGCGTTCCTCCGGTCATTTTAAGTCGGAATTAGTCATCAGAAATGCACAGACACGTTTCTGGAGTCGAAAAAACACGAGATCATGCTTTGGGAATAACCTCGATTTTCTCGTCAACGGTTGGTCGGATCCCAATTCTGTCGCTTCTGACGCGTTCCTCGCGTCATTTTACGTTGGAAATAGTCATGAGAAATGCACAGACATGTTTCTGGAGTCCAAAAAACACGAGATCAGGTTTTGCTAATGCCCGCGATTTTCTCGTCAACGGTTGGTCGGATCCCAATTCTGTCGCTTCTAACGCGTTCCTCGCGTCATTTTACATTGGAAATAGTCATGAGAAATGCACAGACAATGTTTCTGGAGTCCAAAAAACACGAGATCAGGTTTTGGTAATGCCTGCGATTTTCTCGTCAACGGTTGGTCGGATCCCAATTCTGTCGCTTCTAACGCGTTCCTCGCGTCATTTTACGTTGGAAATAATCATGAGAAATGCACAGACACGTTTCTGGAGTCGAAAAAATACGAGATCATGCTTTAGGAATATCCTCGATTTTGTCGTCAACGGTTGGTCGGATTCCAATTCTGTCGCTTCTAACGCGTTCCTCCGGTCATTTTAAGTCGGAATTAGTCATCAAAAATGCACAGACACGTTTCTGGAGTCGAAAAAACACGAGATCATGCTTTGGGAATAACCTCGATTTTGTGGTCAACGGTTGGTCGGATCCCAAATCTGTCGCTTCTAACGCGTTCCTCCGGTCATTTTAAGTCGGAATTAGTCATCAGAAATGCACAGACACGTTTCTGGAGTCGAAAAAACACGAGATCATGCTTTGGGAATAACCTCGATTTTGTGGTCAACGGTTGGTCGGATCCCAAATCTGTCGCTTCTATCGCGTTCCTCGCGTCATTTTACGTTGGAAATAGTCATGAGAAATTCACAGACACGTTTCTGGAGTCCAAAAAACACGAGATCATGTTTTGGGAATACCCTCGATTTTCTAGTGAACGGTTGGTCGGATCCCAATTCTGTCGCGTCTAACGCGTTCCTCGCGTCATTTTACGTTGGAAATAATCATGAGAAATGCACAGACACGTTTCTGGAGTCGAAAAAATACGACATCATGCTGTGGGAATATCCTCGATTTTGTCGTCAACGGTTGGTCGGATCCCAATTCTGTCGCTTCTAACGCGTTCCTCCGGTCATTTTAAGTCGGAATTAGTCATCAGAAATGCACAGACACGTTTCTGGAGTCGAAAAAATATGAGATCATGCTTTGGGAATATCCTCGATTTTGTGGTCAACGGGTGGTCGGATCCCAAATCTGTCGCTTCTGACGCGTTCCTCGCGTCATTTTACGTTGGAAATAGTCATGAGAAATGCACAGACATGTTTCTGGAGTCCAAAAAACACGAGATCAGGTTTTGCTAATGCCCGCGATTTTCTCGTCAACGGTTGGTCGGATCCCAATTCTGTCGCTTCTAACGCGTTCCTCGCGTCATTTTACGTTGGAAATAGTCATGAGAAATGCACAGACACGTTTCTGGAGTCGAAAAAATACGAGATCGTGCTTTGGGAATACCCTCGATTTTCTCGTCAACGGTTGGTCGGATCCCAATTCTGTCGCTTCAGACGCGTTCCTCGCGTCATTTTACGTTGGAAATAGTCATGAGAAATGCACAGACATGTTTCTGGAGTCCAAAAAACACGAGATCAGGTTTTGCTAATGCCCGCGATTTTCTCGTCAACGGTTGGTCGGATCCCAATTCTGTCGCTTCTAACGCGTTCCTCGCGTCATTTTACGTTGGAAATAGTCATGAGAAATGCACAGACAATGTTTCTGGAGTCCAAAAAACACGAGATCAGGTTTTGGTAATGCCCGCGATTTTCTCGTCAACGGTTGGTCGGATCCCAATTCTGTCGCTTCTGACGCGTTCCTCGCGTCATTTTACGTTGGAAATAGTCATGAGAAATGCACAGACATGTTTCTGGAGTCCAAAAAACACGAGATCAGGTTTTGCTAATGCCCGCGATTTTCTCGTCAACGGTTGGTCGGATCCCAATTCTGTCGCTTCTAACGCGTTCCTCGCGTCATTTTACATTGGAAATAGTCATGAGAAATGCACAGACAATGTTTCTGGAGTCCAAAAAACACGAGATCAG
Source organism: Crossocerus cetratus (assembly GCA_963675795.1). NCBI lineage: Eukaryota > Metazoa > Arthropoda > Insecta > Hymenoptera > Crabronidae > Crossocerus > Crossocerus cetratus. Next base: position 7,973,039 of record OY776671.1, read on the forward strand.
GTTTTGGTAATGCCTGCGATTTTCTCGTCAACGGTTGGTCGGATCCCAATTCTGTCGCTTCTAACGCGTTCCTCGCGTCATTTTACGTTGGAAATAATCATGAGAAATGCACAGACACGTTTCTGGAGTCGAAAAAATACGAGATCATGCTTTAGGAATATCCTCGATTTTGTCGTCAACGGTTGGTCGGATTCCAATTCTGTCGCTTCTAACGCGTTCCTCCGGTCATTTTAAGTCGGAATTAGTCATCAGAAATGCACAGACACATTTCTGGAGTCGAAAAAACACGAGATCATGCTTTGGGAATAACCTCGATTTTGTGGTCAACGGTTGGTCGGATCCCAAATCTGTCGCTTCTAACGCGTTCCTCCGGTCATTTTAAGTCGGAATTAGTCATCAGAAATGCACAGACACGTTTCTGGAGTCGAAAAAACACGAGATCATGCTTTGGGAATAACCTCGATTTTGTGGTCAACGGTTGGTCGGATCCCAAATCTGTCGCTTCTATCGCGTTCCTCGCGTCATTTTACGTTGGAAATAGTCGTGAGAAATTCACAGACACGTTTCTGGAGTCCAAAAAACACGAGATCATGTTTTGGGAATACCCTCGATTTTCTAGTGAACGGTTGGTCGGATCCCAATTCTGTCGCGTCTAACGCGTTCCTCGCGTTATTTTACGTTGGAAATAATCATGAGAAATGCACAGACACGTTTCTGGAGTCGAAAAAATACGACATCATGCTGTGGGAATATCCTCGATTTTGTCGTCAACGGTTGGTCGGATCCCAATTCTGTCGCTTCTAACGCGTTCCTCCGGTCATTTTAAGTCGGAATTAGTCATCAGAAATGCACAGACACGTTTCTGGAGTCGAAAAAATATGAGATCATGCTTTGGGAATATCCTCGATTTTGTGGTCAACGGGTGGTCGGATCCCAAATCTGTCGCTTCTGACGCGTTCCTCGCGTCATTTTACGTTGGAAATAGTCATGAGAAATGCACAGACATGTTTCTGGAGTCCGAAAAACACGAGATCAGGTTTTGCTAATGCCCGCGATTTTCTCGTCAACGGTTGGTCGGATCCCAATTCTGTCGCTTCTAACGCGTTCGCCGCGTCATTTTACGTTGGAAATAGTCATGAGAAATGCACAGACAATGTTTCTGGAGTCCAAAAATCACGAGATCAGGTTTTGGTAATGCCCGCGATTTTCTCGTCAACGGTTGGTCGGATCCCAATTCTGTCGCTTCTAACGCGTTCCTCGCGTCATTTTACGTTGGAAATAGTCATGAGAAATGCACAGACACGTTTTTGGAGTCGAAAAAATACGAGATCATGCTTTGGGAATATCCTCGATTTTCTCGTCAACGGTTGGTCGGATCCCAATTCTGTCGCTTCTGACGCGTTCCTCACGTCATTTTACGTTGGAAATAGTCATGAGAAATGCACAGACATGTTTCTGGAGTCCAAAAAACACGAGATCAGGTTTTGCTAATGCCCGCGATTTTCTCGTCAACGGTTGGTCGGATCCCAATTCTGTCGCTTCTAACGCGTTCCTCGCGTCATTTTACGTTGGAAATAGTCATGAGAAATGCACAAACAATGTTTCTGGAGTCCAAAAAACACGAGATTCAGGTTTTGGGAATGCCCGCGATTTTCTCGTTAACGGTTGGTCGGATCCCAATTCTGTCGCTTCTAACGCGTTCCTCGCGTCATTTTAAGTCGGAATTAGTCATCAGAAATGCACAGACACGCTTCTGGAGTCGAAAAAACACGAGATCATGCTTTGGGAATAACCTTGATTTTGTCGTCAACGGTTGGTGGGATCCCAATTCTGTCGCTTCTAACGCGTTCCTCCAGTCATTTTAAGTCGGAATTAGTCATCAGAAATTCACAGACACGTTTCTGGAGTCCAAAAAACACGAGATCATGTTTTGGGAATACCCTCGATTTTCTAGTGAACGGTTGGTCGGATCCCAATTCTGTCGCGTCTAACGCGTTCCTCGCGTCATTTTACGTTGGAAATAATCATGAGAAATTCACAGACACGTTTCTGGAGTCCAAAAAACACGAGATCATGCTTTGGGAATAACCTTGATTTTGTCGTCAACGGTTGGTGGGATCCCAATTCTGTCGCTTCTAACGCGTTCCTCCAGTCATTTTAAGTCGGAATTAGTCATCAGAAATGCACAGACACGTTTCTGGAGTCGAAAAAACACGAGATCATGCTTTGGGAATAACCTCGATTTTGTCGTCAACGGTTGGTCGGATCCCAATTCTGTCGCTTCTAACGCGTTCCTCGCGTCATTTTACGTTGGAAATAGTCATGAGAAATTCACAGACACATTTCTGGAGTCCAAAAAACACGAGATTCAGGTTTTGGGAATGCCCGCGATTTTGTCGTCAACGGTTGGTGGGATCCCAATTCTGTCGCTTCTAACGCGTTCCTCCGGCCATTTTAAGTCGGAATTAGTCATCAGAAATGCACAGACCCGTTTCTGGAGTCGAAAAAACACGAGATCATGCTTTGGGAATAACCTCGATTTTGTCGTCAACGGTTGGTCGGATTCCAATTCTGTCGCTTCTAACGCGTTCCTCCGGTCATTTTAAGTCGGAATTAGTCATCAGAAATGCACAGACACGTTTCTGGAGTCGAAAAAATATGAGATCATGCTTTGGGAATATCCTCGATTTTGTCGTCAACGGTTAGTCGGATCCCAATTCTGTCTCTTCTAACGCATTCCTCGCGTCATTTTACTTTGGAAATAGTCATGAGAAATGCACAGACACGTTTCTGGAGTCGAAAAAATATGAGATCATGCTTTGGGAATATCCTCGATTTTGTCGTCAACGGTTAGTCGGATCCCAATTCTGTCGCTTCTAACGCATTCCTCGCGTCATTTTACTTTGGAAATAGTCATGAGAAATGCACAGACACGTTTCTGGAGTCCAAAAAACACGAGATTCATGTTTTGGGAATGCCCGCGATTTTCTCGTTAACGGTTGGTCGGATCCCAATTCTGTCGCTTCTAACGCGTTCCTCGCGTCATTTTACGTTGGAAATAGTCATGAGAAATGCACAGACAATGTTTCTGGAGTCCAAAAAAACACGAGATTCAGGTTTTGGGAATGCCCGCGATTTTCTCGTTAACGGTTGGTCGGATCCCAATTCTGTCGCTTCTAACGCGTTCCTCCGGTCATTTTAAGTCGGAATTAGTCATCAGAAATGCACAGACACGTTTCTGGAGTCGAAAAAATACGAGATCATGCTTTGGGAATAACCTCGATTTTGTCGTCAACGGTTGGTGGGATCCCAATTCTGTCGCTTCTAACGCGTTCCTCCGGTCATTTTAAGTCGGAATTAGTCATCAGAAATGCACAGACACGTTTCTGGAGTCGAAAAAACACGAGATCATGCTTTGGGAATGCCCGCGATTTTGTCGTCAACGGTTGGTGGGATCCCAATTCTGTCGCTTCTAACGCGTTCCTCCGGCCATTTTAAGTCGGAAATAGTCATCAGAAATGCACAGACCCGTTTCTGGAGTCGAAAAAACACGAGATCATGCTTTGGGAATAACCTCGATTTTCTCGTCAACGGTTGGTCGGATCCCAATTCTGTCGCTTCTGACGCGTTCCTCACGTCATTTTACGTTGGAAATAGTCATGAGAAATGCACAGACATGTTTCTGGAGTCCAAAAAACACGAGATCAGGTTTTGCTAATGCCCGCGATTTTCTCGTCAACGGTTGGTCGGACCCCAATTCTGTCGCTTCTAACGCGTTCCTCGCGTCATTTTACGTTGGAAATAGTCATGAGAAATGCACAAACAATGTTTCTGGAGTCCAAAAAACACGAGATTCAGGTTTTGGGAATGCCCGCGATTTTCTCGTTAACGGTTGGTCGGATCCCAATTCTGTCGCTTCTAACGCGTTCCTCGCGTCATTTTACGTTGGAAATAGTCATGAGAAATGCACAGACACGCTTCTGGAGTCGAAAAAACACGAGATCATGCTTTGGGAATAACCTTGATTTTGTCGTCAACGGTTGGTGGGATCCCAATTCTGTCGCTTCTAACGCGTTCCTCCAGTCATTTTAAGTCGGAATTAGTCATCAGAAATGCACAGACACGTTTCTGGAGTCGAAAAAACACGAGATCATGCTTTGGGAATAACCTCGATTTTGTCGTCAACGGTTGGTCGGATCCCAATTCTGTCGCTTCTAACGCGTTCCTCGCGTCATTTTACGTTGGAAATAGTCATGAGAAATTCACAGACACGTTTCTGGAGTCCAAAAAACACGAGATTCAGGTTTTGGGAATGCCCGCGATTTTGTCGTCAACGGTTGGTGGGATCCCAATTCTGTCGCTTCTAACGCGTTCCTCCGGTCATTTTAAGTCGGAATTAGTCATCAGAAATGCACAGACACGTTTCTGGAGTCGAAAAAATATGAGATCATGCTTTGGGAATATCCTCGATTTTGTCGTCAACGGTTAGTCGGATCCCAATTCTGTCGCTTCTAACGCATTCCTCGCGTCATTTTACTTTGGAAATAGTCATGAGAAATGCACAGACACGTTTCTGGAGTCGAAAAAATATGAGATCATGCTTTGGGAATATCCTCGATTTTGTCGTCAACGGTTAGTCGGATCCCAATTCTGTCGCTTCTAACGCATTCCTCGCGTCATTTTACTTTGGAAATAGTCATGAGAAATGCACAGACACGTTTCTGGAGTCCAAAAAACACGAGATTAATGTTTTGGGAATGCCCGCGATTTTCTCGTTAACGGTTGGTCGGATCCCAATTCTGTCGCTTCTAACGCGTTCCTCGCGTCATTTTACGTTGGAAATAGTCATGAGAAATGCACAGACAATGTTTCTGGAGTCCAAAAAAACACGAGATTCAGGTTTTGGGAATGCCCGCGATTTTCTCGTTAACGGTTGGTCGGATCCCAATTCTGTCGCTTCTAACGCGTTCCTCGCGTCATTTGAAGTCGGAATTAGCCATCAGAAATGCACAGACACGTTTCTGGAGTCGAAAAAATATGAGATCATGCTTTGGGAATACCCTCGATTTTGTCGTCAACGGTTGGTCGGATCCCAATTCTGTCGCTTCTAACGCATTCCTCGCGTCATTTTACTTTGGAAATAGTCATGAGAAATGCACAGACACGTTTCTGGAGTCGAAAAAATACGAGATCATGCTTTGGGAATAACCTCGATTTTGTCGTCAACGGTTGGTGGGATCCCAATTCTGTCGCTTCTAACGCGTTCCTCCGGTCATTTTAAGTCGGAATTAGTCATCAGAAATGCACAGACACGTTTCTGGAGTCGAAAAAACACGAGATCATGCTTTGGGAATGCCCGCGATTTTGTCGTCAACGGTTGGTGGGATCCCAATTCTGTCGCTTCTAACGCGTTCCTCCGGCCATTTTAAGTCGGAATTAGTCATCAGAAATGCACAGACCCGTTTCTGGAGTCGAAAAAACACGAGATCATGCTTTGGGAATAACCTCGATTTTCTCGTCAACGGTTGGTCGGATCCCAATTCTGTCGCTTCTGACGCGTTCCTCACGTCATTTTACGTTGGAAATAGTCATGAGAAATGCACAGACATGTTTCTGGAGTCCAAAAAACACGAGATCAGGTTTTGCTAATGCCCGCGATTTTCTCGTCAACGGTTGGTCGGACCCCAATTCTGTCGCTTCTAACGCGTTCCTCGCGTCATTTTACGTTGGAAATAGTCATGAGAAATGCACAAACAATGTTTCTGGAGTCCAAAAAACACGAGATTCAGGTTTTGGGAATGCCCGCGATTTTCTCGTTAACGGTTGGTCGGATCCCAATTCTGTCGCTTCTAACGCGTTCCTCGCGTCATTTTACGTTGGAAATAGTCATGAGAAATGCACAGACACGCTTCTGGAGTCGAAAAAACACGAGATCATGCTTTGGGAATAACCTTGATTTTGTCGTCAACGGTTGGTGGGATCCCAATTCTGTCGCTTCTAACGCGTTCCTCCAGTCATTTTAAGTCGGAATTAGTCATCAGAAATGCACAGACACGTTTCTGGAGTCGAAAAAACACGAGATCATGCTTTGGGAATAACCTCGATTTTGTCGTCAACGGTTGGTCGGATCCCAATTCTGTCGCTTCTAACGCGTTCCTCGCGTCATTTTACGTTGGAAATAGTCATGAGAAATTCACAGACACGTTTCTGGAGTCCAAAAAACACGAGATTCAGGTTTTGGGAATGCCCGCGATTTTGTCGTCAACGGTTGGTGGGATCCCAATTCTGTCGCTTCTAACGCGTTCCTCCGGTCATTTTAAGTCGGAATTAGTCATCAGAAATGCACAGACACGTTTCTGGAGTCGAAAAAATATGAGATCATGCTTTGGGAATATCCTCGATTTTGTCGTCAACGGTTAGTCGGATCCCAATTCTGTCGCTTCTAACGCATTCCTCGCGTCATTTTACTTTGGAAATAGTCATGAGAAATGCACAGACACGTTTCTGGAGTCCAAAAAACACGAGATTAATGTTTTGGGAATGCCCGCGATTTTCTCGTTAACGGTTGGTCGGATCCCAATTCTGTCGCTTCTAACGCGTTCCTCGCGTCATTTTACGTTGGAAATAGTCATGAGAAATGCACAGACAATGTTTCTGGAGTCCAAAAAAACACGAGATTCAGGTTTTGGGAATGCCCGCGATTTTCTCGTTAACGGTTGGTCGGATCCCAATTCTGTCGCTTCTAACGCGTTCCTCGCGTCATTTTAAGTCGGAATTAGCCATCAGAAATGCACAGACACGTTTCTGGAGTCGAAAAAATATGAGATCATGCTTTGGGAATAACCTCGATTTTGTCGTCAACGGTTGGTCGGATCTCAAATCTGTCGCTTCTAACGCGTTCCTCGCGTCATTTTACGTTGGAAATAGTCATGAGAAATTCACAGACACGTTTCTGGAGTCCAAAAAACACGAGATTCAGGTTTTGGGAATGCCCGCGATTTTCTCGCTAACGGTTGGTCGGATTCCAATTCTGTCGCTTCTAACACGTTCCTCCGGTCATTTTAAGTCGGAATTAGTCATGACAAATGCACAGACACGTTTCTGGAGTCGAAAAAATATGAGATCATGCTTTGGGAATATCCTCGATTTTGTCGTCAACGGTTGGTCGGATCCCAATTCTGTCGCTTCTAACGCGTTCCTCGCGTCATTTTACGTTGCAAATAGTCATGAGAAATGCACAGACATGTTTCTGGAGTCGAAAAAATACGAGATCGTGCTTTGGGAATACCCTCGATTTTGTCGTCAACGGTTGGCCGGATTCCAATTCTGTCGCTTCTAACGCGTTCCTCCGGTCATTTTAAGTCGGAATTAGTCATCAGAAATGCACAGACACGTTTCTGGAGTCGAAAAAACACGAGATCATGCTTTGGGAATAACCTCGATTTTGTGGTCAACGGTTGGTCGGATCCCAAAACTGTCGCTTCTAACGCGTTCCTCCGGTCATTTTAAGTCGGAATTAGTCATCAGAAATGCACAGACACGTTTCTGGAGTCGAAAAAACACGAGATCATGCTTTGGGAATAACCTCGATTTTGTGGTCAACGGTTGGTCGGATCCCAAATCTGTCGCTTCTATCGCGTTCCTCGCGTCATTTTACGTTGGAAATAGTCATGAGAAATTCACAGACACGTTTCTGGAGTCCAAAAAACACGAGATCATGTTTTGGGAATACCCTCGATTTTCTAGTGAACGGTTGGTCGGATCCCAATTCTGTCGCGTCTAACGCGTTCCTCGCGTCATTTTACGTTGGAAATAGTCATGAGAAATGCACAAACAATGTTTCTGGAGTCCAAAAAACACGAGATTCAGGTTTTGGGAATGCCCGCGATTTTCTCGTTAACGGTTGGTCGGATCCCAATTCTGTCGCTTCTGACGCGTTCCTCACGTCATTTTACGTTGGAAATAGTCATGAGAAATGCACAGACATGTTTCTGGAGTCCAAAAAACACGAGATCAGGTTTTGCTAATGCCCGCGATTTTCTCGTCAACGGTTGGTCGGATCCCAATTCTGTCGCTTCTAACGCGTTCCTCGCGTCATTTTACGTTGGAAATAGTCATGAGAAATGCACAAACAATGTTTCTGGAGTCCAAAAAACACGAGATTCAGGTTTTGGGAATGCCCGCGATTTTCTCGTTAACGGTTGGTCGGATCCCAATTCTGTCGCTTCTAACGCGTTCCTCGCGTCATTTTACGTTGGAAATAGTCATGAGAAATGCACAGACACGTTTCTGGAGTCGAAAAAATACGAGATCATGCTTTGGGAATATCCTCGATTTTCTCGTCAACGGTTGGTCGGATCCCAATTCTGTCGCTTCTGACGCGTTCCTCGCGTCATTTTACGTTGGAAATAGTCATGAGAAATGCACAGACATGTTTCTGGAGTCCAAAAAACACGAGATCAGGTTTTGCTAATGCCCGCGATTTTCTCGTCAACGGTTGGTCGGATCCCAATTCTGTCGCTTCTAACGCGTTCCTCGCGTCATTTTACGTTGGAAATAGTCATGAGAAATGCACAAACAATGTTTCTGGAGTCCAAAAAACACGAGATTCAGGTTTTGGGAATGCCCGCGATTTTCTCGTTAACGGTTGGTCGGATCCCAATTCTGTCGCTTCTAACGCGTTCCTCGCGTCATTTTAAGTCGGAATTAGTCATCAGAAATGCACAGACACGCTTCTGGAGTCGAAAAAACACGAGATCATGCTTTGGGAATAACCTTGATTTTGTCGTCAACGGTTGGTGGGATCCCAATTCTGTCGCTTCTAACGCGTTCCTCCAGTCATTTTAAGTCGGAATTAGTCATCAGAAATGCACAGACACGTTTCTGGAGTCGAAAAAACACGAGATCATGCTTTGGGAATAACCTCGATTTTGTCGTCAACGGTTGGTCGGATCCCAATTCTGTCGCTTCTAACGCGTTCCTCGCGTCATTTTACGTTGGAAATAGTCATGAGAAATTCACAGACACGTTTCTGGAGTCCAAAAAACACGAGATTCAGGTTTTGGGAATGCCCGCGATTTTGTCGTCAACAGTTGGTGGGATCCCAATTCTGTCGCTTCTAACGCGTTCCTCCGGTCATTTTAAGTCGGAATTAGTCATCAGAAATGCACAGACACGTTTCTGGAGTCGAAAAAATATGAGATCATGTTTTGGGAATATCCTCGATTTTGTCGTCAACGGTTAGTCGGATCCCAATTCTGTCGCTTCTAACGCATTCCTCGCGTCATTTTACTTTGGAAATAGTCATGAGAAATGCACAGACACGTTTCTGGAGTCGAAAAAATATGAGATCATGCTTTGGGAATATCCTCGATTTTGTCGTCAACGGTTAGTCGGATCCCAATTCTGTCGCTTCTAACGCATTCCTCGCGTCATTTTACTTTGGAAATAGTCATGAGAAATGCACAGACACGTTTCTGGAGTCCAAAAAACACGAGATTAATGTTTTGGGAATGCCCGCGATTTTCTCGTTAACGGTTGGTCGGATCCCAATTCTGTCGCTTCTAACGCGTTCCTCGCGTCATTTTACGTTGGAAATAGTCATGAGAAATGCACAGACAATGTTTCTGGAGTCCAAAAAAACACGAGATTCAGGTTTTGGGAATGTCCGCGATTTTCTCGTTAACGGTTGGTCGGATCCCAATTCTGTCGCTTCTAACGCGTTCCTCGCGTCATTTTAAGTCGGAATTAGCCATCAGAAATGCACAGACACGTTTCTGGAGTCGAAAAAATATGAGATCATGCTTTGGGAATACCCTCGATTTTGTCGTCAACGGTTGGTCGGATCCCAATTCTGTCGCTTCTAACGCATTCCTCGCGTCATTTTACTTTGGAAATAGTCATGAGAAATGCACAGACACGGTTCTGGAGTCGAAAAAACACGAGATCATGCTTTGGGAATAACCTCGATTTTGTCGTCAACGGTTGGTCGGATCTCAAATCTGTCGCTTCTAACGCGTTCCTCGCGTCATTTTACGTTGGAAATAGTCATGAGAAATTCACAGACACGTTTCTGGAGTCCAAAAAACACGAGATTCAGGTTTTGGGAATGCCCGCGATTTTCTCGCTAACGGTTGGTCGGATTCCAATTCTGTCGCTTCTAACACGTTCCTCCGGTCATTTTAAGTCGGAATTAGTCACGACAAATGCACAGACACGTTTCTGGAGTCGAAAAAATATGAGATCATGCTTTGGGAATAACCTCGATTTTGTGGTCAACGGTTGGTCGGATCCCAAAACTGTCGCTTCTAACGCGTTCCTCCGGTCATTTTAAGTCGGAATTAGTCATCAGAAATGCACAGACACGTTTCTGGAGTCGAAAAAACACGAGATCATGCTTTGGGAATAACCTCTATTTTGTGGTCAACGGTTGGTCGGATCCCAAATCTGTCGCTTCTATCGCGTTCCTCGCGTCATTTTACGTTGGAAATAGTCATGAGAAATTCACAGACACGTTTCTGGAGTCCAAAAAACACGAGATCATGTTTTGGGAATACCCTCGATTTTCTAGTGAACGGTTGGTCGGATCCCAATTCTGTCGCGTCTAACGCGTTCCTCGCGTCATTTTACGTTGGAAATAATCATGAGAAATGCACAGACACGTTTCTGGAGTCGAAAAAATACGACATCATGCTGTGGGAATATCCTCGATTTTGTCGTCAACGGTTGGTCGGATCCCAATTCTGTCGCTTCTAACGCGTTCCTCCGGTCATTTTAAGTCGGAATTAGTCATCAGAAATGCACAGACACGTTTCTGGAGTCGAAAAAATATGAGATCATGCTTTGGGAATATCCTCGATTTTGTGGTCAACGGGTGGTCGGATCCCAAATCTGTCGCTTCTGACGCGTTCCTCGCGTCATTTTACGTTGGAAATAGTCATGAGAAATGCACAGACATGTTTCTGGAGTCCAAAAAACACGAGATCAGGTTTTGCTAATGCCCGCGATTTTCTCGTCAACGGTTGGTCGGATCCCAATTCTGTCGCTTCTAACGCGTTCGCCGCGTCATTTTACGTTGGAAATAGTCATGAGAAATGCACAGACAATGTTTCTGGAGTCCAAAAATCACGAGATCAGGTTTTGGTAATGCCCGCGATTTTCTCGTCAACGGTTGGTCGGATCCCAATTCTGTCGCTTCTAACGCGTTCCTCGCGTCATTTTACGTTGGAAATAGTCATGAGAAATGCACAGACACGTTTTTGGAGTCGAAAAAATACGAGATCATGCTTTGGGAATATCCTCGATTTTCTCGTCAACGGTTGGTCGGATCCCAATTCTGTCGCTTCTGACGCGTTCCTCACGTCATTTTACGTTGGAAATAGTCATGAGAAATGCACAGACATGTTTCTGGAGTCCAAAAAACACGAGATTCAGGTTTTGGGAATGCCCGCGATTTTCTCGTTAACGGTTGGTCGGATCCCAATTCTGTCGCTTCTAACGCGTTCCTCGCGTCATTTTAAGTCGGAATTAGTCATCAGAAATGCACAGACACGCTTCTGGAGTCGAGAAAACACGAGATCATGCTTTGGGAATAACCTTGATTTTGTCGTCAACGGTTGGTGGGATCCCAATTCTGTCGCTTCTAACGCGTTCCTCCAGTCATTTTAAGTCGGAATTAATCATCAGAAATGCACAGACACGTTTCTGGAGTCGAAAAAACACGAGATCATGCTTTGGGAATAACCTCGATTTTGTCGTCAACGGTTGGTCGGATCCCAATTCTGTCGCTTCTAACGCGTTCCTCGCGTCATTTTACGTTGGAAATAGTCATGAGAAATTCACAGACACGTTTCTGGAGTCCAAAAAACACGAGATTCAGGTTTTGGGAATGCCCGCGATTTTGTCGTCAACGGTTGGTGGGATCCCAATTCTGTCGCTTCTAACGCGTTCCTCCGGCCATTTTAAGTCGGAATTAGTCATCAGAAATGCACAGACCCGTTTTTGGAGTCGAAAAAACACGAGATCATGCTTTGGGAATAACCTCGATTTTGTCGTCAACGGTTGGTCGGATTCCAATTCTGTCGCTTCTAACGCGTTCCTCCGGTCATTTTAAGTCGGAATTAGTCATCAGAAATGCACAGACACGTTTCTGGAGTCGAAAAAATATGAGATCATGCTTTGGGAATATTCTCGATTTTGTCGTCAACGGTTAGTCGGATCCCAATTCTGTCTCTTCTAACGCATTCCTCGCGTCATTTTACTTTGGAAATAGTCATGAGAAATGCACAGACACGTTTCTGGAGTCGAAAAAATATGAGATCATGCTTTGGGAATATCCTCGATTTTGTCGTCAACGGTTAGTCGGATCCCAATTCTGTCGCTTCTAACGCATTCCTCGCGTCATTTTACTTTGGAAATAGTCATGAGAAATGCACAGACACGTTTCTGGAGTCCAAAAAACACGAGATTCATGTTTTGGGAATGCCCGCGATTTTCTCGTTAACGGTTGGTCGGATCCCAATTCTGTCGCTTCTAACGCGTTCCTCGCGTCATTTTAAGTCGGAATTAGTCATCAGAAATGCACAGACACGCTTCTGGAGTCGAAAAAACACGAGATCATGCTTTGGGAATAACCTTGATTTTGTCGTCAACGGTTGGTGGGATCCCAATTCTGTCGCTTCTAACGCGTTCCTCCAGTCATTTTAAGTCGGAATTAGTCATCAGAAATGCACAGACACGTTTCTGGAGTCGAAAAAACACGAGATCATGCTTTGGGAATAACCTCGATTTTGTCGTCAACGGTTGGTCGGATCCCAATTCTGTCGCTTCTAACGCGTTCCTCGCGTCATTTTACGTTGGAAATAGTCATGAGAAATTCACAGACACGTTTCTGGAGTCCAAAAAACACGAGATTCAGGTTTTGGGAATGCCCGCGATTTTGTCGTCAACGGTTGGTGGGATCCCAATTCTGTCGCTTCTAACGCGTTCCTCCGGCCATTTTAAGTCGGAATTAGTCATCAGAAATGCACAGACCCGTTTCTGGAGTCGAAAAAACACGAGATCATGCTTTGGGAATAACCTCGATTTTGTCGTCAACGGTTGGTCGGATTCCAATTCTGTCGCTTCTAACGCGTTCCTCCGGTCATTTTAAGTCGGAATTAGTCATCAGAAATGCACAGACACGTTTCTGGAGTCGAAAAAATATGAGATCATGCTTTGGGAATATCCTCGATTTTGTCGTCAACTGTTAGTCGGATCCCAATTCTGTCTCTTCTAACGCATTCCTCGCGTCATTTTACTTTGGAAATAGTCATGAGAAATGCACAGACACGTTTCTGGAGTCGAAAAAATATGAGATCATGCTTTGGGAATATCCTTGATTTTGTCGTCAACGGTTAGTCGGATCCCAATTCTGTCGCTTCTAACGCATTCCTCGCGTCATTTTACTTTGGAAATAGTCATGAGAAATGCACAGACACGTTTCTGGAGTCCAAAAAACACGAGATTCATGTTTTGGGAATGCCCGCGATTTTCTCGTTAACGGTTGGTCGGATCCCAATTCTGTCGCTTCTAACGCGTTCCTCGCGTCATTTTAAGTCGGAATTAGTCATCAGAAATGCACAGACACGCTTCTGGAGTCGAGAAAACACGAGATCATGCTTTGGGAATAACCTTGATTTTGTCGTCAACGGTTGGTGGGATCCCAATTCTGTCGCTTCTAACGCGTTCCTCCAGTCATTTTAAGTCGGAATTAATCATCAGAAATGCACAGACACGTTTCTGGAGTCGAAAAAACACGAGATCATGCTTTGGGAATAACCTCGATTTTGTCGTCAACGGTTGGTCGGATCCCAATTCTGTCGCTTCTAACGCGTTCCTCGCGTCATTTTACGTTGGAAATAGTCATGAGAAATTCACAGACACGTTTCTGGAGTCCAAAAAACACGAGATTCAGGTTTTGGGAATGCCCGCGATTTTGTCGTCAACGGTTGGTGGGATCCCAATTCTGTCGCTTCTAACGCGTTCCTCCGGCCATTTTAAGTCGGAATTAGTCATCAGAAATGCACAGACCCGTTTTTGGAGTCGAAAAAACACGAGATCATGCTTTGGGAATAACCTCGATTTTGTCGTCAACGGTTGGTCGGATTCCAATTCTGTCGCTTCTAACGCGTTCCTCCGGTCATTTTAAGTCGGAATTAGTCATCAGAAATGCACAGACACGTTTCTGGAGTCGAAAAAATATGAGATCATGCTTTGGGAATATTCTCGATTTTGTCGTCAACGGTTAGTCGGATCCCAATTCTGTCTCTTCTAACGCATTCCTCGCGTCATTTTACTTTGGAAATAGTCATGAGAAATGCACAGACACGTTTCTGGAGTCGAAAAAATATGAGATCATGCTTTGGGAATATCCTCGATTTTGTCGTCAACGGTTAGTCGGATCCCAATTCTGTCGCTTCTAACGCATTCCTCGCGTCATTTTACTTTGGAAATAGTCATGAGAAATGCACAGACACGTTTCTGGAGTCCAAAAAACACGAGATTCATGTTTTGGGAATGCCCGCGATTTTCTCGTTAACGGTTGGTCGGATCCCAATTCTGTCGCTTCTAACGCGTTCCTCGCGTCATTTTAAGTCGGAATTAGTCATCAGAAATGCACAGACACGCTTCTGGAGTCGAAAAAACACGAGATCATGCTTTGGGAATAACCTTGATTTTGTCGTCAACGGTTGGTGGGATCCCAATTCTGTCGCTTCTAACGCGTTCCTCCAGTCATTTTAAGTCGGAATTAGTCATCAGAAATGCACAGACACGTTTCTGGAGTCGAAAAAACACGAGATCATGCTTTGGGAATAACCTCGATTTTGTCGTCAACGGTTGGTCGGATCCCAATTCTGTCGCTTCTAACGCGTTCCTCGCGTCATTTTACGTTGGAAATAGTCATGAGAAATTCACAGACACGTTTCTGGAGTCCAAAAAACACGAGATTCAGGTTTTGGGAATGCCCGCGATTTTGTCGTCAACGGTTGGTGGGATCCCAATTCTGTCGCTTCTAACGCGTTCCTCCGGCCATTTTAAGTCGGAATTAGTCATCAGAAATGCACAGACCCGTTTCTGGAGTCGAAAAAACACGAGATCATGCTTTGGGAATAACCTCGATTTTGTCGTCAACGGTTGGTCGGATTCCAATTCTGTCGCTTCTAACGCGTTCCTCCGGTCATTTTAAGTCGGAATTAGTCATCAGAAATGCACAGACACGTTTCTGGAGTCGAAAAAATATGAGATCATGCTTTGGGAATATCCTCGATTTTGTCGTCAACTGTTAGTCGGATCCCAATTCTGTCTCTTCTAACGCATTCCTCGCGTCATTTTACTTTGGAAATAGTCATGAGAAATGCACAGACACGTTTCTGGAGTCGAAAAAATATGAGATCATGCTTTGGGAATATCCTTGATTTTGTCGTCAACGGTTAGTCGGATCCCAATTCTGTCGCTTCTAACGCATTCCTCGCGTCATTTTACTTTGGAAATAGTCATGAGAAATGCACAGACACGTTTCTGGAGTCCAAAAAACACGAGATTCATGTTTTGGGAATGCCCGCGATTTTCTCGTTAACGGTTGGTCGGATCCCAATTCTGTCGCTTCTAACGCGTTCCTCGCGTCATTTTACGTTGGAAATAGTCATGAGAAATGCACAGACAATGTTTCTGGAGTCCAAAAAAACACGAGATTCAGGTTTTGGGAATGCCCGCGATTTTCTCGTTAACGGTTGGTCGGATCCCAATTCTGTCGCTTCTAACGCGTTCCTCCGGTCATTTTAAGTCGGAATTAGTCATCAGAAATGCACAGACACGTTTCTGGAGTTGAAAAAATACGAGATCATGCTTTGGGAATAACCTCGATTTTGTCGTCAACGGTTGGTGGGATCCCAATTCTGTCGCTTCTAACGCGTTCCTCCGGTCATTTTAAGTCGGAATTAGTCATCAGAAATGCACAGACACGTTTCTGGAGTCGAAAAAACACGAGATCATGCTTTGGGAATAACCTCGATTTTGTCGTCAACGGTTGGTCGGATCCCAATTCTGTCGCTTCTAACGCGTTCCTCGCGTCATTTTATGTTGGAAATAGTCATGAGAAATGCACAGACACGTTTCTGGAGTCGAAAAAATACGAGATCATGCTTTGGGAATACCCTCGATTTTCTCGTCAACGGTTGGTCGGATCCCAATTCTGTCGCGTCTAACGCGTTCCTCGCGTCATTTTACGTTGGAAATTATCATGAGAAATGCACAGACACGTTTCTGGAGTCGAAAAAATACGACATCATGCTGTGGGAATATCCTCGATTTTGTCGTCAACGGTTGGTCGGATCCCAATTCTGTCGCTTCTAACGCGTTCCTCCGGTCATTTTAAGTCGGAATTAGTCATCAGAAATGCACAGACACGTTTCTGGAGTCGAAAAAACACGAGATCATGCTTTGGGAATAACCTCGATTTTGTGGTCAACGGTTGGTCGGATCCCATATCTGTCGCTTCTAACGCGTTCCTCGCGTCATTTTACGTTGGAAATAGTTATGAGAAATTCACAGACACGTTTCTGGAGTCCAAAAAACACGAGATTCATGTTTTGGGAATGCCCGCGATTTTCTCGTTAACGGTTGGTCGGATCCCAATTCTGTCGCTTCTAACGCGTTCCTCGCGTCATTTTACGTTGGAAATAGTCATGAGAAATGCACAGACAACGTTTCTGGAGTCCAAAAAACACGAGATCAGGTTTTGGTAATGCCCGCGATTTTCTCGTCAACGGTTGGTCGGATCCCAATTCTGTCGCTTCTAACGCGTTCCTCGCGTCATTTTACGTTGGAAATAGTCATGAGAAATGCACAGACACGTTTTTGGAGTCGAAAAAATACGAGATCATGCTTTGGGAATATCCTCGATTTTCTCGTCAACGGTTGGTCGGATCCCAATTCTGTCGCTTCTGACGCGTTCCTCACGTCATTTTACGTTGGAAATAGTCATGAGAAATGCACAGACATGTTTCTGGAGTCCAAAAAACACGAGATCAGGTTTTGCTAATGCCCGCGATTTTCTCGTCAACGGTTGGTCGGATCCCAATTCTGTCGCTTCTAACGCGTTCCTCGCGTCATTTTACGTTGGAAATAGTCATGAGAAATGCACAAACAATGTTTCTGGAGTCCAAAAAACACGAGATTCAGGTTTTGAGAATGCCCGCGATTTTCTCGTTAACGGTTGGTCGGATCCCAATTCTGTCGCTTCTAACGCATTCCTCGCGTCATTTTAAGTCGGAATTAGTCATCAGAAATGCACAGACACGCTTCTGGAGTCGAAAAAACACGAGATCATGCTTTGGGAATAACCTTGATTTTGTCGTCAACGGTTGGTGGGATCCCAATTCTGTCGCTTCTAACGCGTTCCTCCAGTCATTTTAAGTCGGAATTAGTCATCAGAAATGCACAGACACGTTTCTGGAGTCGAAAAAACACGAGATCATGCTTTGGGAATAACCTCGATTTTGTCGTCAACGGTTGGTCGGATCCCAATTCTGTCGCTTCTAACGCGTTCCTCGCGTCATTTTACGTTGGAAATAGTCATGAGAAATTCACAGACACGTTTCTGGAGTCCAAAAAACACGAGATTCAGGTTTTGGGAATGCCCGCGATTTTGTCGTCAACGGTTGGTGGGATCCCAATTCTGTCGCTTCTAACGCGTTCCTCCGGCCATTTTAAGTCGGAATTAGTCATCAGAAATGCACAGACCCGTTTCTGGAGTCGAAAAAACACGAGATCATGCTTTGGGAATAACCTCGATTTTGTCGTCAACGGTTGGTCGGATTCCAATTCTGTCGCTTCTAACGCGTTCCTCCGGTCATTTTAAGTCGGAATTAGTCATCAGAAATGCACAGACACGTTTCTGGAGTCGAAAAAATATGAGATCATGCTTTGGGAATATCCTCGATTTTGTCGTCAACGGTTAGTCGGATCCCAATTCTGTCTCTTCTAACGCATTCCTCGCGTCATTTTACTTTGGAAATAGTCATGAGAAATGCACAGACACGTTTCTGGAGTCCAAAAAACACGAGATTCATGTTTTGGGAATGCCCGCGATTTTCTCGTTAACGGTTGGTCGGATCCCAATTCTGTCGCTTCTAACGCGTTCCTCGCGTCATTTTACGTTGGAAATAGTCATGAGAAATGCACAGACAATGTTTCTGGAGTCCAAAAAAACACGAGATTCAGGTTTTGGGAATGCCCGCGATTTTCTCGTTAACGGTTGGTCGGATCCCAATTCTGTCGCTTCTAACGCGTTCCTCCGGTCATTTTAAGTCGGAATTAGTCATCAGAAATGCACAGACACGTTTCTGGAGTCGAAAAAATACGAGATCATGCTTTGGGAATAACCTCGATTTTGTCGTCAACGGTTGGTGGGATCCCAATTCTGTCGCTTCTAACGCGTTCCTCCGGTCATTTTAAGTCGGAATTAGTCATCAGAAATGCACAGACACGTTTCTGGAGTCGAAAAAACACGAGATCATGCTTTGGGAATAACCTCGATTTTGTCGTCAACGGTTGGTGGGATCCCAATTCTGTCGCTTCTAACGCGTTCCTCCGGTCATTTTAAGTCGGAATTAGTCATCAGAAATGCACAGACACGTTTCTGGAGTCGAAAAAACACGAGATCATGCTTTGGGAATAACCTCGATTTTGTCGTCAACGGTTGGTCGGATCCCAATTCTGTCGCTTCTAACGCGTTCCTCGCGTCATTTTATGTTGGAAATAGTCATGAGAAATGCACAGACACGTTTCTGGAGTCGAAAAAATACGAGATCATGCTTTGGGAATACCCTCGATTTTCTCGTCAACGGTTGGTCGGATCCCAATTCTGTCGCGTCTAACGCGTTCCTCGCGTCATTTTACGTTGGAAATAATCATGAGAAATGCACAGACACGTTTCTGGAGTCGAAAAAATACGACATCATGCTGTGGGAATATCCTCGATTTTGTCGTCAACGGTTGGTCGGATCCCAATTCTGTCGCTTCTAACGCGTTCCTCCGGTCATTTTAAGTCGGAATTAGTCATCAGAAATGCACAGACACGTTTCTGGAGTCCAAAAAACACGAGATTCATGTTTTGGGAATGCCCGCGATTTTCTCGTTAACGGTTGGTCGGATCCCAATTCTGTCGCTTCTAACGCGTTCCTCGCGTCATTTTACGTTGGAAATAGTCATGAGAAATGCACAGACAATGTTTCTGGAGTCCAAAAAAACACGAGATTCAGGTTTTGGGAATGCCCGCGATTTTCTCGTTAACGGTTGGTCGGATCCCAATTCTGTCGCTTCTAACGCGTTCCTCGCGTCATTTTACGTTGGAAATAATCATGAGAAATGCACAGATACGTTTCTGGAGTCGAAAAAATACGAGATCATGCTTTGGGAATAACCTCGATTTTGTCGTCAACGGTTGGTGGGATCCCAATTCTGTCGCTTCTAACGCGTTCCTCCGGCCATTTTAAGTCGGAATTAGTCATCAGAAATGCACAGACCCGTTTCTGGAGTCGAAAAAACACGAGATCATGCTTTGGGAATAACCTCGATTTTGTCGTCAACGGTTGGTCGGATCCCAATTCTGTCGCTTCTAACGCGTTCCTCGCGTCATTTTAAGTCGGAATTAGCCATCAGAAATGCACAGACACGATTCTGGAGTCGAAAAAACACGAGACCATGCTTTGGGAATAACCTCGATTTTGTCGTCAACGGTTGGTCGGATCCCAATTCTGTCGCTTCTAACGCGTTCCTCGCGTCATTTTACGTTGGAAATAGTCATGAGAAATGCACAGACACGTTTCTGGAGTCCAAAAAACACGAGATTCATGTTTTAGGAATGCCCGCGATTTTCTCGTTAACGGTTGGTCGGATCCCAATTCTGTCGCTTCCAACGTGTTCCTCGCGTCATCTTACGTCGGAAATAGGCGTGAGAAATTCACAAAAACGTTCACGGAGTCCAGGAATCTCGACTTCAGGTTTTGGGAATAGACGCGATTTCCTGGTCAACGGATGCTCGGATCGTAATTCTGTCGCTTCCACCGTGTTCCTCGCGTCATATTACGTCGGAAATAGGCGCTAGAAATTCACAAAAACGTTTCTAGAGTCCAAGAAACACGAGATCAGGTTTTGGGAATGCCCGCGATATTCTCGTCAACGGTTGGTCGTATCGCAATTCCGTCGCTTCCAACGTATTCCTCGCGTCATTTTACGTCGGAAATAGGCGTGAGAAATTCACAAAAACGTTTCTGGAGTCTAAGAAACACGAGATCAGGTTTTGGGAATACCCGCGATTTTCTCCTCAACGGTTGGTCGTATCGCAATTCCGTCGCTTCCAACGTGTTCCTCGCGTCATTTTACGTCGGAAATAGGCGTGAGAAATTCACGAAAACGTTTCTAGAGTCCAAGAAACACGAGATCAGTTTCTGGGAATGCCCACGATTTTCTCTTCGACGGTTGGTCGCATTGTAATTCTGTCGCTTCCAACGTGTTCCTCGAGTCATTTTACGTCGGAAATGGTCGTGAGAAAATCACAAAAACATTCACGGAGTCCACGAATCTCGAATTCAGGTTGTGGGAATAGACGCGATTTTCTGGTCAACGGTTGCTCGGATCGTAATTCTGTCGCTTCCAACGTGTTCTTCGCGTCATTTTACGTCGGAAATAGGTGTGAGAAATTCACAATAACATTCACGGAGTCCAGGAATCTCGACTTCAGGTTTTGGGAATACACGCGATTTTCTGGTCAACGGTTGGTCGTATCGCAATTCCGTCGCTTTCAACGTGTTCCTGGCGTCATTTTAGGTCGGAAATAGGCGCTAGAAATTAACAAAAACGTTTCTGAAGTCCAAGAAACACGAGATCAGGTTTTGGGAATGCCCGCGATTTTCTCCTCAAGGTTGGTCGAATCGCAATTCCGTCGCTCCCAACGTGTTCCTCGAGTCATTTTACGTCGAAAATGGTCGTGAGAAATTCACAAAAACATTCACGGAGTCCAGGAATCTCGACTTCAGGTTTTGGGAATACACGCGATTTTCTGGTCAACGGTTGGTCGTATCGCAATTCCGTCGCTTTCAACGTGTTCCTCGCGTAATTTTACGTCGGAATTAGGCATGAGAAATTCACAAAAACGTTCATGGAGTCCAAGAAACACGAGATCAGGTTTTGGGAATGCCCGCGATTTTCTCCTCAACGGTTGGTCGTATCGCAATTCCGTCGCTTCCAACGTGTTCCTCGCGTCATCTTACGTCGAAAATAGGCGTGAGAAATTCACAAAAACGTTCACGGAGTCCAGGAATCTCGACTTCAGGTTTTGGGAATAGACGCGATTTTCTGGTCAACGGATGCTCGGATCGTAATTCTGTCGCTTCCACCGTGTTCCTCGCGTCATATTACGTCGGAAATAGGCGCTAGAAATTCACAAAAACGTTTCTAGAGTCCAAGAAACACGAGATCAGGTTTTGGGAATGCCCGCGATTTTCTCGTCAACGGTTGGTCGGATCCCAATTCTGTCGCTTCTAACGCGTTCCTCGCGTCATTTTACGTTGGAAATAGTCATGAGAAATTCACAGACACGTTTCTGGAGTCGAAAAAATACGAGATCATGCTTTGGGAATACCCTCGATTTTCTCGTCAACGGTTGGTCGGATCCCAATTCTGTCGCTTCTGACGCGTTCCTCGCGTCATTTTACGTTGGAAATAGTCATGAGAAATGCACAGACATGTTTCTGGAGTCCAAAAAACACGAGATCAGGTTTTGCTAATGCCCGCGATTTTCTCGTCAACGGTTGGTCGGATCCCAATTCTGTCGCTTCTAACGCGTTCGCCGCGTCATTTTACGTTGGAAATAGTCATGAGAAATGCACAGACAATGTTTCTGGAGTCCAAAAAACACGAGATCAGGTTTTGGTAATGCCCGCGATTTTCTCGTTAACGGTTGGTCGGATCCCAATTCTGTCGCTTCTAACGCGTTCCTCCGGTCATTTTAAGTCGGAATTAGTCATCAGAAATGCACAGACACGTTTCTGGAGTCGAAAAAATACGAGATCATGCTTTGGGAATAACCTCGATTTTGTCGTCAACGGTTGGTGGGATCCCAATTCTGTCGCTTCTAACGCGTTCCTCCGGTCATTTTAAGTCGGAATTAGTAATCAGAAATGCACAGACACGTTTCTGGAGTCGAAAAAACACGATATCATGCTTTGGGAATAACCTCGATTTTGTCGTCAACGGTTGGTGGGATCCCAATTCTGTCGCTTCTAACGCGTTCCTCCGGTCATTTTAAGTCGGAATTAGTCATCAGAAATGCACAGACACGTTTCTGGAGTCGAAAAAACACGAGATCATGCTTTGGGAATAACCTCGATTTTGTCGTCAACGGTTGGTCGGATCCCAA
Organism: Crossocerus cetratus; assembly: GCA_963675795.1. Classification (NCBI taxonomy): domain Eukaryota; kingdom Metazoa; phylum Arthropoda; class Insecta; order Hymenoptera; family Crabronidae; genus Crossocerus; species Crossocerus cetratus. The sequence continues at coordinate 7,995,498 of OY776671.1, forward strand.
TTCTGTCGCTTCTAACGCGTTCCTCGCGTCATTTTATGTTGGAAATAGTCATGAGAAATGCACAGACACGTTTCTGGAGTCGAAAAAATACGAGATCATGCTTTGGGAATACCCTCGATTTTCTCGTCAACGGTTGGTCGGATCCCAATTCTGTCGCGTCTAACGCGTTCCTCGCGTCATTTTACGTTGGAAATAATCATGAGAAATGCACAGACACGTTTCTGGAGTCGAAAAAATACGACATCATGCTGTGGGAATATCCTCGATTTTGTCGTCAACGGTTGGTCGGATCCCAATTCTGTCGCTTCTAACGCGTTCCTCCGGTCATTTTAAGTCGGAATTAGTCATCAGAAATGCACAGACACGTTTCTGGAGTCGAAAAAACACGAGATCATGCTTTGGGAATAACCTCGATTTTGTGGTCAACGGTTGGTCGGATCCCATATCTGTCGCTTCTAACGCGTTCCTCGCGTCATTTTACGTTGGAAATAGTTATGAGAAATTCACAGACACGTTTCTGGAGTCCAAAAAACACGTGATTCATGTTTTGGGAATGCCCGCGATTTTCTCGTTAACGGTTGGTCGGATCCCAATTCTGTCGCTTCTAACGCGTTCCTCGCGTCATTTTACGTTGGAAATAGTCATGAGAAATGCACAGACAACGTTTCTGGAGTCCAAAAAACACGAGATCAGGTTTTGGTAATGCCCGCGATTTTCTCGTCAACGGTTGGTCGGATCCCAATTCTGTCGCTTCAAACGCGTTCCTCGCGTCATTTTACGTTGGAAATAATCATGAGAAATGCACAGATACGTTTCTGGAGTCGAAAAAATACGAGATCATGCTTTGGGAATAACCTCGATTTTGTCGTCAACGGTTGGTGGGATCCCAATTCTGTCGCTTCTAACGCGTTCCTCCGGCCATTTTAAGTCGGAATTAGTCATCAGAAATGCACAGACCCGTTTCTGGAGTCGAAAAAACACGAGATCATGCTTTGGGAATAACCTCGATTTTGTCGTCAACGGTTGGTCGGATCCCAATTCTGTCGCTTCTAACGCGTTCCTCGCGTCATTTTAAGTCGGAATTAGCCATCAGAAATGCACAGACACGATTCTGGAGTCGAAAAAACACGAGACCATGCTTTGGGAATAACCTCGATTTTGTCGTCAACGGTTGGTCGGATCCCAATTCTGTCGCTTCTAACGCGTTCCTCGCGTCATTTTACGTTGGAAATAGTCATGAGAAATGCACAGACACGTTTCTGGAGTCCAAAAAACACGAGATTCATGTTTTGGGAATGCCCGCGATTTTCTCGTTAACGGTTGGTCGGATCCCAATTCTGTCGCTTCCAACGTGTTCCTCGCGTCATCTTACGTCGGAAATAGGCGTGAGAAATTCACAAAAACGTTCACGGAGTCCAGGAATCTCGACTTCAGGTTTTGGGAATAGACGCGATTTTCTGGTCAACGGATGCTCGGATCGTAATTCTGTCGCTTCCACCGTGTTCCTCGCGTCATATTACGTCGGAAATAGGCGCTAGAAATTCACAAAAACGTTTCTAGAGTCCAAGAAACACGAGATCAGGTTTTGGGAATGCCCGCGATTTTCTCGTCAACGGTTGGTCGTATCGCAATTCCGTCGCTTCCAACGTATTCCTCGCGTCATTTTACGTCGGAAATAGGCGTGAGAAATTCACAAAAACGTTTCTGGAGTCTAAGAAACACGAGATCAGGTTTTGGGAATACCCGCGATTTTCTCCTCAACGGTTGGTCGTATCGCAATTCCGTCGCTTCCAACGTGTTCCTCGCGTCATTTTACGTCGGAAATAGGCGTGAGAAATTCACGAAAACGTTTCTAGAGTCCAAGAAACACGAGATCAGTTTCTGGGAATGCCCACGATTTTCTCTTCGACGGTTGGTCGCATTGTAATTCTGTCGCTTCCAACGTGTTCCTCGAGTCATTTTACGTCGGAAATGGTCGTGAGAAAATCACAAAAACATTCACGGAGTCCACGAATCTCGAATTCAGGTTGTGGGAATAGACGCGATTTTCTGGTCAACGGTTGCTCGGATCGTAATTCTGTCGCTTCCAACGTGTTCTTCGCGTCATTTTACGTCGGAAATAGGTGTGAGAAATTCACAATAACATTCACGGAGTCCAGGAATCTCGACTTCAGGTTTTGGGAATACACGCGATTTTCTGGTCAACGGTTGGTCGTATCGCAATTCCGTCGCTTTCAACGTGTTCCTCGCGTCATTTTAGGTCGGAAATAGGCGCTAGAAATTAACAAAAACGTTTCTGAAGTCCAAGAAACACGAGATCAGGTTTTGGGAATGCCCGCGATTTTCTCCTCAAGGTTGGTCGAATCGCAATTCCGTCGCTCCCAACGTGTTCCTCGAGTCATTTTACGTCGAAAATGGTCGTGAGAAATTCACAAAAACATTCACGGAGTCCAGGAATCTCGACTTCAGGTTTTGGGAATACACGCGATTTTCTGGTCAACGGTTGGTCGTATCGCAATTCCGTCGCTTTCAACGTGTTCCTCGCGTAATTTTACGTCGGAATTAGGCATGAGAAATTCACAAAAACGTTCATGGAGTCCAAGAAACACGAGATCAGGTTTTGGGAATGCCCGCGATTTTCTCCTCAACGGTTGGTCGTATCGCAATTCCGTCGCTTCCAACGTGTTCCTCGCGTCATCTTACGTCGGAAATAGGCGTGAGAAATTCACAAAAACGTTCACGGAGTCCAGGAATCTCGACTTCAGGTTTTGGGAATAGACGCGATTTTCTGGTCAACGGATGCTCGGATCGTAATTCTGTCGCTTCCACCGTGTTCCTCGCGTCATATTACGTCGGAAATAGGCGCTAGAAATTCACAAAAACGTTTCTAGAGTCCAAGAAACATGAGATCAGGTTTTGGGAATGCCCGCGATTTTCTCGTCAACGGTTGGTCGGATCCCAATTCTGTCGCTTCTAACGCGTTCCTCGCGTCATTTTACGTTGGAAATAGTCATGAGAAATTCACAGACACGTTTCTGGAGTCGAAAAAATACGAGATCATGCTTTGGGAATACCCTCGATTTTCTCGTCAACGGTTGGTCGGATCCCAATTCTGTCGCTTCTGACGCGTTCCTCGCGTCATTTTACGTTGGAAATAGTCATGAGAAATGCACAGACATGTTTCTGGAGTCCAAAAAACACGAGATCAGGTTTTGCTAATGCCCGCGATTTTCTCGTCAACGGTTGGTCGGATCCCAATTCTGTCGCTTCTAACGCGTTCGCCGCGTCATTTTACGTTGGAAATAGTCATGAGAAATGCACAGACAATGTTTCTGGAGTCCAAAAAACACGAGATCAGGTTTTGGTAATGCCCGCGATTTTCTCGTCAACGGTTGGTCGGATCCCAATTCTGTCGCTTCTAACGCGTTCCTCGCGTCATTTTACGTTGGAAATAGTCATGAGAAATGCACAGACACGTTTCTGGAGTCGAAAAAATACGAGATCATGCTTTGGGAATATCCTCGATTTTCTTGTCAACGGTTGGTCGGATCCCAATTCTGTCGCTTCTGACGCGTTCCTCACGTCATTTTACGTTGGAAATAGTCATGAGAAATGCACAGACATGTTTCTGGAGTCCAAAAAACACGAGATCAGGTTTTGCCAATGCCCGCGATTTTCTCGTCAACGGTTGGTCGGATCCCAATTCTGTCGCTTCTAACGCGTTCCTCGCGTCATTTTACGTTGGAAATAGTCATGAGAAATGCACAAACAATGTTTCTGGAGTCCAAAAAACACGAGATTCAGGTTTTGGGAATGCCCGCGATTTTCTCGTTAACGGTTGGTCGGATCCCAATTCTGTCGCTTCTAACGCGTTCCTCGCGTCATTTTACGTTGGAAATAGTCATGAGAAATGCACAGACACGTTTCTGGAGTCGAAAAAATACGAGATCATGCTTTGGGGATATCCTCGATTTTCTCGCTAACGGTTGGTCGGATCCCAATTCTGTCGCTTCTGACGCGTTCCTCGCGTCATTTTACGTTGGAAATAGTCATGAGAAATGCACAGACACGTTTCTGGAGTCGAAAAAATACGAGATCATGCTTTGGGAATAACCTCGATTTTGTCGTCAACGGTTGGTGGGATCCCAATTCTGTCGCTTCTAACGCGTTCCTCGCGTCATTTTACGTTGGAAATAGTAATAAGAAATTCACAGACACGTTTCTGGAGTCCAAAAAACACGAGATTCAGGTTTTGGGAATGCCCGCGATTTTCTCGCTAACGGTTGGTCGGATTCCAATTCTGTCGCTTCTAACGCGTTCCTCGCGTCATTTTACGTTGGAAATAATCATGAGAAATGCACAGACACGTTTCTGGAGTCGAAAAAATACGAGATCATGCTTTGGGAATAACCTCGATTTTGTCGTCAACGGTTGGTGGGATCCCAATTCTGTCGCTTCTAACGCGTTCCTCCGGTCATTTTAAGTCGGAATTAGTCACCAGAAATGCACAGACACGTTTCTGGAGTCGAAAAAACACGAGATCATGCTTTGGGAATAACCTCGATTTTGTCGTCAACGGTTAGTCGGATCCCAATTCTGTCGCTTCTGACGCGTTCCTCGCGTCATTTTACGTTGGAAATAGTCATGAGAAATGCACAGACACGTTTCTGGAGTCGAAAAAATACGAGATCATGCTTTGGGAATAACCTCGATTTTGTCGTCAACGGTTGGTCGGATCCCAATTCTGTCGCTTCTAACGCGTTCCTCGCGTCATTTTACGTTGGAAATAGTCATGAGAAATTCACAGACACGTTTCTGGAGTCCAAAAAACACGAGATTCAGGTTTTGGGAATGCCCGCGGTTTTCTCGCTAACGGTTGGTCGGATCCCAATTCTGTCGCTTCTGACGCGTTCCTCGCGTCATTTTACGTTGGAAATAGTCATGAGAAATGCACAGACATGTTTCTGGAGTCCAAAAAACACGAGATCAGGTTTTGCTAATGCCCGCGATTTTCTCGTCAACGGTTGGTCGGATCCCAATTCTGTCGCTTCTAACGCGTTCCTCGCGTCATTTTAAGTCGGAATTAGTCATCAGAAATGCACAGACACGTTTCTGGAGTCGAAAAAATATGAGATCATGCTTTGGGAATATCCTCGATTTTGTCGTCAACGGTTAGTCGGATCCCAATTCTGTCTCTTCTAACGCATTCCTCGCGTCATTTTACTTTGGAAATAGTCATGAGAAATGCACAGACACGTTTCTGGAGTCCAAAAAACACGAGATTCATGTTTTGGGAATGCCCGCGATTTTCTCGTTAACGGTTGGTCGGATCCCAATTCTGTCGCTTCTAACGCGTTCCTCGCGTCATTTTACGTTGGAAATAGTCATGAGAAATGCACAGACAATGTTTCTGGAGTCCAAAAAAACACGAGATTCAGGTTTTGGGAATGCCCGCGATTTTCTCGTTAACGGTTGGTCGGATCCCAATTCTGTCGCTTCTAACGCGTTCCTCGCGTCATTTTACGTTGGAAATAATCATGAGAAATGCACAGACACGTTTCTGGAGTCGAAAAAATACGAGATCATGCTTTGGGAATAACCTCGATTTTGTCGTCAACGGTTGGTGGGATCCCAATTCTGTCGCTTCTAACGCGTTCCTCCGGTCATTTTAAGTCGGAATTAGTCACCAGAAATGCACAGACACGTTTCTGGAGTCGAAAAAACACGAGATCATGCTTTGGGAATAACCTCGATTTTGTCGTCAACGGTTGGTCGGATCCCAATTCTGTCGCTTCTAACGCGTTCCTCGCGTCATTTTACGTTGGAAATAGTCATGAGAAATTCACAGACACGTTTCTGGAGTCCAAAAAACACGAGATTCAGGTTTTGGGAATGCCCGCGGTTTTCTCGCTAACGGTTGGTCGGATCCCAATTCTGTCGCTTCTGACGCGTTCCTCGCGTCATTTTACGTTGGAAATAGTCATGAGAAATGCACAGACATGTTTCTGGAGTCCAAAAAACACGAGATCAGGTTTTGCTAATGCCCGCGATTTTCTCGTCAACGGTTGGTCGGATCCCAATTCTGTCGCTTCTAACGCGTTCCTCGCGTCATTTTAAGTCGGAATTAGTCATCAGAAATGCACAGACACGTTTCTGGAGTCGAAAAAATATGAGATCATGCTTTGGGAATATCCTCGATTTTGTCGTCAACGGTTAGTCGGATCCCAATTCTGTCTCTTCTAACGCATTCCTCGCGTCATTTTACTTTGGAAATAGTCATGAGAAATGCACAGACACGTTTCTGGAGTCCAAAAAACACGAGATTCATGTTTTGGGAATGCCCGCGATTTTCTCGTTAACGGTTGGTCGGATCCCAATTCTGTCGCTTCTAACGCGTTCCTCGCGTCATTTTACGTTGGAAATAGTCATGAGAAATGCACAGACAATGTTTCTGGAGTCCAAAAAAACACGAGATTCAGGTTTTGGGAATGCCCGCGATTTTCTCGTTAACGGTTGGTCGGATCCCAATTCTGTCGCTTCTAACGCGTTCCTCGCGTCATTTTAAGTCGGAATTAGCCATCAGAAATGCACAGACACGTTTCTGGAGTCGAAAAAATATGAGATCATGCTTTGGGAATAACCTCGATTTTGTCGTCAACGGTTGGTCGGATCTCAAATCTGTCGCTTCTAACGCGTTCCTCGCGTCATTTTACGTTGGAAATAGTCATGAGAAATTCACAGACACGTTTCTGGAGTCCAAAAAACACGAGATTCAGGTTTTGGGAATGCCCGCGATTTTCTCGCTAACGGTTGGTCGGATCCCAATTCTGTCGCTTCTGACGCGTTCCTCGCGTCATTTTACGTTGGAAATAGTCATGAGAAATGCACAGACATGTTTCTGGAGTCCAAAAAACACGAGATCAGGTTTTGCTAATGCCCGCGATTTTCTCGTCAACGGTTGGTCGGATCCCAATTCTGTCGCTTCTAACGCGTTCCTCGCGGCATTTTACGTTGGAAATAGTCATGAGAAATGCACAGACACGTTTCTGGAGTCGAAAAAATACGAGATCGTGCTTTGGGAATACCCTCGATTTTCTCGTCAACGGTTGGTCGGATCCCAATTCTGTCGCTTCTGACGCGTTCCTCGCGTCATTTTACGTTGGAAATAGTCATGAGAAATGCACAGACATGTTTCTGGAGTCCAAAAAACACGAGATCAGGTTTTGCTAATGCCCGCGATTTTCTCGTCAACGGTTGGTCGGATCCCAATTCTGTCGCTTCTAACGCGTTCCTCGCGTCATTTTACGTTGGAAATAGTCATGAGAAATGCACAGACACGTTTCTGGAGTCGAAAAAATACGAGATCATGCTTTGGGAATATCCTCGATTTTCTCGTCAACGGTTGGTCGGATCCCAATTCTGTCGCTTCTGACGCGTTCCTCACGTCATTTTACGTTGGAAATAGTCATGAGAAATGCACAGACACGTTTCTGGAGTCGAAAAAATACGAGATCATGCTTTGGGAATATCCTCGATTTTCTCGTCAACGGTTGGTCGGATCCCAATTCTGTCGCTTCTGACGCGTTCCTCACGTCATTTTACGTTGGAAATAGTCATGAGAAATGCACAGACATGTTTCTGGAGTCCAAAAAACACGAGATCAGGTTTTGCTAATGCCCGCGATTTTCTCGTCAACGGTTGGTCGGATCCCAATTCTGTCGCTTCTAACGCGTTCCTCGCGTCATTTTACGTTGGAAATAGTCATGAGAAATGCACAAACAATGTTTCTGGAGTCCAAAAAACACGAGATTCAGGTTTTGGGAATGCCCGCGATTTTCTCGTTAACGGTTGGTCGGATCCCAATTCTGTCGCTTCTAACGCGTTCCTCGCGTCATTTTAAGTCGGAATTAGCCATCAGAAATGCACAGACACGTTTCTGGAGTCGGAAAAATACGAGATCATGCTTTGGGAATACCCTCAATTTTGTCGTCAACGGTTGGTCGGATCCCAATTCTGTCGCTTCTAACGCGTTCCTCGCGTCATTTTACGTTGGAAATAGTCATGAGAAATTCACAGACACGTTTCTGGAGTCCAAAAAACACGAGATTCAGGTTTTGGGAATGCCCGCGATTTTCTCGTTAACGGTTGGTCGGATCCCAATTCTGTCGCTTCTAACGCGTTCCTCGCGTCATTTTAAGTCGGAATTAGTCATCAGAAATGCACAGACACGCTTCTGGAGTCGAAAAAACACGAGATCATGCTTTGGGAATAACCTTGATTTTGTCGTCAACGGTTGGTGGGATCCCAATTCTGTCGCTTCTAACGCGTTCCTCCAGTCATTTTAAGTCGGAATTAGTCATCAGAAATGCACAGACACGTTTCTGGAGTCGAAAAAACACGAGATCATGCTTTGGGAATAACCTCGATTTTGTCGTCAACGGTTGGTCGGATCCCAATTCTGTCCCTTCTAACGCGTTCCTCGCGTCATTTTACGTTGGAAATAGTCATGAGAAATTCACAGACACGTTTCTGGAGTCCAAAAAACACGAGATTCAGGTTTTGGGAATGCCCGCGATTTTGTCGTCAACGGTTGGTGGTATCCCAATTCTGTCGCTTCTAACGCGTTCCTCCGGCCATTTTAAGTCGGAATTAGTCATCAGAAATGCACAGACCCGTTTCTGGAGTCGAAAAAACACGAGATCATGCTTTGGGAATAACCTCGATTTTGTCGTCAACGGTTGGTTGGATTCCAATTCTGTCGCTTCTAACGCGTTCCTCCGGTCATTTTAAGTCGGAATTAGTCATCAGAAATGCACAGACACGTTTCTGGAGTCGAAAAAACACGAGATCATGCTTTGGGAATAACCTCGATTTTGTCGTCAACGGTTGGTCGGATCCCAATTCTGTCCCTTCTAACGCGTTCCTCGCGTCATTTTACGTTGGAAATAGTCATGAGAAATTCACAGACACGTTTCTGGAGTCCAAAAAACACGAGATTCAGGTTTTGGGAATGCCCGCGATTTTGTCGTCAACGGTTGGTGGTATCCCAATTCTGTCGCTTCTAACGCGTTCCTCCGGCCATTTTAAGTCGGAATTAGTCATCAGAAATGCACAGACCCGTTTCTGGAGTCGAAAAAACACGAGATCATGCTTTGGGAATAACCTCGATTTTCTCGTCAACGGTTGGTCGGATCCCAATTCTGTCGCTTCTGACGCGTTCCTCACGTCATTTTACGTTGGAAATAGTCATGAGAAATGCACAGACATGTTTCTGGAGTCCAAAAAACACGAGATCAGGTTTTGCTAATGCCCGCGATTTTCTCGTCAACGGTTGGTCGGATCCCAATTCTGTCGCTTCTAACGCGTTCCTCGCGTCATTTTAAGTCGGAATTAGTCATCAGAAATGCACAGACACGTTTCTGGAGTCGAAAAAATATGAGATCATGCTTTGGGAATATCCTCGATTTTGTCGTCAACGGTTAGTCGGATCCCAATTCTGTCTCTTCTAACGCATTCCTCGCGTCATTTTACTTTGGAAATAGTCATGAGAAATGCACAGACACGTTTCTGGAGTCCAAAAAACACGAGATTCATGTTTTGGGAATGCCCGCGATTTTCTCGTTAACGGTTGGTCGGATCCCAATTCTGTCGCTTCTAACGCGTTCCTCGCGTCATTTTACGTTGGAAATAGTCATGAGAAATGCACAGACAATGTTTCTGGAGTCCAAAAAAACACGAGATTCAGGTTTTGGGAATGCCCGCGATTTTCTCGTTAACGGTTGGTCGGATCCCAATTCTGTCGCTTCTAACGCGTTCCTCGCGTCATTTTAAGTCGGAATTAGCCATCAGAAATGCACAGACACGTTTCTGGAGTCGAAAAAATATGAGATCATGCTTTGGGAATAACCTCGATTTTGTCGTCAACGGTTGGTCGGATCTCAAATCTGTCGCTTCTAACGCGTTCCTCGCGTCATTTTACGTTGGAAATAGTCATGAGAAATTCACAGACACGTTTCTGGAGTCCAAAAAACACGAGATTCAGGTTTTGGGAATGCCCGCGATTTTCTCGCTAACGGTTGGTCGGATCCCAATTCTGTCGCTTCTGACGCGTTCCTCGCGTCATTTTACGTTGGAAATAGTCATGAGAAATGCACAGACATGTTTCTGGAGTCCAAAAAACACGAGATCAGGTTTTGCTAATGCCCGCGATTTTCTCGTCAACGGTTGGTCGGATCCCAATTCTGTCGCTTCTAACGCGTTCCTCGCGTCATTTTACGTTGGAAATAGTCATGAGAAATGCACAGACACGTTTCTGGAGTCGAAAAAATACGAGATCATGCTTTGGGAATATCCTCGATTTTCTCGTCAACGGTTGGTCGGATCCCAATTCTGTCGCTTCTGACGCGTTCCTCACGTCATTTTACGTTGGAAATAGTCATGAGAAATGCACAGACACGTTTCTGGAGTCGAAAAAATACGAGATCATGCTTTGGGAATATCCTCGATTTTCTCGTCAACGGTTGGTCGGATCCCAATTCTGTCGCTTCTGACGCGTTCCTCACGTCATTTTACGTTGGAAATAGTCATGAGAAATGCACAGACATGTTTCTGGAGTCCAAAAAACACGAGATCAGGTTTTGCTAATGCCCGCGATTTTCTCGTCAACGGTTGGTCGGATCCCAATTCTGTCGCTTCTAACGCGTTCCTCGCGTCATTTTACGTTGGAAATAGTCATGAGAAATGCACAAACAATGTTTCTGGAGTCCAAAAAACACGAGATTCAGGTTTTGGGAATGCCCGCGATTTTCTCGTTAACGGTTGGTCGGATCCCAATTCTGTCGCTTCTAACGCGTTCCTCGCGTCATTTTAAGTCGGAATTAGCCATCAGAAATGCACAGACACGTTTCTGGAGTCGGAAAAATACGAGATCATGCTTTGGGAATACCCTCAATTTTGTCGTCAACGGTTGGTCGGATCCCAATTCTGTCGCTTCTAACGCGTTCCTCGCGTCATTTTACGTTGGAAATAGTCATGAGAAATTCACAGACACGTTTCTGGAGTCCAAAAAACACGAGATTCAGGTTTTGGGAATGCCCGCGATTTTCTCGTTAACGGTTGGTCGGATCCCAATTCTGTCGCTTCTAACGCGTTCCTCGCGTCATTTTAAGTCGGAATTAGTCATCAGAAATGCACAGACACGCTTCTGGAGTCGAAAAAACACGAGATCATGCTTTGGGAATAACCTTGATTTTGTCGTCAACGGTTGGTGGGATCCCAATTCTGTCGCTTCTAACGCGTTCCTCCAGTCATTTTAAGTCGGAATTAGTCATCAGAAATGCACAGACACGTTTCTGGAGTCGAAAAAACACGAGATCATGCTTTGGGAATAACCTCGATTTTGTCGTCAACGGTTGGTCGGATCCCAATTCTGTCCCTTCTAACGCGTTCCTCGCGTCATTTTACGTTGGAAATAGTCATGAGAAATTCACAGACACGTTTCTGGAGTCCAAAAAACACGAGATTCAGGTTTTGGGAATGCCCGCGATTTTGTCGTCAACGGTTGGTGGTATCCCAATTCTGTCGCTTCTAACGCGTTCCTCCGGCCATTTTAAGTCGGAATTAGTCATCAGAAATGCACAGACCCGTTTCTGGAGTCGAAAAAACACGAGATCATGCTTTGGGAATAACCTCGATTTTGTCGTCAACGGTTGGTTGGATTCCAATTCTGTCGCTTCTAACGCGTTCCTCCGGTCATTTTAAGTCGGAATTAGTCATCAGAAATGCACAGACACGTTTCTGGAGTCGAAAAAACACGAGATCATGCTTTGGGAATAACCTCGATTTTGTCGTCAACGGTTGGTCGGATCCCAATTCTGTCCCTTCTAACGCGTTCCTCGCGTCATTTTACGTTGGAAATAGTCATGAGAAATTCACAGACACGTTTCTGGAGTCCAAAAAACACGAGATTCAGGTTTTGGGAATGCCCGCGATTTTGTCGTCAACGGTTGGTGGTATCCCAATTCTGTCGCTTCTAACGCGTTCCTCCGGCCATTTTAAGTCGGAATTAGTCATCAGAAATGCACAGACCCGTTTCTGGAGTCGAAAAAACACGAGATCATGCTTTGGGAATAACCTCGATTTTGTCGTCAACGGTTGGTTGGATTCCAATTCTGTCGCTTCTAACGCGTTCCTCCGGTCATTTTAAGTCGGAATTAGTCATCAGAAATGCACAGACACGTTTCTGGAGTCGAAAAAATATGAGATCATGCTTTGGGAATATCCTCGATTTTGTCGTCAACGGTTAGTCGGATCCCAATTCTGTCGCTTCTAACGCATTCCTCGCGTCATTTTACTTTGGAAATAGTCATGAGAAATGCACAGACACGTTTCTGGAGTCGAAAAAATATGAGATCATGCTTTGGGAATATCCTCGATTTTGTCGTCAACGGTTAGTCGGATCCCAATTCTGTCGCTTCTAACGCATTCCTCGCGTCATTTTACTTTGGAAATAGTCATGAGAAATGCACAGACACGTTTCTGGAGTCCAAAAAACACGAGATTCATGTTTTGGGAATGCCCGCGATTTTCTCGTTAACGGTTGGTCGGATCCCAATTCTGTCGCTTCTAACGCGTTCCTCGCGTCATTTTACGTTGGAAATAGTCATGAGAAATGCACAGACAATGTTTCTGGAGTCCAAAAAAACACGAGATTCAGGTTTTGGGAATGCCCGCGATTTTCTCGTTAACGGTTGGTCGGATCCCAATTCTGTCGCTTCTAACGCGTTCCTCGCGTCATTTTAAGTGGGAATTAGCCATCAGAAATGCACAGACACGTTTCTGGAGTCGAAAAAATATGAGATCATGCTTTGGGAATACCCTCGATTTTGTCGTCAACGGTTGGTCGGATCCCAATTCTGTCGCTTCTAACGCATTCCTCGCGTCATTTTACTTTGGAAATAGTCATGAGAAATGCACAGACACGGTTCTGGAGTCGAAAAAACACGAGATCATGCTTTGGGAATAACCTCGATTTTGTCGTCAACGGTTGGTCGGATCTCAAATCTGTCGCTTCTAACGCGTTCCTCGCGTCATTTTACGTTGGAAATAGTAATAAGAAATTCACAGACACGTTTCTGGAGTCCAAAAAACACGAGATTCAGGTTTTGGGAATGCCCGCGATTTTCTCGCTAACGGTTGGTCGGATTCCAATTCTGTCGCTTCTAACACGTTCCTCCGGTCATTTTAAGTCGGAATTAGTCATGACAAATGCACAGACACGTTTCTGGAGTCGAAAAAATATGAGATCATGCTTTGGGAATATCCTCGATTTTGTCGTCAACGGTTGGTCGGATCCCAATTCTGTCGCTTCTAACGCGTTCCTCGCGTCATTTTAAGTCGGAATTAGTCATCAGAAATGCACAGACACGTTTCTGGAGTCGAAAAAACACGAGATCATGCTTTGGGAATAACCTCGATTTTGTCGTCAACGGTTGGTCGGATCCCAATTCTGTCGCTTCTAACGCGTTCCTCGCGTCATTTTATGTTGGAAATAGTCATGAGAAATGCACAGACACGTTTCTGGAGTCGAAAAAATACGAGATCATGCTTTGGGAATACCCTCGATTTTCTCGTCAACGGTTGGTCGGATCCCAATTCTGTCGCGTCTAACGCGTTCCTCGCGTCATTTTACGTTGGAAATAATCATGAGAAATGCACAGACACGTTTCTGGAGTCGAAAAAATACGACATCATGCTGTGGGAATATCCTCGATTTTGTCGTCAACGGTTGGTCGGATCCCAATTCTGTCGCTTCTAACGCGTTCCTCCGGTCATTTTAAGTCGGAATTAGTCATCAGAAATGCACAGACACGTTTCTGGAGTCGAAAAAATATGAGATCATGCTTTGGGAATACCCTCGATTTTGTCGTCAACGGTTGGTCGGATCCCAATTCTGTCGCTTCTAACGCATTCCTCGCGTCATTTTACTTTGGAAATAGTCATGAGAAATGCACAGACACGGTTCTGGAGTCGAAAAAACACGAGATCATGCTTTGGGAATAACCTCGATTTTGTCGTCAACGGTTGGTCGGATCTCAAATCTGTCGCTTCTAACGCGTTCCTCGCGTCATTTTACGTTGGAAATAGTCATGAGAAATTCACAGACACGTTTCTGGAGTCCAAAAAACACGAGATTCAGGTTTTGGGAATGCCCGCGATTTTCTCGCTAACGGTTGGTCGGATCCCAATTCTGTCGCTTCTGACGCGTTCCTCGCGTCATTTTACGTTGGAAATAGTCATGAGAAATGCACAGACACGTTTCTGGAGTCGAAAAAATACGAGATCATGCTTTGGGAATAACCTCGATTTTGTCGTCAACGGTTGGTGGGATCCCAATTCTGTCGCTTCTAACGCGTTCCTCGCGTCATTTTACGTTGGAAATAGTAATAAGAAATTCACAGACACGTTTCTGGAGTCCAAAAAACACGAGATTCAGGTTTTGGGAATGCCCGCGATTTTCTCGCTAACGGTTGGTCGGATTCCAATTCTGTCGCTTCTAACACGTTCCTCCGGTCATTTTAAGTCGGAATTAGTCATGACAAATGCACAGACACGTTTCTGGAGTCGAAAAAATATGAGATCATGCTTTGGGAATATCCTCGATTTTGTCGTCAACGGTTGGTCGGATCCCAATTCTGTCGCTTCTAACGCGTTCCTCGCGTCATTTTACGTTGGAAATAGTCATGAGAAATGCACAGACACGTTTCTGGAGTCGAAAAAATACGAGATCGTGCTTTGGGAATACCCTCGATTTTGTCGTCAACGGTTGGCCGGATCCCAAATCTATCGCTTCTAACGCGTTCCTCGCGTCATTTTACGTTGGAAATAGTCATGAGAAATTCACAGACACGTTTCTGGAGTCCAAAAAACACGAGATTCAGGTTTTGGGAATGCCCGCGATTTTCTCGTTAACGGTTGGTCGGATTCCAATTCTGTCGCTTCTAACACGTTCCTCCGGTCATTTTAAGTCGGAATTAGTCATGAGAAATGCACAGACACGTTTCTGGAGTCGAAAAAATATGAGATCATGCTTTGGGAATACCCTCGATTTTTTCGTCAACGGTTGGTCGGATCCCACTTCTGTCGCTTCTAACGCATTCCTCGCGTCATTTTACTTTGGAAATAGTCATGAGCAATGCACAGACACGTTTCTGGAGTCCAAAAAACACGAGATTTATGTTTTGGGAATGCCCGCGATTTTCTCGTTAACGGTTGGTCGGATCCCAATTCTGTCGCTTCTAACGCGTTCCTCGCGTCATTTTACGTTGGAAATAATCATGAGAAATGCACAGACACGTTTCTGGAGTCGAAAAAATACGAGATCATGCTTTGGGAATAACCTCGATTTTGTCGTCAACGGTTGGTGGGATCCCAATTCTGTCGCTTCTAACGCGTTCCTCCGGTCATTTTAAGTCGGAATTAGTCATCAGAAATGCACAGACACGTTTCTGGAGTCGAAAAAACACGAGATCATGCTTTGGGAATAACCTCGATTTTGTCGTCAACGGTTGGTCGGATCCCAATTCTGTCGCTTCTAACGCGTTCCTCGCGTCATTTTACGTTGGAAATAGTCATGAGAAATTCACAGACACGTTTCTGGAGTCCAAAAAACACGAGATTCAGGTTTTGGGAATGCCCGCGATTTTCTCGCTAACGGTTGGTCGGATCCCAATTCTGTCGCTTCTGACGCGTTCCTCGCGTCATTTTACGTTGGAAATAGTCATGAGAAATGCACAGACATGTTTCTGGAGTCCAAAAAACACGAGATCAGGTTTTGCTAATGCCCGCGATTTTCTCGTCAACGGTTGGTCGGATCCCAATTCTGTCGCTTCTAACGCGTTCCTCGCGTCATTTTACGTTGGAAATAGTCATGAGAAATGCACAGACACGTTTCTGGAGTCGAAAAAATACGAGATCGTGCTTTGGGAATACCCTCGATTTTCTCGTCAACGGTTGGTCGGATCCCAATTCTGTCGCTTCTGACGCGTTCCTCGCGTCATTTTACGTTGGAAATAGTCATGAGAAATGCACAGACATGTTTCTGGAGTCCAAAAAACACGAGGTCAGGTTTTGCTAATGCCCGCGATTTTCTCGTCAACGGTTGGTCGGATCCCAATTCTGTCGCTTCTAACGCGTTCCTCGCGTCATTTTACGTTGGAAATAGTCATGAGAAATGCACAGACAATGTTTCTGGAGTCCAAAAAACACGAGATCAGGTTTTGGTAATGCCTGCGATTTTCTCGTCAACGGTTGGTCGGATCCCAAATCTGTCGCTTCTAACGCGTTCCTCGCGTCATTTTACGTTGGAAATAGTCATGAGAAATTCACAGACACGTTTCTGGAGTCCAAAAAACACGAGATTCATGTTTTGGGAATGCCCGCGATTTTCTCGTTAACGGTTGGTCGGATCCCAATTCTGTCGCTTCTAACGCGTTCCTCGCGTCATTTTACGTTGGAAATAGTCATGAGAAATGCACAGACAACGTTTCTGGAGTCCAAAAAACACGAGATCAGGTTTTGGTAATGCCCGCGATTTTCTCGTCAACGGTTGGTCGGATCCCAATTCTGTCGCTTCTGACGCGTTCCTCACGTCATTTTACGTTGGAAACAGTCATGAGAAATGCACAGACATGTTTCTGGAGTCCAAAAAACACGAGATCAGGTTTTGCTAATGCCCGCGATTTTCTCGTCAACGGTTGGTCGGATCCCAATTCTGTCGCTTCTAACGCGTTCCTCGCGTCATTTTACGTTGGAAATAGTCATGAGAAATGCACAAACAATGTTTCTGGAGTCCAAAAAACACGAGATTCAGGTTTTGGGAATGCCCGCGATTTTCTCGTTAACGGTTGGTCGGATCCCAATTCTGTCGCTTCTAACGCGTTCCTCGCGTCATTTTAAGTCGGAATTAGCCATCAGAAATGCACAGACACGTTTCTGGAGTCGGAAAAATACGAGATCATGCTTTGGGAATACCCTCGATTTTGTCGTCAACGGTTGGTCGGATCCCAATTCTGTCGCTTCTAACGCGTTCCTCGCGTCATTTTACGTTGGAAATAGTCATGAGAAATTCACAGACACGTTTCTGGAGTCCAAAAAACACGAGATTCAGGTTTTGGGAATGCCCGCGATTTTCTCGTTAACGGTTGGTCGGATCCCAATTCTGTCGCTTCTAACGCGTTCCTCGCGTCATTTTAAGTCGGAATTAGTCATCAGAAATGCACAGACACGCTTCTGGAGTCGAAAAAACACGAGATCATGCTTTGGGAATAACCTTGATTTTGTCGTCAACGGTTGGTGGGATCCCAATTCTGTCGCTTCTAACGCGTTCCTCCAGTCATTTTAAGTCGGAATTAGTCATCAGAAATGCACAGACACGTTTCTGGAGTCGAAAAAACACGAGATCATGCTTTGGGAATAACCTCGATTTTGTCGTCAACGGTTGGTCGGATCCCAATTCTGTCCCTTCTAACGCGTTCCTCGCGTCATTTTACGTTGGAAATAGTCATGAGAAATTCACAGACACGTTTCTGGAGTCCAAAAAACACGAGATTCAGGTTTTGGGAATGCCCGCGATTTTGTCGTCAACGGTTGGTGGTATCCCAATTCTGTCGCTTCTAACGCGTTCCTCCGGCCATTTTAAGTCGGAATTAGTCATCAGAAATGCACAGACCCGTTTCTGGAGTCGAAAAAACACGAGATCATGCTTTGGGAATAACCTCGATTTTGTCGTCAACGGTTGGTTGGATTCCAATTCTGTCGCTTCTAACGCGTTCCTCCGGTCATTTTAAGTCGGAATTAGTCATCAGAAATGCACAGACACGTTTCTGGAGTCGAAAAAATATGAGATCATGCTTTGGGAATATCCTCGATTTTGTCGTCAACGGTTAGTCGGATCCCAATTCTGTCGCTTCTAACGCATTCCTCGCGTCATTTTACTTTGGAAATAGTCATGAGAAATGCACAGACACGTTTCTGGAGTCGAAAAAATATGAGATCATGCTTTGGGAATATCCTCGATTTTGTCGTCAACGGTTAGTCGGATCCCAATTCTGTCGCTTCTAACGCATTCCTCGCGTCATTTTACTTTGGAAATAGTCATGAGAAATGCACAGACACGTTTCTGGAGTCCAAAAAACACGAGATTCATGTTTTGGGAATGCCCGCGATTTTCTCGTTAACGGTTGGTCGGATCCCAATTCTGTCGCTTCTAACGCGTTCCTCGCGTCATTTTACGTTGGAAATAGTCATGAGAAATGCACAGACAATGTTTCTGGAGTCCAAAAAAACACGAGATTCAGGTTTTGGGAATGCCCGCGATTTTCTCGTTAACGGTTGGTCGGATCCCAATTCTGTCGCTTCTACCGCGTTCCTCGCGTCATTTTAAGTGGGAATTAGCCATCAGAAATGCACAGACACGTTTCTGGAGTCGAAAAAATATGAGATCATGCTTTGGGAATACCCTCAATTTTGTCGTCAACGGTTGGTCGGATCCCAATTCTGTCGCTTCTAACGCATTCCTCGCGTCATTTTACTTTGGAAATAGTCATGAGAAATGCACAGACACGGTTCTGGAGTCGAAAAAACACGAGATCATGCTTTGGGAATAACCTCGATTTTGTCGTCAACGGTTGGTCGGATCTCAAATCTGTCGCTTCTAACGCGTTCCTCGCGTCATTTTACGTTGGAAATAGTCATGAGAAATTCACAGACACGTTTCTGGAGTCCAAAAAACACGAGATTCAGGTTTTGGGAATGCCCGCGATTTTCTCGCTAACGGTTGGTCGGATTCCAATTCTGTCGCTTCTAACACGTTCCTCCGGTCATTTTAAGTCGGAATTAGTCATGACAAATGCACAGACACGTTTCTGGAGTCGAAAAAATATGAGATCATGCTTTGGGAATATCCTCGATTTTGTCGTCAACGGTTGGTCGGATCCCAATTCTGTCGCTTCTAACGCGTTCCTCGCGTCATTTTACGTTGGAAATAGTCATGAGAAATGCACAGACACGTTTCTGGAGTCGAAAAAATACGAGATCGTGCTTTGGGAATACCCTCGATTTTGTCGTCAACGGTTGGCCGGATCCCAAATCTATCGCTTCTAACGCGTTCCTCGCGTCATTTTACGTTGGAAATAGTCATGAGAAATTCACAGACACGTTTCTGGAGTCCAAAAAACACGAGATTCAGGTTTTGGGAATGCCCGCGATTTTCTCGTTAACGGTTGGTCGGATTCCAATTCTGTCGCTTCTAACACGTTCCTCCGGTCATTTTAAGTCGGAATTAGTCATGAGAAATGCACAGACACGTTTCTGGAGTCGAAAAAATATGAGATCATGCTTTGGGAATACCCTCGATTTTTTCGTCAACGGTTGGTCGGATCCCACTTCTGTCGCTTCTAACGCATTCCTCGCGTCATTTTACGTTGGAAATAATCATGAGAAATGCACAGACACGTTTCTGGAGTCGAAAAAATACGAGATCATGCTTTGGAAATAACCTCGATTTTGTCGTCAACGGTTGGTGGGATCCCAATTCTGTCGCTTCTAACGCGTTCCTCCGGTCATTTTAAGTCGGAATTAGTCATCAGAAATGCACAGACACGTTTCTGGAGTCGAAAAAACACGAGATCATGCTTTGGGAATAACCTCGATTTTGTCGTCAACGGTTGGTCGGATCCCTATTCTGTCGCTTCTAACGCGTTCCTCGCGTCATTTTATGTTGGAAATAGTCATGAGAAATGCACAGACACGTTTCTGGAGTCGAAAAAATACGAGATCATGCTTTGGGAATACCCTCGATTTTCTCGTCAACGGTTGGTCGGATCCCAATTCTGTCGCGTCTAACGCGTTCCTCGCGTCATTTTACGTTGGAAAAAATCATGAGAAATGCACAGACACGTTTCTGGAGTCGAAAAAATACGACATCATGCTGTGGGAATATCCTCGATTTTGTCGTCAACGGTTGGTCGGATCCCAATTCTGTCGCTTCTAACGCGTTCCTCCGGTCATTTTAAGTCGGAATTAGTCATCCGAAATGCACAGACACGTTTCTGGAGTC
This sequence comes from Crossocerus cetratus, assembly GCA_963675795.1. NCBI lineage: Eukaryota > Metazoa > Arthropoda > Insecta > Hymenoptera > Crabronidae > Crossocerus > Crossocerus cetratus. The sequence continues at coordinate 8,015,614 of OY776671.1, forward strand.
GAAAAAATATGAGATCATGCTTTGGGAATACCCTCGATTTTGTCGTCAACGGTTGGTCGGATCCCAATTCTGTCGCTTCTAACGCATTCCTCGCGTCATTTTACTTTGGAAATAGTCATGAGAAATGCACAGACACGGTTCTGGAGTCGAAAAAACACGAGATCATGCTTTGGGAATAACCTCGATTTTGTCGTCAACGGTTGGTCGGATCTCAAATCTGTCGCTTCTAACGCGTTCCTCGCGTCATTTTACGTTGGAAATAGTCATGAGAAATTCACAGACACGTTTCTGGAGTCCAAAAAACACGAGATTCAGGTTTTGGGAATGCCCGCGATTTTCTCGTTAACGGTTGGTCGGATTCCAATTCTGTCGCTTCTAACACGTTCCTCCGGTCATTTTAAGTCGGAATTAGTCATGAGAAATGCACAGACACGTTTCTGGAGTCGAAAAAATATGAGATCATGCTTTGGGAATACCCTCGATTTTTTCGTCAACGGTTGGTCGGATCCCACTTCTGTCGCTTCTAACGCATTCCTCGCGTCATTTTACTTTGGAAATAGTCATGAGAAATGCACAGACACGTTTCTGGAGTCGAAAAAATATGAGATCATGCTTTGGGAATATCCTCGATTTTGTCGTCAACGGTTAGTCGGATCCCAATTCTGTCGCTTCTAACGCATTCCTCGCGTCATTTTACGTTGGAAATAATCATGAGAAATGCACAGACACGTTTCTGGAGTCGAAAAAATACGAGATCATGCTTTGGGAATAACCTCGATTTTGTCGTCAACGGTTGGTGGGATCCCAATTCTGTCGCTTCTAACGCGTTCCTCCGGTCATTTTAAGTCGGAATTAGTCATCAGAAATGCACAGACACGTTTCTGGAGTCGAAAAAACACGAGATCATGCTTTGGGAATAACCTCGATTTTGTCGTCAACGGTTGGTCGGATCCCAATTCTGTCGCTTCTAACGCGTTCCTCGCGTCATTTTACGTTGGAAATAGTCATGAGAAATTCACAGACACGTTTCTGGAGTCCAAAAAACACGAGATTCAGGTTTTGGGAATGCCCGCGATTTTCTCGTTAACGGTTGGTCGGATCCCAATTCTGTCGCTTCTAACGCGTTCCTCGCGTCATTTTAAGTCGGAATTAGTCATCAGAAATGCACAGACACGCTTCTGGAGTCGAAAAAACACGAGATCATGCTTTGGGAATAACCTTGATTTTGTCGTCAACGGTTGGTGGGATCCCAATTCTGTCGCTTCTAACGCGTTCCTCCAGTCATTTTAAGTCGGAATTAGTCATCAGAAATGCACAGACACGTTTCTGGAGTCGAAAAAACACGAGATCATGCTTTGGGAATAACCTCGATTTTGTCGTCAACGGTTGGTCGGATCCCAATTCTGTCGCTTCTAACGCGTTCCTCGCGTCATTTTACGTTGGAAATAGTCATGAGAAATTCACAGACACGTTTCTGGAGTCCAAAAAACACGAGATTCAGGTTTTGGGAATGCCCGCGATTTTGTCGTCAACGGTTGGTGGGATCCCAATTCTGTCGCTTCTAACGCGTTCCTCCGGCCATTTTAAGTCGGAATTAGTCATCAGAAATGCACAGACCCGTTTCGGGAGTCGAAAAAACACGAGATCATGCTTTGGGAATAACCTCGATTTTGTCGTCAACGGTTGGTTGGATTCCAATTCTGTCGCTTCTAACGCGTTCCTCCGGTCATTTTAAGTCGGAATTAGTCATCAGAAATGCACAGACACGTTTCTGGAGTCGAAAAAATATGAGATCATGCTTTGGGAATATCCTCGATTTTGTCGTCAACGGTTAGTCGGATCCCAATTCTGTCGCTTCTAACGCATTCCTCGCGTCATTTTACTTTGGAAATAGTCATGAGAAATGCACAGACACGTTTCTGGAGTCGAAAAAATATGAGATCATGCTTTGGGAATATCCTCGATTTTGTCGTCAACGGTTAGTCGGATCCCAATTCTGTCGCTTCTAACGCATTCCTCGCGTCATTTTACTTTGGAAATAGTCATGAGAAATGCACAGACACGTTTCTGGAGTCCAAAAAACACGAGATTCATGTTTTGGGAATGCCCGCGATTTTCTCGTTAACGGTTGGTCGGATCCCAATTCTGTCGCTTCTAACGCGTTCCTCGCGTCATTTTACGTTGGAAATAGTCATGAGAAATGCACAGACAATGTTTCTGGAGTCCAAAAAACACGAGATTCAGGTTTTGGGAATGCCCGCCATTTTCTCGTTAACGGTTGGTCGGATCCCAATTCTGTCGCTTCTAACGCGTTCCTCGCGTCATTTTAAGTGGGAATTAGCCATCAGAAATGCACAGACACGTTTCTGGAGTCGAAAAAATATGAGATCATGCTTTGGGAATATCCTCGATTTTGTCGTCAACGGTTAGTCGGATCCCAATTCTGTCGCTTCTAACGCATTCCTCGCGTCATTTTACTTTGGAAATAGTCATGAGAAATGCACAGACACGTTTCTGGAGTCGAAAAAATATGAGATCATGCTTTGGGAATATCCTCGATTTTGTCGTCAACGGTTGGTCGGATCCCAATTCTATCGCTTCTAACGCGTTCCTCGCGTCATTTTACGTTGGAAATAGTCATGAGAAATGCACAGACACGTTTCTGGAGTCGAAAAAATACGAGATCATGCTTTGGGAATAACCTCGATTTTGTCGTCAACGGTTGGTCGGATCCCAATTCTGTCGCTTCTAACGCGTTCCTCGCGTCATTTTACGTTGGAAATAGTCATGAGAAATTCACAGACACGTTTCTGGAGTCCAAAAAACACGAGATTCAGGTTTTGGGAATGCCCGCGGTTTTCTCGCTAACGGTTGGTCGGATCCCAATTCTGTCGCTTCTGACGCGTTCCTCGCCTCATTTTACGTTGGAAATAGTCATGAGAAATGCACAGACATGTTTCTGGAGTCCAAAAAACACGAGATCAGGTTTTGCTAATGCCCGCGATTTTCTCGTCAACGGTTGGTCGGATCCCAATTCTGTCGCTTCTAACGCGTTCCTCGCGTCATTTTAAGTCGGAATTAGTCATCAGAAATGCACAGACACGTTTCTGGAGTCGAAAAAATATGAGATCATGCTTTGGGAATATCCTCGATTTTGTCGTCAACGGTTAGTCGGATCCCAATTCTGTCTCTTCTAACGCATTCCTCGCGTCATTTTACTTTGGAAATAGTCATGAGAAATGCACAGACACGTTTCTGGAGTCCAAAAAACACGAGATTCATGTTTTGGGAATGCCCGCGATTTTCTCGTTAACGGTTGGTCGGATCCCAATTCTGTCGCTTCTAACGCGTTCCTCGCGTCATTTTACGTTGGAAATAGTCATGAGAAATGCACAGACAATGTTTCTGGAGTCCAAAAAAACACGAGATTCAGGTTTTGGGAATGCCCGCGATTTTCTCGTTAACGGTTGGTCGGATCCCAATTCTGTCGCTTCTAACGCGTTCCTCGCGTCATTTTACGTTGGAAATAATCATGAGAAATGCACAGACACGTTTCTGGAGTCGAAAAAATACGAGATCATGCTTTGGGAATAACCTCGATTTTGTCGTCAACGGTTGGTGGGATCCCAATTCTGTCGCTTCTAACGCGTTCCTCCGGTCATTTTAAGTCGGAATTAGTCACCAGAAATGCACAGACACGTTTCTGGAGTCGAAAAAACACGAGATCATGCTTTGGGAATAACCTCGATTTTGTCGTCAACGGTTGGTCGGATCCCAATTCTGTCGCTTCTAACGCGTTCCTCGCGTCATTTTACGTTGGAAATAGTCATGAGAAATTCACAGACACGTTTCTGGAGTCCAAAAAACACGAGATTCAGGTTTTGGGAATGCCCGCGGTTTTCTCGCTAACGGTTGGTCGGATCCCAATTCTGTCGCTTCTGACGCGTTCCTCGCGTCATTTTACGTTGGAAATAGTCATGAGAAATGCACAGACATGTTTCTGGAGTCCAAAAAACACGAGATCAGGTTTTGCTAATGCCCGCGATTTTCTCGTCAACGGTTGGTCGGATCCCAATTCTGTCGCTTCTAACGCGTTCCTCGCGTCATTTTAAGTCGGAATTAGTCATCAGAAATGCACAGACACGTTTCTGGAGTCGAAAAAATATGAGATCATGCTTTGGGAATATCCTCGATTTTGTCGTCAACGGTTAGTCGGATCCCAATTCTGTCTCTTCTAACGCATTCCTCGCGTCATTTTACTTTGGAAATAGTCATGAGAAATGCACAGACACGTTTCTGGAGTCCAAAAAACACGAGATTCATGTTTTGGGAATGCCCGCGATTTTCTCGTTAACGGTTGGTCGGATCCCAATTCTGTCGCTTCTAACGCGTTCCTCGCGTCATTTTACGTTGGAAATAGTCATGAGAAATGCACAGACAATGTTTCTGGAGTCCAAAAAAACACGAGATTCAGGTTTTGGGAATGCCCGCGATTTTCTCGTTAACGGTTGGTCGGATCCCAATTCTGTCGCTTCTAACGCGTTCCTCGCGTCATTTTAAGTCGGAATTAGCCATCAGAAATGCACAGACACGTTTCTGGAGTCGAAAAAATATGAGATCATGCTTTGGGAATAACCTCGATTTTGTCGTCAACGGTTGGTCGGATCTCAAATCTGTCGCTTCTAACGCGTTCCTCGCGTCATTTTACGTTGGAAATAGTCATGAGAAATTCACAGACACGTTTCTGGAGTCCAAAAAACACGAGATTCAGGTTTTGGGAATGCCCGCGATTTTCTCGCTAACGGTTGGTCGGATCCCAATTCTGTCGCTTCTGACGCGTTCCTCGCGTCATTTTACGTTGGAAATAGTCATGAGAAATGCACAGACATGTTTCTGGAGTCCAAAAAACACGAGATCAGGTTTTGCTAATGCCCGCGATTTTCTCGTCAACGGTTGGTCGGATCCCAATTCTGTCGCTTCTAACGCGTTCCTCGCGGCATTTTACGTTGGAAATAGTCATGAGAAATGCACAGACACGTTTCTGGAGTCGAAAAAATACGAGATCGTGCTTTGGGAATACCCTCGATTTTCTCGTCAACGGTTGGTCGGATCCCAATTCTGTCGCTTCTGACGCGTTCCTCGCGTCATTTTACGTTGGAAATAGTCATGAGAAATGCACAGACATGTTTCTGGAGTCCAAAAAACACGAGATCAGGTTTTGCTAATGCCCGCGATTTTCTCGTCAACGGTTGGTCGGATCCCAATTCTGTCGCTTCTAACGCGTTCCTCGCGTCATTTTACGTTGGAAATAGTCATGAGAAATGCACAGACACGTTTCTGGAGTCGAAAAAATACGAGATCATGCTTTGGGAATATCCTCGATTTTCTCGTCAACGGTTGGTCGGATCCCAATTCTGTCGCTTCTGACGCGTTCCTCACGTCATTTTACGTTGGAAATAGTCATGAGAAATGCACAGACACGTTTCTGGAGTCGAAAAAATACGAGATCATGCTTTGGGAATATCCTCGATTTTCTCGTCAACGGTTGGTCGGATCCCAATTCTGTCGCTTCTGACGCGTTCCTCACGTCATTTTACGTTGGAAATAGTCATGAGAAATGCACAGACATGTTTCTGGAGTCCAAAAAACACGAGATCAGGTTTTGCTAATGCCCGCGATTTTCTCGTCAACGGTTGGTCGGATCCCAATTCTGTCGCTTCTAACGCGTTCCTCGCGTCATTTTACGTTGGAAATAGTCATGAGAAATGCACAAACAATGTTTCTGGAGTCCAAAAAACACGAGATTCAGGTTTTGGGAATGCCCGCGATTTTCTCGTTAACGGTTGGTCGGATCCCAATTCTGTCGCTTCTAACGCGTTCCTCGCGTCATTTTAAGTCGGAATTAGCCATCAGAAATGCACAGACACGTTTCTGGAGTCGGAAAAATACGAGATCATGCTTTGGGAATACCCTCAATTTTGTCGTCAACGGTTGGTCGGATCCCAATTCTGTCGCTTCTAACGCGTTCCTCGCGTCATTTTACGTTGGAAATAGTCATGAGAAATTCACAGACACGTTTCTGGAGTCCAAAAAACACGAGATTCAGGTTTTGGGAATGCCCGCGATTTTCTCGTTAACGGTTGGTCGGATCCCAATTCTGTCGCTTCTAACGCGTTCCTCGCGTCATTTTAAGTCGGAATTAGTCATCAGAAATGCACAGACACGCTTCTGGAGTCGAAAAAACACGAGATCATGCTTTGGGAATAACCTTGATTTTGTCGTCAACGGTTGGTGGGATCCCAATTCTGTCGCTTCTAACGCGTTCCTCCAGTCATTTTAAGTCGGAATTAGTCATCAGAAATGCACAGACACGTTTCTGGAGTCGAAAAAACACGAGATCATGCTTTGGGAATAACCTCGATTTTGTCGTCAACGGTTGGTCGGATCCCAATTCTGTCCCTTCTAACGCGTTCCTCGCGTCATTTTACGTTGGAAATAGTCATGAGAAATTCACAGACACGTTTCTGGAGTCCAAAAAACACGAGATTCAGGTTTTGGGAATGCCCGCGATTTTGTCGTCAACGGTTGGTGGTATCCCAATTCTGTCGCTTCTAACGCGTTCCTCCGGCCATTTTAAGTCGGAATTAGTCATCAGAAATGCACAGACCCGTTTCTGGAGTCGAAAAAACACGAGATCATGCTTTGGGAATAACCTCGATTTTGTCGTCAACGGTTGGTTGGATTCCAATTCTGTCGCTTCTAACGCGTTCCTCCGGTCATTTTAAGTCGGAATTAGTCATCAGAAATGCACAGACACGTTTCTGGAGTCGAAAAAACACGAGATCATGCTTTGGGAATAACCTCGATTTTGTCGTCAACGGTTGGTCGGATCCCAATTCTGTCCCTTCTAACGCGTTCCTCGCGTCATTTTACGTTGGAAATAGTCATGAGAAATTCACAGACACGTTTCTGGAGTCCAAAAAACACGAGATTCAGGTTTTGGGAATGCCCGCGATTTTGTCGTCAACGGTTGGTGGTATCCCAATTCTGTCGCTTCTAACGCGTTCCTCCGGCCATTTTAAGTCGGAATTAGTCATCAGAAATGCACAGACCCGTTTCTGGAGTCGAAAAAACACGAGATCATGCTTTGGGAATAACCTCGATTTTGTCGTCAACGGTTGGTTGGATTCCAATTCTGTCGCTTCTAACGCGTTCCTCCGGTCATTTTAAGTCGGAATTAGTCATCAGAAATGCACAGACACGTTTCTGGAGTCGAAAAAATATGAGATCATGCTTTGGGAATATCCTCGATTTTGTCGTCAACGGTTAGTCGGATCCCAATTCTGTCGCTTCTAACGCATTCCTCGCGTCATTTTACTTTGGAAATAGTCATGAGAAATGCACAGACACGTTTCTGGAGTCGAAAAAATATGAGATCATGCTTTGGGAATATCCTCGATTTTGTCGTCAACGGTTAGTCGGATCCCAATTCTGTCGCTTCTAACGCATTCCTCGCGTCATTTTACTTTGGAAATAGTCATGAGAAATGCACAGACACGTTTCTGGAGTCCAAAAAACACGAGATTCATGTTTTGGGAATGCCCGCGATTTTCTCGTTAACGGTTGGTCGGATCCCAATTCTGTCGCTTCTAACGCGTTCCTCGCGTCATTTTACGTTGGAAATAGTCATGAGAAATGCACAGACAATGTTTCTGGAGTCCAAAAAAACACGAGATTCAGGTTTTGGGAATGCCCGCGATTTTCTCGTTAACGGTTGGTCGGATCCCAATTCTGTCGCTTCTAACGCGTTCCTCGCGTCATTTTAAGTGGGAATTAGCCATCAGAAATGCACAGACACGTTTCTGGAGTCGAAAAAATATGAGATCATGCTTTGGGAATACCCTCGATTTTGTCGTCAACGGTTGGTCGGATCCCAATTCTGTCGCTTCTAACGCATTCCTCGCGTCATTTTACTTTGGAAATAGTCATGAGAAATGCACAGACACGGTTCTGGAGTCGAAAAAACACGAGATCATGCTTTGGGAATAACCTCGATTTTGTCGTCAACGGTTGGTCGGATCTCAAATCTGTCGCTTCTAACGCGTTCCTCGCGTCATTTTACGTTGGAAATAGTAATAAGAAATTCACAGACACGTTTCTGGAGTCCAAAAAACACGAGATTCAGGTTTTGGGAATGCCCGCGATTTTCTCGCTAACGGTTGGTCGGATTCCAATTCTGTCGCTTCTAACACGTTCCTCAGGTCATTTTAAGTCGGAATTAGTCATGACAAATGCACAGACACGTTTCTGGAGTCGAAAAAATATGAGATCATGCTTTGGGAATATCCTCGATTTTGTCGTCAACGGTTGGTCGGATCCCAATTCTGTCGCTTCTAACGCGTTCCTCGCGTCATTTTAAGTCGGAATTAGTCATCAGAAATGCACAGACACGTTTCTGGAGTCGAAAAAACACGAGATCATGCTTTGGGAATAACCTCGATTTTGTCGTCAACGGTTGGTCGGATCCCAATTCTGTCGCTTCTAACGCGTTCCTCGCGTCATTTTATGTTGGAAATAGTCATGAGAAATGCACAGACACGTTTCTGGAGTCGAAAAAATACGAGATCATGCTTTGGGAATACCCTCGATTTTCTCGTCAACGGTTGGTCGGATCCCAATTCTGTCGCGTCTAACGCGTTCCTCGCGTCATTTTACGTTGGAAATAATCATGAGAAATGCACAGACACGTTTCTGGAGTCGAAAAAATACGACATCATGCTGCGGGAATATCCTCGATTTTGTCGTCAACGGTTGGTCGGATCCCAATTCTGTCGCTTCTAACGCGTTCCTCCGGTCATTTTAAGTCGGAATTAGTCATCAGAAATGCACAGACACGTTTCTGGAGTCGAAAAAATATGAGATCATGCTTTGGGAATACCCTCGATTTTGTCGTCAACGGTTGGTCGGATCCCAATTCTGTCGCTTCTAACGCATTCCTCGCGTCATTTTACTTTGGAAATAGTCATGAGAAATGCACAGACACGGTTCTGGAGTCGAAAAAACACGAGATCATGCTTTGGGAATAACCTCGATTTTGTCGTCAACGGTTGGTCGGATCTCAAATCTGTCGCTTCTAACGCGTTCCTCGCGTCATTTTACGTTGGAAATAGTCATGAGAAATTCACAGACACGTTTCTGGAGTCCAAAAAACACGAGATTCAGGTTTTGGGAATGCCCGCGATTTTCTCGCTAACGGTTGGTCGGATCCCAATTCTGTCGCTTCTGACGCGTTCCTCGCGTCATTTTACGTTGGAAATAGTCATGAGAAATGCACAGACACGTTTCTGGAGTCGAAAAAATACGAGATCATGCTTTGGGAATAACCTCGATTTTGTCGTCAACGGTTGGTGGGATCCCAATTCTGTCGCTTCTAACGCGTTCCTCGCGTCATTTTACGTTGGAAATAGTAATAAGAAATTCACAGACACGTTTCTGGAGTCCAAAAAACACGAGATTCAGGTTTTGGGAATGCCCGCGATTTTCTCGCTAACGGTTGGTCGGATTCCAATTCTGTCGCTTCTAACACGTTCCTCCGGTCATTTTAAGTCGGAATTAGTCATGACAAATGCACAGACACGTTTCTGGAGTCGAAAAAATATGAGATCATGCTTTGGGAATATCCTCGATTTTGTCGTCAACGGTTGGTCGGATCCCAATTCTGTCGCTTCTAACGCGTTCCTCGCGTCATTTTACGTTGGAAATAGTCATGAGAAATGCACAGACACGTTTCTGGAGTCGAAAAAATACGAGATCGTGCTTTGGGAATACCCTCGATTTTGTCGTCAACGGTTGGCCGGATCCCAAATCTATCGCTTCTAACGCGTTCCTCGCGTCATTTTACGTTGGAAATAGTCATGAGAAATTCACAGACACGTTTCTGGAGTCCAAAAAACACGAGATTCAGGTTTTGGGAATGCCCGCGATTTTCTCGTTAACGGTTGGTCGGATTCCAATTCTGTCGCTTCTAACACGTTCCTCGCGTCATTTTACGTTGGAAATAATCATGAGAAATGCACAGACACGTTTCTGGAGTCGAAAAAATACGACATCATGCTGCGGGAATATCCTCGATTTTGTCGTCAACGGTTGGTCGGATCCCAATTCTGTCGCTTCTAACGCGTTCCTCCGGTCATTTTAAGTCGGAATTAGTCATCAGAAATGCACAGACACGTTTCTGGAGTCGAAAAAATATGAGATCATGCTTTGGGAATACCCTCGATTTTGTCGTCAACGGTTGGTCGGATCCCAATTCTGTCGCTTCTAACGCATTCCTCGCGTCATTTTACTTTGGAAATAGTCATGAGAAATGCACAGACACGGTTCTGGAGTCGAAAAAACACGAGATCATGCTTTGGGAATAACCTCGATTTTGTCGTCAACGGTTGGTCGGATCTCAAATCTGTCGCTTCTAACGCGTTCCTCGCGTCATTTTACGTTGGAAATAGTCATGAGAAATTCACAGACACGTTTCTGGAGTCCAAAAAACACGAGATTCAGGTTTTGGGAATGCCCGCGATTTTCTCGCTAACGGTTGGTCGGATCCCAATTCTGTCGCTTCTGACGCGTTCCTCGCGTCATTTTACGTTGGAAATAGTCATGAGAAATGCACAGACACGTTTCTGGAGTCGAAAAAATACGAGATCATGCTTTGGGAATAACCTCGATTTTGTCGTCAACGGTTGGTGGGATCCCAATTCTGTCGCTTCTAACGCGTTCCTCGCGTCATTTTACGTTGGAAATAGTAATAAGAAATTCACAGACACGTTTCTGGAGTCCAAAAAACACGAGATTCAGGTTTTGGGAATGCCCGCGATTTTCTCGCTAACGGTTGGTCGGATTCCAATTCTGTCGCTTCTAACACGTTCCTCCGGTCATTTTAAGTCGGAATTAGTCATGACAAATGCACAGACACGTTTCTGGAGTCGAAAAAATATGAGATCATGCTTTGGGAATATCCTCGATTTTGTCGTCAACGGTTGGTCGGATCCCAATTCTGTCGCTTCTAACGCGTTCCTCGCGTCATTTTACGTTGGAAATAGTCATGAGAAATGCACAGACACGTTTCTGGAGTCGAAAAAATACGAGATCGTGCTTTGGGAATACCCTCGATTTTGTCGTCAACGGTTGGCCGGATCCCAAATCTATCGCTTCTAACGCGTTCCTCGCGTCATTTTACGTTGGAAATAGTCATGAGAAATTCACAGACACGTTTCTGGAGTCCAAAAAACACGAGATTCAGGTTTTGGGAATGCCCGCGATTTTCTCGTTAACGGTTGGTCGGATTCCAATTCTGTCGCTTCTAACACGTTCCTCCGGTCATTTTAAGTCGGAATTAGTCATGAGAAATGCACAGACACGTTTCTGGAGTCGAAAAAATATGAGATCATGCTTTGGGAATACCCTCGATTTTTTCGTCAACGGTTGGTCGGATCCCACTTCTGTCGCTTCTAACGCATTCCTCGCGTCATTTTACTTTGGAAATAGTCATGAGCAATGCACAGACACGTTTCTGGAGTCCAAAAAACACGAGATTCATGTTTTGGGAATGCCCGCGATTTTCTCGTTAACGGTTGGTCGGATCCCAATTCTGTCGCTTCTAACGCGTTCCTCGCGTCATTTTACGTTGGAAATAATCATGAGAAATGCACAGACACGTTTCTGGAGTCGAAAAAATACGAGATCATGCTTTGGGAATAACCTCGATTTTGTCGTCAACGGTTGGTGGGATCCCAATTCTGTCGCTTCTAACGCGTTCCTCCGGTCATTTTAAGTCGGAATTAGTCATCAGAAATGCACAGACACGTTTCTGGAGTCGAAAAAACACGAGATCATGCTTTGGGAATAACCTCGATTTTGTCGTCAACGGTTGGTCGGATCCCAATTCTGTCGCTTCTAACGCGTTCCTCGCGTCATTTTACGTTGGAAATAGTCATGAGAAATTCACAGACACGTTTCTGGAGTCCAAAAAACACGAGATTCAGGTTTTGGGAATGCCCGCGATTTTCTCGCTAACGGTTGGTCGGATCCCAATTCTGTCGCTTCTGACGCGTTCCTCGCGTCATTTTACGTTGGAAATAGTCATGAGAAATGCACAGACATGTTTCTGGAGTCCAAAAAACACGAGATCAGGTTTTGCTAATGCCCGCGATTTTCTCGTCAACGGTTGGTCGGATCCCAATTCTGTCGCTTCTAACGCGTTCCTCGCGTCATTTTACGTTGGAAATAGTCATGAGAAATGCACAGACACGTTTCTGGAGTCGAAAAAATACGAGATCGTGCTTTGGGAATACCCTCGATTTTCTCGTCAACGGTTGGTCGGATCCCAATTCTGTCGCTTCTGACGCGTTCCTCGCGTCATTTTACGTTGGAAATAGTCATGAGAAATGCACAGACATGTTTCTGGAGTCCAAAAAACACGAGGTCAGGTTTTGCTAATGCCCGCGATTTTCTCGTCAACGGTTGGTCGGATCCCAATTCTGTCGCTTCTAACGCGTTCCTCGCGTCATTTTACGTTGGAAATAGTCATGAGAAATGCACAGACAATGTTTCTGGAGTCCAAAAAACACGAGATCAGGTTTTGGTAATGCCTGCGATTTTCTCGTCAACGGTTGGTCGGATCCCAAATCTGTCGCTTCTAACGCGTTCCTCGCGTCATTTTACGTTGGAAATAGTCATGAGAAATTCACAGACACGTTTCTGGAGTCCAAAAAACACGAGATTCATGTTTTGGGAATGCCCGCGATTTTCTCGTTAACGGTTGGTCGGATCCCAATTCTGTCGCTTCTAACGCGTTCCTCGCGTCATTTTACGTTGGAAATAGTCATGAGAAATGCACAGACAACGTTTCTGGAGTCCAAAAAACACGAGATCAGGTTTTGGTAATGCCCGCGATTTTCTCGTCAACGGTTGGTCGGATCCCAATTCTGTCGCTTCTGACGCGTTCCTCACGTCATTTTACGTTGGAAACAGTCATGAGAAATGCACAGACATGTTTCTGGAGTCCAAAAAACACGAGATCAGGTTTTGCTAATGCCCGCGATTTTCTCGTCAACGGTTGGTCGGATCCCAATTCTGTCGCTTCTAACGCGTTCCTCGCGTCATTTTACGTTGGAAATAGTCATGAGAAATGCACAAACAATGTTTCTGGAGTCCAAAAAACACGAGATTCAGGTTTTGGGAATGCCCGCGATTTTCTCGTTAACGGTTGGTCGGATCCCAATTCTGTCGCTTCTAACGCGTTCCTCGCGTCATTTTAAGTCGGAATTAGCCATCAGAAATGCACAGACACGTTTCTGGAGTCGGAAAAATACGAGATCATGCTTTGGGAATACCCTCGATTTTGTCGTCAACGGTTGGTCGGATCCCAATTCTGTCGCTTCTAACGCGTTCCTCGCGTCATTTTACGTTGGAAATAGTCATGAGAAATTCACAGACACGTTTCTGGAGTCCAAAAAACACGAGATTCAGGTTTTGGGAATGCCCGCGATTTTCTCGTTAACGGTTGGTCGGATCCCAATTCTGTCGCTTCTAACGCGTTCCTCGCGTCATTTTAAGTCGGAATTAGTCATCAGAAATGCACAGACACGCTTCTGGAGTCGAAAAAACACGAGATCATGCTTTGGGAATAACCTTGATTTTGTCGTCAACGGTTGGTGGGATCCCAATTCTGTCGCTTCTAACGCGTTCCTCCAGTCATTTTAAGTCGGAATTAGTCATCAGAAATGCACAGACACGTTTCTGGAGTCGAAAAAACACGAGATCATGCTTTGGGAATAACCTCGATTTTGTCGTCAACGGTTGGTCGGATCCCAATTCTGTCCCTTCTAACGCGTTCCTCGCGTCATTTTACGTTGGAAATAGTCATGAGAAATTCACAGACACGTTTCTGGAGTCCAAAAAACACGAGATTCAGGTTTTGGGAATGCCCGCGATTTTGTCGTCAACGGTTGGTGGTATCCCAATTCTGTCGCTTCTAACGCGTTCCTCCGGCCATTTTAAGTCGGAATTAGTCATCAGAAATGCACAGACCCGTTTCTGGAGTCGAAAAAACACGAGATCATGCTTTGGGAATAACCTCGATTTTGTCGTCAACGGTTGGTTGGATTCCAATTCTGTCGCTTCTAACGCGTTCCTCCGGTCATTTTAAGTCGGAATTAGTCATCAGAAATGCACAGACACGTTTCTGGAGTCGAAAAAATATGAGATCATGCTTTGGGAATATCCTCGATTTTGTCGTCAACGGTTAGTCGGATCCCAATTCTGTCGCTTCTAACGCATTCCTCGCGTCATTTTACTTTGGAAATAGTCATGAGAAATGCACAGACACGTTTCTGGAGTCGAAAAAATATGAGATCATGCTTTGGGAATATCCTCGATTTTGTCGTCAACGGTTAGTCGGATCCCAATTCTGTCGCTTCTAACGCATTCCTCGCGTCATTTTACTTTGGAAATAGTCATAAGAAATGCACAGACACGTTTCTGGAGTCCAAAAAACACGAGATTCATGTTTTGGGAATGCCCGCGATTTTCTCGTTAACGGTTGGTCGGATCCCAATTCTGTCGCTTCTAACGCGTTCCTCGCGTCATTTTACGTTGGAAATAGTCATGAGAAATGCACAGACAATGTTTCTGGAGTCCAAAAAAACACGAGATTCAGGTTTTGGGAATGCCCGCGATTTTCTCGTTAACGGTTGGTCGGATCCCAATTCTGTCGCTTCTACCGCGTTCCTCGCGTCATTTTAAGTGGGAATTAGCCATCAGAAATGCACAGACACGTTTCTGGAGTCGAAAAAATATGAGATCATGCTTTGGGAATACCCTCAATTTTGTCGTCAACGGTTGGTCGGATCCCAATTCTGTCGCTTCTAACGCATTCCTCGCGTCATTTTACTTTGGAAATAGTCATGAGAAATGCACAGACACGGTTCTGGAGTCGAAAAAACACGAGATCATGCTTTGGGAATAACCTCGATTTTGTCGTCAACGGTTGGTCGGATCTCAAATCTGTCGCTTCTAACGCGTTCCTCGCGTCATTTTACGTTGGAAATAGTCATGAGAAATTCACAGACACGTTTCTGGAGTCCAAAAAACACGAGATTCAGGTTTTGGGAATGCCCGCGATTTTCTCGCTAACGGTTGGTCGGATTCCAATTCTGTCGCTTCTAACACGTTCCTCCGGTCATTTTAAGTCGGAATTAGTCATGACAAATGCACAGACACGTTTCTGGAGTCGAAAAAATATGAGATCATGCTTTGGGAATATCCTCGATTTTGTCGTCAACGGTTGGTCGGATCCCAATTCTGTCGCTTCTAACGCGTTCCTCGCGTCATTTTACGTTGGAAATAGTCATGAGAAATGCACAGACACGTTTCTGGAGTCGAAAAAATACGAGATCGTGCTTTGGGAATACCCTCGATTTTGTCGTCAACGGTTGGCCGGATCCCAAATCTATCGCTTCTAACGCGTTCCTCGCGTCATTTTACGTTGGAAATAGTCATGAGAAATTCACAGACACGTTTCTGGAGTCCAAAAAACACGAGATTCAGGTTTTGGGAATGCCCGCGATTTTCTCGTTAACGGTTGGTCGGATCCCAATTCTGTCGCTTCTAACGCGTTCCTCCAGTCATTTTAAGTCGGAATTAGTCATCAGAAATGCACAGACACGTTTCTGGAGTCGAAAAAACACGAGATCATGCTTTGGGAATAACCTCGATTTTGTCGTCAACGGTTGGTCGGATCCCAATTCTGTCGCTTCTAACGCGTTCCTCGCGTCATTTTACGTTGGAAATAGTCATGAGAAATTCACAGACACGTTTCTGGAGTCCAAAAAACACGAGATTCAGGTTTTGGGAATGCCCGCGATTTTGTCGTCAACGGTTGGTGGGATCCCAATTCTGTCGCTTCTAACGCGTTCCTCCGGCCATTTTAAGTCGGAATTAGTCATCAGAAATGCACAGACCCGTTTCGGGAGTCGAAAAAACACGAGATCATGCTTTGGGAATAACCTCGATTTTGTCGTCAACGGTTGGTTGGATTCCAATTCTGTCGCTTCTAACGCGTTCCTCCGGTCATTTTAAGTCGGAATTAGTCATCAGAAATGCACAGACACGTTTCTGGAGTCGAAAAAATATGAGATCATGCTTTGGGAATATCCTCGATTTTGTCGTCAACGGTTAGTCGGATCCCAATTCTGTCGCTTCTAACGCATTCCTCGCGTCATTTTACTTTGGAAATAGTCATGAGAAATGCACAGACACGTTTCTGGAGTCGAAAAAATATGAGATCATGCTTTGGGAATATCCTCGATTTTGTCGTCAACGGTTAGTGGGATCCCAATTCTGTCGCTTCTAACGCATTCCTCGCGTCATTTTACTTTGGAAATAGTCATGAGAAATGCACAGACACGTTTCTGGAGTCCAAAAAACACGAGATTCATGTTTTGGGAATGCCCGCGATTTTCTCGTTAACGGTTGGTCGGATCCCAATTCTGTCGCTTCTAACGCGTTCCTCGCGTCATTTTACGTTGGAAATAGTCATGAGAAATGCACAGACAATGTTTCTGGAGTCCAAAAAACACGAGATTCAGGTTTTGGGAATGCCCGCCATTTTCTCGTTAACGGTTGGTCGGATCCCAATTCTGTCGCTTCTAACGCGTTCCTCGCGTCATTTTAAGTGGGAATTAACCATCAGAAATGCACAGACACGTTTCTGGAGTCGAAAAAATATGAGATCATGCTTTGGGAATACCCTCGATTTTGTCGTCAACGGTTGGTCGGATCCCAATTCTGTCGCTTCTAACGCATTCCTCGCGTCATTTTACTTTGGAAATAGTCATGAGAAATGCACAGACACGGTTCTGGAGTCGAAAAAACACGAGATCATGCTTTGGGAATAACCTCGATTTTGTCGTCAACGGTTGGTCGGATCTCAAATCTGTCGCTTCTAACGCGTTCCTCGCGTCATTTTACGTTGGAAATAGTAATAAGAAATTCACAGACACGTTTCTGCAGTCCAAAAAACACGAGATTCAGGTTTTGGGAATGCCCGCGATTTTCTCGCTAACGGTTGGTCGGATTCCAATTCTGTCGCTTCTAACACGTTCCTCCGGTCATTTTAAGTCGGAATTAGTCATGACAAATACACAGACACGTTTCTGGAGTCGAAAAAATATGAGATCATGCTTTGGGAATATCCTCGATTTTGTCGTCAACGGTTGGTCGGATCCCAATTCTATCGCTTCTAACGCGTTCCTCGCGTCATTTTACGTTGGAAATAGTCATGAGAAATGCACAGACACGTTTCTGGAGTCGAAAAAATACGAGATCGTGCTTTGGGAATACCCTCGATTTTGTCGTCAACGGTTGGCCGGATCCCAAATCTATCGCTTCTAACGCGTTCCTCGCGTCATTTTACGTTGGAAATAGTCATGAGAAATTCACAGACACGTTTCTGGAGTCCAAAAAACACGAGATTCAGGTTTTGGGAATGCCCGCGATTTTCTCGTTAACGGTTGGTCGGATCCCAATTCTGTCGCTTCTAACGCGTTCCTCCGGTCATTTTAAGTCGGAATTAGTCATCAGAAATGCACAGACACGTTTCTGGAGTCGAAAAAATATGAGATCATGCTTTGGGAATACCCTCGATTTTGTCGTCAACGGTTGGTCGGATCCCAATTCTGTCGCTTCTGACGCGTTCCTCGCGTCATTTTACGTTGGAAATAGTCATGAGAAATGCACAGACACGTTTCTGGAGTCGAAAAAATACGAGATCATGCTTTGGGAATAACCTCGATTTTGTCGTCAACGGTTGGTGGGATCCCAATTCTGTCGCTTCTAACGCGTTCCTCGCGTCATTTTACGTTGGAAATAGTAATAAGAAATTCACAGACACGTTTCTGGAGTCCAAAAAACACGAGATTCAGGTTTTGGGAATGCCCGCGATTTTCTCGCTAACGGTTGGTCGGATTCCAATTCTGTCGCTTCTAACACGTTCCTCCGGTCATTTTAAGTCGGAATTAGTCATGACAAATGCACAGACACGTTTCTGGAGTCGAAAAAATATGAGATCATGCTTTGGGAATATCCTCGATTTTGTCGTCAACGGTTGGTCGGATCCCAATTCTGTCGCTTCTGACGCGTTCCTCGCGTCATTTTACGTTGGAAATAGTCATGAGAAATGCACAGACACGTTTCTGGAGTCGAAAAAATACGAGATCATGCTTTGGGAATACCCTCGATTTTGTCGTCAACGGTTGGCCGGATCCCAAATCTATCGCTTCTAACGCGTTCCTCGCGTCATTTTACGTTGGAAATAGTCATGAGAAATTCACAGACACGTTTCTGGAGTCCAAAAAACACGAGATTCAGGTTTTGGGAATGCCCGCGATTTTCTCGTTAACGGTTGGTCGGATTCCAATTCTGTCGCTTCTAACACGTTCCTCCGGTCATTTTAAGTCGGAATTAGTCATGAGAAATGCACAGACACGTTTCTGGAGTCGAAAAAATATGAGATCATGCTTTGGGAATACCCTCGATTTTTTCGTCAACGGTTGGTCGGATCCCACTTCTGTCGCTTCTAACGCATTCCTCGCGTCATTTTACTTTGGAAATAGTCATGAGAAATGCACAGACACGTTTCTGGAGTCCAAAAAACACGAGATTCATGTTTTGGGAATGCCCGCGATTTTCTCGTTAACGGTTGGTCGGATCCCAATTCTGTCGCTTCTAACGCGTTCCTCGCGTCATTTTACGTTGGAAATAATCATGAGAAATGCACAGACACGTTTCTGGAGTCGAAAAAATACGAGATCATGCTTTGGGAATAACCTCGATTTTGTCGTCAACGGTTGGTGGGATCCCAATTCTGTCGCTTCTAACGCGTTCCTCCGGTCATTTTAAGTCGGAATTAGTCATCAGAAATGCACAGACACGTTTCTGGAGTCGAAAAAACACGAGATCATGCTTTGGGAATAACCTCGATTTTGTCGTCAACGGTTGGTCGGATCCCAATTCTGTCGCTTCTAACGCGTTCCTCGCGTCATTTTACGTTGGAAATAGTCATGAGAAATGCACAGACAATGTTTCTGGAGTCCAAAAAACACGAGATCAGGTTTTGGTAATGCCTGCGATTTTCTCGTCAACGGTTGGTCGGATCCCAAATCTGTCGCTTCTAACGCGTTCCTCGCGTCATTTTACGTTGGAAATAGTCATGAGAAATTCACAGACACGTTTCTGGAGTCCAAAAAACACGAGATTCATGTTTTGGGAATGCCCGCGATTTTCTCGTTAACGGTTGGTCGGATCCCAATTCTGTCGCTTCTAACGCGTTCCTCGCGTCATTTTACGTTGGAAATAGTCATGAGAAATGCACAGACAACGTTTCTGGAGTCCAAAAAACACGAGATCAGGTTTTGGTAATGCCCGCGATTTTCTCGTCAACGGTTGGTCGGATCCCAATTCTGTCGCTTCTAACGCGTTCCTCGCGTCATTTTACGTTGGAAATAATCATGAGAAATGCACAGATACGTTTCTGGAGTCGAAAAAATACGAGATCATGCTTTGGGAATAACCTCGATTTTGTCGTCAACGGTTGGTGGGATCCCAATTCTGTCGCTTCTAACGCGTTCCTCCGGCCATTTTAAGTCGGAATTAGTCATCAGAAATGCACAGACCCGTTTCTGGAGTCGAAAAAACACGAGATCATGCTTTGGGAATAACCTCAATTTTGTCGTCAACGGTTGGTCGGATTCCAATTCTGTCGCTTCTAACGCGTTCCTCCGGTCATTTTAAGTCGGAATTAGTCATCAGAAATGCACAGACACGTTTCTGGAGTCGAAAAAATATGAGATCATGCTTTGGGAATATCCTCGATTTTGTCGTCAACGGTTAGTCGGATCCCAATTCTGTCGCTTCTAACGCATTCCTCGCGTCATTTTACTTTGGAAATAGTCATGAGAAATGCACAGACACGTTTCTGGAGTCCAAAAAACACGAGATTCATGTTTTGGGAATGCCCGCGATTTTCTCGTTAACGGTTGGTCGGATCCCAATTCTGTCGCTTCTAACGCGTTCCTCGCGTCATTTTACGTTGGAAATAGTCATGAGAAATGCACAGACAATGTTTCTGGAGTCCAAAAAAACACGAGATTCAGGTTTTGGGAATGCCCGCGATTTTCTCGTTAACGGTTGGTCGGATCCCAATTCTGTCGCTTCTAACGCGTTCCTCGCGTCATTTTAAGTCGGAATTAGCCATCAGAAATGCACAGACACGTTTCTGGAGTCGAAAAAATATGAGATCATGCTTTGGGAATACCCTCGATTTTGTCGTCAACGGTTGGTCGGATCCCAATTCTGTCGCTTCTAACGCATTCCTCGCGTCATTTTACTTTGGAAATAGTCATGAGAAATGCACAGACACGGTTCTGGAGTCGAAAAAACACGAGATCATGCTTTGGGAATAACCTCGATTTTGTCGTCAACGGTTGGTCGGATCTCAAATCTGTCGCTTCTAACGCGTTCCTCGCGTCATTTTACGTTGGAAATAGTCATGAGAAATTCACAGACACGTTTCTGGAGTCCAAAAAACACGAGATTCAGGTTTTGGGAATGCCCGCGATTTTCTCGCTAACGGTTGGTCGGATCCCAATTCTGTCGCTTCTGACGCGTTCCTCGCGTCATTTTACGTTGGAAATAGTCATGAGAAATGCACAGACATGTTTCTGGAGTCCAAAAAACACGAGATCAGGTTTTGCTAATGCCCGCGATTTTCTCGTCAACGGTTGGTCGGATCCCAATTCTGTCGCTTCTAACGCGTTCCTCCGGTCATTTTAAGTCGGAATTAGTCATCAGAAATGCACAGACACGTTTCTGGAGTCGAAAAAATACGTGATCGTGCTTTGGGAATAACCTCGATTTTGTGGTCAACGGTTGGTCGGATCCCAAATCTGTCGCTTCTAACGCGTTCCTCCGGTCATTTTAAGTCGGAATTAGTCATCAGAAATGCACAGACACGTTTCTGGAGTCGAAAAAACACGAGATCATGCTTTGGGAATAACCTCGATTTTGTGGTCAACGGTTGGTCGGATCCCAAATCTGTCGCTTCTATCGCGTTCCTCGCGTCATTTTACGTTGGAAATAGTCGTGAGAAATTCACAGACACGTTTCTGGAGTCCAAAAAACACGAGATCATGTTTTGGGAATACCCTCGATTTTCTAGTGAACGGTTGGTCGGATCCCAATTCTGTCGCGTCTAACGCGTTCCTCGCGTCATTTTACGTTGGAAATAATCATGAGAAATGCACAGACACGTTTCTGGAGTCGAAAAAATACGACATCATGCTGTGGGAATATCCTCGATTTTGTCGTCAACGGTTGGTCGGATCCCAATTCTGTCGCTTCTAACGCGTTCCTCCGGTCATTTTAAGTCGGAATTAGTCATCAGAAATGCACAGACACGTTTCTGGAGTCGAAAAAATATGAGATCATGCTTTGGGAATATCCTCGATTTTGTGGTCAACGGGTGGTCGGATCCCAAATCTGTCGCTTCTGACGCGTTCCTCGCGTCATTTTACGTTGGAAATAGTCATGAGAAATGCACAGACATGTTTCTGGAGTCCGAAAAACACGAGATCAGGTTTTGCTAATGCCCGCGATTTTCTCGTCAACGGTTGGTCGGATCCCAATTCTGTCGCTTCTAACGCGTTCGCCGCGTCATTTTACGTTGGAAATAGTCATGAGAAATGCACAGACAATGTTTCTGGAGTCCAAAAATCACGAGATCAGGTTTTGGTAATGCCCGCGATTTTCTCGTCAACGGTTGGTCGGATCCCAATTCTGTCGCTTCTAACGCGTTCCTCGCGTCATTTTACGTTGGAAATAGTCATGAGAAATGCACAGACACGTTTTTGGAGTCGAAAAAATACGAGATCATGCTTTGGGAATATCCTCGATTTTCTCGTCAACGGTTGGTCGGATCCCAATTCTGTCGCTTCTGACGCGTTCCTCACGTCATTTTACGTTGGAAATAGTCATGAGAAATGCACAGACATGTTTCTGGAGTCCAAAAAACACGAGATCAGGTTTTGCTAATGCCCGCGATTTTCTCGTCAACGGTTGGTCGGATCCCAATTCTGTCGCTTCTAACGCGTTCCTCGCGTCATTTTACGTTGGAAATAGTCATGAGAAATGCACAAACAATGTTTCTGGAGTCCAAAAAACACGAGATTCATGTTTTGGGAATGCCCGCGATTTTCTCGTTAACGGTTGGTCGGATCCCAATTCTGTCGCTTCTAACGCGTTCCTCGCGTCATTTTACGTTGGAAATAGTCATGAGAAATGCACAGACAACGTTTCTGGAGTCCAAAAAACACGAGATCAGGTTTTGGTAATGCCCGCGATTTTCTCGTCAACGGTTGGTCGGATCCCAATTCTGTCGCTTCTAACGCGTTCCTCGCGTCATTTTACGTTGGAAATAATCATGAGAAATGCACAGATACGTTTCTGGAGTCGAAAAAATACGAGATCATGCTTTGGGAATAACCTCGATTTTGTCGTCAACGGTTGGTGGGATCCCAATTCTGTCGCTTCTAACGCGTTCCTCCGGCCATTTTAAGTCGGAATTAGTCATCAGAAATGCACAGACCCGTTTCTGGAGTCGAAAAAACACGAGATCATGCTTTGGGAATAACCTCAATTTTGTCGTCAACGGTTGGTCGGATTCCAATTCTGTCGCTTCTAACGCGTTCCTCCGGTCATTTTAAGTCGGAATTAGTCATCAGAAATGCACAGACACGTTTCTGGAGTCGAAAAAATATGAGATCATGCTTTGGGAATATCCTCGATTTTGTCGTCAACGGTTAGTCGGATCCCAATTCTGTCGCTTCTAACGCATTCCTCGCGTCATTTTACTTTGGAAATAGTCATGAGAAATGCACAGACACGTTTCTGGAGTCCAAAAAACACGAGATTCATGTTTTGGGAATGCCCGCGATTTTCTCGTTAACGGTTGGTCGGATCCCAATTCTGTCGCTTCTAACGCGTTCCTCGCGTCATTTTACGTTGGAAATAGTCATGAGAAATGCACAGACAATGTTTCTGGAGTCCAAAAAAACACGAGATTCAGGTTTTGGGAATGCCCGCGATTTTCTCGTTAACGGTTGGTCGGATCCCAATTCTGTCGCTTCTAACGCGTTCCTCGCGTCATTTTAAGTCGGAATTAGCCATCAGAAATGCACAGACACGTTTCTGGAGTCGAAAAAATATGAGATCATGCTTTGGGAATACCCTCGATTTTGTCGTCAACGGTTGGTCGGATCCCAATTCTGTCGCTTCTAACGCATTCCTCGCGTCATTTTACTTTGGAAATAGTCATGAGAAATGCACAGACACGGTTCTGGAGTCGAAAAAACACGAGATCATGCTTTGGGAATAACCTCGATTTTGTCGTCAACGGTTGGTCGGATCTCAAATCTGTCGCTTCTAACGCGTTCCTCGCGTCATTTTACGTTGGAAATAGTCATGAGAAATTCACAGACACGTTTCTGGAGTCCAAAAAACACGAGATTCAGGTTTTGGGAATGCCCGCGATTTTCTCGCTAACGGTTGGTCGGATCCCAATTCTGTCGCTTCTGACGCGTTCCTCGCGTCATTTTACGTTGGAAATAGTCATGAGAAATGCACAGACATGTTTCTGGAGTCCAAAAAACACGAGATCAGGTTTTGCTAATGCCCGCGATTTTCTCGTCAACGGTTGGTCGGATCCCAATTCTGTCGCTTCTAACGCGTTCCTCCGGTCATTTTAAGTCGGAATTAGTCATCAGAAATGCACAGACAGGTTTCTGGAGTCGAAAAAATACGAGATCGTGCTTTGGGAATAACCTCGATTTTGTGGTCAACGGTTGGTCGGATCCCAAATCTGTCGCTTCTAACGCGTTCCTCCGGTCATTTTAAGTCGGAATTAGTCATCAGAAATGCACAGACACGTTTCTGGAGTCGAAAAAACACGAGATCATGCTTTGGGAATAACCTCGATTTTGTGGTCAACGGTTGGTCGGATCCCAAATCTGTCGCTTCTATCGCGTTCCTCGCGTCATTTTACGTTGGAAATAGTCGTGAGAAATTCACAGACACGTTTCTGGAGTCCAAAAAACACGAGATCATGTTTTGGGAATACCCTCGATTTTCTAGTGAACGGTTGGTCGGATCCCAATTCTGTCGCGTCTAACGCGTTCCTCGCGTCATTTTACGTTGGAAATAATCATGAGAAATGCACAGACACGTTTCTGGAGTCGAAAAAATACGACATCATGCTGTGGGAATATCCTCGATTTTGTCGTCAACGGTTGGTCGGATCCCAATTCTGTCGCTTCTAACGCGTTCCTCCGGTCATTTTAAGTCGGAATTAGTCATCAGAAATGCACAGACACGTTTCTGGAGTCGAAAAAATATGAGATCATGCTTTGGGAATATCCTCGATTTTGTGGTCAACGGGTGGTCGGATCCCAAATCTGTCGCTTCTGACGCGTTCCTCGCGTCATTTTACGTTGGAAATAGTCATGAGAAATGCACAGACATGTTTCTGGAGTCCGAAAAACACGAGATCAGGTTTTGCTAATGCCCGCGATTTTCTCGTCAACGGTTGGTCGGATCCCAATTCTGTCGCTTCTAACGCGTTCGCCGCGTCATTTTACGTTGGAAATAGTCATGAGAAATGCACAGACAATGTTTCTGGAGTCCAAAAATCACGAGATCAGGTTTTGGTAATGCCCGCGATTTTCTCGTCAACGGTTGGTCGGATCCCAATTCTGTCGCTTCTAACGCGTTCCTCGCGTCATTTTACGTTGGAAATAGTCATGAGAAATGCACAGACACGTTTTTGGAGTCGAAAAAATACGAGATCATGCTTTGGGAATATCCTCGATTTTGTCGTCAACGGTTGGTCGGATCCCAATTCTGTCGCTTCTGACGCGTTCCTCACGTCATTTTACGTTGGAAATAGTCATGAGAAATGCACAGACATGTTTCTGGAGTCCAAAAAACACGAGATCAGGTTTTGCTAATGCCCGCGATTTTCTCGTCAACGGTTGGTCGGATCCCAATTCTGTCGCTTCTAACGCGTTCCTCGCGTCATTTTACGTTGGAAATAGTCATGAGAAATGCACAAACAATGTTTCTGGAGTCCAAAAAACACGAGATTCAGGTTTTGGGAATGCCCGCGATTTTCTCGTTAACGGTTGGTCGGATCCCAATTCTGTCGCTTCTAACGCGTTCCTCGCGTCATTTTAAGTCGGAATTAGTCATCAGAAATGCACAGACACGCTTCTGGAGTCGAAAAAACACGAGATCATGCTTTGGGAATAACCTTGATTTTGTCGTCAACGGTTGGTGGGATCCCAATTCTGTCGCTTCTAACGCGTTCCTCCAGTCATTTTAAGTCGGAATTAGTCATCAGAAATTCACAGACACGTTTCTGGAGTCCAAAAAACACGAGATCATGTTTTGGGAATACCCTCGATTTTCTAGTGAACGGTTGGTCGGATCCCAATTCTGTCGCGTCTAACGCGTTCCTCGCGTCATTTTACGTTGGAAATAATCATGAGAAATTCACAGACACGTTTCTGGAGTCCAAAAAACACGAGATCATGCTTTGGGAATAACCTCGATTTTGTCGTCAACGGTTGGTCGGATTCCAATTCTGTCGCTTCTAACGCGTTCCTCCGGTCATTTTAAGTCGGAATTAGTCATCAGAAATGCACAGACACGTTTCTGGAGTCGAAAAAATATGAGATCATGCTTTGGGAATATCCTCGATTTTGTGGTCAACGGGTGGTCGGATCCCAAATCTGTCGCTTCTGACGCGTTCCTCGCGTCATTTTACGTTGGAAATAGTCATGAGAAATGCACAGACATGTTTCTGGAGTCCGAAAAACACGAGATCAGGTTTTGCTAATGCCCGCGATTTTCTCGTCAACGGTTGGTCGGATCCCAATTCTGTCGCTTCTAACGCGTTCGCCGCGTCATTTTACGTTGGAAATAGTCATGAGAAATGCACAGACAATGTTTCTGGAGTCCAAAAATCACGAGATCAGGTTTTGGTAATGCCCGCGATTTTCTCGTCAACGGTTGGTCGGATCCCAATTCTGTCGCTTCTAACGCGTTCCTCGCGTCATTTTACGTTGGAAATAGTCATGAGAAATGCACAGACACGTTTTTGGAGTCGAAAAAATACGAGATCATGCTTTGGGAATATCCTCGATTTTGTCGTCAACGGTTGGTCGGATCCCAATTCTGTCGCTTCTGACGCGTTCCTCACGTCATTTTACGTTGGAAATAGTCATGAGAAATGCACAGACATGTTTCTGGAGTCCAAAAAACACGAGATCAGGTTTTGCTAATGCCCGCGATTTTCTCGTCAACGGTTGGTCGGATCCCAATTCTGTCGCTTCTAACGCGTTCCTCGCGTCATTTTACGTTGGAAATAGTCATGAGAAATGCACAAACAATGTTTCTGGAGTCCAAAAAACACGAGATTCAGGTTTTGGGAATGCCCGCGATTTTCTCGTTAACGGTTGGTCGGATCCCAATTCTGTCGCTTCTAACGCGTTCCTCGCGTCATTTTAAGTCGGAATTAGTCATCAGAAATGCACAGACACGCTTCTGGAGTCGAAAAAACACGAGATCATGCTTTGGGAATAACCTTGATTTTGTCGTCAACGGTTGGTGGGATCCCAATTCTGTCGCTTCTAACGCGTTCCTCCAGTCATTTTAAGTCGGAATTAGTCATCAGAAATTCACAGACACGTTTCTGGAGTCCAAAAAACACGAGATCATGTTTTGGGAATACCCTCGATTTTCTAGTGAACGGTTGGTCGGATCCCAATTCTGTCGCGTCTAACGCGTTCCTCGCGTCATTTTACGTTGGAAATAATCATGAGAAATTCACAGACACGTTTCTGGAGTCCAAAAAACACGAGATCATGCTTTGGGAATAACCTCGATTTTGTCGTCAACGGTTGGTCGGATTCCAATTCTGTCGCTTCTAACGCGTTCCTCCGGTCATTTTAAGTCGGAATTAGTCATCAGAAATGCACAGACACGTTTCTGGAGTCGAAAAAATATGAGATCATGCTTTGGGAATATCCTCGATTTTGTCGTCAACGGTTAGTCGGATCCCAATTCTGTCTCTTCTAACGCATTCCTCGCGTCATTTTGCTTTGGAAATAGTCATGAGAAATGCACAGACACGTTTCTGGAGTCGAAAAAATATGAGATCATGCTTTGGGAATATCCTCGATTTTGTCGTCAACTGTTAGTCGGATCCCAATTCTGTCGCTTCTAACGCATTCCTCGCGTCATTTTACTTTGGAAATAGTCATGAGAAATGCACAGACACGTTTCTGGAGTCCAAAAAACACGAGATTCATGTTTTGGGAATGCCCGCGATTTTCTCGTTAACGGTTGGTCGGATCCCAATTCGGTCGCTTCTAACGCGTTCCTCGCGTCATTTTACGTTGGAAATAGTCATGAGAAATGTACAAACAATGTTTCTGGAGTCCAAAAAACACGAGATTCAGGTTTTGGGAATGCCCGCGATTTTCTCGTTAACGGTTGGTCGGATCCCAATTCTGTCGCTTCTAACGCGTTCCTCGCGTCATTTTAAGTCGGAATTAGTCATCAGAAATGCACAGACACGCTTCTGGAGTCGAAAAAACACGAGATCATGCTTTGGGAATAACCTTGATTTTGTCGTCAACGGTTGGTGGGATCCCAATTCTGTCGCTTCTAACGCGTTCCTCCAGTCATTTTAAGTCGGAATTAGTCATCAGAAATGCACAGACACGTTTCTGGAGTCGAAAAAACACGAGATCATGCTTTGGGAATAACCTCGATTTTGTCGTCAACGGTTGGTCGGATCCCAATTCTGTCGCTTCTAACGCGTTCCTCGCGTCATTTTACGTTGGAAATAGTCATGAGAAATTCACAGACACGTTTCTGGAGTCCAAAAAACACGAGATTCAGGTTTTGGGAATGCCCGCGATTTTGTCGTCAACGGTTGGTGGGATCCCAATTCTGTCGCTTCTAACGCGTTCCTCCGGCCATTTTAAGTCGGAATTAGTCATCAGAAATGCACAGACCCGTTTCTGGAGTCGAAAAAACACGAGATCATGCTTTGGGAATAACCTCGATTTTGTCGTCAACGGTTGGTCGGATTCCAATTCTGTCGCTTCTAACGCGTTCCTCCGGTCATTTTAAGTCGGAATTAGTCATCAGAAATGCACAGACACGTTTCTGGAGTCGAAAAAATATGAGATCATGCTTTGGGAATATCCTCGATTTTGTCGTCAACGGTTAGTCGGATCCCAATTCTGTCTCTTCTAACGCATTCCTCGCGTCATTTTACTTTGGAAATAGTCATGAGAAATGCACAGACACGTTTCTGGAGTCGAAAAAATATGAGATCATGCTTTGGGAATATCCTCGATTTTGTCGTCAACGGTTAGTCGGATCCCAATTCTGTCGCTTCTAACGCATTCCTCGCGTCATTTTACTTTGGAAATAGTCATGAGAAATGCACAGACACGTTTCTGGAGTCCAAAAAACACGAGATTCATGTTTTGGGAATGCCCGCGATTTTCTCGTTAACGGTTGGTCGGATCCCAATTCTGTCGCTTCTAACGCGTTCCTCGCGTCATTTTACGTTGGAAATAGTCATGAGAAATGCACAGACAATGTTTCTGGAGTCCAAAAAAACACGAGATTCAGGTTTTGGGAATGCCCGCGATTTTCTCGTTAACGGTTGGTCGGATCCCAATTCTGTCGCTTCTAACGCGTTCCTCCGGTCATTTTAAGTCGGAATTAGTCATCAGAAATGCACAGACACGTTTCTGGAGTCGAAAAAATACGAGATCATGCTTTGGGAATAACCTCGATTTTGTCGTCAACGGTTGGTGGGATCCCAATTCTGTCGCTTCTAACGCGTTCCTCCGGTCATTTTAAGTCGGAATTAGTCATCAGAAATGCACAGACACGTTTCTGGAGTCGAAAAAACACGAGATCATGCTTTGGGAATGCCCGCGATTTTGTCGTCAACGGTTGGTGGGATCCCAATTCTGTCGCTTCTAACGCGTTCCTCCGGCCATTTTAAGTCGGAATTAGTCATCAGAAATGCACAGACCCGTTTCTGGAGTCGAAAAAACACGAGATCATGCTTTGGGAATAACCTCGATTTTCTCGTCAACGGTTGGTCGGATCCCAATTCTGTCGCTTCTGACGCGTTCCTCACGTCATTTTACGTTGGAAATAGTCATGAGAAATGCACAGACATGTTTCTGGAGTCCAAAAAACACGAGATCAGGTTTTGCTAATGCCCGCGATTTTCTCGTCAACGGTTGGTCGGACCCCAATTCTGTCGCTTCTAACGCGTTCCTCGCGTCATTTTACGTTGGAAATAGTCATGAGAAATGCACAAACAATGTTTCTGGAGTCCAAAAAACACGAGATTCAGGTTTTGGGAATGCCCGCGATTTTCTCGTTAACGGTTGGTCGGATCCCAATTCTGTCGCTTCTAACGCGTTCCTCGCGTCATTTTACGTTGGAAATAGTCATGAGAAATGCACAGACACGCTTCTGGAGTCGAAAAAACACGAGATCATGCTTTGGGAATAACCTTGATTTTGTCGTCAACGGTTGGTGGGATCCCAATTCTGTCGCTTCTAACGCGTTCCTCCAGTCATTTTAAGTCGGAATTAGTCATCAGAAATGCACAGACACGTTTCTGGAGTCGAAAAAACACGAGATCATGCTTTGGGAATAACCTCGATTTTGTCGTCAACGGTTGGTCGGATCCCAATTCTGTCGCTTCTAACGCGTTCCTCGCGTCATTTTACGTTGGAAATAGTCATGAGAAAT
This sequence comes from Crossocerus cetratus, assembly GCA_963675795.1. Lineage (NCBI taxonomy): Eukaryota > Metazoa > Arthropoda > Insecta > Hymenoptera > Crabronidae > Crossocerus > Crossocerus cetratus. Next base: position 8,045,578 of record OY776671.1, read on the forward strand.
TCACAGACACGTTTCTGGAGTCCAAAAAACACGAGATTCAGGTTTTGGGAATGCCCGCGATTTTGTCGTCAACGGTTGGTGGGATCCCAATTCTGTCGCTTCTAACGCGTTCCTCCGGTCATTTTAAGTCGGAATTAGTCATCAGAAATGCACAGACACGTTTCTGGAGTCGAAAAAATATGAGATCATGCTTTGGGAATATCCTCGATTTTGTCGTCAACGGTTAGTCGGATCCCAATTCTGTCGCTTCTAACGCATTCCTCGCGTCATTTTACTTTGGAAATAGTCATGAGAAATGCACAGACACGTTTCTGGAGTCGAAAAAATATGAGATCATGCTTTGGGAATATCCTCGATTTTGTCGTCAACGGTTAGTCGGATCCCAATTCTGTCGCTTCTAACGCATTCCTCGCGTCATTTTACTTTGGAAATAGTCATGAGAAATGCACAGACACGTTTCTGGAGTCCAAAAAACACGAGATTAATGTTTTGGGAATGCCCGCGATTTTCTCGTTAACGGTTGGTCGGATCCCAATTCTGTCGCTTCTAACGCGTTCCTCGCGTCATTTTACGTTGGAAATAGTCATGAGAAATGCACAGACAATGTTTCTGGAGTCCAAAAAAACACGAGATTCAGGTTTTGGGAATGCCCGCGATTTTCTCGTTAACGGTTGGTCGGATCCCAATTCTGTCGCTTCTAACGCGTTCCTCGCGTCATTTGAAGTCGGAATTAGCCATCAGAAATGCACAGACACGTTTCTGGAGTCGAAAAAATATGAGATCATGCTTTGGGAATACCCTCGATTTTGTCGTCAACGGTTGGTCGGATCCCAATTCTGTCGCTTCTAACGCATTCCTCGCGTCATTTTACTTTGGAAATAGTCATGAGAAATGCACAGACACGTTTCTGGAGTCGAAAAAATACGAGATCATGCTTTGGGAATAACCTCGATTTTGTCGTCAACGGTTGGTGGGATCCCAATTCTGTCGCTTCTAACGCGTTCCTCCGGTCATTTTAAGTCGGAATTAGTCATCAGAAATGCACAGACACGTTTCTGGAGTCGAAAAAACACGAGATCATGCTTTGGGAATGCCCGCGATTTTGTCGTCAACGGTTGGTGGGATCCCAATTCTGTCGCTTCTAACGCGTTCCTCCGGCCATTTTAAGTCGGAATTAGTCATCAGAAATGCACAGACCCGTTTCTGGAGTCGAAAAAACACGAGATCATGCTTTGGGAATAACCTCGATTTTCTCGTCAACGGTTGGTCGGATCCCAATTCTGTCGCTTCTGACGCGTTCCTCACGTCATTTTACGTTGGAAATAGTCATGAGAAATGCACAGACATGTTTCTGGAGTCCAAAAAACACGAGATCAGGTTTTGCTAATGCCCGCGATTTTCTCGTCAACGGTTGGTCGGACCCCAATTCTGTCGCTTCTAACGCGTTCCTCGCGTCATTTTACGTTGGAAATAGTCATGAGAAATGCACAAACAATGTTTCTGGAGTCCAAAAAACACGAGATTCAGGTTTTGGGAATGCCCGCGATTTTCTCGTTAACGGTTGGTCGGATCCCAATTCTGTCGCTTCTAACGCGTTCCTCGCGTCATTTTACGTTGGAAATAGTCATGAGAAATGCACAGACACGCTTCTGGAGTCGAAAAAACACGAGATCATGCTTTGGGAATAACCTTGATTTTGTCGTCAACGGTTGGTGGGATCCCAATTCTGTCGCTTCTAACGCGTTCCTCCAGTCATTTTAAGTCGGAATTAGTCATCAGAAATGCACAGACACGTTTCTGGAGTCGAAAAAACACGAGATCATGCTTTGGGAATAACCTCGATTTTGTCGTCAACGGTTGGTCGGATCCCAATTCTGTCGCTTCTAACGCGTTCCTCGCGTCATTTTACGTTGGAAATAGTCATGAGAAATTCACAGACACGTTTCTGGAGTCCAAAAAACACGAGATTCAGGTTTTGGGAATGCCCGCGATTTTGTCGTCAACGGTTGGTGGGATCCCAATTCTGTCGCTTCTAACGCGTTCCTCCGGTCATTTTAAGTCGGAATTAGTCATCAGAAATGCACAGACACGTTTCTGGAGTCGAAAAAATATGAGATCATGCTTTGGGAATATCCTCGATTTTGTCGTCAACGGTTAGTCGGATCCCAATTCTGTCGCTTCTAACGCATTCCTCGCGTCATTTTACTTTGGAAATAGTCATGAGAAATGCACAGACACGTTTCTGGAGTCGAAAAAATATGAGATCATGCTTTGGGAATATCCTCGATTTTGTCGTCAACGGTTAGTCGGATCCCAATTCTGTCGCTTCTAACGCATTCCTCGCGTCATTTTACTTTGGAAATAGTCATGAGAAATGCACAGACACGTTTCTGGAGTCCAAAAAACACGAGATTAATGTTTTGGGAATGCCCGCGATTTTCTCGTTAACGGTTGGTCGGATCCCAATTCTGTCGCTTCTAACGCGTTCCTCGCGTCATTTTACGTTGGAAATAGTCATGAGAAATGCACAGACAATGTTTCTGGAGTCCAAAAAAACACGAGATTCAGGTTTTGGGAATGCCCGCGATTTTCTCGTTAACGGTTGGTCGGATCCCAATTCTGTCGCTTCTAACGCGTTCCTCGCGTCATTTTAAGTCGGAATTAGCCATCAGAAATGCACAGACACGTTTCTGGAGTCGAAAAAATATGAGATCATGCTTTGGGAATACCCTCGATTTTGTCGTCAACGGTTGGTCGGATCCCAATTCTGTCGCTTCTAACGCATTCCTCGCGTCATTTTACTTTGGAAATAGTCATGAGAAATGCACAGACACGGTTCTGGAGTCGAAAAAACACGAGATCATGCTTTGGGAATAACCTCGATTTTGTCGTCAACGGTTGGTCGGATCTCAAATCTGTCGCTTCTAACGCGTTCCTCGCGTCATTTTACGTTGGAAATAGTCATGAGAAATTCACAGACACGTTTCTGGAGTCCAAAAAACACGAGATTCAGGTTTTGGGAATGCCCGCGATTTTCTCGCTAACGGTTGGTCGGATTCCAATTCTGTCGCTTCTAACACGTTCCTCCGGTCATTTTAAGTCGGAATTAGTCATGACAAATGCACAGACACGTTTCTGGAGTCGAAAAAATATGAGATCATGCTTTGGGAATATCCTCGATTTTGTCGTCAACGGTTGGTCGGATCCCAATTCTGTCGCTTCTAACGCGTTCCTCGCGTCATTTTACGTTGCAAATAGTCATGAGAAATGCACAGACATGTTTCTGGAGTCGAAAAAATACGAGATCGTGCTTTGGGAATACCCTCGATTTTGTCGTCAACGGTTGGCCGGATTCCAATTCTGTCGCTTCTAACGCGTTCCTCCGGTCATTTTAAGTCGGAATTAGTCATCAGAAATGCACAGACACGTTTCTGGAGTCGAAAAAACACGAGATCATGCTTTGGGAATAACCTCGATTTTGTGGTCAACGGTTGGTCGGATCCCAAAACTGTCGCTTCTAACGCGTTCCTCCGGTCATTTTAAGTCGGAATTAGTCATCAGAAATGCACAGACACGTTTCTGGAGTCGAAAAAACACGAGATCATGCTTTGGGAATAACCTCGATTTTGTGGTCAACGGTTGGTCGGATCCCAAATCTGTCGCTTCTATCGCGTTCCTCGCGTCATTTTACGTTGGAAATAGTCATGAGAAATTCACAGACACGTTTCTGGAGTCCAAAAAACACGAGATCATGTTTTGGGAATACCCTCGATTTTCTAGTGAACGGTTGGTCGGATCCCAATTCTGTCGCGTCTAACGCGTTCCTCGCGTCATTTTACGTTGGAAATAGTCATGAGAAATGCACAAACAATGTTTCTGGAGTCCAAAAAACACGAGATTCAGGTTTTGGGAATGCCCGCGATTTTCTCGTTAACGGTTGGTCGGATCCCAATTCTGTCGCTTCTGACGCGTTCCTCACGTCATTTTACGTTGGAAATAGTCATGAGAAATGCACAGACATGTTTCTGGAGTCCAAAAAACACGAGATCAGGTTTTGCTAATGCCCGCGATTTTCTCGTCAACGGTTGGTCGGATCCCAATTCTGTCGCTTCTAACGCGTTCCTCGCGTCATTTTACGTTGGAAATAGTCATGAGAAATGCACAAACAATGTTTCTGGAGTCCAAAAAACACGAGATTCAGGTTTTGGGAATGCCCGCGATTTTCTCGTTAACGGTTGGTCGGATCCCAATTCTGTCGCTTCTAACGCGTTCCTCGCGTCATTTTACGTTGGAAATAGTCATGAGAAATGCACAGACACGCTTCTGGAGTCGAAAAAACACGAGATCATGCTTTGGGAATAACCTTGATTTTGTCGTCAACGGTTGGTGGGATCCCAATTCTGTCGCTTCTAACGCGTTCCTCCAGTCATTTTAAGTCGGAATTAGTCATCAGAAATGCACAGACACGTTTCTGGAGTCGAAAAAACACGAGATCATGCTTTGGGAATAACCTCGATTTTGTCGTCAACGGTTGGTCGGATCCCAATTCTGTCGCTTCTAACGCGTTCCTCGCGTCATTTTACGTTGGAAATAGTCATGAGAAATTCACAGACACGTTTCTGGAGTCCAAAAAACACGAGATTCAGGTTTTGGGAATGCCCGCGATTTTGTCGTCAACGGTTGGTGGGATCCCAATTCTGTCGCTTCTAACGCGTTCCTCCGGTCATTTTAAGTCGGAATTAGTCATCAGAAATGCACAGACACGTTTCTGGAGTCGAAAAAATATGAGATCATGCTTTGGGAATATCCTCGATTTTGTCGTCAACGGTTAGTCGGATCCCAATTCTGTCGCTTCTAACGCATTCCTCGCGTCATTTTACTTTGGAAATAGTCATGAGAAATGCACAGACACGTTTCTGGAGTCGAAAAAATATGAGATCATGCTTTGGGAATATCCTCGATTTTGTCGTCAACGGTTAGTCGGATCCCAATTCTGTCGCTTCTAACGCATTCCTCGCGTCATTTTACTTTGGAAATAGTCATGAGAAATGCACAGACACGTTTCTGGAGTCCAAAAAACACGAGATTAATGTTTTGGGAATGCCCGCGATTTTCTCGTTAACGGTTGGTCGGATCCCAATTCTGTCGCTTCTAACGCGTTCCTCGCGTCATTTTACGTTGGAAATAGTCATGAGAAATGCACAGACAATGTTTCTGGAGTCCAAAAAAACACGAGATTCAGGTTTTGGGAATGCCCGCGATTTTCTCGTTAACGGTTGGTCGGATCCCAATTCTGTCGCTTCTAACGCGTTCCTCGCGTCATTTTAAGTCGGAATTAGCCATCAGAAATGCACAGACACGTTTCTGGAGTCGAAAAAATATGAGATCATGCTTTGGGAATACCCTCGATTTTGTCGTCAACGGTTGGTCGGATCCCAATTCTGTCGCTTCTAACGCATTCCTCGCGTCATTTTACTTTGGAAATAGTCATGAGAAATGCACAGACACGGTTCTGGAGTCGAAAAAACACGAGATCATGCTTTGGGAATAACCTCGATTTTGTCGTCAACGGTTGGTCGGATCTCAAATCTGTCGCTTCTAACGCGTTCCTCGCGTCATTTTACGTTGGAAATAGTCATGAGAAATTCACAGACACGTTTCTGGAGTCCAAAAAACACGAGATTCAGGTTTTGGGAATGCCCGCGATTTTCTCGCTAACGGTTGGTCGGATTCCAATTCTGTCGCTTCTAACACGTTCCTCCGGTCATTTTAAGTCGGAATTAGTCATGACAAATGCACAGACACGTTTCTGGAGTCGAAAAAATATGAGATCATGCTTTGGGAATATCCTCGATTTTGTCGTCAACGGTTGGTCGGATCCCAATTCTGTCGCTTCTAACGCGTTCCTCGCGTCATTTTACGTTGCAAATAGTCATGAGAAATGCACAGACATGTTTCTGGAGTCGAAAAAATACGAGATCGTGCTTTGGGAATACCCTCGATTTTGTCGTCAACGGTTGGCCGGATTCCAATTCTGTCGCTTCTAACGCGTTCCTCCGGTCATTTTAAGTCGGAATTAGTCATCAGAAATGCACAGACACGTTTCTGGAGTCGAAAAAACACGAGATCATGCTTTGGGAATAACCTCGATTTTGTGGTCAACGGTTGGTCGGATCCCAAAACTGTCGCTTCTAACGCGTTCCTCCGGTCATTTTAAGTCGGAATTAGTCATCAGAAATGCACAGACACGTTTCTGGAATCGAAAAAACACGAGATCATGCTTTGGGAATAACCTCGATTTTGTGGTCAACGGTTGGTCGGATCCCAAATCTGTCGCTTCTATCGCGTTCCTCGCGTCATTTTACGTTGGAAATAGTCATGAGAAATTCACAGACACGTTTCTGGAGTCCAAAAAACACGAGATCATGTTTTGGGAATACCCTCGATTTTCTAGTGAACGGTTGGTCGGATCCCAATTCTGTCGCGTCTAACGCGTTCCTCGCGTCATTTTACGTTGGAAATAGTCATGAGAAATGCACAAACAATGTTTCTGGAGTCCAAAAAACACGAGATTCAGGTTTTGGGAATGCCCGCGATTTTCTCGTTAACGGTTGGTCGGATCCCAATTCTGTCGCTTCTGACGCGTTCCTCACGTCATTTTACGTTGGAAATAGTCATGAGAAATGCACAGACATGTTTCTGGAGTCCAAAAAACACGAGATCAGGTTTTGCTAATGCCCGCGATTTTCTCGTCAACGGTTGGTCGGATCCCAATTCTGTCGCTTCTAACGCGTTCCTCGCGTCATTTTACGTTGGAAATAGTCATGAGAAATGCACAAACAATGTTTCTGGAGTCCAAAAAACACGAGATTCAGGTTTTGGGAATGCCCGCGATTTTCTCGTTAACGGTTGGTCGGATCCCAATTCTGTCGCTTCTAACGCGTTCCTCGCGTCATTTTACGTTGGAAATAGTCATGAGAAATGCACAGACACGTTTCTGGAGTCGAAAAAATACGAGATCATGCTTTGGGAATATCCTCGATTTTCTCGTCAACGGTTGGTCGGATCCCAATTCTGTCGCTTCTGACGCGTTCCTCGCGTCATTTTACGTTGGAAATAGTCATGAGAAATGCACAGACATGTTTCTGGAGTCCAAAAAACACGAGATCAGGTTTTGCTAATGCCCGCGATTTTCTCGTCAACGGTTGGTCGGATCCCAATTCTGTCGCTTCTAACGCGTTCCTCGCGTCATTTTACGTTGGAAATAGTCATGAGAAATGCACAAACAATGTTTCTGGAGTCCAAAAAACACGAGATTCAGGTTTTGGGAATGCCCGCGATTTTCTCGTTAACGGTTGGTCGGATCCCAATTCTGTCGCTTCTAACGCGTTCCTCGCGTCATTTTAAGTCGGAATTAGTCATCAGAAATGCACAGACACGCTTCTGGAGTCGAAAAAACACGAGATCATGCTTTGGGAATAACCTTGATTTTGTCGTCAACGGTTGGTGGGATCCCAATTCTGTCGCTTCTAACGCGTTCCTCCAGTCATTTTAAGTCGGAATTAGTCATCAGAAATGCACAGACACGTTTCTGGAGTCGAAAAAACACGAGATCATGCTTTGGGAATAACCTCGATTTTGTCGTCAACGGTTGGTCGGATCCCAATTCTGTCGCTTCTAACGCGTTCCTCGCGTCATTTTACGTTGGAAATAGTCATGAGAAATTCACAGACACGTTTCTGGAGTCCAAAAAACACGAGATTCAGGTTTTGGGAATGCCCGCGATTTTGTCGTCAACAGTTGGTGGGATCCCAATTCTGTCGCTTTTAACGCGTTCCTCCGGTCATTTTAAGTCGGAATTAGTCATCAGAAATGCACAGACACGTTTCTGGAGTCGAAAAAATATGAGATCATGTTTTGGGAATATCCTCGATTTTGTCGTCAACGGTTAGTCGGATCCCAATTCTGTCGCTTCTAACGCATTCCTCGCGTCATTTTACTTTGGAAATAGTCATGAGAAATGCACAGACACGTTTCTGGAGTCGAAAAAATATGAGATCATGCTTTGGGAATACCCTCGATTTTGTCGTCAACGGTTGGTCGGATCCCAATTCTGTCGCTTCTAACGCATTCCTCGCGTCATTTTACTTTGGAAATAGTCATGAGAAATGCACAGACACGGTTCTGGAGTCGAAAAAACACGAGATCATGCTTTGGGAATAACCTCGATTTTGTCGTCAACGGTTGGTCGGATCTCAAATCTGTCGCTTCTAACGCGTTCCTCGCGTCATTTTACGTTGGAAATAGTCATGAGAAATTCACAGACACGTTTCTGGAGTCCAAAAAACACGAGATTCAGGTTTTGGGAATGCCCGCGATTTTCTCGCTAACGGTTGGTCGGATTCCAATTCTGTCGCTTCTAACACGTTCCTCCGGTCATTTTAAGTCGGAATTAGTCATGACAAATGCACAGACACGTTTCTGGAGTCGAAAAAATATGAGATCATGCTTTGGGAATATCCTCGATTTTGTCGTCAACGGTTGGTCGGATCCCAATTCTGTCGCTTCTAACGCGTTCCTCGCGTCATTTTACGTTGCAAATAGTCATGAGAAATGCACAGACATGTTTCTGGAGTCGAAAAAATACGAGATCGTGCTTTGGGAATACCCTCGATTTTGTCGTCAACGGTTGGCCGGATTCCAATTCTGTCGCTTCTAACGCGTTCCTCCGGTCATTTTAAGTCGGAATTAGTCATCAGAAATGCACAGACACGTTTCTGGAGTCGAAAAAACACGAGATCATGCTTTGGGAATAACCTCGATTTTGTGGTCAACGGTTGGTCGGATCCCAAAACTGTCGCTTCTAACGCGTTCCTCCGGTCATTTTAAGTCGGAATTAGTCATCAGAAATGCACAGACACGTTTCTGGAGTCGAAAAAACACGAGATCATGCTTTGGGAATAACCTCGATTTTGTGGTCAACGGTTGGTCGGATCCCAAATCTGTCGCTTCTATCGCGTTCCTCGCGTCATTTTACGTTGGAAATAGTCATGAGAAATTCACAGACACGTTTCTGGAGTCCAAAAAACACGAGATCATGTTTTGGGAATACCCTCGATTTTCTAGTGAACGGTTGGTCGGATCCCAATTCTGTCGCGTCTAACGCGTTCCTCGCGTCATTTTACGTTGGAAATAGTCATGAGAAATGCACAAACAATGTTTCTGGAGTCCAAAAAACACGAGATTCAGGTTTTGGGAATGCCCGCGATTTTCTCGTTAACGGTTGGTCGGATCCCAATTCTGTCGCTTCTGACGCGTTCCTCACGTCATTTTACGTTGGAAATAGTCATGAGAAATGCACAGACATGTTTCTGGAGTCCAAAAAACACGAGATCAGGTTTTGCTAATGCCCGCGATTTTCTCGTCAACGGTTGGTCGGATCCCAATTCTGTCGCTTCTAACGCGTTCCTCGCGTCATTTTACGTTGGAAATAGTCATGAGAAATGCACAAACAATGTTTCTGGAGTCCAAAAAACACGAGATTCAGGTTTTGGGAATGCCCGCGATTTTCTCGTTAACGGTTGGTCGGATCCCAATTCTGTCGCTTCTAACGCGTTCCTCGCGTCATTTTACGTTGGAAATAGTCATGAGAAATGCACAGACACGCTTCTGGAGTCGAAAAAACACGAGATCATGCTTTGGGAATAACCTTGATTTTGTCGTCAACGGTTGGTGGGATCCCAATTCTGTCGCTTCTAACGCGTTCCTCCAGTCATTTTAAGTCGGAATTAGTCATCAGAAATGCACAGACACGTTTCTGGAGTCGAAAAAACACGAGATCATGCTTTGGGAATAACCTCGATTTTGTCGTCAACGGTTGGTCGGATCCCAATTCTGTCGCTTCTAACGCGTTCCTCGCGTCATTTTACGTTGGAAATAGTCATGAGAAATTCACAGACACGTTTCTGGAGTCCAAAAAACACGAGATTCAGGTTTTGGGAATGCCCGCGATTTTGTCGTCAACGGTTGGTGGGATCCCAATTCTGTCGCTTCTAACGCGTTCCTCCGGTCATTTTAAGTCGGAATTAGTCATCAGAAATGCACAGACACGTTTCTGGAGTCGAAAAAATATGAGATCATGCTTTGGGAATATCCTCGATTTTGTCGTCAACGGTTAGTCGGATCCCAATTCTGTCGCTTCTAACGCATTCCTCGCGTCATTTTACTTTGGAAATAGTCATGAGAAATGCACAGACACGTTTCTGGAGTCGAAAAAATATGAGATCATGCTTTGGGAATATCCTCGATTTTGTCGTCAACGGTTAGTCGGATCCCAATTCTGTCGCTTCTAACGCATTCCTCGCGTCATTTTACTTTGGAAATAGTCATGAGAAATGCACAGACACGTTTCTGGAGTCCAAAAAACACGAGATTAATGTTTTGGGAATGCCCGCGATTTTCTCGTTAACGGTTGGTCGGATCCCAATTCTGTCGCTTCTAACGCGTTCCTCGCGTCATTTTACGTTGGAAATAGTCATGAGAAATGCACAGACAATGTTTCTGGAGTCCAAAAAAACACGAGATTCAGGTTTTGGGAATGCCCGCGATTTTCTCGTTAACGGTTGGTCGGATCCCAATTCTGTCGCTTCTAACGCGTTCCTCGCGTCATTTTAAGTCGGAATTAGCCATCAGAAATGCACAGACACGTTTCTGGAGTCGAAAAAATATGAGATCATGCTTTGGGAATACCCTCGATTTTGTCGTCAACGGTTGGTCGGATCCCAATTCTGTCGCTTCTAACGCATTCCTCGCGTCATTTTACTTTGGAAATAGTCATGAGAAATGCACAGACACGGTTCTGGAGTCGAAAAAACACGAGATCATGCTTTGGGAATAACCTCGATTTTGTCGTCAACGGTTGGTCGGATCTCAAATCTGTCGCTTCTAACGCGTTCCTCGCGTCATTTTACGTTGGAAATAGTCATGAGAAATTCACAGACACGTTTCTGGAGTCCAAAAAACACGAGATTCAGGTTTTGGGAATGCCCGCGATTTTCTCGCTAACGGTTGGTCGGATTCCAATTCTGTCGCTTCTAACACGTTCCTCCGGTCATTTTAAGTCGGAATTAGTCATGACAAATGCACAGACACGTTTCTGGAGTCGAAAAAATATGAGATCATGCTTTGGGAATATCCTCGATTTTGTCGTCAACGGTTGGTCGGATCCCAATTCTGTCGCTTCTAACGCGTTCCTCGCGTCATTTTACGTTGCAAATAGTCATGAGAAATGCACAGACATGTTTCTGGAGTCGAAAAAATACGAGATCGTGCTTTGGGAATACCCTCGATTTTGTCGTCAACGGTTGGCCGGATTCCAATTCTGTCGCTTCTAACGCGTTCCTCCGGTCATTTTAAGTCGGAATTAGTCATCAGAAATGCACAGACACGTTTCTGGAGTCGAAAAAACACGAGATCATGCTTTGGGAATAACCTCGATTTTGTGGTCAACGGTTGGTCGGATCCCAAAACTGTCGCTTCTAACGCGTTCCTCCGGTCATTTTAAGTCGGAATTAGTCATCAGAAATGCACAGACACGTTTCTGGAATCGAAAAAACACGAGATCATGCTTTGGGAATAACCTCGATTTTGTGGTCAACGGTTGGTCGGATCCCAAATCTGTCGCTTCTATCGCGTTCCTCGCGTCATTTTACGTTGGAAATAGTCATGAGAAATTCACAGACACGTTTCTGGAGTCCAAAAAACACGAGATCATGTTTTGGGAATACCCTCGATTTTCTAGTGAACGGTTGGTCGGATCCCAATTCTGTCGCGTCTAACGCGTTCCTCGCGTCATTTTACGTTGGAAATAGTCATGAGAAATGCACAAACAATGTTTCTGGAGTCCAAAAAACACGAGATTCAGGTTTTGGGAATGCCCGCGATTTTCTCGTTAACGGTTGGTCGGATCCCAATTCTGTCGCTTCTGACGCGTTCCTCACGTCATTTTACGTTGGAAATAGTCATGAGAAATGCACAGACATGTTTCTGGAGTCCAAAAAACACGAGATCAGGTTTTGCTAATGCCCGCGATTTTCTCGTCAACGGTTGGTCGGATCCCAATTCTGTCGCTTCTAACGCGTTCCTCGCGTCATTTTACGTTGGAAATAGTCATGAGAAATGCACAAACAATGTTTCTGGAGTCCAAAAAACACGAGATTCAGGTTTTGGGAATGCCCGCGATTTTCTCGTTAACGGTTGGTCGGATCCCAATTCTGTCGCTTCTAACGCGTTCCTCGCGTCATTTTACGTTGGAAATAGTCATGAGAAATGCACAGACACGTTTCTGGAGTCGAAAAAATACGAGATCATGCTTTGGGAATATCCTCGATTTTCTCGTCAACGGTTGGTCGGATCCCAATTCTGTCGCTTCTGACGCGTTCCTCGCGTCATTTTACGTTGGAAATAGTCATGAGAAATGCACAGACATGTTTCTGGAGTCCAAAAAACACGAGATCAGGTTTTGCTAATGCCCGCGATTTTCTCGTCAACGGTTGGTCGGATCCCAATTCTGTCGCTTCTAACGCGTTCCTCGCGTCATTTTACGTTGGAAATAGTCATGAGAAATGCACAAACAATGTTTCTGGAGTCCAAAAAACACGAGATTCAGGTTTTGGGAATGCCCGCGATTTTCTCGTTAACGGTTGGTCGGATCCCAATTCTGTCGCTTCTAACGCGTTCCTCGCGTCATTTTAAGTCGGAATTAGTCATCAGAAATGCACAGACACGCTTCTGGAGTCGAAAAAACACGAGATCATGCTTTGGGAATAACCTTGATTTTGTCGTCAACGGTTGGTGGGATCCCAATTCTGTCGCTTCTAACGCGTTCCTCCAGTCATTTTAAGTCGGAATTAGTCATCAGAAATGCACAGACACGTTTCTGGAGTCGAAAAAACACGAGATCATGCTTTGGGAATAACCTCGATTTTGTCGTCAACGGTTGGTCGGATCCCAATTCTGTCGCTTCTAACGCGTTCCTCGCGTCATTTTACGTTGGAAATAGTCATGAGAAATTCACAGACACGTTTCTGGAGTCCAAAAAACACGAGATTCAGGTTTTGGGAATGCCCGCGATTTTGTCGTCAACAGTTGGTGGGATCCCAATTCTGTCGCTTCTAACGCGTTCCTCCGGTCATTTTAAGTCGGAATTAGTCATCAGAAATGCACAGACACGTTTCTGGAGTCGAAAAAATATGAGATCATGTTTTGGGAATATCCTCGATTTTGTCGTCAACGGTTAGTCGGATCCCAATTCTGTCGCTTCTAACGCATTCCTCGCGTCATTTTACTTTGGAAATAGTCATGAGAAATGCACAGACACGTTTCTGGAGTCGAAAAAATATGAGATCATGCTTTGGGAATACCCTCGATTTTGTCGTCAACGGTTGGTCGGATCCCAATTCTGTCGCTTCTAACGCATTCCTCGCGTCATTTTACTTTGGAAATAGTCATGAGAAATGCACAGACACGGTTCTGGAGTCGAAAAAACACGAGATCATGCTTTGGGAATAACCTCGATTTTGTCGTCAACGGTTGGTCGGATCTCAAATCTGTCGCTTCTAACGCGTTCCTCGCGTCATTTTACGTTGGAAATAGTCATGAGAAATTCACAGACACGTTTCTGGAGTCCAAAAAACACGAGATTCAGGTTTTGGGAATGCCCGCGATTTTCTCGCTAACGGTTGGTCGGATTCCAATTCTGTCGCTTCTAACACGTTCCTCCGGTCATTTTAAGTCGGAATTAGTCATGACAAATGCACAGACACGTTTCTGGAGTCGAAAAAATATGAGATCATGCTTTGGGAATATCCTCGATTTTGTCGTCAACGGTTGGTCGGATCCCAATTCTGTCGCTTCTAACGCGTTCCTCGCGTCATTTTACGTTGCAAATAGTCATGAGAAATGCACAGACATGTTTCTGGAGTCGAAAAAATACGAGATCGTGCTTTGGGAATACCCTCGATTTTGTCGTCAACGGTTGGCCGGATTCCAATTCTGTCGCTTCTAACGCGTTCCTCCGGTCATTTTAAGTCGGAATTAGTCATCAGAAATGCACAGACACGTTTCTGGAGTCGAAAAAACACGAGATCATGCTTTGGGAATAACCTCGATTTTGTGGTCAACGGTTGGTCGGATCCCAAAACTGTCGCTTCTAACGCGTTCCTCCGGTCATTTTAAGTCGGAATTAGTCATCAGAAATGCACAGACACGTTTCTGGAGTCGAAAAAACACGAGATCATGCTTTGGGAATAACCTCGATTTTGTGGTCAACGGTTGGTCGGATCCCAAATCTGTCGCTTCTATCGCGTTCCTCGCGTCATTTTACGTTGGAAATAGTCATGAGAAATTCACAGACACGTTTCTGGAGTCCAAAAAACACGAGATCATGTTTTGGGAATACCCTCGATTTTCTAGTGAACGGTTGGTCGGATCCCAATTCTGTCGCGTCTAACGCGTTCCTCGCGTCATTTTACGTTGGAAATAGTCATGAGAAATGCACAAACAATGTTTCTGGAGTCCAAAAAACACGAGATTCAGGTTTTGGGAATGCCCGCGATTTTCTCGTTAACGGTTGGTCGGATCCCAATTCTGTCGCTTCTGACGCGTTCCTCACGTCATTTTACGTTGGAAATAGTCATGAGAAATGCACAGACATGTTTCTGGAGTCCAAAAAACACGAGATCAGGTTTTGCTAATGCCCGCGATTTTCTCGTCAACGGTTGGTCGGATCCCAATTCTGTCGCTTCTAACGCGTTCCTCGCGTCATTTTACGTTGGAAATAGTCATGAGAAATGCACAAACAATGTTTCTGGAGTCCAAAAAACACGAGATTCAGGTTTTGGGAATGCCCGCGATTTTCTCGTTAACGGTTGGTCGGATCCCAATTCTGTCGCTTCTAACGCGTTCCTCGCGTCATTTTACGTTGGAAATAGTCATGAGAAATGCACAGACACGCTTCTGGAGTCGAAAAAACACGAGATCATGCTTTGGGAATAACCTTGATTTTGTCGTCAACGGTTGGTGGGATCCCAATTCTGTCGCTTCTAACGCGTTCCTCCAGTCATTTTAAGTCGGAATTAGTCATCAGAAATGCACAGACACGTTTCTGGAGTCGAAAAAACACGAGATCATGCTTTGGGAATAACCTCGATTTTGTCGTCAACGGTTGGTCGGATCCCAATTCTGTCGCTTCTAACGCGTTCCTCGCGTCATTTTACGTTGGAAATAGTCATGAGAAATTCACAGACACGTTTCTGGAGTCCAAAAAACACGAGATTCAGGTTTTGGGAATGCCCGCGATTTTGTCGTCAACGGTTGGTGGGATCCCAATTCTGTCGCTTCTAACGCGTTCCTCCGGTCATTTTAAGTCGGAATTAGTCATCAGAAATGCACAGACACGTTTCTGGAGTCGAAAAAATATGAGATCATGCTTTGGGAATATCCTCGATTTTGTCGTCAACGGTTAGTCGGATCCCAATTCTGTCGCTTCTAACGCATTCCTCGCGTCATTTTACTTTGGAAATAGTCATGAGAAATGCACAGACACGTTTCTGGAGTCGAAAAAATATGAGATCATGCTTTGGGAATATCCTCGATTTTGTCGTCAACGGTTAGTCGGATCCCAATTCTGTCGCTTCTAACGCATTCCTCGCGTCATTTTACTTTGGAAATAGTCATGAGAAATGCACAGACACGTTTCTGGAGTCCAAAAAACACGAGATTAATGTTTTGGGAATGCCCGCGATTTTCTCGTTAACGGTTGGTCGGATCCCAATTCTGTCGCTTCTAACGCGTTCCTCGCGTCATTTTACGTTGGAAATAGTCATGAGAAATGCACAGACAATGTTTCTGGAGTCCAAAAAAACACGAGATTCAGGTTTTGGGAATGCCCGCGATTTTCTCGTTAACGGTTGGTCGGATCCCAATTCTGTCGCTTCTAACGCGTTCCTCGCGTCATTTTAAGTCGGAATTAGCCATCAGAAATGCACAGACACGTTTCTGGAGTCGAAAAAATATGAGATCATGCTTTGGGAATACCCTCGATTTTGTCGTCAACGGTTGGTCGGATCCCAATTCTGTCGCTTCTAACGCATTCCTCGCGTCATTTTACTTTGGAAATAGTCATGAGAAATGCACAGACACGGTTCTGGAGTCGAAAAAACACGAGATCATGCTTTGGGAATAACCTCGATTTTGTCGTCAACGGTTGGTCGGATCTCAAATCTGTCGCTTCTAACGCGTTCCTCGCGTCATTTTACGTTGGAAATAGTCATGAGAAATTCACAGACACGTTTCTGGAGTCCAAAAAACACGAGATTCAGGTTTTGGGAATGCCCGCGATTTTCTCGCTAACGGTTGGTCGGATTCCAATTCTGTCGCTTCTAACACGTTCCTCCGGTCATTTTAAGTCGGAATTAGTCATGACAAATGCACAGACACGTTTCTGGAGTCGAAAAAATATGAGATCATGCTTTGGGAATATCCTCGATTTTGTCGTCAACGGTTGGTCGGATCCCAATTCTGTCGCTTCTAACGCGTTCCTCGCGTCATTTTACGTTGCAAATAGTCATGAGAAATGCACAGACATGTTTCTGGAGTCGAAAAAATACGAGATCGTGCTTTGGGAATACCCTCGATTTTGTCGTCAACGGTTGGCCGGATTCCAATTCTGTCGCTTCTAACGCGTTCCTCCGGTCATTTTAAGTCGGAATTAGTCATCAGAAATGCACAGACACGTTTCTGGAGTCGAAAAAACACGAGATCATGCTTTGGGAATAACCTCGATTTTGTGGTCAACGGTTGGTCGGATCCCAAAACTGTCGCTTCTAACGCGTTCCTCCGGTCATTTTAAGTCGGAATTAGTCATCAGAAATGCACAGACACGTTTCTGGAATCGAAAAAACACGAGATCATGCTTTGGGAATAACCTCGATTTTGTGGTCAACGGTTGGTCGGATCCCAAATCTGTCGCTTCTATCGCGTTCCTCGCGTCATTTTACGTTGGAAATAGTCATGAGAAATTCACAGACACGTTTCTGGAGTCCAAAAAACACGAGATCATGTTTTGGGAATACCCTCGATTTTCTAGTGAACGGTTGGTCGGATCCCAATTCTGTCGCGTCTAACGCGTTCCTCGCGTCATTTTACGTTGGAAATAGTCATGAGAAATGCACAAACAATGTTTCTGGAGTCCAAAAAACACGAGATTCAGGTTTTGGGAATGCCCGCGATTTTCTCGTTAACGGTTGGTCGGATCCCAATTCTGTCGCTTCTGACGCGTTCCTCACGTCATTTTACGTTGGAAATAGTCATGAGAAATGCACAGACATGTTTCTGGAGTCCAAAAAACACGAGATCAGGTTTTGCTAATGCCCGCGATTTTCTCGTCAACGGTTGGTCGGATCCCAATTCTGTCGCTTCTAACGCGTTCCTCGCGTCATTTTACGTTGGAAATAGTCATGAGAAATGCACAAACAATGTTTCTGGAGTCCAAAAAACACGAGATTCAGGTTTTGGGAATGCCCGCGATTTTCTCGTTAACGGTTGGTCGGATCCCAATTCTGTCGCTTCTAACGCGTTCCTCGCGTCATTTTACGTTGGAAATAGTCATGAGAAATGCACAGACACGTTTCTGGAGTCGAAAAAATACGAGATCATGCTTTGGGAATATCCTCGATTTTCTCGTCAACGGTTGGTCGGATCCCAATTCTGTCGCTTCTGACGCGTTCCTCGCGTCATTTTACGTTGGAAATAGTCATGAGAAATGCACAGACATGTTTCTGGAGTCCAAAAAACACGAGATCAGGTTTTGCTAATGCCCGCGATTTTCTCGTCAACGGTTGGTCGGATCCCAATTCTGTCGCTTCTAACGCGTTCCTCGCGTCATTTTACGTTGGAAATAGTCATGAGAAATGCACAAACAATGTTTCTGGAGTCCAAAAAACACGAGATTCAGGTTTTGGGAATGCCCGCGATTTTCTCGTTAACGGTTGGTCGGATCCCAATTCTGTCGCTTCTAACGCGTTCCTCGCGTCATTTTAAGTCGGAATTAGTCATCAGAAATGCACAGACACGCTTCTGGAGTCGAAAAAACACGAGATCATGCTTTGGGAATAACCTTGATTTTGTCGTCAACGGTTGGTGGGATCCCAATTCTGTCGCTTCTAACGCGTTCCTCCAGTCATTTTAAGTCGGAATTAGTCATCAGAAATGCACAGACACGTTTCTGGAGTCGAAAAAACACGAGATCATGCTTTGGGAATAACCTCGATTTTGTCGTCAACGGTTGGTCGGATCCCAATTCTGTCGCTTCTAACGCGTTCCTCGCGTCATTTTACGTTGGAAATAGTCATGAGAAATTCACAGACACGTTTCTGGAGTCCAAAAAACACGAGATTCAGGTTTTGGGAATGCCCGCGATTTTGTCGTCAACAGTTGGTGGGATCCCAATTCTGTCGCTTCTAACGCGTTCCTCCGGTCATTTTAAGTCGGAATTAGTCATCAGAAATGCACAGACACGTTTCTGGAGTCGAAAAAATATGAGATCATGTTTTGGGAATATCCTCGATTTTGTCGTCAACGGTTAGTCGGATCCCAATTCTGTCGCTTCTAACGCATTCCTCGCGTCATTTTACTTTGGAAATAGTCATGAGAAATGCACAGACACGTTTCTGGAGTCGAAAAAATATGAGATCATGCTTTGGGAATATCCTCGATTTTGTCGTCAACGGTTAGTCGGATCCCAATTCTGTCGCTTCTAACGCATTCCTCGCGTCATTTTACTTTGGAAATAGTCATGAGAAATGCACAGACACGTTTCTGGAGTCCAAAAAACACGAGATTAATGTTTTGGGAATGCCCGCGATTTTCTCGTTAACGGTTGGTCGGATCCCAATTCTGTCGCTTCTAACGCGTTCCTCGCGTCATTTTACGTTGGAAATAGTCATGAGAAATGCACAGACAATGTTTCTGGAGTCCAAAAAAACACGAGATTCAGGTTTTGGGAATGCCCGCGATTTTCTCGTTAACGGTTGGTCGGATCCCAATTCTGTCGCTTCTAACGCGTTCCTCGCGTCATTTTAAGTCGGAATTAGCCATCAGAAATGCACAGACACGTTTCTGGAGTCGAAAAAATATGAGATCATGCTTTGGGAATACCCTCGATTTTGTCGTCAACGGTTGGTCGGATCCCAATTCTGTCGCTTCTAACGCATTCCTCGCGTCATTTTACTTTGGAAATAGTCATGAGAAATGCACAGACACGGTTCTGGAGTCGAAAAAACACGAGATCATGCTTTGGGAATAACCTCGATTTTGTCGTCAACGGTTGGTCGGATCTCAAATCTGTCGCTTCTAACGCGTTCCTCGCGTCATTTTACGTTGGAAATAGTCATGAGAAATTCACAGACACGTTTCTGGAGTCCAAAAAACACGAGATTCAGGTTTTGGGAATGCCCGCGATTTTCTCGCTAACGGTTGGTCGGATTCCAATTCTGTCGCTTCTAACACGTTCCTCCGGTCATTTTAAGTCGGAATTAGTCATGACAAATGCACAGACACGTTTCTGGAGTCGAAAAAATATGAGATCATGCTTTGGGAATAACCTCGATTTTGTGGTCAACGGTTGGTCGGATCCCAAAACTGTCGCTTCTAACGCGTTCCTCCGGTCATTTTAAGTCGGAATTAGTCATCAGAAATGCACAGACACGTTTCTGGAGTCGAAAAAACACGAGATCATGCTTTGGGAATAACCTCTATTTTGTGGTCAACGGTTGGTCGGATCCCAAATCTGTCGCTTCTATCGCGTTCCTCGCGTCATTTTACGTTGGAAATAGTCATGAGAAATTCACAGACACGTTTCTGGAGTCCAAAAAACACGAGATCATGTTTTGGGAATACCCTCGATTTTCTAGTGAACGGTTGGTCGGATCCCAATTCTGTCGCGTCTAACGCGTTCCTCGCGTCATTTTACGTTGGAAATAATCATGAGAAATGCACAGACACGTTTCTGGAGTCGAAAAAATACGACATCATGCTGTGGGAATATCCTCGATTTTGTCGTCAACGGTTGGTCGGATCCCAATTCTGTCGCTTCTAACGCGTTCCTCCGGTCATTTTAAGTCGGAATTAGTCATCAGAAATGCACAGACACGTTTCTGGAGTCGAAAAAATATGAGATCATGCTTTGGGAATATCCTCGATTTTGTGGTCAACGGGTGGTCGGATCCCAAATCTGTCGCTTCTGACGCGTTCCTCGCGTCATTTTACGTTGGAAATAGTCATGAGAAATGCACAGACATGTTTCTGGAGTCCAAAAAACACGAGATCAGGTTTTGCTAATGCCCGCGATTTTCTCGTCAACGGTTGGTCGGATCCCAATTCTGTCGCTTCTAACGCGTTCGCCGCGTCATTTTACGTTGGAAATAGTCATGAGAAATGCACAGACAATGTTTCTGGAGTCCAAAAATCACGAGATCAGGTTTTGGTAATGCCCGCGATTTTCTCGTCAACGGTTGGTCGGATCCCAATTCTGTCGCTTCTATCGCGTTCCTCGCGTCATTTTACGTTGGAAATAGTCATGAGAAATTCACAGACACGTTTCTGGAGTCCAAAAAACACGAGATCATGTTTTGGGAATACCCTCGATTTTCTAGTGAACGGTTGGTCGGATCCCAATTCTGTCGCGTCTAACGCGTTCCTCGCGTCATTTTACGTTGGAAATAGTCATGAGAAATGCACAAACAATGTTTCTGGAGTCCAAAAAACACGAGATTCAGGTTTTGGGAATGCCCGCGATTTTCTCGTTAACGGTTGGTCGGATCCCAATTCTGTCGCTTCTGACGCGTTCCTCACGTCATTTTACGTTGGAAATAGTCATGAGAAATGCACAGACATGTTTCTGGAGTCCAAAAAACACGAGATCAGGTTTTGCTAATGCCCGCGATTTTCTCGTCAACGGTTGGTCGGATCCCAATTCTGTCGCTTCTAACGCGTTCCTCGCGTCATTTTACGTTGGAAATAGTCATGAGAAATGCACAAACAATGTTTCTGGAGTCCAAAAAACACGAGATTCAGGTTTTGGGAATGCCCGCGATTTTCTCGTTAACGGTTGGTCGGATCCCAATTCTGTCGCTTCTAACGCGTTCCTCGCGTCATTTTACGTTGGAAATAGTCATGAGAAATGCACAGACACGTTTCTGGAGTCGAAAAAATACGAGATCATGCTTTGGGAATATCCTCGATTTTCTCGTCAACGGTTGGTCGGATCCCAATTCTGTCGCTTCTGACGCGTTCCTCGCGTCATTTTACGTTGGAAATAGTCATGAGAAATGCACAGACATGTTTCTGGAGTCCAAAAAACACGAGATCAGGTTTTGCTAATGCCCGCGATTTTCTCGTCAACGGTTGGTCGGATCCCAATTCTGTCGCTTCTAACGCGTTCCTCGCGTCATTTTACGTTGGAAATAGTCATGAGAAATGCACAAACAATGTTTCTGGAGTCCAAAAAACACGAGATTCAGGTTTTGGGAATGCCCGCGATTTTCTCGTTAACGGTTGGTCGGATCCCAATTCTGTCGCTTCTAACGCGTTCCTCGCGTCATTTTAAGTCGGAATTAGTCATCAGAAATGCACAGACACGCTTCTGGAGTCGAAAAAACACGAGATCATGCTTTGGGAATAACCTTGATTTTGTCGTCAACGGTTGGTGGGATCCCAATTCTGTCGCTTCTAACGCGTTCCTCCAGTCATTTTAAGTCGGAATTAGTCATCAGAAATGCACAGACACGTTTCTGGAGTCGAAAAAACACGAGATCATGCTTTGGGAATAACCTCGATTTTGTCGTCAACGGTTGGTCGGATCCCAATTCTGTCGCTTCTAACGCGTTCCTCGCGTCATTTTACGTTGGAAATAGTCATGAGAAATTCACAGACACGTTTCTGGAGTCCAAAAAACACGAGATTCAGGTTTTGGGAATGCCCGCGATTTTGTCGTCAACAGTTGGTGGGATCCCAATTCTGTCGCTTCTAACGCGTTCCTCCGGTCATTTTAAGTCGGAATTAGTCATCAGAAATGCACAGACACGTTTCTGGAGTCGAAAAAATATGAGATCATGTTTTGGGAATATCCTCGATTTTGTCGTCAACGGTTAGTCGGATCCCAATTCTGTCGCTTCTAACGCATTCCTCGCGTCATTTTACTTTGGAAATAGTCATGAGAAATGCACAGACACGTTTCTGGAGTCGAAAAAATATGAGATCATGCTTTGGGAATATCCTCGATTTTGTCGTCAACGGTTAGTCGGATCCCAATTCTGTCGCTTCTAACGCATTCCTCGCGTCATTTTACTTTGGAAATAGTCATGAGAAATGCACAGACACGTTTCTGGAGTCCAAAAAACACGAGATTAATGTTTTGGGAATGCCCGCGATTTTCTCGTTAACGGTTGGTCGGATCCCAATTCTGTCGCTTCTAACGCGTTCCTCGCGTCATTTTACGTTGGAAATAGTCATGAGAAATGCACAGACAATGTTTCTGGAGTCCAAAAAAACACGAGATTCAGGTTTTGGGAATGCCCGCGATTTTCTCGTTAACGGTTGGTCGGATCCCAATTCTGTCGCTTCTAACGCGTTCCTCGCGTCATTTTAAGTCGGAATTAGCCATCAGAAATGCACAGACACGTTTCTGGAGTCGAAAAAATATGAGATCATGCTTTGGGAATACCCTCGATTTTGTCGTCAACGGTTGGTCGGATCCCAATTCTGTCGCTTCTAACGCATTCCTCGCGTCATTTTACTTTGGAAATAGTCATGAGAAATGCACAGACACGGTTCTGGAGTCGAAAAAACACGAGATCATGCTTTGGGAATAACCTCGATTTTGTCGTCAACGGTTGGTCGGATCTCAAATCTGTCGCTTCTAACGCGTTCCTCGCGTCATTTTACGTTGGAAATAGTCATGAGAAATTCACAGACACGTTTCTGGAGTCCAAAAAACACGAGATTCAGGTTTTGGGAATGCCCGCGATTTTCTCGCTAACGGTTGGTCGGATTCCAATTCTGTCGCTTCTAACACGTTCCTCCGGTCATTTTAAGTCGGAATTAGTCATGACAAATGCACAGACACGTTTCTGGAGTCGAAAAAATATGAGATCATGCTTTGGGAATAACCTCGATTTTGTGGTCAACGGTTGGTCGGATCCCAAAACTGTCGCTTCTAACGCGTTCCTCCGGTCATTTTAAGTCGGAATTAGTCATCAGAAATGCACAGACACGTTTCTGGAGTCGAAAAAACACGAGATCATGCTTTGGGAATAACCTCTATTTTGTGGTCAACGGTTGGTCGGATCCCAAATCTGTCGCTTCTATCGCGTTCCTCGCGTCATTTTACGTTGGAAATAGTCATGAGAAATTCACAGACACGTTTCTGGAGTCCAAAAAACACGAGATCATGTTTTGGGAATACCCTCGATTTTCTAGTGAACGGTTGGTCGGATCCCAATTCTGTCGCGTCTAACGCGTTCCTCGCGTCATTTTACGTTGGAAATAATCATGAGAAATGCACAGACACGTTTCTGGAGTCGAAAAAATACGACATCATGCTGTGGGAATATCCTCGATTTTGTCGTCAACGGTTGGTCGGATCCCAATTCTGTCGCTTCTAACGCGTTCCTCCGGTCATTTTAAGTCGGAATTAGTCATCAGAAATGCACAGACACGTTTCTGGAGTCGAAAAAATATGAGATCATGCTTTGGGAATATCCTCGATTTTGTGGTCAACGGGTGGTCGGATCCCAAATCTGTCGCTTCTGACGCGTTCCTCGCGTCATTTTACGTTGGAAATAGTCATGAGAAATGCACAGACATGTTTCTGGAGTCCAAAAAACACGAGATCAGGTTTTGCTAATGCCCGCGATTTTCTCGTCAACGGTTGGTCGGATCCCAATTCTGTCGCTTCTAACGCGTTCGCCGCGTCATTTTACGTTGGAAATAGTCATGAGAAATGCACAGACAATGTTTCTGGAGTCCAAAAATCACGAGATCAGGTTTTGGTAATGCCCGCGATTTTCTCGTCAACGGTTGGTCGGATCCCAATTCTGTCGCTTCTAACGCGTTCCTCGCGTCATTTTACGTTGGAAATAGTCATGAGAAATGCACAGACACGTTTTTGGAGTCGAAAAAATACGAGATCATGCTTTGGGAATATCCTCGATTTTCTCGTCAACGGTTGGTCGGATCCCAATTCTGTCGCTTCTGACGCGTTCCTCACGTCATTTTACGTTGGAAATAGTCATGAGAAATGCACAGACATGTTTCTGGAGTCCAAAAAACACGAGATTCAGGTTTTGGGAATGCCCGCGATTTTCTCGTTAACGGTTGGTCGGATCCCAATTCTGTCGCTTCTAACGCGTTCCTCGCGTCATTTTAAGTCGGAATTAGTCATCAGAAATGCACAGACACGCTTCTGGAGTCGAGAAAACACGAGATCATGCTTTGGGAATAACCTTGATTTTGTCGTCAACGGTTGGTGGGATCCCAATTCTGTCGCTTCTAACGCGTTCCTCCAGTCATTTTAAGTCGGAATTAATCATCAGAAATGCACAGACACGTTTCTGGAGTCGAAAAAACACGAGATCATGCTTTGGGCATAACCTCGATTTTGTCGTCAACGGTTGGTCGGATCCCAATTCTGTCGCTTCTATCGCGTTCCTCGCGTCATTTTACGTTGGAAATAGTCATGAGAAATTCACAGACACGTTTCTGGAGTCCAAAAAACACGAGATTCAGGTTTTGGGAATGCCCGCGATTTTGTCGTCAACGGTTGGTGGGATCCCAATTCTGTCGCTTCTAACGCGTTCCTCCGGCCATTTTAAGTCGGAATTAGTCATCAGAAATGCACAGACCCGTTTTTGGAGTCGAAAAAACACGAGATCATGCTTTGGGAATAACCTCGATTTTGTCGTCAACGGTTGGTCGGATTCCAATTCTGTCGCTTCTAACGCGTTCCTCCGGTCATTTTAAGTCGGAATTAGTCATCAGAAATGCACAGACACGTTTCTGGAGTCGAAAAAATATGAGATCATGCTTTGGGAATATTCTCGATTTTGTCGTCAACGGTTAGTCGGATCCCAATTCTGTCTCTTCTAACGCATTCCTCGCGTCATTTTACTTTGGAAATAGTCATGAGAAATGCTCAGACACGTTTCTGGAGTCGAAAAAATATGAGATCATGCTTTGGGAATATCCTCGATTTTGTCGTCAACGGTTAGTCGGATCCCAATTCTGTCGCTTCTAACGCATTCCTCGCGTCATTTTACTTTGGAAATAGTCATGAGAAATGCACAGACACGTTTCTGGAGTCCAAAAAACACGAGATTCATGTTTTGGGAATGCCCGCGATTTTCTCGTTAACGGTTGGTCGGATCCCAATTCTGTCGCTTCTAACGCGTTCCTCGCGTCATTTTACGTTGGAAATAGTCATGAGAAATGCACAAACAATGTTTCTGGAGTCCAAAAAACACGAGATTCAGGTTTTGGGAATGCCCGCGATTTTCTCGTTAACGGTTGGTCGGATCCCAATTCTGTCGCTTCTAACGCGTTCCTCGCGTCATTTTAAGTCGGAATTAGTCATCAGAAATGCACAGACACGCTTCTGGAGTCGAGAAAACACGAGATCATGCTTTGGGAATAACCTTGATTTTGTCGTCAACGGTTGGTGGGATCCCAATTCTGTCGCTTCTAACGCGTTCCTCCAGTCATTTTAAGTCGGAATTAATCATCAGAAATGCACAGACACGTTTCTGGAGTCGAAAAAACACGAGATCATGCTTTGGGAATAACCTCGATTTTGTCGTCAACGGTTGGTCGGATCCCAATTCTGTCGCTTCTAACGCGTTCCTCGCGTCATTTTACGTTGGAAATAGTCATGAGAAATTCACAGACACGTTTCTGGAGTCCAAAAAACACGAGATTCAGGTTTTGGGAATGCCCGCGATTTTGTCGTCAACGGTTGGTGGGATCCCAATTCTGTCGCTTCTAACGCGTTCCTCCGGCCATTTTAAGTCGGAATTAGTCATCAGAAATGCACAGACCCGTTTTTGGAGTCGAAAAAACACGAGATCATGCTTTGGGAATAACCTCGATTTTGTCGTCAACGGTTGGTCGGATTCCAATTCTGTCGCTTCTAACGCGTTCCTCCGGTCATTTTAAGTCGGAATTAGTCATCAGAAATGCACAGACACGTTTCTGGAGTCGAAAAAATATGAGATCATGCTTTGGGAATATTCTCGATTTTGTCGTCAACGGTTAGTCGGATCCCAATTCTGTCTCTTCTAACGCATTCCTCGCGTCATTTTACTTTGGAAATAGTCATGAGAAATGCTCAGACACGTTTCTGGAGTCGAAAAAATATGAGATCATGCTTTGGGAATATCCTCGATTTTGTCGTCAACGGTTAGTCGGATCCCAATTCTGTCGCTTCTAACGCATTCCTCGCGTCATTTTACTTTGGAAATAGTCATGAGAAATGCACAGACACGTTTCTGGAGTCCAAAAAACACGAGATTCATGTTTTGGGAATGCCCGCGATTTTCTCGTTAACGGTTGGTCGGATCCCAATTCTGTCGCTTCTAACGCGTTCCTCGCGTCATTTTACGTTGGAAATAGTCATGAGAAATGCACAAACAATGTTTCTGGAGTCCAAAAAACACGAGATTCAGGTTTTGGGAATGCCCGCGATTTTCTCGTTAACGGTTGGTCGGATCCCAATTCTGTCGCTTCTAACGCGTTCCTCGCGTCATTTTAAGTCGGAATTAGTCATCAGAAATGCACAGACACGCTTCTGGAGTCGAAAAAACACGAGATCATGCTTTGGGAATAACCTTGATTTTGTCGTCAACGGTTGGTGGGATCCCAATTCTGTCGCTTCTAACGCGTTCCTCCAGTCATTTTAAGTCGGAATTAGTCATCAGAAATGCACAGACACGTTTCTGGAGTCGAAAAAACACGAGATCATGCTTTGGGAATAACCTCGATTTTGTCGTCAACGGTTGGTCGGATCCCAATTCTGTCGCTTCTAACGCGTTCCTCGCGTCATTTTACGTTGGAAATAGTCATGAGAAATTCACAGACACGTTTCTGGAGTCCAAAAAACACGAGATTCAGGTTTTGGGAATGCCCGCGATTTTGTCGTCAACGGTTGGTGGGATCCCAATTCTGTCGCTTCTAACGCGTTCCTCCGGCCATTTTAAGTCGGAATTAGTCATCAGAAATGCACAGACCCGTTTCTGGAGTCGAAAAAACACGAGATCATGCTTTGGGAATAACCTCGATTTTGTCGTCAACGGTTGGTCGGATTCCAATTCTGTCGCTTCTAACGCGTTCCTCCGGTCATTTTAAGTCGGAATTAGTCATCAGAAATGCACAGACACGTTTCTGGAGTCGAAAAAATATGAGATCATGCTTTGGGAATATCCTCGATTTTGTCGTCAACGGTTAGTCGGATCCCAATTCTGTCTCTTCTAACGCATTCCTCGCGTCATTTTACTTTGGAAATAGTCATGAGAAATGCACAGACACGTTTCTGGAGTCGAAAAAATATGAGATCATGCTTTGGGAATATCCTCGATTTTGTCGTCAACGGTTAGTCGGATCCCAAATCTGTCGCTTCTATCGCGTTCCTCGCGTCATTTTACGTTGGAAATAGTCATGAGAAATTCACAGACACGTTTCTGGAGTCCAAAAAACACGAGATCATGTTTTGGGAATACCCTCGATTTTCTAGTGAACGGTTGGTCGGATCCCAATTCTGTCGCGTCTAACGCGTTCCTCGCGTCATTTTACGTTGGAAATAATCATGAGAAATGCACAGACACGTTTCTGGAGTCGAAAAAATACGACATCATGCTGTGGGAATATCCTCGATTTTGTCGTCAACGGTTGGTCGGATCCCAATTCTGTCGCTTCTAACGCGTTCCTCCGGTCATTTTAAGTCGGAATTAGTCATCAGAAATGCACAGACACGTTTCTGGAGTCGAAAAAATATGAGATCATGCTTTGGGAATATCCTCGATTTTGTGGTCAACGGGTGGTCGGATCCCAAATCTGTCGCTTCTGACGCGTTCCTCGCGTCATTTTACGTTGGAAATAGTCATGAGAAATGCACAGACATGTTTCTGGAGTCCAAAAAACACGAGATCAGGTTTTGCTAATGCCCGCGATTTTCTCGTCAACGGTTGGTCGGATCCCAATTCTGTCGCTTCTAACGCGTTCGCCGCGTCATTTTACGTTGGAAATAGTCATGAGAAATGCACAGACAATGTTTCTGGAGTCCAAAAATCACGAGATCAGGTTTTGGTAATGCCCGCGATTTTCTCGTCAACGGTTGGTCGGATCCCAATTCTGTCGCTTCTAACGCGTTCCTCGCGTCATTTTACGTTGGAAATAGTCATGAGAAATGCACAGACACGTTTTTGGAGTCGAAAAAATACGAGATCATGCTTTGGGAATATCCTCGATTTTCTCGTCAACGGTTGGTCGGATCCCAATTCTGTCGCTTCTGACGCGTTCCTCACGTCATTTTACGTTGGAAATAGTC
The DNA here is from genome assembly GCA_963675795.1 of Crossocerus cetratus. NCBI lineage: Eukaryota > Metazoa > Arthropoda > Insecta > Hymenoptera > Crabronidae > Crossocerus > Crossocerus cetratus. The sequence continues at coordinate 8,074,229 of OY776671.1, forward strand.
ATGAGAAATGCACAGACATGTTTCTGGAGTCCAAAAAACACGAGATTCAGGTTTTGGGAATGCCCGCGATTTTCTCGTTAACGGTTGGTCGGATCCCAATTCTGTCGCTTCTAACGCGTTCCTCGCGTCATTTTAAGTCGGAATTAGTCATCAGAAATGCACAGACACGCTTCTGGAGTCGAGAAAACACGAGATCATGCTTTGGGAATAACCTTGATTTTGTCGTCAACGGTTGGTGGGATCCCAATTCTGTCGCTTCTAACGCGTTCCTCCAGTCATTTTAAGTCGGAATTAATCATCAGAAATGCACAGACACGTTTCTGGAGTCGAAAAAACACGAGATCATGCTTTGGGCATAACCTCGATTTTGTCGTCAACGGTTGGTCGGATCCCAATTCTGTCGCTTCTATCGCGTTCCTCGCGTCATTTTACGTTGGAAATAGTCATGAGAAATTCACAGACACGTTTCTGGAGTCCAAAAAACACGAGATTCAGGTTTTGGGAATGCCCGCGATTTTGTCGTCAACGGTTGGTGGGATCCCAATTCTGTCGCTTCTAACGCGTTCCTCCGGCCATTTTAAGTCGGAATTAGTCATCAGAAATGCACAGACCCGTTTTTGGAGTCGAAAAAACACGAGATCATGCTTTGGGAATAACCTCGATTTTGTCGTCAACGGTTGGTCGGATTCCAATTCTGTCGCTTCTAACGCGTTCCTCCGGTCATTTTAAGTCGGAATTAGTCATCAGAAATGCACAGACACGTTTCTGGAGTCGAAAAAATATGAGATCATGCTTTGGGAATATTCTCGATTTTGTCGTCAACGGTTAGTCGGATCCCAATTCTGTCTCTTCTAACGCATTCCTCGCGTCATTTTACTTTGGAAATAGTCATGAGAAATGCTCAGACACGTTTCTGGAGTCGAAAAAATATGAGATCATGCTTTGGGAATATCCTCGATTTTGTCGTCAACGGTTAGTCGGATCCCAATTCTGTCGCTTCTAACGCATTCCTCGCGTCATTTTACTTTGGAAATAGTCATGAGAAATGCACAGACACGTTTCTGGAGTCCAAAAAACACGAGATTCATGTTTTGGGAATGCCCGCGATTTTCTCGTTAACGGTTGGTCGGATCCCAATTCTGTCGCTTCTAACGCGTTCCTCGCGTCATTTTACGTTGGAAATAGTCATGAGAAATGCACAAACAATGTTTCTGGAGTCCAAAAAACACGAGATTCAGGTTTTGGGAATGCCCGCGATTTTCTCGTTAACGGTTGGTCGGATCCCAATTCTGTCGCTTCTAACGCGTTCCTCGCGTCATTTTAAGTCGGAATTAGTCATCAGAAATGCACAGACACGCTTCTGGAGTCGAGAAAACACGAGATCATGCTTTGGGAATAACCTTGATTTTGTCGTCAACGGTTGGTGGGATCCCAATTCTGTCGCTTCTAACGCGTTCCTCCAGTCATTTTAAGTCGGAATTAATCATCAGAAATGCACAGACACGTTTCTGGAGTCGAAAAAACACGAGATCATGCTTTGGGAATAACCTCGATTTTGTCGTCAACGGTTGGTCGGATCCCAATTCTGTCGCTTCTAACGCGTTCCTCGCGTCATTTTACGTTGGAAATAGTCATGAGAAATTCACAGACACGTTTCTGGAGTCCAAAAAACACGAGATTCAGGTTTTGGGAATGCCCGCGATTTTGTCGTCAACGGTTGGTGGGATCCCAATTCTGTCGCTTCTAACGCGTTCCTCCGGCCATTTTAAGTCGGAATTAGTCATCAGAAATGCACAGACCCGTTTTTGGAGTCGAAAAAACACGAGATCATGCTTTGGGAATAACCTCGATTTTGTCGTCAACGGTTGGTCGGATTCCAATTCTGTCGCTTCTAACGCGTTCCTCCGGTCATTTTAAGTCGGAATTAGTCATCAGAAATGCACAGACACGTTTCTGGAGTCGAAAAAATATGAGATCATGCTTTGGGAATATTCTCGATTTTGTCGTCAACGGTTAGTCGGATCCCAATTCTGTCTCTTCTAACGCATTCCTCGCGTCATTTTACTTTGGAAATAGTCATGAGAAATGCTCAGACACGTTTCTGGAGTCGAAAAAATATGAGATCATGCTTTGGGAATATCCTCGATTTTGTCGTCAACGGTTAGTCGGATCCCAATTCTGTCGCTTCTAACGCATTCCTCGCGTCATTTTACTTTGGAAATAGTCATGAGAAATGCACAGACACGTTTCTGGAGTCCAAAAAACACGAGATTCATGTTTTGGGAATGCCCGCGATTTTCTCGTTAACGGTTGGTCGGATCCCAATTCTGTCGCTTCTAACGCGTTCCTCGCGTCATTTTACGTTGGAAATAGTCATGAGAAATGCACAAACAATGTTTCTGGAGTCCAAAAAACACGAGATTCAGGTTTTGGGAATGCCCGCGATTTTCTCGTTAACGGTTGGTCGGATCCCAATTCTGTCGCTTCTAACGCGTTCCTCGCGTCATTTTAAGTCGGAATTAGTCATCAGAAATGCACAGACACGCTTCTGGAGTCGAAAAAACACGAGATCATGCTTTGGGAATAACCTTGATTTTGTCGTCAACGGTTGGTGGGATCCCAATTCTGTCGCTTCTAACGCGTTCCTCCAGTCATTTTAAGTCGGAATTAGTCATCAGAAATGCACAGACACGTTTCTGGAGTCGAAAAAACACGAGATCATGCTTTGGGAATAACCTCGATTTTGTCGTCAACGGTTGGTCGGATCCCAATTCTGTCGCTTCTAACGCGTTCCTCGCGTCATTTTACGTTGGAAATAGTCATGAGAAATTCACAGACACGTTTCTGGAGTCCAAAAAACACGAGATTCAGGTTTTGGGAATGCCCGCGATTTTGTCGTCAACGGTTGGTGGGATCCCAATTCTGTCGCTTCTAACGCGTTCCTCCGGCCATTTTAAGTCGGAATTAGTCATCAGAAATGCACAGACCCGTTTCTGGAGTCGAAAAAACACGAGATCATGCTTTGGGAATAACCTCGATTTTGTCGTCAACGGTTGGTCGGATTCCAATTCTGTCGCTTCTAACGCGTTCCTCCGGTCATTTTAAGTCGGAATTAGTCATCAGAAATGCACAGACACGTTTCTGGAGTCGAAAAAATATGAGATCATGCTTTGGGAATATCCTCGATTTTGTCGTCAACGGTTAGTCGGATCCCAATTCTGTCTCTTCTAACGCATTCCTCGCGTCATTTTACTTTGGAAATAGTCATGAGAAATGCACAGACACGTTTCTGGAGTCGAAAAAATATGAGATCATGCTTTGGGAATATCCTCGATTTTGTCGTCAACGGTTAGTCGGATCCCAATTCTGTCGCTTCTAACGCATTCCTCGCGTCATTTTACTTTGGAAATAGTCATGAGAAATGCACAGACACGTTTCTGGAGTCCAAAAAACACGAGATTCATGTTTTGGGAATGCCCGCGATTTTCTCGTTAACGGTTGGTCGGATCCCAATTCTGTCGCTTCTAACGCGTTCCTCGCGTCATTTTACGTTGGAAATAGTCATGAGAAATGCACAGACAATGTTTCTGGAGTCCAAAAAAACACGAGATTCAGGTTTTGGGAATGCCCGCGATTTTCTCGTTAACGGTTGGTCGGATCCCAATTCTGTCGCTTCTAACGCGTTCCTCCGGTCATTTTAAGTCGGAATTAGTCATCAGAAATGCACAGACACGTTTCTGGAGTTGAAAAAATACGAGATCATGCTTTGGGAATAACCTCGATTTTGTCGTCAACGGTTGGTGGGATCCCAATTCTGTCGCTTCTAACGCGTTCCTCCGGTCATTTTAAGTCGGAATTAGTCATCAGAAATGCACAGACACGTTTCTGGAGTCGAAAAAACACGAGATCATGCTTTGGGAATAACCTCGATTTTGTCGTCAACGGTTGGTCGGATCCCAATTCTGTCGCTTCTAACGCGTTCCTCGCGTCATTTTATGTTGGAAATAGTCATGAGAAATGCACAGACACGTTTCTGGAGTCGAAAAAATACGAGATCATGCTTTGGGAATACCCTCGATTTTCTCGTCAACGGTTGGTCGGATCCCAATTCTGTCGCGTCTAACGCGTTCCTCGCGTCATTTTACGTTGGAAATTATCATGAGAAATGCACAGACACGTTTCTGGAGTCGAAAAAATACGACATCATGCTGTGGGAATATCCTCGATTTTGTCGTCAACGGTTGGTCGGATCCCAATTCTGTCGCTTCTAACGCGTTCCTCCGGTCATTTTAAGTCGGAATTAGTCATCAGAAATGCACAGACACGTTTCTGGAGTCGAAAAAACACGAGATCATGCTTTGGGAATAACCTCGATTTTGTGGTCAACGGTTGGTCGGATCCCATATCTGTCGCTTCTAACGCGTTCCTCGCGTCATTTTACGTTGGAAATAGTTATGAGAAATTCACAGACACGTTTCTGGAGTCCAAAAAACACGAGATTCATGTTTTGGGAATGCCCGCGATTTTCTCGTTAACGGTTGGTCGGATCCCAATTCTGTCGCTTCTAACGCGTTCCTCGCGTCATTTTACGTTGGAAATAGTCATGAGAAATGCACAGACAACGTTTCTGGAGTCCAAAAAACACGAGATCAGGTTTTGGTAATGCCCGCGATTTTCTCGTCAACGGTTGGTCGGATCCCAATTCTGTCGCTTCTAACGCATTCCTCGCGTCATTTTAAGTCGGAATTAGTCATCAGAAATGCACAGACACGCTTCTGGAGTCGAAAAAACACGAGATCATGCTTTGGGAATAACCTTGATTTTGTCGTCAACGGTTGGTGGGATCCCAATTCTGTCGCTTCTAACGCGTTCCTCCAGTCATTTTAAGTCGGAATTAGTCATCAGAAATGCACAGACACGTTTCTGGAGTCGAAAAAACACGAGATCATGCTTTGGGAATAACCTCGATTTTGTCGTCAACGGTTGGTCGGATCCCAATTCTGTCGCTTCTAACGCGTTCCTCGCGTCATTTTACGTTGGAAATAGTCATGAGAAATTCACAGACACGTTTCTGGAGTCCAAAAAACACGAGATTCAGGTTTTGGGAATGCCCGCGATTTTGTCGTCAACGGTTGGTGGGATCCCAATTCTGTCGCTTCTAACGCGTTCCTCCGGCCATTTTAAGTCGGAATTAGTCATCAGAAATGCACAGACCCGTTTCTGGAGTCGAAAAAACACGAGATCATGCTTTGGGAATAACCTCGATTTTGTCGTCAACGGTTGGTCGGATTCCAATTCTGTCGCTTCTAACGCGTTCCTCCGGTCATTTTAAGTCGGAATTAGTCATCAGAAATGCACAGACACGTTTCTGGAGTCGAAAAAATATGAGATCATGCTTTGGGAATATCCTCGATTTTGTCGTCAACGGTTAGTCGGATCCCAATTCTGTCTCTTCTAACGCATTCCTCGCGTCATTTTACTTTGGAAATAGTCATGAGAAATGCACAGACACGTTTCTGGAGTCGAAAAAATATGAGATCATGCTTTGGGAATATCCTCGATTTTGTCGTCAACGGTTAGTCGGATCCCAATTCTGTCGCTTCTAACGCATTCCTCGCGTCATTTTACTTTGGAAATAGTCATGAGAAATGCACAGACACGTTTCTGGAGTCCAAAAAACACGAGATTCATGTTTTGGGAATGCCCGCGATTTTCTCGTTAACGGTTGGTCGGATCCCAATTCTGTCGCTTCTAACGCGTTCCTCGCGTCATTTTACGTTGGAAATAGTCATGAGAAATGCACAGACAATGTTTCTGGAGTCCAAAAAAACACGAGATTCAGGTTTTGGGAATGCCCGCGATTTTCTCGTTAACGGTTGGTCGGATCCCAATTCTGTCGCTTCTAACGCGTTCCTCCGGTCATTTTAAGTCGGAATTAGTCATCAGAAATGCACAGACACGTTTCTGGAGTCGAAAAAATACGAGATCATGCTTTGGGAATAACCTCGATTTTGTCGTCAACGGTTGGTGGGATCCCAATTCTGTCGCTTCTAACGCGTTCCTCCGGTCATTTTAAGTCGGAATTAGTCATCAGAAATGCACAGACACGTTTCTGGAGTCGAAAAAACACGAGATCATGCTTTGGGAATAACCTCGATTTTGTCGTCAACGGTTGGTGGGATCCCAATTCTGTCGCTTCTAACGCGTTCCTCCGGTCATTTTAAGTCGGAATTAGTCATCAGAAATGCACAGACACGTTTCTGGAGTCGAAAAAACACGAGATCATGCTTTGGGAATAACCTCGATTTTGTCGTCAACGGTTGGTCGGATCCCAATTCTGTCGCTTCTAACGCGTTCCTCGCGTCATTTTATGTTGGAAATAGTCATGAGAAATGCACAGACACGTTTCTGGAGTCGAAAAAATACGAGATCATGCTTTGGGAATACCCTCGATTTTCTCGTCAACGGTTGGTCGGATCCCAATTCTGTCGCGTCTAACGCGTTCCTCGCGTCATTTTACGTTGGAAATAATCATGAGAAATGCACAGACACGTTTCTGGAGTCGAAAAAATACGACATCATGCTGTGGGAATATCCTCGATTTTGTCGTCAACGGTTGGTCGGATCCCAATTCTGTCGCTTCTAACGCGTTCCTCCGGTCATTTGAAGTCGGAATTAGTCATCAGAAATGCACAGACACGTTTCTGGAGTCGAAAAAACACGAGATCATGCTTTGGGAATAACCTCGATTTTGTGGTCAACGGTTGGTCGGATCCCATATCTGTCGCTTCTAACGCGTTCCTCGCGTCATTTTACGTTGGAAATAGTTATGAGAAATTCACAGACACGTTTCTGGAGTCCAAAAAACACGAGATTCATGTTTTGGGAATGCCCGCGATTTTCTCGTTAACGGTTGGTCGGATCCCAATTCTGTCGCTTCTAACGCGTTCCTCGCGTCATTTTACGTTGGAAATAGTCATGAGAAATGCACAGACAACGTTTCTGGAGTCCAAAAAACACGAGATCAGGTTTTGGTAATGCCCGCGATTTTCTCGTCAACGGTTGGTCGGATCCCAATTCTGTCGCTTCTAACGCGTTCCTCGCGTCATTTTACGTTGGAAATAATCATGAGAAATGCACAGATACGTTTCTGGAGTCGAAAAAATACGAGATCATGCTTTGGGAATAACCTCGATTTTGTCGTCAACGGTTGGTGGGATCCCAATTCTGTCGCTTCTAACGCGTTCCTCCGGCCATTTTAAGTCGGAATTAGTCATCAGAAATGCACAGACCCGTTTCTGGAGTCGAAAAAACACGAGATCATGCTTTGGGAATAACCTCGATTTTGTCGTCAACGGTTGGTCGGATCCCAATTCTGTCGCTTCTAACGCGTTCCTCGCGTCATTTTAAGTCGGAATTAGCCATCAGAAATGCACAGACACGATTCTGGAGTCGAAAAAACACGAGACCATGCTTTGGGAATAACCTCGATTTTGTCGTCAACGGTTGGTCGGATCCCAATTCTGTCGCTTCTAACGCGTTCCTCGCGTCATTTTACGTTGGAAATAGTCATGAGAAATGCACAGACACGTTTCTGGAGTCCAAAAAACACGAGATTCATGTTTTGGGAATGCCCGCGATTTTCTCGTTAACGGTTGGTCGGATCCCAATTCTGTCGCTTCCAACGTGTTCCTCGCGTCATCTTACGTCGGAAATAGGCGTGAGAAATTCACAAAAACGTTCACGGAGTCCAGGAATCTCGACTTCAGGTTTTGGGAATAGACGCGATTTCCTGGTCAACGGATGCTCGGATCGTAATTCTGTCGCTTCCACCGTGTTCCTCGCGTCATATTACGTCGGAAATAGGCGCTAGAAATTCACAAAAACGTTTCTAGAGTCCAAGAAACACGAGATCAGGTTTTGGGAATGCCCGCGATTTTCTCGTCAACGGTTGGTCGTATCGCAATTCCGTCGCTTCCAACGTATTCCTCGCGTCATTTTACGTCGGAAATAGGCGTGAGAAATTCACAAAAACGTTTCTGGAGTCTAAGAAACACGAGATCAGGTTTTGGGAATACCCGCGATTTTCTCCTCAACGGTTGGTCGTATCGCAATTCCGTCGCTTCCAACGTGTTCCTCGCGTCATTTTACGTCGGAAATAGGCGTGAGAAATTCACGAAAACGTTTCTAGAGTCCAAGAAACACGAGATCAGTTTCTGGGAATGCCCACGATTTTCTCTTCGACGGTTGGTCGCATTGTAATTCTGTCGCTTCCAACGTGTTCCTCGAGTCATTTTACGTCGGAAATGGTCGTGAGAAAATCACAAAAACATTCACGGAGTCCACGAATCTCGAATTCAGGTTGTGGGAATAGACGCGATTTTCTGGTCAACGGTTGCTCGGATCGTAATTCTGTCGCTTCCAACGTGTTCTTCGCGTCATTTTACGTCGGAAATAGGTGTGAGAAATTCACAATAACATTCACGGAGTCCAGGAATCTCGACTTCAGGTTTTGGGAATACACGCGATTTTCTGGTCAACGGTTGGTCGTATCGCAATTCCGTCGCTTTCAACGTGTTCCTGGCGTCATTTTAGGTCGGAAATAGGCGCTAGAAATTAACAAAAACGTTTCTGAAGTCCAAGAAACACGAGATCAGGTTTTGGGAATGCCCGCGATTTTCTCCTCAAGGTTGGTCGAATCGCAATTCCGTCGCTCCCAACGTGTTCCTCGAGTCATTTTACGTCGAAAATGGTCGTGAGAAATTCACAAAAACATTCACGGAGTCCAGGAATCTCGACTTCAGGTTTTGGGAATACACGCGATTTTCTGGTCAACGGTTGGTCGTATCGCAATTCCGTCGCTTTCAACGTGTTCCTCGCGTAATTTTACGTCGGAATTAGGCATGAGAAATTCACAAAAACGTTCATGGAGTCCAAGAAACACGAGATCAGGTTTTGGGAATGCCCGCGATTTTCTCCTCAACGGTTGGTCGTATCGCAATTCCGTCGCTTCCAACGTGTTCCTCGCGTCATCTTACGTCGGAAATAGGCGTGAGAAATTCACAAAAACGTTCACGGAGTCCAGGAATCTCGACTTCAGGTTTTGGGAATAGACGCGATTTTCTGGTCAACGGATGCTCGGATCGTAATTCTGTCGCTTCCACCGTGTTCCTCGCGTCATATTACGTCGGAAATAGGCGCTAGAAATTCACAAAAACGTTTCTAGAGTCCAAGAAACACGAGATCAGGTTTTGGGAATGCCCGCGATTTTCTCGTCAACGGTTGGTCGGATCCCAATTCTGTCGCTTCTAACGCGTTCCTCGCGTCATTTTACGTTGGAAATAGTCATGAGAAATTCACAGACACGTTTCTGGAGTCGAAAAAATACGAGATCATGCTTTGGGAATACCCTCGATTTTCTCGTCAACGGTTGGTCGGATCCCAATTCTGTCGCTTCTGACGCGTTCCTCGCGTCATTTTACGTTGGAAATAGTCATGAGAAATGCACAGACATGTTTCTGGAGTCCAAAAAACACGAGATCAGGTTTTGCTAATGCCCGCGATTTTCTCGTCAACGGTTGGTCGGATCCCAATTCTGTCGCTTCTAACGCGTTCGCCGCGTCATTTTACGTTGGAAATAGTCATGAGAAATGCACAGACAATGTTTCTGGAGTCCAAAAAACACGAGATCAGGTTTTGGTAATGCCCGCGATTTTCTCGTTAACGGTTGGTCGGATCCCAATTCTGTCGCTTCTAACGCGTTCCTCCGGTCATTTTAAGTCGGAATTAGTCATCAGAAATGCACAGACACGTTTCTGGAGTCGAAAAAATACGAGATCATGCTTTGGGAATAACCTCGATTTTGTCGTCAACGGTTGGTGGGATCCCAATTCTGTCGCTTCTAACGCGTTCCTCCGGTCATTTTAAGTCGGAATTAGTAATCAGAAATGCACAGACACGTTTCTGGAGTCGAAAAAACACGAGATCATGCTTTGGGAATAACCTCGATTTTGTCGTCAACGGTTGGTGGGATCCCAATTCTGTCGCTTCTAACGCGTTCCTCCGGTCATTTTAAGTCGGAATTAGTCATCAGAAATGCACAGACACGTTTCTGGAGTCGAAAAAACACGAGATCATGCTTTGGGAATAACCTCGATTTTGTCGTCAACGGTTGGTCGGATCCCAATTCTGTCGCTTCTAACGCGTTCCTCGCGTCATTTTATGTTGGAAATAGTCATGAGAAATGCACAGACACGTTTCTGGAGTCGAAAAAATACGAGATCATGCTTTGGGAATACCCTCGATTTTCTCGTCAACGGTTGGTCGGATCCCAATTCTGTCGCGTCTAACGCGTTCCTCGCGTCATTTTACGTTGGAAATAATCATGAGAAATGCACAGACACGTTTCTGGAGTCGAAAAAATACGACATCATGCTGTGGGAATATCCTCGATTTTGTCGTCAACGGTTGGTCGGATCCCAATTCTGTCGCTTCTAACGCGTTCCTCCGGTCATTTTAAGTCGGAATTAGTCATCAGAAATGCACAGACACGTTTCTGGAGTCGAAAAAACACGAGATCATGCTTTGGGAATAACCTCGATTTTGTGGTCAACGGTTGGTCGGATCCCATATCTGTCGCTTCTAACGCGTTCCTCGCGTCATTTTACGTTGGAAATAGTTATGAGAAATTCACAGACACGTTTCTGGAGTCCAAAAAACACGAGATTCATGTTTTGGGAATGCCCGCGATTTTCTCGTTAACGGTTGGTCGGATCCCAATTCTGTCGCTTCTAACGCGTTCCTCGCGTCATTTTACGTTGGAAATAGTCATGAGAAATGCACAGACACGTTTCTGGAGTCGAAAAAATATGAGATCATGCTTTGGGAATATTCTCGATTTTGTCGTCAACGGTTAGTCGGATCCCAATTCTGTCTCTTCTAACGCATTCCTCGCGTCATTTTACTTTGGAAATAGTCATGAGAAATGCTCAGACACGTTTCTGGAGTCGAAAAAATATGAGATCATGCTTTGGGAATATCCTCGATTTTGTCGTCAACGGTTAGTCGGATCCCAATTCTGTCGCTTCTAACGCATTCCTCGCGTCATTTTACTTTGGAAATAGTCATGAGAAATGCACAGACACGTTTCTGGAGTCCAAAAAACACGAGATTCATGTTTTGGGAATGCCCGCGATTTTCTCGTTAACGGTTGGTCGGATCCCAATTCTGTCGCTTCTAACGCGTTCCTCGCGTCATTTTACGTTGGAAATAGTCATGAGAAATGCACAAACAATGTTTCTGGAGTCCAAAAAACACGAGATTCAGGTTTTGGGAATGCCCGCGATTTTCTCGTTAACGGTTGGTCGGATCCCAATTCTGTCGCTTCTAACGCGTTCCTCGCGTCATTTTAAGTCGGAATTAGTCATCAGAAATGCACAGACACGCTTCTGGAGTCGAAAAAACACGAGATCATGCTTTGGGAATAACCTTGATTTTGTCGTCAACGGTTGGTGGGATCCCAATTCTGTCGCTTCTAACGCGTTCCTCCAGTCATTTTAAGTCGGAATTAGTCATCAGAAATGCACAGACACGTTTCTGGAGTCGAAAAAACACGAGATCATGCTTTGGGAATAACCTCGATTTTGTCGTCAACGGTTGGTCGGATCCCAATTCTGTCGCTTCTAACGCGTTCCTCGCGTCATTTTACGTTGGAAATAGTCATGAGAAATTCACAGACACGTTTCTGGAGTCCAAAAAACACGAGATTCAGGTTTTGGGAATGCCCGCGATTTTGTCGTCAACGGTTGGTGGGATCCCAATTCTGTCGCTTCTAACGCGTTCCTCCGGCCATTTTAAGTCGGAATTAGTCATCAGAAATGCACAGACCCGTTTCTGGAGTCGAAAAAACACGAGATCATGCTTTGGGAATAACCTCGATTTTGTCGTCAACGGTTGGTCGGATTCCAATTCTGTCGCTTCTAACGCGTTCCTCCGGTCATTTTAAGTCGGAATTAGTCATCAGAAATGCACAGACACGTTTCTGGAGTCGAAAAAATATGAGATCATGCTTTGGGAATATCCTCGATTTTGTCGTCAACGGTTAGTCGGATCCCAATTCTGTCTCTTCTAACGCATTCCTCGCGTCATTTTACTTTGGAAATAGTCATGAGAAATGCACAGACACGTTTCTGGAGTCGAAAAAATATGAGATCATGCTTTGGGAATATCCTCGATTTTGTCGTCAACGGTTAGTCGGATCCCAATTCTGTCGCTTCTAACGCATTCCTCGCGTCATTTTACTTTGGAAATAGTCATGAGAAATGCACAGACACGTTTCTGGAGTCCAAAAAACACGAGATTCATGTTTTGGGAATGCCCGCGATTTTCTCGTTAACGGTTGGTCGGATCCCAATTCTGTCGCTTCTAACGCGTTCCTCGCGTCATTTTACGTTGGAAATAGTCATGAGAAATGCACAGACAATGTTTCTGGAGTCCAAAAAAACACGAGATTCAGGTTTTGGGAATGCCCGCGATTTTCTCGTTAACGGTTGGTCGGATCCCAATTCTGTCGCTTCTAACGCGTTCCTCCGGTCATTTTAAGTCGGAATTAGTCATCAGAAATGCACAGACACGTTTCTGGAGTTGAAAAAATACGAGATCATGCTTTGGGAATAACCTCGATTTTGTCGTCAACGGTTGGTGGGATCCCAATTCTGTCGCTTCTAACGCGTTCCTCCGGTCATTTTAAGTCGGAATTAGTCATCAGAAATGCACAGACACGTTTCTGGAGTCGAAAAAACACGAGATCATGCTTTGGGAATAACCTCGATTTTGTCGTCAACGGTTGGTCGGATCCCAATTCTGTCGCTTCTAACGCGTTCCTCGCGTCATTTTATGTTGGAAATAGTCATGAGAAATGCACAGACACGTTTCTGGAGTCGAAAAAATACGAGATCATGCTTTGGGAATACCCTCGATTTTCTCGTCAACGGTTGGTCGGATCCCAATTCTGTCGCGTCTAACGCGTTCCTCGCGTCATTTTACGTTGGAAATTATCATGAGAAATGCACAGACACGTTTCTGGAGTCGAAAAAATACGACATCATGCTGTGGGAATATCCTCGATTTTGTCGTCAACGGTTGGTCGGATCCCAATTCTGTCGCTTCTAACGCGTTCCTCCGGTCATTTTAAGTCGGAATTAGTCATCAGAAATGCACAGACACGTTTCTGGAGTCGAAAAAACACGAGATCATGCTTTGGGAATAACCTCGATTTTGTGGTCAACGGTTGGTCGGATCCCATATCTGTCGCTTCTAACGCGTTCCTCGCGTCATTTTACGTTGGAAATAGTTATGAGAAATTCACAGACACGTTTCTGGAGTCCAAAAAACACGAGATTCATGTTTTGGGAATGCCCGCGATTTTCTCGTTAACGGTTGGTCGGATCCCAATTCTGTCGCTTCTAACGCGTTCCTCGCGTCATTTTACGTTGGAAATAGTCATGAGAAATGCACAGACAACGTTTCTGGAGTCCAAAAAACACGAGATCAGGTTTTGGTAATGCCCGCGATTTTCTCGTCAACGGTTGGTCGGATCCCAATTCTGTCGCTTCTAACGCGTTCCTCGCGTCATTTTACGTTGGAAATAGTCATGAGAAATGCACAGACACGTTTTTGGAGTCGAAAAAATACGAGATCATGCTTTGGGAATATCCTCGATTTTCTCGTCAACGGTTGGTCGGATCCCAATTCTGTCGCTTCTGACGCGTTCCTCACGTCATTTTACGTTGGAAATAGTCATGAGAAATGCACAGACATGTTTCTGGAGTCCAAAAAACACGAGATCAGGTTTTGCTAATGCCCGCGATTTTCTCGTCAACGGTTGATCGGATCCCAATTCTGTCGCTTCTAACGCGTTCCTCGCGTCATTTTACGTTGGAAATAGTCATGAGAAATGCACAAACAATGTTTCTGGAGTCCAAAAAACACGAGATTCAGGTTTTGAGAATGCCCGCGATTTTCTCGTTAACGGTTGGTCGGATCCCAATTCTGTCGCTTCTAACGCATTCCTCGCGTCATTTTAAGTCGGAATTAGTCATCAGAAATGCACAGACACGCTTCTGGAGTCGAAAAAACACGAGATCATGCTTTGGGAATAACCTTGATTTTGTCGTCAACGGTTGGTGGGATCCCAATTCTGTCGCTTCTAACGCGTTCCTCCAGTCATTTTAAGTCGGAATTAGTCATCAGAAATGCACAGACACGTTTCTGGAGTCGAAAAAACACGAGATCATGCTTTGGGAATAACCTCGATTTTGTCGTCAACGGTTGGTCGGATCCCAATTCTGTCGCTTCTAACGCGTTCCTCGCGTCATTTTACGTTGGAAATAGTCATGAGAAATTCACAGACACGTTTCTGGAGTCCAAAAAACACGAGATTCAGGTTTTGGGAATGCCCGCGATTTTGTCGTCAACGGTTGGTGGGATCCCAATTCTGTCGCTTCTAACGCGTTCCTCCGGCCATTTTAAGTCGGAATTAGTCATCAGAAATGCACAGACCCGTTTCTGGAGTCGAAAAAACACGAGATCATGCTTTGGGAATAACCTCGATTTTGTCGTCAACGGTTGGTCGGATTCCAATTCTGTCGCTTCTAACGCGTTCCTCCGGTCATTTTAAGTCGGAATTAGTCATCAGAAATGCACAGACACGTTTCTGGAGTCGAAAAAATATGAGATCATGCTTTGGGAATATCCTCGATTTTGTCGTCAACGGTTAGTCGGATCCCAATTCTGTCTCTTCTAACGCATTCCTCGCGTCATTTTACTTTGGAAATAGTCATGAGAAATGCACAGACACGTTTCTGGAGTCGAAAAAATATGAGATCATGCTTTGGGAATATCCTCGATTTTGTCGTCAACGGTTAGTCGGATCCCAATTCTGTCGCTTCTAACGCATTCCTCGCGTCATTTTACTTTGGAAATAGTCATGAGAAATGCACAGACACGTTTCTGGAGTCCAAAAAACACGAGATTCATGTTTTGGGAATGCCCGCGATTTTCTCGTTAACGGTTGGTCGGATCCCAATTCTGTCGCTTCTAACGCGTTCCTCGCGTCATTTTACGTTGGAAATAGTCATGAGAAATGCACAGACAATGTTTCTGGAGTCCAAAAAAACACGAGATTCAGGTTTTGGGAATGCCCGCGATTTTCTCGTTAACGGTTGGTCGGATCCCAATTCTGTCGCTTCTAACGCGTTCCTCCGGTCATTTTAAGTCGGAATTAGTCATCAGAAATGCACAGACACGTTTCTGGAGTCGAAAAAATACGAGATCATGCTTTGGGAATAACCTCGATTTTGTCGTCAACGGTTGGTGGGATCCCAATT
The DNA here is from genome assembly GCA_963675795.1 of Crossocerus cetratus. Taxonomy (NCBI): domain Eukaryota; kingdom Metazoa; phylum Arthropoda; class Insecta; order Hymenoptera; family Crabronidae; genus Crossocerus; species Crossocerus cetratus. The sequence goes on from OY776671.1 coordinate 8,089,615, forward strand.
CTGTCGCTTCTAACGCGTTCCTCCGGTCATTTTAAGTCGGAATTAGTCATCAGAAATGCACAGACACGTTTCTGGAGTCGAAAAAACACGAGATCATGCTTTGGGAATAACCTCGATTTTGTCGTCAACGGTTGGTGGGATCCCAATTCTGTCGCTTCTAACGCGTTCCTCCGGTCATTTTAAGTCGGAATTAGTCATCAGAAATGCACAGACACGTTTCTGGAGTCGAAAAAACACGAGATCATGCTTTGGGAATAACCTCGATTTTGTCGTCAACGGTTGGTCGGATCCCAATTCTGTCGCTTCTAACGCGTTCCTCGCGTCATTTTATGTTGGAAATAGTCATGAGAAATGCACAGACACGTTTCTGGAGTCGAAAAAATACGAGATCATGCTTTGGGAATACCCTCGATTTTCTCGTCAACGGTTGGTCGGATCCCAATTCTGTCGCGTCTAACGCGTTCCTCGCGTCATTTTACGTTGGAAATAATCATGAGAAATGCACAGACACGTTTCTGGAGTCGAAAAAATACGACATCATGCTGTGGGAATATCCTCGATTTTGTCGTCAACGGTTGGTCGGATCCCAATTCTGTCGCTTCTAACGCGTTCCTCCGGTCATTTGAAGTCGGAATTAGTCATCAGAAATGCACAGACACGTTTCTGGAGTCGAAAAAACACGAGATCATGCTTTGGGAATAACCTCGATTTTGTGGTCAACGGTTGGTCGGATCCCATATCTGTCGCTTCTAACGCGTTCCTCGCGTCATTTTACGTTGGAAATAGTTATGAGAAATTCACAGACACGTTTCTGGAGTCCAAAAAACACGAGATTCATGTTTTGGGAATGCCCGCGATTTTCTCGTTAACGGTTGGTCGGATCCCAATTCTGTCGCTTCTAACGCGTTCCTCGCGTCATTTTACGTTGGAAATAGTCATGAGAAATGCACAGACAACGTTTCTGGAGTCCAAAAAACACGAGATCAGGTTTTGGTAATGCCCGCGATTTTCTCGTCAACGGTTGGTCGGATCCCAATTCTGTCGCTTCTAACGCGTTCCTCGCGTCATTTTACGTTGGAAATAATCATGAGAAATGCACAGATACGTTTCTGGAGTCGAAAAAATACGAGATCATGCTTTGGGAATAACCTCGATTTTGTCGTCAACGGTTGGTGGGATCCCAATTCTGTCGCTTCTAACGCGTTCCTCCGGCCATTTTAAGTCGGAATTAGTCATCAGAAATGCACAGACCCGTTTCTGGAGTCGAAAAAACACGAGATCATGCTTTGGGAATAACCTCGATTTTGTCGTCAACGGTTGGTCGGATCCCAATTCTGTCGCTTCTAACGCGTTCCTCGCGTCATTTTAAGTCGGAATTAGCCATCAGAAATGCACAGACACGATTCTGGAGTCGAAAAAACACGAGACCATGCTTTGGGAATAACCTCGATTTTGTCGTCAACGGTTGGTCGGATCCCAATTCTGTCGCTTCTAACGCGTTCCTCGCGTCATTTTACGTTGGAAATAGTCATGAGAAATGCACAGACACGTTTCTGGAGTCCAAAAAACACGAGATTCATGTTTTGGGAATGCCCGCGATTTTCTCGTTAACGGTTGGTCGGATCCCAATTCTGTCGCTTCCAACGTGTTCCTCGCGTCATCTTACGTCGGAAATAGGCGTGAGAAATTCACAAAAACGTTCACGGAGTCCAGGAATCTCGACTTCAGGTTTTGGGAATAGACGCGATTTCCTGGTCAACGGATGCTCGGATCGTAATTCTGTCGCTTCCACCGTGTTCCTCGCGTCATATTACGTCGGAAATAGGCGCTAGAAATTCACAAAAACGTTTCTAGAGTCCAAGAAACACGAGATCAGGTTTTGGGAATGCCCGCGATTTTCTCGTCAACGGTTGGTCGTATCGCAATTCCGTCGCTTCCAACGTATTCCTCGCGTCATTTTACGTCGGAAATAGGCGTGAGAAATTCACAAAAACGTTTCTGGAGTCTAAGAAACACGAGATCAGGTTTCGGGAATACCCGCGATTTTCTCCTCAACGGTTGGTCGTATCGCAATTCCGTCGCTTCCAACGTGTTCCTCGCGTCATTTTACGTCGGAAATAGGCGTGAGAAATTCACGAAAACGTTTCTAGAGTCCAAGAAACACGAGATCAATTTCTGGGAATGCCCACGATTTTCTCTTCGACGGTTGGTCGCATTGTAATTCTGTCGCTTCCAACGTGTTCCTCGAGTCATTTTACGTCGGAAATGGTCGTGAGAAAATCACAAAAACATTCACGGAGTCCACGAATCTCGAATTCAGGTTGTGGGAATAGACGCGATTTTCTGGTCAACGGTTGCTCGGATCGTAATTCTGTCGCTTCCAACGTGTTCTTCGCGTCATTTTACGTCGGAAATAGGTGTGAGAAATTCACAATAACATTCACGGAGTCCAGGAATCTCGACTTCAGGTTTTGGGAATACACGCGATTTTCTGGTCAACGGTTGGTCGTATCGCAATTCCGTCGCTTTCAACGTGTTCCTGGCGTCATTTTAGGTCGGAAATAGGCGCTAGAAATTAACAAAAACGTTTCTGAAGTCCAAGAAACACGAGATCAGGTTTTGGGAATGCCCGCGATTTTCTCCTCAAGGTTGGTCGAATCGCAATTCCGTCGCTCCCAACGTGTTCCTCGAGTCATTTTACGTCGAAAATGGTCGTGAGAAATTCACAAAAACATTCACGGAGTCCAGGAATCTCGACTTCAGGTTTTGGGAATACACGCGATTTTCTGGTCAACGGTTGGTCGTATCGCAATTCCGTCGCTTTCAACGTGTTCCTCGCGTAATTTTACGTCGGAATTAGGCATGAGAAATTCACAAAAACGTTCATGGAGTCCAAGAAACACGAGATCAGGTTTTGGGAATGCCCGCGATTTTCTCCTCAACGGTTGGTCGTATCGCAATTCCGTCGCTTCCAACGTGTTCCTCGCGTCATCTTACGTCGGAAATAGGCGTGAGAAATTCACAAAAACGTTCACGGAGTCCAGGAATCTCGACTTCAGGTTTTGGGAATAGACGCGATTTTCTGGTCAACGGATGCTCGGATCGTAATTCTGTCGCTTCCACCGTGTTCCTCGCGTCATATTACGTCGGAAATAGGCGCTAGAAATTCACAAAAACGTTTCTAGAGTCCAAGAAACACGAGATCAGGTTTTGGGAATGCCCGCGATTTTCTCGTCAACGGTTGGTCGGATCCCAATTCTGTCGCTTCTAACGCGTTCCTCGCGTCATTTTACGTTGGAAATAGTCATGAGAAATTCACAGACACGTTTCTGGAGTCGAAAAAATACGAGATCATGCTTTGGGAATACCCTCGATTTTCTCGTCAACGGTTGGTCGGATCCCAATTCTGTCGCTTCTGACGCGTTCCTCGCGTCATTTTACGTTGGAAATAGTCATGAGAAATGCACAGACATGTTTCTGGAGTCCAAAAAACACGAGATCAGGTTTTGCTAATGCCCGCGATTTTCTCGTCAACGGTTGGTCGGATCCCAATTCTGTCGCTTCTAACGCGTTCGCCGCGTCATTTTACGTTGGAAATAGTCATGAGAAATGCACAGACAATGTTTCTGGAGTCCAAAAAACACGAGATCAGGTTTTGGTAATGCCCGCGATTTTCTCGTTAACGGTTGGTCGGATCCCAATTCTGTCGCTTCTAACGCGTTCCTCCGGTCATTTTAAGTCGGAATTAGTCATCAGAAATGCACAGACACGTTTCTGGAGTCGAAAAAATACGAGATCATGCTTTGGGAATAACCTCGATTTTGTCGTCAACGGTTGGTGGGATCCCAATTCTGTCGCTTCTAACGCGTTCCTCCGGTCATTTTAAGTCGGAATTAGTAATCAGAAATGCACAGACACGTTTCTGGAGTCGAAAAAACACGAGATCATGCTTTGGGAATAACCTCGATTTTGTCGTCAACGGTTGGTGGGATCCCAATTCTGTCGCTTCTAACGCGTTCCTCCGGTCATTTTAAGTCGGAATTAGTCATCAGAAATGCACAGACACGTTTCTGGAGTCGAAAAAACACGAGATCATGCTTTGGGAATAACCTCGATTTTGTCGTCAACGGTTGGTCGGATCCCAATTCTGTCGCTTCTAACGCGTTCCTCGCGTCATTTTATGTTGGAAATAGTCATGAGAAATGCACAGACACGTTTCTGGAGTCGAAAAAATACGAGATCATGCTTTGGGAATACCCTCGATTTTCTCGTCAACGGTTGGTCGGATCCCAATTCTGTCGCGTCTAACGCGTTCCTCGCGTCATTTTACGTTGGAAATAATCATGAGAAATGCACAGACACGTTTCTGGAGTCGAAAAAATACGACATCATGCTGTGGGAATATCCTCGATTTTGTCGTCAACGGTTGGTCGGATCCCAATTCTGTCGCTTCTAACGCGTTCCTCCGGTCATTTTAAGTCGGAATTAGTCATCAGAAATGCACAGACACGTTTCTGGAGTCGAAAAAACACGAGATCATGCTTTGGGAATAACCTCGATTTTGTGGTCAACGGTTGGTCGGATCCCATATCTGTCGCTTCTAACGCGTTCCTCGCGTCATTTTACGTTGGAAATAGTTATGAGAAATTCACAGACACGTTTCTGGAGTCCAAAAAACACGAGATTCATGTTTTGGGAATGCCCGCGATTTTCTCGTTAACGGTTGGTCGGATCCCAATTCTGTCGCTTCTAACGCGTTCCTCGCGTCATTTTACGTTGGAAATAGTCATGAGAAATGCACAGACAACGTTTCTGGAGTCCAAAAAACACGAGATCAGGTTTTGGTAATGCCCGCGATTTTCTCGTCAACGGTTGGTCGGATCCCAATTCTGTCGCTTCAAACGCGTTCCTCGCGTCATTTTACGTTGGAAATAATCATGAGAAATGCACAGATACGTTTCTGGAGTCGAAAAAATACGAGATCATGCTTTGGGAATAACCTCGATTTTGTCGTCAACGGTTGGTGGGATCCCAATTCTGTCGCTTCTAACGCGTTCCTCCGGCCATTTTAAGTCGGAATTAGTCATCAGAAATGCACAGACCCGTTTCTGGAGTCGAAAAAACACGAGATCATGCTTTGGGAATAACCTCGATTTTGTCGTCAACGGTTGGTCGGATCCCAATTCTGTCGCTTCTAACGCGTTCCTCGCGTCATTTTAAGTCGGAATTAGCCATCAGAAATGCACAGACACGATTCTGGAGTCGAAAAAACACGAGACCATGCTTTGGGAATAACCTCGATTTTGTCGTCAACGGTTGGTCGGATCCCAATTCTGTCGCTTCTAACGCGTTCCTCGCGTCATTTTACGTTGGAAATAGTCATGAGAAATGCACAGACACGTTTCTGGAGTCCAAAAAACACGAGATTCATGTTTTGGGAATGCCCGCGATTTTCTCGTTAACGGTTGGTCGGATCCCAATTCTGTCGCTTCCAACGTGTTCCTCGCGTCATCTTACGTCGGAAATAGGCGTGAGAAATTCACAAAAACGTTCACGGAGTCCAGGAATCTCGACTTCAGGTTTTGGGAATAGACACGATTTTCTGGTCAACGGATGCTCGGATCGTAATTCTGTCGCTTCCACCGTGTTCCTCGCGTCATATTACGTCGGAAATAGGCGCTAGAAATTCACAAAAACGTTTCTAGAGTCCAAGAAACACGAGATCAGGTTTTGGGAATGCCCGCGATTTTCTCGTCAACGGTTGGTCGTATCGCAATTCCGTCGCTTCCAACGTATTCCTCGCGTCATTTTACGTCGGAAATAGGCGTGAGAAATTCACAAAAACGTTTCTGGAGTCTAAGAAACACGAGATCAGGTTTTGGGAATACCCGCGATTTTCTCCTCAACGGTTGGTCGTATCGCAATTCCGTCGCTTCCAACGTGTTCCTCGCGTCATTTTACGTCGGAAATAGGCGTGAGAAATTCACGAAAACGTTTCTAGAGTCCAAGAAACACGAGATCAGTTTCTGGGAATGCCCACGATTTTCTCTTCGACGGTTGGTCGCATTGTAATTCTGTCGCTTCCAACGTGTTCCTCGAGTCATTTTACGTCGGAAATGGTCGTGAGAAAATCACAAAAACATTCACGGAGTCCACGAATCTCGAATTCAGGTTGTGGGAATAGACGCGATTTTCTGGTCAACGGTTGCTCGGATCGTAATTCTGTCGCTTCCAACGTATTCTTCGCGTCATTTTACGTCGGAAATAGGTGTGAGAAATTCACAATAACATTCACGGAGTCCAGGAATCTCGACTTCAGGTTTTGGGAATACACGCGATTTTCTGGTCAACGGTTGGTCGTATCGCAATTCCGTCGCTTTCAACGTGTTCCTCGCGTCATTTTAGGTCGGAAATAGGCGCTAGAAATTAACAAAAACGTTTCTGAAGTCCAAGAAACACGAGATCAGGTTTTGGGAATGCCCGCGATTTTCTCCTCAAGGTTGGTCGAATCGCAATTCCGTCGCTCCCAACGTGTTCCTCGAGTCATTTTACGTCGAAAATGGTCGTGAGAAATTCACAAAAACATTCACGGAGTCCAGGAATCTCGACTTCAGGTTTTGGGAATACACGCGATTTTCTGGTCAACGGTTGGTCGTATCGCAATTCCGTCGCTTTCAACGTGTTCCTCGCGTAATTTTACGTCGGAATTAGGCATGAGAAATTCACAAAAACGTTCATGGAGTCCAAGAAACACGAGATCAGGTTTTGGGAATGCCCGCGATTTTCTCCTCAACGGTTGGTCGTATCGCAATTCCGTCGCTTCCAACGTGTTCCTCGCGTCATCTTACGTCGGAAATAGGCGTGAGAAATTCACAAAAACGTTCACGGAGTCCAGGAATCTCGACTTCAGGTTTTGGGAATAGACGCGATTTTCTGGTCAACGGATGCTCGGATCGTAATTCTGTCGCTTCCACCGTGTTCCTCGCGTCATATTACGTCGGAAATAGGCGCTAGAAATTCACAAAAACGTTTCTAGAGTCCAAGAAACACGAGATCAGGTTTTGGGAATGCCCGCGATTTTCTCGTCAACGGTTGGTCGGATCCCAATTCTGTCGCTTCTAACGCGTTCCTCGCGTCATTTTACGTTGGAAATAGTCATGAGAAATTCACAGACACGTTTCTGGAGTCGAAAAAATACGAGATCATGCTTTGGGAATACCCTCGATTTTCTCGTCAACGGTTGGTCGGATCCCAATTCTGTCGCTTCTGACGCGTTCCTCGCGTCATTTTACGTTGGAAATAGTCATGAGAAATTCACAGACACGTTTCTGGAGTCGAAAAAATACGAGATCATGCTTTGGGAATACCCTCGATTTTCTCGTCAACGGTTGGTCGGATCCCAATTCTGTCGCTTCTAACGCGTTCCTCGCGTCATTTTACGTTGGAAATAGTCATGAGAAATGCACAGACAACGTTTCTGGAGTCCAAAAAACACGAGATCAGGTTTTGGTAATGCCCGCGATTTTCTCGTCAACGGTTGGTCGGATCCCAATTCTGTCGCTTCTAACGCGTTCCTCGCGTCATTTTACGTTGGAAATAGTCATGAGAAATGCACAGACACGTTTTTGGAGTCGAAAAAATACGAGATCATGCTTTGGGAATATCCTCGATTTTCTCGTCAACGGTTGGTCGGATCCCAATTCTGTCGCTTCTGACGCGTTCCTCACGTCATTTTACGTTGGAAATAGTCATGAGAAATGCACAGACATGTTTCTGGAGTCCAAAAAACACGAGATCAGGTTTTGCTAATGCCCGCGATTTTCTCGTCAACGGTTGATCGGATCCCAATTCTGTCGCTTCTAACGCGTTCCTCGCGTCATTTTACGTTGGAAATAGTCATGAGAAATGCACAAACAATGTTTCTGGAGTCCAAAAAACACGAGATTCAGGTTTTGAGAATGCCCGCGATTTTCTCGTTAACGGTTGGTCGGATCCCAATTCTGTCGCTTCTAACGCATTCCTCGCGTCATTTTAAGTCGGAATTAGTCATCAGAAATGCACAGACACGCTTCTGGAGTCGAAAAAACACGAGATCATGCTTTGGGAATAACCTTGATTTTGTCGTCAACGGTTGGTGGGATCCCAATTCTGTCGCTTCTAACGCGTTCCTCCAGTCATTTTAAGTCGGAATTAGTCATCAGAAATGCACAGACACGTTTCTGGAGTCGAAAAAACACGAGATCATGCTTTGGGAATAACCTCGATTTTGTCGTCAACGGTTGGTCGGATCCCAATTCTGTCGCTTCTAACGCGTTCCTCGCGTCATTTTACGTTGGAAATAGTCATGAGAAATTCACAGACACGTTTCTGGAGTCCAAAAAACACGAGATTCAGGTTTTGGGAATGCCCGCGATTTTGTCGTCAACGGTTGGTGGGATCCCAATTCTGTCGCTTCTAACGCGTTCCTCCGGCCATTTTAAGTCGGAATTAGTCATCAGAAATGCACAGACCCGTTTCTGGAGTCGAAAAAACACGAGATCATGCTTTGGGAATAACCTCGATTTTGTCGTCAACGGTTGGTCGGATTCCAATTCTGTCGCTTCTAACGCGTTCCTCCGGTCATTTTAAGTCGGAATTAGTCATCAGAAATGCACAGACACGTTTCTGGAGTCGAAAAAATATGAGATCATGCTTTGGGAATATCCTCGATTTTGTCGTCAACGGTTAGTCGGATCCCAATTCTGTCTCTTCTAACGCATTCCTCGCGTCATTTTACTTTGGAAATAGTCATGAGAAATGCACAGACACGTTTCTGGAGTCGAAAAAATATGAGATCATGCTTTGGGAATATCCTCGATTTTGTCGTCAACGGTTAGTCGGATCCCAATTCTGTCGCTTCTAACGCATTCCTCGCGTCATTTTACTTTGGAAATAGTCATGAGAAATGCACAGACACGTTTCTGGAGTCCAAAAAACACGAGATTCATGTTTTGGGAATGCCCGCGATTTTCTCGTTAACGGTTGGTCGGATCCCAATTCTGTCGCTTCTAACGCGTTCCTCGCGTCATTTTACGTTGGAAATAGTCATGAGAAATGCACAGACAATGTTTCTGGAGTCCAAAAAAACACGAGATTCAGGTTTTGGGAATGCCCGCGATTTTCTCGTTAACGGTTGGTCGGATCCCAATTCTGTCGCTTCTAACGCGTTCCTCCGGTCATTTTAAGTCGGAATTAGTCATCAGAAATGCACAGACACGTTTCTGGAGTCGAAAAAATACGAGATCATGCTTTGGGAATAACCTCGATTTTGTCGTCAACGGTTGGTGGGATCCCAATTCTGTCGCTTCTAACGCGTTCCTCCGGTCATTTTAAGTCGGAATTAGTCATCAGAAATGCACAGACACGTTTCTGGAGTCGAAAAAACACGAGATCATGCTTTGGGAATAACCTCGATTTTGTCGTCAACGGTTGGTGGGATCCCAATTCTGTCGCTTCTAACGCGTTCCTCCGGTCATTTTAAGTCGGAATTAGTCATCAGAAATGCACAGACACGTTTCTGGAGTCGAAAAAACACGAGATCATGCTTTGGGAATAACCTCGATTTTGTCGTCAACGGTTGGTCGGATCCCAATTCTGTCGCTTCTAACGCGTTCCTCGCGTCATTTTATGTTGGAAATAGTCATGAGAAATGCACAGACACGTTTCTGGAGTCGAAAAAATACGAGATCATGCTTTGGGAATACCCTCGATTTTCTCGTCAACGGTTGGTCGGATCCCAATTCTGTCGCGTCTAACGCGTTCCTCGCGTCATTTTACGTTGGAAATAATCATGAGAAATGCACAGACACGTTTCTGGAGTCGAAAAAATACGACATCATGCTGTGGGAATATCCTCGATTTTGTCGTCAACGGTTGGTCGGATCCCAATTCTGTCGCTTCTAACGCGTTCCTCCGGTCATTTGAAGTCGGAATTAGTCATCAGAAATGCACAGACACGTTTCTGGAGTCGAAAAAACACGAGATCATGCTTTGGGAATAACCTCGATTTTGTGGTCAACGGTTGGTCGGATCCCATATCTGTCGCTTCTAACGCGTTCCTCGCGTCATTTTACGTTGGAAATAGTTATGAGAAATTCACAGACACGTTTCTGGAGTCCAAAAAACACGAGATTCATGTTTTGGGAATGCCCGCGATTTTCTCGTTAACGGTTGGTCGGATCCCAATTCTGTCGCTTCTAACGCGTTCCTCGCGTCATTTTACGTTGGAAATAGTCATGAGAAATGCACAGACAACGTTTCTGGAGTCCAAAAAACACGAGATCAGGTTTTGGTAATGCCCGCGATTTTCTCGTCAACGGTTGGTCGGATCCCAATTCTGTCGCTTCTAACGCGTTCCTCGCGTCATTTTACGTTGGAAATAATCATGAGAAATGCACAGATACGTTTCTGGAGTCGAAAAAATACGAGATCATGCTTTGGGAATAACCTCGATTTTGTCGTCAACGGTTGGTGGGATCCCAATTCTGTCGCTTCTAACGCGTTCCTCCGGCCATTTTAAGTCGGAATTAGTCATCAGAAATGCACAGACCCGTTTCTGGAGTCGAAAAAACACGAGATCATGCTTTGGGAATAACCTCGATTTTGTCGTCAACGGTTGGTCGGATCCCAATTCTGTCGCTTCTAACGCGTTCCTCGCGTCATTTTAAGTCGGAATTAGCCATCAGAAATGCACAGACACGATTCTGGAGTCGAAAAAACACGAGACCATGCTTTGGGAATAACCTCGATTTTGTCGTCAACGGTTGGTCGGATCCCAATTCTGTCGCTTCTAACGCGTTCCTCGCGTCATTTTACGTTGGAAATAGTCATGAGAAATGCACAGACACGTTTCTGGAGTCCAAAAAACACGAGATTCATGTTTTGGGAATGCCCGCGATTTTCTCGTTAACGGTTGGTCGGATCCCAATTCTGTCGCTTCCAACGTGTTCCTCGCGTCATCTTACGTCGGAAATAGGCGTGAGAAATTCACAAAAACGTTCACGGAGTCCAGGAATCTCGACTTCAGGTTTTGGGAATAGACGCGATTTCCTGGTCAACGGATGCTCGGATCGTAATTCTGTCGCTTCCACCGTGTTCCTCGCGTCATATTACGTCGGAAATAGGCGCTAGAAATTCACAAAAACGTTTCTAGAGTCCAAGAAACACGAGATCAGGTTTTGGGAATGCCCGCGATTTTCTCGTCAACGGTTGGTCGTATCGCAATTCCGTCGCTTCCAACGTATTCCTCGCGTCATTTTACGTCGGAAATAGGCGTGAGAAATTCACAAAAACGTTTCTGGAGTCTAAGAAACACGAGATCAGGTTTCGGGAATACCCGCGATTTTCTCCTCAACGGTTGGTCGTATCGCAATTCCGTCGCTTCCAACGTGTTCCTCGCGTCATTTTACGTCGGAAATAGGCGTGAGAAATTCACGAAAACGTTTCTAGAGTCCAAGAAACACGAGATCAATTTCTGGGAATGCCCACGATTTTCTCTTCGACGGTTGGTCGCATTGTAATTCTGTCGCTTCCAACGTGTTCCTCGAGTCATTTTACGTCGGAAATGGTCGTGAGAAAATCACAAAAACATTCACGGAGTCCACGAATCTCGAATTCAGGTTGTGGGAATAGACGCGATTTTCTGGTCAACGGTTGCTCGGATCGTAATTCTGTCGCTTCCAACGTGTTCTTCGCGTCATTTTACGTCGGAAATAGGTGTGAGAAATTCACAATAACATTCACGGAGTCCAGGAATCTCGACTTCAGGTTTTGGGAATACACGCGATTTTCTGGTCAACGGTTGGTCGTATCGCAATTCCGTCGCTTTCAACGTGTTCCTGGCGTCATTTTAGGTCGGAAATAGGCGCTAGAAATTAACAAAAACGTTTCTGAAGTCCAAGAAACACGAGATCAGGTTTTGGGAATGCCCGCGATTTTCTCCTCAAGGTTGGTCGAATCGCAATTCCGTCGCTCCCAACGTGTTCCTCGAGTCATTTTACGTCGAAAATGGTCGTGAGAAATTCACAAAAACATTCACGGAGTCCAGGAATCTCGACTTCAGGTTTTGGGAATACACGCGATTTTCTGGTCAACGGTTGGTCGTATCGCAATTCCGTCGCTTTCAACGTGTTCCTCGCGTAATTTTACGTCGGAATTAGGCATGAGAAATTCACAAAAACGTTCATGGAGTCCAAGAAACACGAGATCAGGTTTTGGGAATGCCCGCGATTTTCTCCTCAACGGTTGGTCGTATCGCAATTCCGTCGCTTCCAACGTGTTCCTCGCGTCATCTTACGTCGGAAATAGGCGTGAGAAATTCACAAAAACGTTCACGGAGTCCAGGAATCTCGACTTCAGGTTTTGGGAATAGACGCGATTTTCTGGTCAACGGATGCTCGGATCGTAATTCTGTCGCTTCCACCGTGTTCCTCGCGTCATATTACGTCGGAAATAGGCGCTAGAAATTCACAAAAACGTTTCTAGAGTCCAAGAAACACGAGATCAGGTTTTGGGAATGCCCGCGATTTTCTCGTCAACGGTTGGTCGGATCCCAATTCTGTCGCTTCTAACGCGTTCCTCGCGTCATTTTACGTTGGAAATAGTCATGAGAAATTCACAGACACGTTTCTGGAGTCGAAAAAATACGAGATCATGCTTTGGGAATACCCTCGATTTTCTCGTCAACGGTTGGTCGGATCCCAATTCTGTCGCTTCTGACGCGTTCCTCGCGTCATTTTACGTTGGAAATAGTCATGAGAAATGCACAGACATGTTTCTGGAGTCCAAAAAACACGAGATCAGGTTTTGCTAATGCCCGCGATTTTCTCGTCAACGGTTGGTCGGATCCCAATTCTGTCGCTTCTAACGCGTTCGCCGCGTCATTTTACGTTGGAAATAGTCATGAGAAATGCACAGACAATGTTTCTGGAGTCCAAAAAACACGAGATCAGGTTTTGGTAATGCCCGCGATTTTCTCGTTAACGGTTGGTCGGATCCCAATTCTGTCGCTTCTAACGCGTTCCTCCGGTCATTTTAAGTCGGAATTAGTCATCAGAAATGCACAGACACGTTTCTGGAGTCGAAAAAATACGAGATCATGCTTTGGGAATAACCTCGATTTTGTCGTCAACGGTTGGTGGGATCCCAATTCTGTCGCTTCTAACGCGTTCCTCCGGTCATTTTAAGTCGGAATTAGTAATCAGAAATGCACAGACACGTTTCTGGAGTCGAAAAAACACGAGATCATGCTTTGGGAATAACCTCGATTTTGTCGTCAACGGTTGGTGGGATCCCAATTCTGTCGCTTCTAACGCGTTCCTCCGGTCATTTTAAGTCGGAATTAGTCATCAGAAATGCACAGACACGTTTCTGGAGTCGAAAAAACACGAGATCATGCTTTGGGAATAACCTCGATTTTGTCGTCAACGGTTGGTCGGATCCCAATTCTGTCGCTTCTAACGCGTTCCTCGCGTCATTTTATGTTGGAAATAGTCATGAGAAATGCACAGACACGTTTCTGGAGTCGAAAAAATACGAGATCATGCTTTGGGAATACCCTCGATTTTCTCGTCAACGGTTGGTCGGATCCCAATTCTGTCGCGTCTAACGCGTTCCTCGCGTCATTTTACGTTGGAAATAATCATGAGAAATGCACAGACACGTTTCTGGAGTCGAAAAAATACGACATCATGCTGTGGGAATATCCTCGATTTTGTCGTCAACGGTTGGTCGGATCCCAATTCTGTCGCTTCTAACGCGTTCCTCCGGTCATTTTAAGTCGGAATTAGTCATCAGAAATGCACAGACACGTTTCTGGAGTCGAAAAAACACGAGATCATGCTTTGGGAATAACCTCGATTTTGTGGTCAACGGTTGGTCGGATCCCATATCTGTCGCTTCTAACGCGTTCCTCGCGTCATTTTACGTTGGAAATAGTTATGAGAAATTCACAGACACGTTTCTGGAGTCCAAAAAACACGAGATTCATGTTTTGGGAATGCCCGCGATTTTCTCGTTAACGGTTGGTCGGATCCCAATTCTGTCGCTTCTAACGCGTTCCTCGCGTCATTTTACGTTGGAAATAGTCATGAGAAATGCACAGACAACGTTTCTGGAGTCCAAAAAACACGAGATCAGGTTTTGGTAATGCCCGCGATTTTCTCGTCAACGGTTGGTCGGATCCCAATTCTGTCGCTTCAAACGCGTTCCTCGCGTCATTTTACGTTGGAAATAATCATGAGAAATGCACAGATACGTTTCTGGAGTCGAAAAAATACGAGATCATGCTTTGGGAATAACCTCGATTTTGTCGTCAACGGTTGGTGGGATCCCAATTCTGTCGCTTCTAACGCGTTCCTCCGGCCATTTTAAGTCGGAATTAGTCATCAGAAATGCACAGACCCGTTTCTGGAGTCGAAAAAACACGAGATCATGCTTTGGGAATAACCTCGATTTTGTCGTCAACGGTTGGTCGGATCCCAATTCTGTCGCTTCTAACGCGTTCCTCGCGTCATTTTAAGTCGGAATTAGCCATCAGAAATGCACAGACACGATTCTGGAGTCGAAAAAACACGAGACCATGCTTTGGGAATAACCTCGATTTTGTCGTCAACGGTTGGTCGGATCCCAATTCTGTCGCTTCTAACGCGTTCCTCGCGTCATTTTACGTTGGAAATAGTCATGAGAAATGCACAGACACGTTTCTGGAGTCCAAAAAACACGAGATTCATGTTTTGGGAATGCCCGCGATTTTCTCGTTAACGGTTGGTCGGATCCCAATTCTGTCGCTTCCAACGTGTTCCTCGCGTCATCTTACGTCGGAAATAGGCGTGAGAAATTCACAAAAACGTTCACGGAGTCCAGGAATCTCGACTTCAGGTTTTGGGAATAGACACGATTTTCTGGTCAACGGATGCTCGGATCGTAATTCTGTCGCTTCCACCGTGTTCCTCGCGTCATATTACGTCGGAAATAGGCGCTAGAAATTCACAAAAACGTTTCTAGAGTCCAAGAAACACGAGATCAGGTTTTGGGAATGCCCGCGATTTTCTCGTCAACGGTTGGTCGTATCGCAATTCCGTCGCTTCCAACGTATTCCTCGCGTCATTTTACGTCGGAAATAGGCGTGAGAAATTCACAAAAACGTTTCTGGAGTCTAAGAAACACGAGATCAGGTTTTGGGAATACCCGCGATTTTCTCCTCAACGGTTGGTCGTATCGCAATTCCGTCGCTTCCAACGTGTTCCTCGCGTCATTTTACGTCGGAAATAGGCGTGAGAAATTCACGAAAACGTTTCTAGAGTCCAAGAAACACGAGATCAGTTTCTGGGAATGCCCACGATTTTCTCTTCGACGGTTGGTCGCATTGTAATTCTGTCGCTTCCAACGTGTTCCTCGAGTCATTTTACGTCGGAAATGGTCGTGAGAAAATCACAAAAACATTCACGGAGTCCACGAATCTCGAATTCAGGTTGTGGGAATAGACGCGATTTTCTGGTCAACGGTTGCTCGGATCGTAATTCTGTCGCTTCCAACGTATTCTTCGCGTCATTTTACGTCGGAAATAGGTGTGAGAAATTCACAATAACATTCACGGAGTCCAGGAATCTCGACTTCAGGTTTTGGGAATACACGCGATTTTCTGGTCAACGGTTGGTCGTATCGCAATTCCGTCGCTTTCAACGTGTTCCTCGCGTCATTTTAGGTCGGAAATAGGCGCTAGAAATTAACAAAAACGTTTCTGAAGTCCAAGAAACACGAGATCAGGTTTTGGGAATGCCCGCGATTTTCTCCTCAAGGTTGGTCGAATCGCAATTCCGTCGCTCCCAACGTGTTCCTCGAGTCATTTTACGTCGAAAATGGTCGTGAGAAATTCACAAAAACATTCACGGAGTCCAGGAATCTCGACTTCAGGTTTTGGGAATACACGCGATTTTCTGGTCAACGGTTGGTCGTATCGCAATTCCGTCGCTTTCAACGTGTTCCTCGCGTAATTTTACGTCGGAATTAGGCATGAGAAATTCACAAAAACGTTCATGGAGTCCAAGAAACACGAGATCAGGTTTTGGGAATGCCCGCGATTTTCTCCTCAACGGTTGGTCGTATCGCAATTCCGTCGCTTCCAACGTGTTCCTCGCGTCATCTTACGTCGGAAATAGGCGTGAGAAATTCACAAAAACGTTCACGGAGTCCAGGAATCTCGACTTCAGGTTTTGGGAATAGACGCGATTTTCTGGTCAACGGATGCTCGGATCGTAATTCTGTCGCTTCCACCGTGTTCCTCGCGTCATATTACGTCGGAAATAGGCGCTAGAAATTCACAAAAACGTTTCTAGAGTCCAAGAAACACGAGATCAGGTTTTGGGAATGCCCGCGATTTTCTCGTCAACGGTTGGTCGGATCCCAATTCTGTCGCTTCTAACGCGTTCCTCGCGTCATTTTACGTTGGAAATAGTCATGAGAAATTCACAGACACGTTTCTGGAGTCGAAAAAATACGAGATCATGCTTTGGGAATACCCTCGATTTTCTCGTCAACGGTTGGTCGGATCCCAATTCTGTCGCTTCTGACGCGTTCCTCGCGTCATTTTACGTTGGAAATAGTCATGAGAAATGCACAGACATGTTTCTGGAGTCCAAAAAACACGAGATCAGGTTTTGCTAATGCCCGCGATTTTCTCGTCAACGGTTGGTCGGATCCCAATTCTGTCGCTTCTAACGCGTTCGCCGCGTCATTTTACGTTGGAAATAGTCATGAGAAATGCACAGACAATGTTTCTGGAGTCCAAAAAACACGAGATCAGGTTTTGGTAATGCCCGCGATTTTCTCGTCAACGGTTGGTCGGATCCCAATTCTGTCGCTTCTAACGCGTTCCTCGCGTCATTTTACGTTGGAAATAGTCATGAGAAATGCACAGACACGTTTCTGGAGTCGAAAAAATACGAGATCATGCTTTGGGAATATCCTCGATTTTCTTGTCAACGGTTGGTCGGATCCCAATTCTGTCGCTTCTGACGCGTTCCTCACGTCATTTTACGTTGGAAATAGTCATGAGAAATGCACAGACGTGTTTCTGGAGTCCAAAAAACACGAGATCAGGTTTTGCCAATGCCCGCGATTTTCTCGTCAACGGTTGGTCGGATCCCAATTCTGTCGCTTCTAACGCGTTCCTCGCGTCATTTTACGTTGGAAATAGTCATGAGAAATGCACAAACAATGTTTCTGGAGTCCAAAAAACACGAGATTCAGGTTTTGGGAATGCCCGCGATTTTCTCGTTAACGGTTGGTCGGATCCCAATTCTGTCGCTTCTAACGCGTTCCTCGCGTCATTTTACGTTGGAAATAGTCATGAGAAATGCACAGACACGTTTCTGGAGTCGAAAAAATACGAGATCATGCTTTGGGGATATCCTCGATTTTCTCGCTAACGGTTGGTCGGATCCCAATTCTGTCGCTTCTAACGCGTTCCTCGCGTCATTTTACGTTGGAAATAGTCATGAGAAATGCACAGACACGTTTCTGGAGTCGAAAAAATACGAGATCATGCTTTGGGAATAACCTCGATTTTGTCGTCAACGGTTGGTGGGATCCCAATTCTGTCGCTTCTAACGCGTTCCTCGCGTCATTTTACGTTGGAAATAGTAATAAGAAATTCACAGACACGTTTCTGGAGTCCAAAAAACACGAGATTCAGGTTTTGGGAATGCCCGCGATTTTCTCGCTAACGGTTGGTCGGATTCCAATTCTGTCGCTTCTAACGCGTTCCTCGCGTCATTTTACGTTGGAAATAATCATGAGAAATGCACAGACACGTTTCTGGAGTCGAAAAAATACGAGATCATGCTTTGGGAATAACCTCGATTTTGTCGTCAACGGTTGGTGGGATCCCAATTCTGTCGCTTCTAACGCGTTCCTCCGGTCATTTTAAGTCGGAATTAGTCACCAGAAATGCACAGACACGTTTCTGGAGTCGAAAAAACACGAGATCATGCTTTGGGAATAACCTCGATTTTGTCGTCAACGGTTAGTCGGATCCCAATTCTGTCGCTTCTGACGCGTTCCTCGCGTCATTTTACGTTGGAAATAGTCATGAGAAATGCACAGACACGTTTCTGGAGTCGAAAAAATACGAGATCATGCTTTGGGAATAACCTCGATTTTGTCGTCAACGGTTGGTCGGATCCCAATTCTGTCGCTTCTAACGCGTTCCTCGCGTCATTTTACGTTGGAAATAGTCATGAGAAATTCACAGACACGTTTCTGGAGTCCAAAAAACACGAGATTCAGGTTTTGGGAATGCCCGCGGTTTTCTCGCTAACGGTTGGTCGGATCCCAATTCTGTCGCTTCTGACGCGTTCCTCGCGTCATTTTACGTTGGAAATAGTCATGAGAAATGCACAGACATGTTTCTGGAGTCCAAAAAACACGAGATCAGGTTTTGCTAATGCCCGCGATTTTCTCGTCAACGGTTGGTCGGATCCCAATTCTGTCGCTTCTAACGCGTTCCTCGCGTCATTTTAAGTCGGAATTAGTCATCAGAAATGCACAGACACGTTTCTGGAGTCGAAAAAATATGAGATCATGCTTTGGGAATATCCTCGATTTTGTCGTCAACGGTTAGTCGGATCCCAATTCTGTCTCTTCTAACGCATTCCTCGCGTCATTTTACTTTGGAAATAGTCATGAGAAATGCACAGACACGTTTCTGGAGTCCAAAAAACACGAGATTCATGTTTTGGGAATGCCCGCGATTTTCTCGTTAACGGTTGGTCGGATCCCAATTCTGTCGCTTCTAACGCGTTCCTCGCGTCATTTTACGTTGGAAATAGTCATGAGAAATGCACAGACAATGTTTCTGGAGTCCAAAAAAACACGAGATTCAGGTTTTGGGAATGCCCGCGATTTTCTCGTTAACGGTTGGTCGGATCCCAATTCTGTCGCTTCTAACGCGTTCCTCGCGTCATTTTACGTTGGAAATAATCATGAGAAATGCACAGACACGTTTCTGGAGTCGAAAAAATACGAGATCATGCTTTGGGAATAACCTCGATTTTGTCGTCAACGGTTGGTGGGATCCCAATTCTGTCGCTTCTAACGCGTTCCTCCGGTCATTTTAAGTCGGAATTAGTCACCAGAAATGCACAGACACGTTTCTGGAGTCGAAAAAACACGAGATCATGCTTTGGGAATAACCTCGATTTTGTCGTCAACGGTTGGTCGGATCCCAATTCTGTCGCTTCTAACGCGTTCCTCGCGTCATTTTACGTTGGAAATAGTCATGAGAAATTCACAGACACGTTTCTGGAGTCCAAAAAACACGAGATTCAGGTTTTGGGAATGCCCGCGGTTTTCTCGCTAACGGTTGGTCGGATCCCAATTCTGTCGCTTCTGACGCGTTCCTCGCGTCATTTTACGTTGGAAATAGTCATGAGAAATGCACAGACATGTTTCTGGAGTCCAAAAAACACGAGATCAGGTTTTGCTAATGCCCGCGATTTTCTCGTCAACGGTTGGTCGGATCCCAATTCTGTCGCTTCTAACGCGTTCCTCGCGTCATTTTAAGTCGGAATTAGTCATCAGAAATGCACAGACACGTTTCTGGAGTCGAAAAAATATGAGATCATGCTTTGGGAATAACCTCGATTTTGTCGTCAACGGTTGGTCGGATCTCAAATCTGTCGCTTCTAACGCGTTCCTCGCGTCATTTTACGTTGGAAATAGTCATGAGAAATTCACAGACACGTTTCTGGAGTCCAAAAAACACGAGATTCAGGTTTTGGGAATGCCCGCGATTTTCTCGCTAACGGTTGGTCGGATCCCAATTCTGTCGCTTCTAACGCGTTCCTCGCGGCATTTTACGTTGGAAATAGTCATGAGAAATGCACAGACACGTTTCTGGAGTCGAAAAAATACGAGATCGTGCTTTGGGAATACCCTCGATTTTCTCGTCAACGGTTGGTCGGATCCCAATTCTGTCGCTTCTGACGCGTTCCTCGCGTCATTTTACGTTGGAAATAGTCATGAGAAATGCACAGACATGTTTCTGGAGTCCAAAAAACACGAGATCAGGTTTTGCTAATGCCCGCGATTTTCTCGTCAACGGTTGGTCGGATCCCAATTCTGTCGCTTCTAACGCGTTCCTCGCGTCATTTTACGTTGGAAATAGTCATGAGAAATGCACAGACACGTTTCTGGAGTCGAAAAAATACGAGATCATGCTTTGGGAATATCCTCGATTTTCTCGTCAACGGTTGGTCGGATCCCAATTCTGTCGCTTCTGACGCGTTCCTCACGTCATTTTACGTTGGAAATAGTCATGAGAAATGCACAGACACGTTTCTGGAGTCGAAAAAATACGAGATCATGCTTTGGGAATATCCTCGATTTTCTCGTCAACGGTTGGTCGGATCCCAATTCTGTCGCTTCTGACGCGTTCCTCACGTCATTTTACGTTGGAAATAGTCATGAGAAATGCACAGACATGTTTCTGGAGTCCAAAAAACACGAGATCAGGTTTTGCTAATGCCCGCGATTTTCTCGTCAACGGTTGGTCGGATCCCAATTCTGTCGCTTCTAACGCGTTCCTCGCGTCATTTTACGTTGGAAATAGTCATGAGAAATGCACAAACAATGTTTCTGGAGTCCAAAAAACACGAGATTCAGGTTTTGGGAATGCCCGCGATTTTCTCGTTAACGGTTGGTCGTATCCCAATTCTGTCGCTTCTAACGCGTTCCTCGCGTCATTTTAAGTCGGAATTAGTCATCAGAAATGCACAGACACGCTTCTGGAGTCGAAAAAACACGAGATCATGCTTTGGGAATAACCTTGATTTTGTCGTCAACGGTTGGTCGGATCCCAATTCTGTCGCTTCTAACGCGTTCCTCCAGTCATTTTAAGTCGGAATTAGTCATCAGAAATGCACAGACACGTTTCTGGAGTCGAAAAAACACGAGATCATGCTTTGGGAATAACCTCGATTTTGTCGTCAACGGTTGGTCGGATCCCAATTCTGTCCCTTCTAACGCGTTCCTCGCGTCATTTTACGTTGGAAATAGTCATGAGAAATTCACAGACACGTTTCTGGAGTCCAAAAAACACGAGATTCAGGTTTTGGGAATGCCCGCGATTTTGTCGTCAACGGTTGGTGGTATCCCAATTCTGTCGCTTCTAACGCGTTCCTCCGGCCATTTTAAGTCGGAATTAGTCATCAGAAATGCACAGACCCGTTTCTGGAGTCGAAAAAACACGAGATCATGCTTTGGGAATAACCTCGATTTTGTCGTCAACGGTTGGTTGGATTCCAATTCTGTCGCTTCTAACGCGTTCCTCCGGTCATTTTAAGTCGGAATTAGTCATCAGAAATGCACAGACACGTTTCTGGAGTCGAAAAAACACGAGATCATGCTTTGGGAATAACCTCGATTTTGTCGTCAACGGTTGGTCGGATCCCAATTCTGTCCCTTCTAACGCGTTCCTCGCGTCATTTTACGTTGGAAATAGTCATGAGAAATTCACAGACACGTTTCTGGAGTCCAAAAAACACGAGATTCAGGTTTTGGGAATGCCCGCGATTTTGTCGTCAACGGTTGGTGGTATCCCAATTCTGTCGCTTCTAACGCGTTCCTCCGGCCATTTTAAGTCGGAATTAGTCATCAGAAATGCACAGACCCGTTTCTGGAGTCGAAAAAACACGAGATCATGCTTTGGGAATAACCTCGATTTTGTCGTCAACGGTTGGTTGGATTCCAATTCTGTCGCTTCTAACGCGTTCCTCCGGTCATTTTAAGTCGGAATTAGTCATCAGAAATGCACAGACACGTTTCTGGAGTCGAAAAAATATGAGATCATGCTTTGGGAATATCCTCGATTTTGTCGTCAACGGTTAGTCGGATCCCAATTCTGTCGCTTCTAACGCATTCCTCGCGTCATTTTACTTTGGAAATAGTCATGAGAAATGCACAGACACGTTTCTGGAGTCGAAAAAATATGAGATCATGCTTTGGGAATATCCTCGATTTTGTCGTCAACGGTTAGTCGGATCCCAATTCTGTCGCTTCTAACGCATTCCTCGCGTCATTTTACTTTGGAAATAGTCATGAGAAATGCACAGACACGTTTCTGGAGTCCAAAAAACACGAGATTCATGTTTTGGGAATGCCCGCCATTTTCTCGTTAACGGTTGGTCGGATCCCAATTCTGTCGCTTCTAACGCGTTCCTCGCGTCATTTTACGTTGGAAATAGTCATGAGAAATGCACAGACAATGTTTCTGGAGTCCAAAAAAACACGAGATTCAGGTTTTGGGAATGCCCGCGATTTTCTCGTTAACGGTTGGTCGGATCCCAATTCTGTCGCTTCTAACGCGTTCCTCGCGTCATTTTAAGTGGGAATTAGCCATCAGAAATGCACAGACACGTTTCTGGAGTCGAAAAAATATGAGATCATGCTTTGGGAATACCCTCGATTTTGTCGTCAACGGTTGGTCGGATCCCAATTCTGTCGCTTCTAACGCATTCCTCGCGTCATTTTACTTTGGAAATAGTCATGAGAAATGCACAGACACGGTTCTGGAGTCGAAAAAACACGAGATCATGCTTTGGGAATAACCTCGATTTTGTCGTCAACGGTTGGTCGGATCTCAAATCTGTCGCTTCTAACGCGTTCCTCGCGTCATTTTACGTTGGAAATAGTAATAAGAAATTCACAGACACGTTTCTGGAGTCCAAAAAACACGAGATTCAGGTTTTGGGAATGCCCGCGATTTTCTCGCTAACGGTTGGTCGGATTCCAATTCTGTCGCTTCTAACACGTTCCTCCGGTCATTTTAAGTCGGAATTAGTCATGACAAATGCACAGACACGTTTCTGGAGTCGAAAAAATATGAGATCATGCTTTGGGAATATCCTCGATTTTGTCGTCAACGGTTGGTCGGATCCCAATTCTGTCGCTTCTAACGCGTTCCTCGCGTCATTTTAAGTCGGAATTAGTCATCAGAAATGCACAGACACGTTTCTGGAGTCGAAAAAACACGAGATCATGCTTTGGGAATAACCTCGATTTTGTCGTCAACGGTTGGTCGGATCCCAATTCTGTCGCTTCTAACGCGTTCCTCGCGTCATTTTATGTTGGAAATAGTCATGAGAAATGCACAGACACGTTTCTGGAGTCGAAAAAATACGAGATCATGCTTTGGGAATACCCTCGATTTTCTCGTCAACGGTTGGTCGGATCCCAATTCTGTCGCGTCTAACGCGTTCCTCGCGTCATTTTAAGTCGGAATTAGTCATCAGAAATGCACAGACACGTTTCTGGAGTCGAAAAAATATGAGATCATGCTTTGGGAATACCCTCGATTTTGTCGTCAACGGTTGGTCGGATCCCAATTCTGTCGCTTCTAACGCATTCCTCGCGTCATTTTACTTTGGAAATAGTCATGAGAAATGCACAGACACGGTTCTGGAGTCGAAAAAACACGAGATCATGCTTTGGGAATAACCTCGATTTTGTCGTCAACGGTTGGTGGGATCCCAATTCTGTCGCTTCTGACGCGTTCCTCGCGTCATTTTACGTTGGAAATAGTCATGAGAAATGCACAGACACGTTTCTGGAGTCGAAAAAATACGAGATCATGCTTTGGGAATAACCTCGATTTTGTCGTCAACGGTTGGTGGGATCCCAATTCTGTCGCTTCTAACGCGTTCCTCGCGTCATTTTACGTTGGAAATAGTAATAAGAAATTCACAGACACGTTTCTGGAGTCCAAAAAACACGAGATTCAGGTTTTGGGAATGCCCGCGATTTTCTCGCTAACGGTTGGTCGGATTCCAATTCTGTCGCTTCTAACACGTTCCTCCGGTCATTTTAAGTCGGAATTAGTCATGACAAATGCACAGACACGTTTCTGGAGTCGAAAAAATATGAGATCATGCTTTGGGAATATCCTCGATTTTGTCGTCAACGGTTGGTCGGATCCCAATTCTGTCGCTTCTAACGCGTTCCTCGCGTCATTTTACGTTGGAAATAGTCATGAGAAATGCACAGACACGTTTCTGGAGTCGAAAAAATACGAGATCGTACTTTGGGAATACCCTCGATTTTGTCGTCAACGGTTGGCCGGATCCCAAATCTATCGCTTCTAACGCGTTCCTCGCGTCATTTTACGTTGGAAATAGTCATGAGAAATTCACAGACACGTTTCTGGAGTCCAAAAAACACGAGATTCAGGTTTTGGGAATGCCCGCGATTTTCTCGTTAACGGTTGGTCGGATTCCAATTCTGTCGCTTCTAACACGTTCCTCCGGTCATTTTAAGTCGGAATTAGTCATGAGAAATGCACAGACACGTTTCTGGAGTCGAAAAAATATGAGATCATGCTTTGGGAATACCCTCGATTTTTTCGTCAACGGTTGGTCGGATCCCACTTCTGTCGCTTCTAACGCATTCCTCGCGTCATTTTACTTTGGAAATAGTCATGAGCAATGCACAGACACGTTTCTGGAGTCCAAAAAACACGAGATTCATGTTTTGGGAATGCCCGCGATTTTCTCGTTAACGGTTGGTCGGATCCCAATTCTGTCGCTTCTAACGCGTTCCTCGCGTCATTTTACGTTGGAAATAATCATGAGAAATGCACAGACACGTTTCTGGAGTCGAAAAAATACGAGATCATGCTTTGGGAATAACCTCGATTTTGTCGTCAACGGTTGGTGGGATCCCAATTCTGTCGCTTCTAACGCGTTCCTCCGGTCATTTTAAGTCGGAATTAGTCATCAGAAATGCACAGACACGTTTCTGGAGTCGAAAAAACACGAGATCATGCTTTGGGAATAACCTCGATTTTGTCGTCAACGGTTGGTCGGATCCCAATTCTGTCGCTTCTAACGCGTTCCTCGCGTCATTTTACGTTGGAAATAGTCATGAGAAATTCACAGACACGTTTCTGGAGTCCAAAAAACACGAGATTCAGGTTTTGGGAATGCCCGCGATTTTCTCGCTAACGGTTGGTCGGATCCCAATTCTGTCGCTTCTGACGCGTTCCTCGCGTCATTTTACGTTGGAAATAGTCATGAGAAATGCACAGACATGTTTCTGGAGTCCAAAAAACACGAGATCAGGTTTTGCTAATGCCCGCGATTTTCTCGTCAACGGTTGGTCGGATCCCAATTCTGTCGCTTCTAACGCGTTCCTCGCGTCATTTTACGTTGGAAATAGTCATGAGAAATGCACAGACACGTTTCTGGAGTCGAAAAAATACGAGATCGTGCTTTGGGAATACCCTCGATTTTCTCGTCAACGGTTGGTCGGATCCCAATTCTGTCGCTTCTGACGCGTTCCTCGCGTCATTTTACGTTGGAAATAGTCATGAGAAATGCACAGACATGTTTCTGGAGTCCAAAAAACACGAGGTCAGGTTTTGCTAATGCCCGCGATTTTCTCGTCAACGGTTGGTCGGATCCCAATTCTGTCGCTTCTAACGCGTTCCTCGCGTCATTTTACGTTGGAAATAGTCATGAGAAATGCACAGACAATGTTTCTGGAGTCCAAAAAACACGAGATCAGGTTTTGGTAATGCCTGCGATTTTCTCGTCAACGGTTGGTCGGATCCCAAATCTGTCGCTTCTAACGCGTTCCTCGCGTCATTTTACGTTGGAAATAGTCATGAGAAATTCACAGACACGTTTCTGGAGTCCAAAAAACACGAGATTCATGTTTTGGGAATGCCCGCGATTTTCTCGTTAACGGTTGGTCGGATCCCAATTCTGTCGCTTCTAACGCGTTCCTCGCGTCATTTTACGTTGGAAATAGTCATGAGAAATGCACAGACAACGTTTCTGGAGTCCAAAAAACACGAGATCAGGTTTTGGTAATGCCCGCGATTTTCTCGTCAACGGTTGGTCGGATCCCAATTCTGTCGCTTCTGACGCGTTCCTCACGTCATTTTACGTTGGAAACAGTCATGAGAAATGCACAGACATGTTTCTGGAGTCCAAAAAACACGAGATCAGGTTTTGCTAATGCCCGCGATTTTCTCGTCAACGGTTGGTCGGATCCCAATTCTGTCGCTTCTAACGCGTTCCTCGCGTCATTTTACGTTGGAAATAGTCATGAGAAATGCACAAACAATGTTTCTGGAGTCCAAAAAACACGAGATTCAGGTTTTGGGAATGCCCGCGATTTTCTCGTTAACGGTTGGTCGGATCCCAATTCTGTCGCTTCTAACGCGTTCCTCGCGTCATTTTAAGTCGGAATTAGCCATCAGAAATGCACAGACACGTTTCTGGAGTCGGAAAAATACGAGATCATGCTTTGGGAATACCCTCGATTTTGTCGTCAACGGTTGGTCGGATCCCAATTCTGTCGCTTCTAACGCGTTCCTCGCGTCATTTTACGTTGGAAATAGTCATGAGAAATTCACAGACACGTTTCTGGAGTCCAAAAAACACGAGATTCAGGTTTTGGGAATGCCCGCGATTTTCTCGTTAACGGTTGGTCGGATCCCAATTCTGTCGCTTCTAACGCGTTCCTCGCGTCATTTTAAGTCGGAATTAGTCATCAGAAATGCACAGACACGCTTCTGGAGTCGAAAAAACACGAGATCATGCTTTGGGAATAACCTTGATTTTGTCGTCAACGGTTGGTGGGGTCCCAATTCTGTCGCTTCTAACGCGTTCCTCCAGTCATTTTAAGTCGGAATTAGTCATCAGAAATGCACAGACACGTTTCTGGAGTCGAAAAAACACGAGATCATGCTTTGGGAATAACCTCGATTTTGTCGTCAACGGTTGGTCGGATCCCAATTCTGTCCCTTCTAACGCGTTCCTCGCGTCATTTTACGTTGGAAATAGTCATGAGAAATTCACAGACACGTTTCTGGAGTCCAAAAAACACGAGATTCAGGTTTTGGGAATGCCCGCGATTTTGTCGTCAACGGTTGGTGGTATCCCAATTCTGTCGCTTCTAACGCGTTCCTCCGGCCATTTTAAGTCGGAATTAGTCATCAGAAATGCACAGACCCGTTTCTGGAGTCGAAAAAACACGAGATCATGCTTTGGGAATAACCTCGATTTTGTCGTCAACGGTTGGTTGGATTCCAATTCTGTCGCTTCTAACGCGTTCCTCCGGTCATTTTAAGTCGGAATTAGTCATCAGAAATGCACAGACACGTTTCTGGAGTCGAAAAAATATGAGATCATGCTTTGGGAATATCCTCGATTTTGTCGTCAACGGTTAGTCGGATCCCAATTCTGTCGCTTCTAACGCATTCCTCGCGTCATTTTACTTTGGAAATAGTCATGAGAAATGCACAGACACGTTTCTGGAGTCGAAAAAATATGAGATCATGCTTTGGGAATATCCTCGATTTTGTCGTCAACGGTTAGTCGGATCCCAATTCTGTCGCTTCTAACGCATTCCTCGCGTCATTTTACTTTGGAAATAGTCATGAGAAATGCACAGACACGTTTCTGGAGTCCAAAAAACACGAGATTCATGTTTTGGGAATGCCCGCGATTTTCTCGTTAACGGTTGGTCGGATCCCAATTCTGTCGCTTCTAACGCGTTCCTCGCGTCATTTTACGTTGGAAATAGTCATGAGAAATGCACAGACAATGTTTCTGGAGTCCAAAAAAACACGAGATTCAGGTTTTGGGAATGCCCGCGATTTTCTCGTTAACGGTTGGTCGGATCCCAATTCTGTCGCTTCTACCGCGTTCCTCGCGTCATTTTAAGTGGGAATTAGCCATCAGAAATGCACAGACACGTTTCTGGAGTCGAAAAAATATGAGATCATGCTTTGGGAATACCCTCAATTTTGTCGTCAACGGTTGGTCGGATCCCAATTCTGTCGCTTCTAACGCATTCCTCGCGTCATTTTACTTTGGAAATAGTCATGAGAAATGCACAGACACGGTTCTGGAGTCGAAAAAACACGAGATCATGCTTTGGGAATAACCTCGATTTTGTCGTCAACGGTTGGTCGGATCTCAAATCTGTCGCTTCTAACGCGTTCCTCGCGTCATTTTACGTTGGAAATAGTCATGAGAAATTCACAGACACGTTTCTGGAGTCCAAAAAACACGAGATTCAGGTTTTGGGAATGCCCGCGATTTTCTCGCTAACGGTTGGTCGGATTCCAATTCTGTCGCTTCTAACACGTTCCTCCGGTCATTTTAAGTCGGAATTAGTCATGACAAATGCACAGACACGTTTCTGGAGTCGAAAAAATATGAGATCATGCTTTGGGAATATCCTCGATTTTGTCGTCAACGGTTGGTCGGATCCCAATTCTGTCGCTTCTAACGCGTTCCTCGCGTCATTTTACGTTGGAAATAGTCATGAGAAATGCACAGACACGTTTCTGGAGTCGAAAAAATACGAGATCGTGCTTTGGGAATACCCTCGATTTTGTCGTCAACGGTTGGCCGGATCCCAAATCTATCGCTTCTAACGCGTTCCTCGCGTCATTTTACGTTGGAAATAGTCATGAGAAATTCACAGACACGTTTCTGGAGTCCAAAAAACACGAGATTCAGGTTTTGGGAATGCCCGCGATTTTCTCGTTAACGGTTGGTCGGATTCCAATTCTGTCGCTTCTAACACGTTCCTCCGGTCATTTTAAGTCGGAATTAGTCATGAGAAATGCACAGACACGTTTCTGGAGTCGAAAAAATATGAGATCATGCTTTGGGAATACCCTCGATTTTTTCGTCAACGGTTGGTCGGATCCCACTTCTGTCGCTTCTAACGCATTCCTCGCGTCATTTTACTTTGGAAATAGTCATGAGAAATGCACAGACACGTTTCTGGAGTCCAAAAAACACGAGATTCATGTTTTGGGAATGCCCGCGATTTTCTCGTTAACGGTTGGTCGGATCCCAATTCTGTCGCTTCTAACGCGTTCCTCGCGTCATTTTACGTTGGAAATAATCATGAGAAATGCACAGACACGTTTCTGGAGTCGAAAAAATACGAGATCATGCTTTGGAAATAACCTCGATTTTGTCGTCAACGGTTGGTGGGATCCCAATTCTGTCGCTTCTAACGCGTTCCTCCGGTCATTTTAAGTCGGAATTAGTCATCAGAAATGCACAGACACGTTTCTGGAGTCGAAAAAACACGAGATCATGCTTTGGGAATAACCTCGATTTTGTCGTCAACGGTTGGTCGGATCCCTATTCTGTCGCTTCTAACGCGTTCCTCGCGTCATTTTATGTTGGAAATAGTCATGAGAAATGCACAGACACGTTTCTGGAGTCGAAAAAATACGAGATCATGCTTTGGGAATACCCTCGATTTTCTCGTCAACGGTTGGTCGGATCCCAATTCTGTCGCGTCTAACGCGTTCCTCGCGTCATTTTACGTTGGAAAAAATCATGAGAAATGCACAGACACGTTTCTGGAGTCGAAAAAATACGACATCATGCTGTGGGAATATCCTCGATTTTGTCGTCAACGGTTGGTCGGATCCCAATTCTGTCGCTTCTAACGCGTTCCTCCGGTCATTTTAAGTCGGAATTAGTCATCAGAAATGCACAGACACGTTTCTGGAGTCGAAAAAATATGAGATCATGCTTTGGGAATACCCTCGATTTTGTCGTCAACGGTTGGTCGGATCCCAATTCTGTCGCTTCTAACGCATTCCTCGCGTCATTTTACTTTGGAAATAGTCATGAGAAATGCACAGACACGGTTCTGGAGTCGAAAAAACACGAGATCATGCTTTGGGAATAACCTCGATTTTGTCGTCAACGGTTGGTCGGATCTCAAATCTGTCGCTTCTAACGCGTTCCTCGCGTCATTTTACGTTGGAAATAGTCATGAGAAATTCACAGACACGTTTCTGGAGTCCAAAAAACACGAGATTCAGGTTTTGGGAATGCCCGCGATTTTCTCGTTAACGGTTGGTCGGATTCCAATTCTGTCGCTTCTAACACGTTCCTCCGGTCATTTTAAGTCGGAATTAGTCATGAGAAATGCACAGACACGTTTCTGGAGTCGAAAAAATATGAGATCATGCTTTGGGAATACCCTCGATTTTTTCGTCAACGGTTGGTCGGATCCCACTTCTGTCGCTTCTAACGCATTCCTCGCGTCATTTTACTTTGGAAATAGTCATGAGAAATGCACAGACACGTTTCTGGAGTCCAAAAAACACGAGATTCATGTTTTGGGAATGCCCGCGATTTTCTCGTTAACGGTTGGTCGGATCCCAATTCTGTCGCTTCTAACGCGTTCCTTGCGTCATTTTACGTTGGAAATAATCATGAGAAATGCACAGACACGTTTCTGGAGTCGAAAAAATACGAGATCATGCTTTGGGAATAACCTCGATTTTGTCGTCAACGGTTGGTGGGATCCCAATTCTGTCGCTTCTAACGCGTTCCTCCGGTCATTTTAAGTCGGAATTAATCATCAGAAATGCACAGACACGTTTCTGGAGTCGAAAAAACACGAGATCATGCTTTGGGAATAACCTCGATTTTGTCGTCAACGGTTGGTCGGATCCCAATTCTGTCGCTTCTAACGCGTTCCTCGCGTCATTTTACGTTGGAAATAGTCATGAGAAATTCACAGACACGTTTCTGGAGTCCAAAAAACACGAGATTCAGGTTTTGGGAATGCCCGCGATTTTCTCGTTAACGGTTGGTCGGATCCCAATTCTGTCGCTTCTAACGCGTTCCTCGCGTCATTTTAAGTCGGAATTAGTCATCAGAAATGCACAGACACGCTTCTGGAGTCGAAAAAACACGAGATCATGCTTTGGGAATAACCTTGATTTTGTCGTCAACGGTTGGTGGGATCCCAATTCTGTCGCTTCTAACGCGTTCCTCCAGTCATTTTAAGTCGGAATTAGTCATCAGAAATGCACAGACACGTTTCTGGAGTCGAAAAAACACGAGATCATGCTTTGGGAATAACCTCGATTTTGTCGTCAACGGTTGGTCGGATCCCAATTCTGTCGCTTCTAACGCGTTCCTCGCGTCATTTTACGTTGGAAATAGTCATGAGAAATTCACAGACACGTTTCTGGAGTCCAAAAAACACGAGATTCAGGTTTTGGGAATGCCCGCGATTTTGTCGTCAACGGTTGGTGGGATCCCAATTCTGTCGCTTCTAACGCGTTCCTCCGGCCATTTTAAGTCGGAATTAGTCATCAGAAATGCACAGACCCGTTTCGGGAGTCGAAAAAACACGAGATCATGCTTTGGGAATAACCTCGATTTTGTCGTCAACGGTTGGTTGGATTCCAATTCTGTCGCTTCTAACGCGTTCCTCCGGTCATTTTAAGTCGGAATTAGTCATCAGAAATGCACAGACACGTTTCTGGAGTCGAAAAAATATGAGATCATGCTTTGGGAATATCCTCGATTTTGTCGTCAACGGTTAGTCGGATCCCAATTCTGTCGCTTCTAACGCATTCCTCGCGTCATTTTACTTTGGAAATAGTCATGAGAAATGCACAGACACGTTTCTGGAGTCGAAAAAATATGAGATCATGCTTTGGGAATATCCTCGATTTTGTCGTCAACGGTTAGTCGGATCCCAATTCTGTCGCTTCTAACGCATTCCTCGCGTCATTTTACTTTGGAAATAGTCATGAGAAATGCACAGACAACGTTTCTGGAGTCCAAAAAACACGAGATCAGGTTTTGGTAATGCCCGCGATTTTCTCGTCAACGGTTGGTCGGATCCCAATTCTGTCGCTTCTGACGCGTTCCTCACGTCATTTTACGTTGGAAACAGTCATGAGAAATGCACAGACATGTTTCTGGAGTCCAAAAAACACGAGATCAGGTTTTGCTAATGCCCGCGATTTTCTCGTCAACGGTTGGTCGGATCCCAATTCTGTCGCTTCTAACGCGTTCCTCGCGTCATTTTACGTTGGAAATAGTCATGAGAAATGCACAAACAATGTTTCTGGAGTCCAAAAAACACGAGATTCAGGTTTTGGGAATGCCCGCGATTTTCTCGTTAACGGTTGGTCGGATCCCAATTCTGTCGCTTCTAACGCGTTCCTCGCGTCATTTTAAGTCGGAATTAGCCATCAGAAATGCACAGACACGTTTCTGGAGTCGGAAAAATACGAGATCATGCTTTGGGAATACCCTCGATTTTGTCGTCAACGGTTGGTCGGATCCCAATTCTGTCGCTTCTAACGCGTTCCTCGCGTCATTTTACGTTGGAAATAGTCATGAGAAATTCACAGACACGTTTCTGGAGTCCAAAAAACACGAGATTCAGGTTTTGGGAATGCCCGCGATTTTCTCGTTAACGGTTGGTCGGATCCCAATTCTGTCGCTTCTAACGCGTTCCTCGCGTCATTTTAAGTCGGAATTAGTCATCAGAAATGCACAGACACGCTTCTGGAGTCGAAAAAACACGAGATCATGCTTTGGGAATAACCTTGATTTTGTCGTCAACGGTTGGTGGGGTCCCAATTCTGTCGCTTCTAACGCGTTCCTCCAGTCATTTTAAGTCGGAATTAGTCATCAGAAATGCACAGACACGTTTCTGGAGTCGAAAAAACACGAGATCATGCTTTGGGAATAACCTCGATTTTGTCGTCAACGGTTGGTCGGATCCCAATTCTGTCCCTTCTAACGCGTTCCTCGCGTCATTTTACGTTGGAAATAGTCATGAGAAATTCACAGACACGTTTCTGGAGTCCAAAAAACACGAGATTCAGGTTTTGGGAATGCCCGCGATTTTGTCGTCAACGGTTGGTGGTATCCCAATTCTGTCGCTTCTAACGCGTTCCTCCGGCCATTTTAAGTCGGAATTAGTCATCAGAAATGCACAGACCCGTTTCTGGAGTCGAAAAAACACGAGATCATGCTTTGGGAATAACCTCGATTTTGTCGTCAACGGTTGGTTGGATTCCAATTCTGTCGCTTCTAACGCGTTCCTCCGGTCATTTTAAGTCGGAATTAGTCATCAGAAATGCACAGACACGTTTCTGGAGTCGAAAAAATATGAGATCATGCTTTGGGAATATCCTCGATTTTGTCGTCAACGGTTAGTCGGATCCCAATTCTGTCGCTTCTAACGCATTCCTCGCGTCATTTTACTTTGGAAATAGTCATGAGAAATGCACAGACACGTTTCTGGAGTCGAAAAAATATGAGATCATGCTTTGGGAATATCCTCGATTTTGTCGTCAACGGTTAGTCGGATCCCAATTCTGTCGCTTCTAACGCATTCCTCGCGTCATTTTACTTTGGAAATAGTCATGAGAAATGCACAGACACGTTTCTGGAGTCCAAAAAACACGAGATTCATGTTTTGGGAATGCCCGCGATTTTCTCGTTAACGGTTGGTCGGATCCCAATTCTGTCGCTTCTAACGCGTTCCTCGCGTCATTTTACGTTGGAAATAGTCATGAGAAATGCACAGACAATGTTTCTGGAGTCCAAAAAAACACGAGATTCAGGTTTTGGGAATGCCCGCGATTTTCTCGTTAACGGTTGGTCGGATCCCAATTCTGTCGCTTCTACCGCGTTCCTCGCGTCATTTTAAGTGGGAATTAGCCATCAGAAATGCACAGACACGTTTCTGGAGTCGAAAAAATATGAGATCATGCTTTGGGAATACCCTCAATTTTGTCGTCAACGGTTGGTCGGATCCCAATTCTGTCGCTTCTAACGCATTCCTCGCGTCATTTTACTTTGGAAATAGTCATGAGAAATGCACAGACACGGTTCTGGAGTCGAAAAAACACGAGATCATGCTTTGGGAATAACCTCGATTTTGTCGTCAACGGTTGGTCGGATCTCAAATCTGTCGCTTCTAACGCGTTCCTCGCGTCATTTTACGTTGGAAATAGTCATGAGAAATTCACAGACACGTTTCTGGCGTCCAACAAACACGAGATTCAGGTTTTGGGAATGCCCGCGATTTTCTCGCTAACGGTTGGTCGGATTCCAATTCTGTCGCTTCTAACACGTTCCTCCGGTCATTTTAAGTCGGAATTAGTCATGACAAATGCACAGACACGTTTCTGGAGTCGAAAAAATATGAGATCATGCTTTGGGAATATCCTCGATTTTGTCGTCAACGGTTGGTCGGATCCCAATTCTGTCGCTTCTAACGCGTTCCTCGCGTCATTTTACGTTGGAAATAGTCATGAGAAATGCACAGACACGTTTCTGGAGTCGAAAAAATACGAGATCGTGCTTTGGGAATACCCTCGATTTTGTCGTCAACGGTTGGCCGGATCCCAAATCTATCGCTTCTAACGCGTTCCTCGCGTCATTTTACGTTGGAAATAGTCATGAGAAATTCACAGACACGTTTCTGGAGTCCAAAAAACACGAGATTCAGGTTTTGGGAATGCCCGCGATTTTCTCGTTAACGGTTGGTCGGATTCCAATTCTGTCGCTTCTAACACGTTCCTCCGGTCATTTTAAGTCGGAATTAGTCATGAGAAATGCACAGACACGTTTCTGGAGTCGAAAAAATATGAGATCATGCTTTGGGAATACCCTCGATTTTTTCGTCAACGGTTGGTCGGATCCCACTTCTGTCGCTTCTAACGCATTCCTCGCGTCATTTTACTTTGGAAATAGTCATGAGAAATGCACAGACACGTTTCTGGAGTCCAAAAAACACGAGATTCATGTTTTGGGAATGCCCGCGATTTTCTCGTTAACGGTTGGTCGGATCCCAATTCTGTCGCTTCTAACGCGTTCCTCGCGTCATTTTACGTTGGAAATAATCATGAGAAATGCACAGACACGTTTCTGGAGTCGAAAAAATACGAGATCATGCTTTGGAAATAACCTCGATTTTGTCGTCAACGGTTGGTGGGATCCCAATTCTGTCGCTTCTAACGCGTTCCTCCGGTCATTTTAAGTCGGAATTAGTCATCAGAAATGCACAGACACGTTTCTGGAGTCGAAAAAACACGAGATCATGCTTTGGGAATAACCTCGATTTTGTCGTCAACGGTTGGTCGGATCCCTATTCTGTCGCTTCTAACGCGTTCCTCGCGTCATTTTATGTTGGAAATAGTCATGAGAAATGCACAGACACGTTTCTGGAGTCGAAAAAATACGAGATCATGCTTTGGGAATACCCTCGATTTTCTCGTCAACGGTTGGTCGGATCCCAATTCTGTCGCGTCTAACGCGTTCCTCGCGTCATTTTACGTTGGAAAAAATCATGAGAAATGCACAGACACGTTTCTGGAGTCGAAAAAATACGACATCATGCTGTGGGAATATCCTCGATTTTGTCGTCAACGGTTGGTCGGATCCCAATTCTGTCACTTCTAACGCGTTCCTCCGGTCATTTTAAGTCGGAATTAGTCATCAGAAATGCACAGACACGTTTCTGGAGTCGAAAAAATATGAGATCATGCTTTGGGAATACCCTCGATTTTGTCGTCAACGGTTGGTCGGATCCCAATTCTGTCGCTTCTAACGCATTCCTCGCGTCATTTTACTTTGGAAATAGTCATGAGAAATGCACAGACACGGTTCTGGAGTCGAAAAAACACGAGATCATGCTTTGGGAATAACCTCGATTTTGTCGTCAACGGTTGGTCGGATCTCAAATCTGTCGCTTCTAACGCGTTCCTCGCGTCATTTTACGTTGGAAATAGTCATGAGAAATTCACAGACACGTTTCTGGAGTCCAAAAAACACGAGATTCAGGTTTTGGGAATGCCCGCGATTTTCTCGTTAACGGTTGGTCGGATTCCAATTCTGTCGCTTCTAACACGTTCCTCCGGTCATTTTAAGTCGGAATTAGTCATGAGAAATGCACAGACACGTTTCTGGAGTCGAAAAAATATGAGATCATGCTTTGGGAATACCCTCGATTTTTTCGTCAACGGTTGGTCGGATCCCACTTCTGTCGCTTCTAACGCATTCCTCGCGTCATTTTACTTTGGAAATAGTCATGAGAAATGCACAGACACGTTTCTGGAGTCCAAAAAACACGAGATTCATGTTTTGGGAATGCCCGCGATTTTCTCGTTAACGGTTGGTCGGATCCCAATTCTGTCGCTTCTAACGCGTTCCTTGCGTCATTTTACGTTGGAAATAATCATGAGAAATGCACAGACACGTTTCTGGAGTCGAAAAAATACGAGATCATGCTTTGGGAATAACCTCGATTTTGTCGTCAACGGTTGGTGGGATCCCAATTCTGTCGCTTCTAACGCGTTCCTCCGGTCATTTTAAGTCGGAATTAATCATCAGAAATGCACAGACACGTTTCTGGAGTCGAAAAAACACGAGATCATGCTTTGGGAATAACCTCGATTTTGTCGTCAACGGTTGGTCGGATCCCAATTCTGTCGCTTCTAACGCGTTCCTCGCGTCATTTTACGTTGGAAATAGTCATGAGAAATTCACAGACACGTTTCTGGAGTCCAAAAAACACGAGATTCAGGTTTTGGGAATGCCCGCGATTTTCTCGTTAACGGTTGGTCGGATCCCAATTCTGTCGCTTCTAACGCGTTCCTCGCGTCATTTTAAGTCGGAATTAGTCATCAGAAATGCACAGACACGCTTCTGGAGTCGAAAAAACACGAGATCATGCTTTGGGAATAACCTTGATTTTGTCGTCAACGGTTGGTGGGATCCCAATTCTGTCGCTTCTAACGCGTTCCTCCAGTCATTTTAAGTCGGAATTAGTCATCAGAAATGCACAGACACGTTTCTGGAGTCGAAAAAACACGAGATCATGCTTTGGGAATAACCTCGATTTTGTCGTCAACGGTTGGTCGGATCCCAATTCTGTCGCTTCTACCGCGTTCCTCGCGTCATTTTAAGTGGGAATTAGCCATCAGAAATGCACAGACACGTTTCTGGAGTCGAAAAAATATGAGATCATGCTTTGGGAATACCCTCAATTTTGTCGTCAACGGTTGGTCGGATCCCAATTCTGTCGCTTCTAACGCATTCCTCGCGTCATTTTACTTTGGAAATAGTCATGAGAAATGCACAGACACGGTTCTGGAGTCGAAAAAACACGAGATCATGCTTTGGGAATAACCTCGATTTTGTCGTCAACGGTTGGTCGGATCTCAAATCTGTCGCTTCTAACGCGTTCCTCGCGTCATTTTACGTTGGAAATAGTCATGAGAAATTCACAGACACGTTTCTGGAGTCCAAAAAACACGAGATTCAGGTTTTGGGAATGCCCGCGATTTTCTCGTTAACGGTTGGTCGGATTCCAATTCTGTCGCTTCTAACACGTTCCTCCGGTCATTTTAAGTCGGAATTAGTCATGAGAAATGCACAGACACGTTTCTGGAGTCGAAAAAATATGAGATCATGCTTTGGGAATACCCTCGATTTTTTCGTCAACGGTTGGTCGGATCCCACTTCTGTCGCTTCTAACGCATTCCTCGCGTCATTTTACTTTGGAAATAGTCATGAGAAATGCACAGACACGTTTCTGGAGTCCAAAAAACACGAGATTCATGTTTTGGGAATGCCCGCGATTTTCTCGTTAACGGTTGGTCGGATCCCAATTCTGTCGCTTCTAACGCGTTCCTTGCGTCATTTTACGTTGGAAATAATCATGAGAAATGCACAGACACGTTTCTGGAGTCGAAAAAATACGAGATCATGCTTTGGGAATAACCTCGATTTTGTCGTCAACGGTTGGTGGGATCCCAATTCTGTCGCTTCTAACGCGTTCCTCCGGTCATTTTAAGTCGGAATTAATCATCAGAAATGCACAGACACGTTTCTGGAGTCGAAAAAACACGAGATCATGCTTTGGGAATAACCTCGATTTTGTCGTCAACGGTTGGTCGGATCCCAATTCTGTCGCTTCTAACGCGTTCCTCGCGTCATTTTACGTTGGAAATAGTCATGAGAAATTCACAGACACGTTTCTGGAGTCCAAAAAACACGAGATTCAGGTTTTGGGAATGCCCGCGATTTTCTCGTTAACGGTTGGTCGGATCCCAATTCTGTCGCTTCTAACGCGTTCCTCGCGTCATTTTAAGTCGGAATTAGTCATCAGAAATGCACAGACACGCTTCTGGAGTCGAAAAAACACGAGATCATGCTTTGGGAATAACCTTGATTTTGTCGTCAACGGTTGGTGGGATCCCAATTCTGTCGCTTCTAACGCGTTCCTCCAGTCATTTTAAGTCGGAATTAGTCATCAGAAATGCACAGACACGTTTCTGGAGTCGAAAAAACACGAGATCATGCTTTGGGAATAACCTCGATTTTGTCGTCAACGGTTGGTCGGATCCCAATTCTGTCGCTTCTACCGCGTTCCTCGCGTCATTTTAAGTGGGAATTAGCCATCAGAAATGCACAGACACGTTTCTGGAGTCGAAAAAATATGAGATCATGCTTTGGGAATACCCTCAATTTTGTCGTCAACGGTTGGTCGGATCCCAATTCTGTCGCTTCTAACGCATTCCTCGCGTCATTTTACTTTGGAAATAGTCATGAGAAATGCACAGACACGGTTCTGGAGTCGAAAAAACACGAGATCATGCTTTGGGAATAACCTCGATTTTGTCGTCAACGGTTGGTCGGATCTCAAATCTGTCGCTTCTAACGCGTTCCTCGCGTCATTTTACGTTGGAAATAGTCATGAGAAATTCACAGACACGTTTCTGGAGTCCAACAAACACGAGATTCAGGTTTTGGGAATGCCCGCGATTTTCTCGCTAACGGTTGGTCGGATTCCAATTCTGTCGCTTCTAACACGTTCCTCCGGTCATTTTAAGTCGGAATTAGTCATGACAAATGCACAGACACGTTTCTGGAGTCGAAAAAATATGAGATCATGCTTTGGGAATATCCTCGATTTTGTCGTCAACGGTTGGTCGGATCCCAATTCTGTCGCTTCTAACGCGTTCCTCGCGTCATTTTACGTTGGAAATAGTCATGAGAAATGCACAGACACGTTTCTGGAGTCGAAAAAATACGAGATCGTGCTTTGGGAATACCCTCGATTTTGTCGTCAACGGTTGGCCGGATCCCAAATCTATCGCTTCTAACGCGTTCCTCGCGTCATTTTACGTTGGAAATAGTCATGAGAAATTCACAGACACGTTTCTGGAGTCCAAAAAACACGAGATTCAGGTTTTGGGAATGCCCGCGATTTTCTCGTTAACGGTTGGTCGGATTCCAATTCTGTCGCTTCTAACACGTTCCTCCGGTCATTTTAAGTCGGAATTAGTCATGAGAAATGCACAGACACGTTTCTGGAGTCGAAAAAATATGAGATCATGCTTTGGGAATACCCTCGATTTTTTCGTCAACGGTTGGTCGGATCCCACTTCTGTCGCTTCTAACGCATTCCTCGCGTCATTTTACTTTGGAAATAGTCATGAGAAATGCACAGACACGTTTCTGGAGTCCAAAAAACACGAGATTCATGTTTTGGGAATGCCCGCGATTTTCTCGTTAACGGTTGGTCGGATCCCAATTCTGTCGCTTCTAACGCGTTCCTCGCGTCATTTTACGTTGGAAATAATCATGAGAAATGCACAGACACGTTTCTGGAGTCGAAAAAATACGAGATCATGCTTTGGAAATAACCTCGATTTTGTCGTCAACGGTTGGTGGGATCCCAATTCTGTCGCTTCTAACGCGTTCCTCCGGTCATTTTAAGTCGGAATTAGTCATCAGAAATGCACAGACACGTTTCTGGAGTCGAAAAAACACGAGATCATGCTTTGGGAATAACCTCGATTTTGTCGTCAACGGTTGGTCGGATCCCTATTCTGTCGCTTCTAACGCGTTCCTCGCGTCATTTTATGTTGGAAATAGTCATGAGAAATGCACAGACACGTTTCTGGAGTCGAAAAAATACGAGATCATGCTTTGGGAATACCCTCGATTTTCTCGTCAACGGTTGGTCGGATCCCAATTCTGTCGCGTCTAACGCGTTCCTCGCGTCATTTTACGTTGGAAAAAATCATGAGAAATGCACAGACACGTTTCTGGAGTCGAAAAAATACGACATCATGCTGTGGGAATATCCTCGATTTTGTCGTCAACGGTTGGTCGGATCCCAATTCTGTCACTTCTAACGCGTTCCTCCGGTCATTTTAAGTCGGAATTAGTCATCAGAAATGCACAGACACGTTTCTGGAGTCGAAAAAATATGAGATCATGCTTTGGGAATACCCTCGATTTTGTCGTCAACGGTTGGTCGGATCCCAATTCTGTCGCTTCTAACGCATTCCTCGCGTCATTTTACTTTGGAAATAGTCATGAGAAATGCACAGACACGGTTCTGGAGTCGAAAAAACACGAGATCATGCTTTGGGAATAACCTCGATTTTGTCGTCAACGGTTGGTCGGATCTCAAATCTGTCGCTTCTAACGCGTTCCTCGCGTCATTTTACGTTGGAAATAGTCATGAGAAATTCACAGACACGTTTCTGGAGTCCAAAAAACACGAGATTCAGGTTTTGGGAATGCCCGCGATTTTCTCGTTAACGGTTGGTCGGATTCCAATTCTGTCGCTTCTAACACGTTCCTCCGGTCATTTTAAGTCGGAATTAGTCATGAGAAATGCACAGACACGTTTCTGGAGTCGAAAAAATATGAGATCATGCTTTGGGAATACCCTCGATTTTTTCGTCAACGGTTGGTCGGATCCCACTTCTGTCGCTTCTAACGCATTCCTCGCGTCATTTTACTTTGGAAATAGTCATGAGAAATGCACAGACACGTTTCTGGAGTCCAAAAAACACGAGATTCATGTTTTGGGAATGCCCGCGATTTTCTCGTTAACGGTTGGTCGGATCCCAATTCTGTCGCTTCTAACGCGTTCCTTGCGTCATTTTACGTTGGAAATAATCATGAGAAATGCACAGACACGTTTCTGGAGTCGAAAAAATACGAGATCATGCTTTGGGAATAACCTCGATTTTGTCGTCAACGGTTGGTGGGATCCCAATTCTGTCGCTTCTAACGCGTTCCTCCGGTCATTTTAAGTCGGAATTAATCATCAGAAATGCACAGACACGTTTCTGGAGTCGAAAAAACACGAGATCATGCTTTGGGAATAACCTCGATTTTGTCGTCAACGGTTGGTCGGATCCCAATTCTGTCGCTTCTAACGCGTTCCTCGCGTCATTTTACGTTGGAAATAGTCATGAGAAATTCACAGACACGTTTCTGGAGTCCAAAAAACACGAGATTCAGGTTTTGGGAATGCCCGCGATTTTCTCGTTAACGGTTGGTCGGATCCCAATTCTGTCGCTTCTAACGCGTTCCTCGCGTCATTTTAAGTCGGAATTAGTCATCAGAAATGCACAGACACGCTTCTGGAGTCGAAAAAACACGAGATCATGCTTTGGGAATAACCTTGATTTTGTCGTCAACGGTTGGTGGGATCCCAATTCTGTCGCTTCTAACGCGTTCCTCCAGTCATTTTAAGTCGGAATTAGTCATCAGAAATGCACAGACACGTTTCTGGAGTCGAAAAAACACGAGATCATGCTTTGGGAATAACCTCGATTTTGTCGTCAACGGTTGGTCGGATCCCAATTCTGTCGCTTCTAACGCGTTCCTCGCGTCATTTTACGTTGGAAATAGTCATGAGAAATTCACAGACACGTTTCTGGAGTCCAAAAAACACGAGATTCAGGTTTTGGGAATGCCCGCGATTTTGTCGTCAACGGTTGGTGGGATCCCAATTCTGTCGCTTCTAACGCGTTCCTCCGGCCATTTTAAGTCGGAATTAGTCATCAGAAATGCACAGACCCGTTTCGGGAGTCGAAAAAACACGAGATCATGCTTTGGGAATAACCTCGATTTTGTCGTCAACGGTTGGTTGGATTCCAATTCTGTCGCTTCTAACGCGTTCCTCCGGTCATTTTAAGTCGGAATTAGTCATCAGAAATGCACAGACACGTTTCTGGAGTCGAAAAAATATGAGATCATGCTTTGGGAATATCCTCGATTTTGTCGTCAACGGTTAGTCGGATCCCAATTCTGTCGCTTCTAACGCATTCCTCGCGTCATTTTACTTTGGAAATAGTCATGAGAAATGCACAGACACGTTTCTGGAGTCGAAAAAATATGAGATCATGCTTTGGGAATATCCTCGATTTTGTCGTCAACGGTTAGTCGGATCCCAATTCTGTCGCTTCTAACGCATTCCTCGCGTCATTTTACTTTGGAAATAGTCATGAGAAATGCACAGACACGTTTCTGGAGTCCAAAAAACACGAGATTCATGTTTTGGGAATGCCCGCGATTTTCTCGTTAACGGTTGGTCGGATCCCAATTCTGTCGCTTCTAACGCGTTCCTCGCGTCATTTTACGTTGGAAATAGTCATGAGAAATGCACAGACAATGTTTCTGGAGTCCAAAAAACACGAGATTCAGGTTTTGGGAATGCCCGCCATTTTCTCGTTAACGGTTGGTCGGATCCCAATTCTGTCGCTTCTAACGCGTTCCTCGCGTCATTTTAAGTGGGAATTAGCCATCAGAAATGCACAGACACGTTTCTGGAGTCGAAAAAATATGAGATCATGCTTTGGGAATACCCTCGATTTTGTCGTCAACGGTTGGTCGGATCCCAATTCTGTCGCTTCTAACGCATTCCTCGCGTCATTTTACTTTGGAAATAGTCATGAGAAATGCACAGACACGGTTCTGGAGTCGAAAAAACACGAGATCATGCTTTGGGAATAACCTCGATTTTGTCGTCAACGGTTGGTCGGATCTCAAATCTGTCGCTTCTAACGCGTTCCTCGCGTCATTTTACGTTGGAAATAGTAATAAGAAATTCACAGACACGTTTCTGCAGTCC
The DNA here is from genome assembly GCA_963675795.1 of Crossocerus cetratus. NCBI lineage: Eukaryota > Metazoa > Arthropoda > Insecta > Hymenoptera > Crabronidae > Crossocerus > Crossocerus cetratus. The sequence goes on from OY776671.1 coordinate 8,132,407, forward strand.
AAAAAACACGAGATTCAGGTTTTGGGAATGCCCGCGATTTTCTCGCTAACGGTTGGTCGGATTCCAATTCTGTCGCTTCTAACACGTTCCTCCGGTCATTTTAAGTCGGAATTAGTCATGACAAATACACAGACACGTTTCTGGAGTCGAAAAAATATGAGATCATGCTTTGGGAATATCCTCGATTTTGTCGTCAACGGTTGGTCGGATCCCAATTCTATCGCTTCTAACGCGTTCCTCGCGTCATTTTACGTTGGAAATAGTCATGAGAAATGCACAGACACGTTTCTGGAGTCGAAAAAATACGAGATCGTGCTTTGGGAATACCCTCGATTTTGTCGTCAACGGTTGGCCGGATCCCAAATCTATCGCTTCTAACGCGTTCCTCGCGTCATTTTACGTTGGAAATAGTCATGAGAAATTCACAGACACGTTTCTGGAGTCCAAAAAACACGAGATTCAGGTTTTGGGAATGCCCGCGATTTTCTCGTTAACGGTTGGTCGGATCCCAATTCTGTCGCTTCTAACGCGTTCCTCCGGTCATTTTAAGTCGGAATTAGTCATCAGAAATGCACAGACACGTTTCTGGAGTCGAAAAAATATGAGATCATGCTTTGGGAATACCCTCGATTTTGTCGTCAACGGTTGGTCGGATCCCAATTCTGTCGCTTCTGACGCGTTCCTCGCGTCATTTTACGTTGGAAATAGTCATGAGAAATGCACAGACACGTTTCTGGAGTCGAAAAAATACGAGATCATGCTTTGGGAATAACCTCGATTTTGTCGTCAACGGTTGGTGGGATCCCAATTCTGTCGCTTCTAACGCGTTCCTCGCGTCATTTTACGTTGGAAATAGTAATAAGAAATTCACAGACACGTTTCTGGAGTCCAAAAAACACGAGATTCAGGTTTTGGGAATGCCCGCGATTTTCTCGCTAACGGTTGGTCGGATTCCAATTCTGTCGCTTCTAACACGTTCCTCCGGTCATTTTAAGTCGGAATTAGTCATGACAAATGCACAGACACGTTTCTGGAGTCGAAAAAATATGAGATCATGCTTTGGGAATATCCTCGATTTTGTCGTCAACGGTTGGTCGGATCCCAATTCTGTCGCTTCTGACGCGTTCCTCGCGTCATTTTACGTTGGAAATAGTCATGAGAAATGCACAGACACGTTTCTGGAGTCGAAAAAATACGAGATCATGCTTTGGGAATACCCTCGATTTTGTCGTCAACGGTTGGCCGGATCCCAAATCTATCGCTTCTAACGCGTTCCTCGCGTCATTTTACGTTGGAAATAGTCATGAGAAATTCACAGACACGTTTCTGGAGTCCAAAAAACACGAGATTCAGGTTTTGGGAATGCCCGCGATTTTCTCGTTAACGGTTGGTCGGATTCCAATTCTGTCGCTTCTAACACGTTCCTCCGGTCATTTTAAGTCGGAATTAGTCATGAGAAATGCACAGACACGTTTCTGGAGTCGAAAAAATATGAGATCATGCTTTGGGAATACCCTCGATTTTTTCGTCAACGGTTGGTCGGATCCCACTTCTGTCGCTTCTAACGCATTCCTCGCGTCATTTTACTTTGGAAATAGTCATGAGAAATGCACAGACACGTTTCTGGAGTCCAAAAAACACGAGATTCATGTTTTGGGAATGCCCGCGATTTTCTCGTTAACGGTTGGTCGGATCCCAATTCTGTCGCTTCTAACGCGTTCCTCGCGTCATTTTACGTTGGAAATAATCATGAGAAATGCACAGACACGTTTCTGGAGTCGAAAAAATACGAGATCATGCTTTGGGAATAACCTCGATTTTGTCGTCAACGGTTGGTGGGATCCCAATTCTGTCGCTTCTAACGCGTTCCTCCGGTCATTTTAAGTCGGAATTAGTCATCAGAAATGCACAGACACGTTTCTGGAGTCGAAAAAACACGAGATCATGCTTTGGGAATAACCTCGATTTTGTCGTCAACGGTTGGTCGGATCCCAATTCTGTCGCTTCTAACGCGTTCCTCGCGTCATTTTACGTTGGAAATAGTCATGAGAAATGCACAGACAATGTTTCTGGAGTCCAAAAAACACGAGATCAGGTTTTGGTAATGCCTGCGATTTTCTCGTCAACGGTTGGTCGGATCCCAAATCTGTCGCTTCTAACGCGTTCCTCGCGTCATTTTACGTTGGAAATAGTCATGAGAAATTCACAGACACGTTTCTGGAGTCCAAAAAACACGAGATTCATGTTTTGGGAATGCCCGCGATTTTCTCGTTAACGGTTGGTCGGATCCCAATTCTGTCGCTTCTAACGCGTTCCTCGCGTCATTTTACGTTGGAAATAGTCATGAGAAATGCACAGACAACGTTTCTGGAGTCCAAAAAACACGAGATCAGGTTTTGGTAATGCCCGCGATTTTCTCGTCAACGGTTGGTCGGATCCCAATTCTGTCGCTTCTAACGCGTTCCTCGCGTCATTTTACGTTGGAAATAATCATGAGAAATGCACAGATACGTTTCTGGAGTCGAAAAAATACGAGATCATGCTTTGGGAATAACCTCGATTTTGTCGTCAACGGTTGGTGGGATCCCAATTCTGTCGCTTCTAACGCGTTCCTCCGGCCATTTTAAGTCGGAATTAGTCATCAGAAATGCACAGACCCGTTTCTGGAGTCGAAAAAACACGAGATCATGCTTTGGGAATAACCTCAATTTTGTCGTCAACGGTTGGTCGGATTCCAATTCTGTCGCTTCTAACGCGTTCCTCCGGTCATTTTAAGTCGGAATTAGTCATCAGAAATGCACAGACACGTTTCTGGAGTCGAAAAAATATGAGATCATGCTTTGGGAATATCCTCGATTTTGTCGTCAACGGTTAGTCGGATCCCAATTCTGTCGCTTCTAACGCATTCCTCGCGTCATTTTACTTTGGAAATAGTCATGAGAAATGCACAGACACGTTTCTGGAGTCCAAAAAACACGAGATTCATGTTTTGGGAATGCCCGCGATTTTCTCGTTAACGGTTGGTCGGATCCCAATTCTGTCGCTTCTAACGCGTTCCTCGCGTCATTTTACGTTGGAAATAGTCATGAGAAATGCACAGACAATGTTTCTGGAGTCCAAAAAAACACGAGATTCAGGTTTTGGGAATGCCCGCGATTTTCTCGTTAACGGTTGGTCGGATCCCAATTCTGTCGCTTCTAACGCGTTCCTCGCGTCATTTTAAGTCGGAATTAGCCATCAGAAATGCACAGACACGTTTCTGGAGTCGAAAAAATATGAGATCATGCTTTGGGAATACCCTCGATTTTGTCGTCAACGGTTGGTCGGATCCCAATTCTGTCGCTTCTAACGCATTCCTCGCGTCATTTTACTTTGGAAATAGTCATGAGAAATGCACAGACACGGTTCTGGAGTCGAAAAAACACGAGATCATGCTTTGGGAATAACCTCGATTTTGTCGTCAACGGTTGGTCGGATCTCAAATCTGTCGCTTCTAACGCGTTCCTCGCGTCATTTTACGTTGGAAATAGTCATGAGAAATTCACAGACACGTTTCTGGAGTCCAAAAAACACGAGATTCAGGTTTTGGGAATGCCCGCGATTTTCTCGCTAACGGTTGGTCGGATCCCAATTCTGTCGCTTCTGACGCGTTCCTCGCGTCATTTTACGTTGGAAATAGTCATGAGAAATGCACAGACATGTTTCTGGAGTCCAAAAAACACGAGATCAGGTTTTGCTAATGCCCGCGATTTTCTCGTCAACGGTTGGTCGGATCCCAATTCTGTCGCTTCTAACGCGTTCCTCGCGTCATTTTACGTTGGAAATAGTCATGAGAAATGCACAGACACGTTTCTGGAGTCGAAAAAATACGAGATCGTGCTTTGGGAATACCCTCGATTTTCTCGTCAACGGTTGGTCGGATCCCAATTCTGTCGCTTCTGACGCGTTCCTCGCGTCATTTTACGTTGGAAATAGTCATGAGAAATGCACAGACATGTTTCTGGAGTCCAAAAAACACGAGATCAGGTTTTGCTAATGCCCGCGATTTTCTCGTCAACGGTTGGTCGGATCCCAATTCTGTCGCTTCTAACGCGTTCCTCGCGTCATTTTACGTTGGAAATAGTCATGAGAAATGCACAGACAATGTTTCTGGAGTCCAAAAAACACGAGATCAGGTTTTGGTAATGCCCGCGATTTTCTCGTCAACGGTTGGTCGGATCCCAATTCTGTCGCTTCTAACGCGTTCCTCGCGTCATTTTACGTTGGAAATAGTCATGAGAAATGCACAGACACGTTTCTGGAGTCGAAAAAATACGAGATCATGCTTTGGGAATATCCTCGATTTTCTCGTCAACGGTTGGTCGGATCCCAATTCTGTCGCTTCTGACGCGTTCCTCACGTCATTTTACGTTGGAAATAGTCATGAGAAATGCACAGACACGTTTCTGGAGTCGAAAAAATACGAGATCATGCTTTGGGAATATCCTCGATTTTCTCGTCAACGGTTGGTCGGATCCCAATTCTGTCGCTTCTGACGCGTTCCTCACGTCATTTTACGTTGGAAATAGTCATGAGAAATGCACAGACATGTTTCTGGAGTCCAAAAAACACGAGATCAGGTTTTGCTAATGCCCGCGATTTTCTCGTCAACGGTTGGTCGGATCCCAATTCTGTCGCTTCTAACGCGTTCCTCGCGTCATTTTACGTTGGAAATAGTCATGAGAAATGCACAAACAATGTTTCTGGAGTCCAAAAAACACGAGATTCAGGTTTTGGGAATGCCCGCGATTTTCTCGTTAACGGTTGGTCGGATCCCAATTCTGTCGCTTCTAACGCGTTCCTCGCGTCATTTTAAGTCGGAATTAGCCATCAGAAATGCACAGACACGTTTCTGGAGTCGGAAAAATACGAGATCATGCTTTGGGAATACCCTCGATTTTGTCGTCAACGGTTGGTCGGATCCCAATTCTGTCGCTTCTAACGCGTTCCTCGCGTCATTTTACGTTGGAAATAGTCATGAGAAATTCACAGACACGTTTCTGGAGTCCAAAAAACACGAGATTCAGGTTTTGGGAATGCCCGCGATTTTCTCGCTAACGGTTGGTCGGATCCCAATTCTGTCGCTTCTGACGCGTTCCTCGCGTCATTTTACGTTGGAAATAGTCATGAGAAATGCACAGACATGTTTCTGGAGTCCAAAAAACACGAGATCAGGTTTTGCTAATGCCCGCGATTTTCTCGTCAACGGTTGGTCGGATCCCAATTCTGTCGCTTCTAACGCGTTCCTCGCGTCATTTTACGTTGGAAATAGTCATGAGAAATGCACAGACACGTTTCTGGAGTCGAAAAAATACGAGATCGTGCTTTGGGAATACCCTCGATTTTCTCGTCAACGGTTGGTCGGATCCCAATTCTGTCGCTTCTGACGCGTTCCTCGCGTCATTTTACGTTGGAAATAGTCATGAGAAATGCACAGACATGTTTCTGGAGTCCAAAAAACACGAGATCAGGTTTTGCTAATGCCCGCGATTTTCTCGTCAACGGTTGGTCGGATCCCAATTCTGTCGCTTCTAACGCGTTCCTCGCGTCATTTTACGTTGGAAATAGTCATGAGAAATGCACAGACAATGTTTCTGGAGTCCAAAAAACACGAGATCAGGTTTTGGTAATGTCCGCGATTTTCTCGTCAACGGTTGGTCGGATCCCAATTCTGTCGCTTCTAACGCGTTCCTCGCGTCATTTTACGTTGGAAATAGTCATGAGAAATGCACAGACACGTTTCTGGAGTCGAAAAAATACGAGATCATGCTTTGGGAATATCCTCGATTTTCTCGTCAACGGTTGGTCGGATCCCAATTCTGTCGCTTCTGACGCGTTCCTCACTTCATTTTACGTTGGAAATAGTCATGAGAAATGCACAGACACGTTTCTGGAGTCGAAAAAATACGAGATCATGCTTTGGGAATATCCTCGATTTTCTCGTCAACGGTTGGTCGGATCCCAATTCTGTCGCTTCTGACGCGTTCCTCACGTCATTTTACGTTGGAAATAGTCATGAGAAATGCACAGACATGTTTCTGGAGTCCAAAAAACACGAGATCAGGTTTTGCTAATGCCCGCGATTTTCTCGTCAACGGTTGGTCGGATCCCAATTCTGTCGCTTCTAACGCGTTCCTCGCGTCATTTTACGTTGGAAATAGTCATGAGAAATGCACAAACAATGTTTCTGGAGTCCAAAAAACACGAGATTTAGGTTTTGGGAATGCCCGCGATTTTCTCGTTAACGGTTGGTCGGATCCCAATTCTGTCGCTTCTAACGCGTTCCTCGCGTCATTTTAAGTCGGAATTAGCCATCAGAAATGCACAGACACGTTTCTGGAGTCGGAAAAATACGAGATCATGCTTTGGGAATACCCTCGATTTTGTCGTCAACGGTTGGTCGGATCCCAATTCTGTCGCTTCTAACGCGTTCCTCGCGTCATTTTACGTTGGAAATAGTCATGAGAAATGCACAAACAATGTTTCTGGAGTCCAAAAAACACGAGATTCAGGTTTTGGGAATGCCCGCGATTTTCTCGTTAACGGTTGGTCGGATCCCAATTCTGTCGCTTCTAACGCGTTCCTCGCGTCATTTTAAGTCGGAATTAGCCATCAGAAATGCACAGACACGTTTCTGGAGTCGGAAAAATACGAGATCATGCTTTGGGAATACCCTCGATTTTGTCGTCAACGGTTGGTCGGATCCCAATTCTGTCGCTTCTAACGCGTTCCTCGCGTCATTTTACGTTGGAAATAGTCATGAGAAATTCACAGACACGTTTCTGGAGTCCAAAAAACACGAGATTCAGGTTTTGGGAATGCCCGCGATTTTCTCGTTAACGGTTGGTCGGATCCCAATTCTGTCGCTTCTAACGCGTTCCTCGCGTCATTTTAAGTCGGAATTAGTCATCAGAAATGCACAGACACGCTTCTGGAGTCGAAAAAACACGAGATCATGCTTTGGGAATAACCTTGATTTTGTCGTCAACGGTTGGTGGGATCCCAATTCTGTCGCTTCTAACGCGTTCCTCCAGTCATTTTAAGTCGGAATTAGTCATCAGAAATGCACCGACACGTTTCTGGAGTCGAAAAAACACGAGATCATGCTTTGGGAATAACCTCGATTTTGTCGTCAACGGTTGGTCGGATCCCAATTCTGTCGCTTCTAACGCGTTCCTCGCGTCATTTTACGTTGGAAATAGTCATGAGAAATTCACAGACACGTTTCTGGAGTCCAAAAAACACGAGATTCAGGTTTTGGGAATGCCCGCGATTTTGTCGTCAACGGTTGGTGGGATCCCAATTCTGTCGCTTCTAACGCGTTCCTCCGGCCATTTTAAGTCGGAATTAGTCATCAGAAATGCACAGACCCGTTACTGGAGTCGAAAAAACACGAGATCATGCTTTGGGAATAACCTCGATTTTGTCGTCAACGGTTGGTTTTGATTCCAATTCTGTCGCTTCTAACGCGTTCCTCCGGTCATTTTAAGTCGGAATTAGTCATCAGAAATCCACAGACACGTTTCTGGAGTCGAAAAAATACGAGATCGTGCTTTGGGAATACCCTCGATTTTCTCGTCAACGGTTGGTCGGATCCCAATTCTGTCGCTTCTGACGCGTTCCTCGCGTCATTTTACGTTGCAAATAGTCATGAGAAATGCACAGACATGTTTCTGGAGTCCAAAAAACACGAGATCAGGTTTTGCTAATGCCCGCGATTTTCTCGTCAACGGTTGGTCGGATCCCAATTCTGTCGCTTCTAACGCGTTCCTCGCGTCATTTTACGTTGGAAATAGTCATGAGAAATGCACAGACAATGTTTCTGGAGTCCAAAAAACACGAGATCAGGTTTTGGTAATGCCCGCGATTTTCTCGTCAACGGTTGGTCGGATCCCAATTCTGTCGCTTCTAACGCGTTCCTCGCGTCATTTTAAGTCGGAATTAGCCATCAGAAATGCACAGACACGTTTCTGGAGTCGGAAAAATACGAGATCATGCTTTGGGAATACCCTCGATTTTGTCGTCAACGGTTGGTCGGATCCCAATTCTGTCGCTTCTAACGCGTTCCTCGCGTCATTTTACGTTGGAAATAGTCATGAGAAATTCACAGACACGTTTCTGGAGTCCAAAAAACACGAGATTCAGGTTTTGGGAATGCCCGCGATTTTCTCGTTAACGGTTGGTCGGATCCCAATTCTGTCGCTTCTAACGCGTTCCTCGCGTCATTTTAAGTCGGAATTAGTCATCAGAAATGCACAGACACGCTTCTGGAGTCGAAAAAACACGAGATCATGCTTTGGGAATAACCTTGATTTTGTCGTCAACGGTTGGTGGGATCCCAATTCTGTCGCTTCTAACGCGTTCCTCCAGTCATTTTAAGTCGGAATTAGTCATCAGAAATGCACAGACACGTTTCTGGAGTCGAAAAAACACGAGATCATGCTTTGGGAATAACCTCGATTTTGTCGTCAACGGTTGGTCGGATCCCAATTCTGTCGCTTCTAACGCGTTCCTCGCGTCATTTTACGTTGGAAATAGTCATGAGAAATTCACAGACACGTTTCTGGAGTCCAAAAAACACGAGATTCAGGTTTTGGGAATGCCCGCGATTTTGTCGTCAACGGTTGGTGGGATCCCAATTCTGTCGCTTCTAACGCGTTCCTCCGGCCATTTTAAGTCGGAATTAGTCATCAGAAATGCACAGACCCGTTTCTGGAGTCGAAAAAACACGAGATCATGCTTTGGGAATAACCTCGATTTTGTCGTCAACGGTTGGTTTTGATTCCAATTCTGTCGCTTCTAACGCGTTCCTCCGGTCATTTTAAGTCGGAATTAGTCATCAGAAATGCACAGACACGTTTCTGGAGTCGAAAAAATACGAGATCGTGCTTTGGGAATACCCTCGATTTTCTCGTCAACGGTTGGTCGGATACCAATTCTGTCGCTTCTGACGCGTTCCTCGCGTCATTTTACGTTGGAAATAGTCATGAGAAATGCACAGACATGTTTCTGGAGTCCAAAAAACACGAGATCCGGTTTTGCTAATGCCCGCGATTTTCTCGTCAACGGTTGGTCGGATCCCAATTCTGTCGCTTCTAACGCGTTCCTCGCGTCATTTTACGTTGGAAATAGTCATGAGAAATGCACAGACAATGTTTCTGGAGTCCAAAAAACACGAGATCAGGTTTTGGTAATGCCCGCGATTTTCTCGTCAACGGTTGGTCGGATCCCAATTCTGTCGCTTCTAACGCGTTCCTCGCGTCATTTTACGTTGGAAATAGTCATGAGAAATGCACAGACACGTTTCTGGAGTCGAAAAAATACGAGATCATGCTTTGGGAATATCCTCGATTTTCTCGTCAACGGTTGGTCGGATCCCAATTCTGTCGCTTCTGACGCGTTCCTCACGTCATTTTACGTTGGAAATAGTCATGAGAAATGCACAGACACGTTTCTGGAGTCGAAAAAATACGAGATCATGCTTTGGGAATATCCTCGATTTTCTCGTCAACGGTTGGTCGGATCCCAATTCTGTCGCTTCTGACGCGTTCCTCACGTCATTTTACGTTGCAAATAGTCATGAGAAATGCACAGACATGTTTCTGGAGTCCAAGAAACACGAGATCAGGTTTTGCTAATGCCCGCGATTTTCTCGTCAACGGTTGGTCGGATCCCAATTCTGTCGCTTCTAACGCGTTCCTCGCGTCATTTTACGTTGGAAATAGTCATGAGAAATGCACAAACAATGTTTCTGGAGTCCAAAAAACACGAGATTCAGGTTTTGGGAATGCCCGCGATTTTCTCGTTAACGGTTGGTCGGATCCCAATTCTGTCGCTTCTAACGCGTTCCTCGCGTCATTTTAAGTCGGAATTAGCCATCAGAAATGCACAGACACGTTTCTGGAGTCGGAAAAATACGAGATCATGCTTTGGGAATACCCTCGATTTTGTCGTCAACGGTTGGTCGGATCCCAATTCTGTCGCTTCTAACGCGTTCCTCGCGTCATTTTACGTTGGAAATAGTCATGAGAAATTCACAGACACGTTTCTGGAGTCCAAAAAACACGAGATTCAGGTTTTGGGAATGCCCGCGATTTTCTCGTTAACGGTTGGTCGGATCCCAATTCTGTCGCTTCTAACGCGTTCCTCGCGTCATTTTAAGTCGGAATTAGTCATCAGAAATGCACAGACACGCTTCTGGAGTCGAAAAAACACGAGATCATGCTTTGGGAATAACCTCGATTTTGTCGTCAACGGTTGGTCGGATCCCAATTCTGTCGCTTCTAACGCGTTCCTCGCGTCATTTTACGTTGGAAATAGTCATGAGAAATTCACAGACACGTTTCTGGAGTCCAAAAAACACGAGATTCAGGTTTTGGGAATGCCCGCGATTTTGTCGTCAACGGTTGGTGGGATCCCAATTCTGTCGCTTCTAACGCGTTCCTCCGGCCATTTTAAGTCGGAATTAGTCATCAGAAATGCACAGACCCGTTTCTGGAGTCGAAAAAACACGAGATCATGCTTTGGGAATAACCTCGATTTTGTCGTCAACGGTTGGTTTTGATTCCAATTCTGTCGCTTCTAACGCGTTCCTCCGGTCATTTTAAGTCGGAATTAGTCATCAGAAATGCACAGACACGTTTCTGGAGTCGAAAAAATATGAGATCATGCTTTGGGAATATCCTCGATTTTGTCGTCAACGGTTAGTCGGATCCCAATTCTGTCGCTTCTAACGCATTCCTCGCGTCATTTTACTTTGGAAATAGTCATGAGAAATGCACAGACACGTTTCTGGAGTCGAAAAAATATGAGATCATGCTTTGGGAATATCCTCGATTTTGTCGTCAACGGTTAGTCGGATCCCAATTCTGTCGCTTCTAACGCATTCCTCGCGTCATTTTACTTTGGAAATAGTCATGAGAAATGCACAGACACGTTTCTGGAGTCGAAAAAATACGAGATCATGCTTTGGGAATATCCTCGATTTTCTCGTCAACGGTTGGTCGGATCCCAATTCTGTCGCTTCTGACGCGTTCCTCACGTCATTTTACGTTGGAAATAGTCATGAGAAATGCACAGACACGTTTCTGGAGTCGAAAAAATACGAGATCATGCTTTGGGAATATCCTCGATTTTCTCGTCAACGGTTGGTCGGATCCCAATTCTGTCGCTTCTGACGCGTTCCTCGCGTCATTTTACGTTGCAAATAGTCATGAGAAATGCACAGACATGTTTCTGGAGTCCAAAAAACACGAGATCAGGTTTTGCTAATGCCCGCGATTTTCTCGTCAACGGTTGGTCGGATCCCAATTCTGTCGCTTCTAACGCGTTCCTCGCGTCATTTTACGTTGGAAATAGTCATGAGAAATGCACAGACAATGTTTCTGGAGTCCAAAAAACACGAGATCAGGTTTTGGTAATGCCCGCGATTTTCTCGTCAACGGTTGGTCGGATCCCAATTCTGTCGCTTCTAACGCGTTCCTCGCGTCATTTTAAGTCGGAATTAGCCATCAGAAATGCACAGACACGTTTCTGGAGTCGGAAAAATACGAGATCATGCTTTGGGAATACCCTCGATTTTGTCGTCAACGGTTGGTCGGATCCCAATTCTGTCGCTTCTAACGCGTTCCTCGCGTCATTTTACGTTGGAAATAGTCATGAGAAATTCACAGACACGTTTCTGGAGTCCAAAAAACACGAGATTCAGGTTTTGGGAATGCCCGCGATTTTCTCGTTAACGGTTGGTCGGATCCCAATTCTGTCGCTTCTAACGCGTTCCTCGCGTCATTTTAAGTCGGAATTAGTCATCAGAAATGCACAGACACGCTTCTGGAGTCGAAAAAACACGAGATCATGCTTTGGGAATAACCTTGATTTTGTCGTCAACGGTTGGTGGGATCCCAATTCTGTCGCTTCTAACGCGTTCCTCCAGTCATTTTAAGTCGGAATTAGTCATCAGAAATGCACAGACACGTTTCTGGAGTCGAAAAAACACGAGATCATGCTTTGGGAATAACCTCGATTTTGTCGTCAACGGTTGGTCGGATCCCAATTCTGTCGCTTCTAACGCGTTCCTCGCGTCATTTTACGTTGGAAATAGTCATGAGAAATTCACAGACACGTTTCTGGAGTCCAAAAAACACGAGATTCAGGTTTTGGGAATGCCCGCGATTTTGTCGTCAACGGTTGGTGGGATCCCAATTCTGTCGCTTCTAACGCGTTCCTCCGGCCATTTTAAGTCGGAATTAGTCATCAGAAATGCACAGACCCGTTTCTGGAGTCGAAAAAACACGAGATCATGCTTTGGGAATAACCTCGATTTTGTCGTCAACGGTTGGTTTTGATTCCAATTCTGTCGCTTCTAACGCGTTCCTCCGGTCATTTTAAGTCGGAATTAGTCATCAGAAATGCACAGACACGTTTCTGGAGTCGAAAAAATACGAGATCGTGCTTTGGGAATACCCTCGATTTTCTCGTCAACGGTTGGTCGGATCCCAATTCTGTCGCTTCTGACGCGTTCCTCGCGTCATTTTACGTTGGAAATAGTCATGAGAAATGCACAGACATGTTTCTGGAGTCCAAAAAACACGAGATCCGGTTTTGCTAATGCCCGCGATTTTCTCGTCAACGGTTGGTCGGATCCCAATTCTGTCGCTTCTAACGCGTTCCTCGCGTCATTTTACGTTGGAAATAGTCATGAGAAATGCACAGACAATGTTTCTGGAGTCCAAAAAACACGAGATCAGGTTTTGGTAATGCCCGCGATTTTCTCGTCAACGGTTGGTCGGATCCCAATTCTGTCGCTTCTAACGCGTTCCTCGCGTCATTTTACGTTGGAAATAGTCATGAGAAATGCACAGACACGTTTCTGGAGTCGAAAAAATACGAGATCATGCTTTGGGAATATCCTCGATTTTCTCGTCAACGGTTGGTCGGATCCCAATTCTGTCGCTTCTGACGCGTTCCTCACGTCATTTTACGTTGGAAATAGTCATGAGAAATGCACAGACACGTTTCTGGAGTCGAAAAAATACGAGATCATGCTTTGGGAATATCCTCGATTTTCTCGTCAACGGTTGGTCGGATCCCAATTCTGTCGCTTCTGACGCGTTCCTCACGTCATTTTACGTTGCAAATAGTCATGAGAAATGCACAGACATGTTTCTGGAGTCCAAAAAACACGAGATCAGGTTTTGCTAATGCCCGCGATTTTCTCGTCAACGGTTGGTCGGATCCCAATTCTGTCGCTTCTAACGCGTTCCTCGCGTCATTTTACGTTGGAAATAGTCATGAGAAATGCACAAACAATGTTTCTGGAGTCCAAAAAACACGAGATTCAGGTTTTGGGAATGCCCGCGATTTTCTCGTTAACGGTTGGTCGGATCCCAATTCTGTCGCTTCTAACGCGTTCCTCGCGTCATTTTAAGTCGGAATTAGCCATCAGAAATGCACAGACACGTTTCTGGAGTCGGAAAAATACGAGATCATGCTTTGGGAATACCCTCGATTTTGTCGTCAACGGTTGGTCGGATCCCAATTCTGTCGCTTCTAACGCGTTCCTCGCGTCATTTTACGTTGGAAATAGTCATGAGAAATTCACAGACACGTTTCTGGAGTCCAAAAAACACGAGATTCAGGTTTTGGGAATGCCCGCGATTTTCTCGTTAACGGTTGGTCGGATCCCAATTCTGTCGCTTCTAACGCGTTCCTCGCGTCATTTTAAGTCGGAATTAGTCATCAGAAATGCACAGACACGCTTCTGGAGTCGAAAAAACACGAGATCATGCTTTGGGAATAACCTCGATTTTGTCGTCAACGGTTGGTCGGATCCCAATTCTGTCGCTTCTAACGCGTTCCTCGCGTCATTTTACGTTGGAAATAGTCATGAGAAATTCACAGACACGTTTCTGGAGTCCAAAAAACACGAGATTCAGGTTTTGGGAATGCCCGCGATTTTGTCGTCAACGGTTGGTGGGATCCCAATTCTGTCGCTTCTAACGCGTTCCTCCGGCCATTTTAAGTCGGAATTAGTCATCAGAAATGCACAGACCCGTTTCTGGAGTCGAAAAAACACGAGATCATGCTTTGGGAATAACCTCGATTTTGTCGTCAACGGTTGGTTTTGATTCCAATTCTGTCGCTTCTAACGCGTTCCTCGCGTCATTTTACTTTGGAAATAGTCATGAGAAATGCACAGACACGTTTCTGGAGTCGAAAAAATATGAGATCATGCTTTGGGAATATCCTCGATTTTGTCGTCAACGGTTAGTCGGATCCCAATTCTGTCGCTTCTAACGCATTCCTCGCGTCATTTTACTTTGGAAATAGTCATGAGAAATGCACAGACACGTTTCTGGAGTCGAAAAAATATGAGATCATGCTTTGGGAATATCCTCGATTTTGTCGTCAACGGTTAGTCGGATCCCAATTCTGTCGCTTCTAACGCATTCCTCGCGTCATTTTACTTTGGAAATAGTCATGAGAAATGCACAGACACGTTTCTGGAGTCGAAAAAATACGAGATCATGCTTTGGGAATATCCTCGATTTTCTCGTCAACGGTTGGTCGGATCCCAATTCTGTCGCTTCTGACGCGTTCCTCACGTCATTTTACGTTGGAAATAGTCATGAGAAATGCACAGACACGTTTCTGGAGTCGAAAAAATACGAGATCATGCTTTGGGAATATCCTCGATTTTCTCGTCAACGGTTGGTCGGATCCCAATTCTGTCGCTTCTGACGCGTTCCTCACGTCATTTTACGTTGGAAATAGTCATGAGAAATGCACAGACATGTTTCTGGAGTCCAAAAAACACGAGATCAGGTTTTGCTAATGCCCGCGATTTTCTCGTCAACGGTTGGTCGGATCCCAATTCTGTCGCTTCTAACGCGTTCCTCGCGTCATTTTACGTTGGAAATAGTCATGAGAAATGCACAAACAATGTTTCTGGAGTCCAAAAAACACGAGATTCAGGTTTTGGGAATGCCCGCGATTTTCTCGTTAACGGTTGGTCGGATCCCAATTCTGTCGCTTCTAACGCGTTCCTCGCGTCATTTTAAGTCGGAATTAGCCATCAGAAATGCACAGACACGTTTCTGGAGTCGGAAAAATACGAGATCCGGTTTTGCTAATGCCCGCGATTTTCTCGTCAACGGTTGGTCGGATCCCAATTCTGTCGCTTCTAACGCGTTCCTCGCGTCATTTTACGTTGGAAATAGTCATGAGAAATGCACAGACAATGTTTCTGGAGTCCAAAAAACACGAGATCAGGTTTTGGTAATGCCCGCGATTTTCTCGTCAACGGTTGGTCGGATCCCAATTCTGTCGCTTCTAACGCGTTCCTCGCGTCATTTTACGTTGGAAATAGTCATGAGAAATGCACAGACACGTTTCTGGAGTCGAAAAAATACGAGATCATGCTTTGGGAATATCCTCGATTTTCTCGTCAACGGTTGGTCGGATCCCAATTCTGTCGCTTCTGACGCGTTCCTCACGTAATTTTACGTTGGAAATAGTCATGAGAAATGCACAGACACGTTTCTGGAGTCGAAAAAATACGAGATCATGCTTTGGGAATATCCTCGATTTTCTCGTCAACGGTTGGTCGGATCCCAATTCTGTCGCTTCTGACGCGTTCCTCACGTCATTTTACGTTGCAAATAGTCATGAGAAATGCACAGACATGTTTCTGGAGTCCAAAAAACACGAGATCAGGTTTTGCTAATGCCCGCGATTTTCTCGTCAACGGTTGGTCGGATCCCAATTCTGTCGCTTCTAACGCGTTCCTCGCGTCATTTTACGTTGGAAATAGTCATGAGAAATGCACAAACAATGTTTCTGGAGTCCAAAAAACACGAGATTCAGGTTTTGGGAATGCCCGCGATTTTCTCGTTAACGGTTGGTCGGATCCCAATTCTGTCGCTTCTAACGCGTTCCTCGCGTCATTTTAAGTCGGAATTAGCCATCAGAAATGCACAGACACGTTTCTGGAGTCGGAAAAATACGAGATCATGCTTTGGGAATACCCTCGATTTTGTCGTCAACGGTTGGTCGGATCCCAATTCTGTCGCTTCTAACGCGTTCCTCGCGTCATTTTACGTTGGAAATAGTCATGAGAAATGCACAAACAATGTTTCTGGAGTCCAAAAAACACGAGATTCAGGTTTTGGGAATGCCCGCGATTTTCTCGTTAACGGTTGGTCGGATCCCAATTCTGTCGCTTCTAACGCGTTCCTCGCGTCATTTTAAGTCAGAATTAGCCATCAGAAATGCACAGACACGTTTCTGGAGTCGGAAAAATACGAGATCATGCTTTGGGAATACCCTCGATTTTGTCGTCAACGGTTGGTCGGATCCCAATTCTGTCGCTTCTAACGCGTTCCTCGCGTCATTTTACGTTGGAAATAGTCATGAGAAATTCACAGACACGTTTCTGGAGTCCAAAAAACACGAGATTCAGGTTTTGGGAATGCCCGCGATTTTCTCGTTAACGGTTGGTCGGATCCCAATTCTGTCGCTTCTAACGCGTTCCTCGCGTCATTTTAAGTCGGAATTAGTCATCAGAAATGCACAGACACGCTTCTGGAGTCGAAAAAACACGAGATCATGCTTTGGGAATAACCTTGATTTTGTCGTCA
Source organism: Crossocerus cetratus (assembly GCA_963675795.1). Taxonomy (NCBI): domain Eukaryota; kingdom Metazoa; phylum Arthropoda; class Insecta; order Hymenoptera; family Crabronidae; genus Crossocerus; species Crossocerus cetratus. The sequence continues at coordinate 8,149,083 of OY776671.1, forward strand.
ACGGTTGGTGGGATCCCAATTCTGTCGCTTCTAACGCGTTCCCCCAGTCATTTTAAGTCGGAATTAGTCATCAGAAATGCACCGACACGTTTCTGGAGTCGAAAAAACACGAGATCATGCTTTGGGAATAACCTCGATTTTGTCGTCAACGGTTGGTCGGATCCCAATTCTGTCGCTTCTAACGCGTTCCTCGCGTCATTTTACGTTGGAAATAGTCATGAGAAATTCACAGACACGTTTCTGGAGTCCAAAAAACACGAGATTCAGGTTTTGGGAATGCCCGCGATTTTGTCGTCAACGGTTGGTGGGATCCCAATTCTGTCGCTTCTAACGCGTTCCTCCGGCCATTTTAAGTCGGAATTAGTCATCAGAAATGCACAGACCCGTTACTGGAGTCGAAAAAACACGAGATCATGCTTTGGGAATAACCTCGATTTTGTCGTCAACGGTTGGTTTTGATTCCAATTCTGTCGCTTCTAACGCGTTCCTCCGGTCATTTTAAGTCGGAATTAGTCATCAGAAATCCACAGACACGTTTCTGGAGTCGAAAAAATACGAGATCGTGCTTTGGGAATACCCTCGATTTTCTCGTCAACGGTTGGTCGGATCCCAATTCTGTCGCTTCTGACGCGTTCCTCGCGTCATTTTACGTTGCAAATAGTCATGAGAAATGCACAGACATGTTTCTGGAGTCCAAAAAACACGAGATCAGGTTTTGCTAATGCCCGCGATTTTCTCGTCAACGGTTGGTCGGATCCCAATTCTGTCGCTTCTAACGCGTTCCTCGCGTCATTTTACGTTGGAAATAGTCATGAGAAATGCACAGACAATGTTTCTGGAGTCCAAAAAACACGAGATCAGGTTTTGGTAATGCCCGCGATTTTCTCGTCAACGGTTGGTCGGATCCCAATTCTGTCGCTTCTAACGCGTTCCTCGCGTCATTTTAAGTCGGAATTAGCCATCAGAAATGCACAGACACGTTTCTGGAGTCGGAAAAATACGAGATCATGCTTTGGGAATACCCTCGATTTTGTCGTCAACGGTTGGTCGGATCCCAATTCTGTCGCTTCTAACGCGTTCCTCGCGTCATTTTACGTTGGAAATAGTCATGAGAAATTCACAGACACGTTTCTGGAGTCCAAAAAACACGAGATTCAGGTTTTGGGAATGCCCGCGATTTTCTCGTTAACGGTTGGTCGGATCCCAATTCTGTCGCTTCTAACGCGTTCCTCGCGTCATTTTAAGTCGGAATTAGTCATCAGAAATGCACAGACACGCTTCTGGAGTCGAAAAAACACGAGATCATGCTTTGGGAATAACCTTGATTTTGTCGTCAACGGTTGGTGGGATCCCAATTCTGTCGCTTCTAACGCGTTCCTCCAGTCATTTTAAGTCGGAATTAGTCATCAGAAATGCACAGACACGTTTCTGGAGTCGAAAAAACACGAGATCATGCTTTGGGAATAACCTCGATTTTGTCGTCAACGGTTGGTCGGATCCCAATTCTGTCGCTTCTAACGCGTTCCTCGCGTCATTTTACGTTGGAAATAGTCATGAGAAATTCACATACACGTTTCTGGAGTCCAAAAAACACGAGATTCAGGTTTTGGGAATGCCCGCGATTTTGTCGTCAACGGTTGGTGGGATCCCAATTCTGTCGCTTCTAACGCGTTCCTCCGGCCATTTTAAGTCGGAATTAGTCATCAGAAATGCACAGACCCGTTTCTGGAGTCGAAAAAACACGAGATCATGCTTTGGGAATAACCTCGATTTTGTCGTCAACGGTTGGTTTTGATTCCAATTCTGTCGCTTCTAACGCGTTCCTCCGGTCATTTTAAGTCGGAATTAGTCATCAGAAATGCACAGACACGTTTCTGGAGTCGAAAAAATACGAGATCGTGCTTTGGGAATACCCTCGATTTTCTCGTCAACGGTTGGTCGGATCCCAATTCTGTCGCTTCTGACGCGTTCCTCGCGTCATTTTACGTTGGAGATAGTCATGAGAAATGCACAGACATGTTTCTGGAGTCCAAAAAACACGAGATCCGGTTTTGCTAATGCCCGCGATTTTCTCGTCAACGGTTGGTCGGATCCCAATTCTGTCGCTTCTAACGCGTTCCTCCGGCCATTTTAAGTCGGAATTAGTCATCAGAAATGCACAGACCCGTTTCTGGAGTCGAAAAAACACGAGATCATGCTTTGGGAATAACCTCGATTTTGTCGTCAACGGTTGGTTTTGATTCCAATTCTGTCGCTTCTAACGCGTTCCTCCGGTCATTTTAAGTCGGAATTAGTCATCAGAAATGCACAGACACGTTTCTGGAGTCGAAAAAATACGAGATCGTGCTTTGGGAATACCCTCGATTTTCTCGTCAACGGTTGGTCGGATCCCAATTCTGTCGCTTCTGACGCGTTCCTCGCGTCATTTTACGTTGGAAATAGTCATGAGAAATGCACAGACATGTTTCTGGAGTCCAAAAAACACGAGATCCGGTTTTGCTAATGCCCGCGATTTTCTCGTCAACGGTTGGTCGGATCCCAATTCTGTCGCTTCTAACGCGTTCCTCGCGTCATTTTACGTTGGAAATAGTCATGAGAAATGCACAGACAATGTTTCTGGAGTCCAAAAAACACGAGATCAGGTTTTGGTAATGCCCGCGATTTTCTCGTCAACGGTTGGTCGGATCCCAATTCTGTCGCTTCTAACGCGTTCCTCGCGTCATTTTACGTTGGAAATAGTCATGAGAAATGCACAGACACGTTTCTGGAGTCGAAAAAATACGAGATCATGCTTTGGGAATATCCTCGATTTTCTCGTCAACGGTTGGTCGGATCCCAATTCTGTCGCTTCTGACGCGTTCCTCACGTCATTTTACGTTGGAAATAGTCATGAGAAATGCACAGACACGTTTCTGGAGTCGAAAAAATACGAGATCATGCTTTGGGAATATCCTCGATTTTCTCGTCAACGGTTGGTCGGATCCCAATTCTGTCGCTTCTGACGCGTTCCTCACGTCATTTTACGTTGCAAATAGTCATGAGAAATGCACAGACATGTTTCTGGAGTCCAAAAAACACGAGATCAGGTTTTGCTAATGCCCGCGATTTTCTCGTCAACGGTTGGTCGGATCCCAATTCTGTCGCTTCTAACGCGTTCCTCGCGTCATTTTACGTTGGAAATAGTCATGAGAAATGCACAAACAATGTTTCTGGAGTCCAAAAAACACGAGATTCAGGTTTTGGGAATGCCCGCGATTTTCTCGTTAACGGTTGGTCGGATCCCAATTCTGTCGCTTCTAACGCGTTCCTCGCGTCATTTTAAGTCGGAATTAGCCATCAGAAATGCACAGACACGTTTCTGGAGTCGGAAAAATACGAGATCATGCTTTGGGAATACCCTCGATTTTGTCGTCAACGGTTGGTCGGATCCCAATTCTGTCGCTTCTAACGCGTTCCTCGCGTCATTTTACGTTGGAAATAGTCATGAGAAATTCACAGACACGTTTCTGGAGTCCAAAAAACACGAGATTCAGGTTTTGGGAATGCCCGCGATTTTCTCGTTAACGGTTGGTCGGATCCCAATTCTGTCGCTTCTAACGCGTTCCTCGCGTCATTTTAAGTCGGAATTAGTCATCAGAAATGCACAGACACGCTTCTGGAGTCGAAAAAACACGAGATCATGCTTTGGGAATAACCTCGATTTTGTCGTCAACGGTTGGTCGGATCCCAATTCTGTCGCTTCTAACGCGTTCCTCGCGTCATTTTACGTTGGAAATAGTCATGAGAAATTCACAGACACGTTTCTGGAGTCCAAAAAACACGAGATTCAGGTTTTGGGAATGCCCGCGATTTTGTCGTCAACGGTTGGTGGGATCCCAATTCTGTCGCTTCTAACGCGTTCCTCCGGCCATTTTAAGTCGGAATTAGTCATCAGAAATGCACAGACCCGTTTCTGGAGTCGAAAAAACACGAGATCATGCTTTGGGAATAACCTCGATTTTGTCGTCAACGGTTGGTTTTGATTCCAATTCTGTCGCTTCTAACGCGTTCCTCCGGTCATTTTAAGTCGGAATTAGTCATCAGAAATGCACAGACACGTTTCTGGAGTCGAAAAAATATGAGATCATGCTTTGGGAATATCCTCGATTTTGTCGTCAACGGTTAGTCGGATCCCAATTCTGTCGCTTCTAACGCATTCCTCGCGTCATTTTACTTTGGAAATAGTCATGAGAAATGCACAGACACGTTTCTGGAGTCGAAAAAATATGAGATCATGCTTTGGGAATATCCTCGATTTTGTCGTCAACGGTTAGTCGGATCCCAATTCTGTCGCTTCTAACGCATTCCTCGCGTCATTTTACTTTGGAAATAGTCATGAGAAATGCACAGACACGTTTCTGGAGTCGAAAAAATACGAGATCATGCTTTGGGAATATCCTCGATTTTCTCGTCAACGGTTGGTCGGATCCCAATTCTGTCGCTTCTGACGCGTTCCTCACGTCATTTTACGTTGGAAATAGTCATGAGAAATGCACAGACACGTTTCTGGAGTCGAAAAAATACGAGATCATGCTTTGGGAATATCCTCGATTTTCTCGTCAACGGTTGGTCGGATCCCAATTCTGTCGCTTCTGACGCGTTCCTCACGTCATTTTACGTTGGAAATAGTCATGAGAAATGCACAGACATGTTTCTGGAGTCCAAAAAACACGAGATCAGGTTTTGCTAATGCCCGCGATTTTCTCGTCAACGGTTGGTCGGATCCCAATTCTGTCGCTTCTAACGCGTTCCTCGCGTCATTTTACGTTGGAAATAGTCATGAGAAATGCACAAACAATGTTTCTGGAGTCCAAAAAACACGAGATTCAGGTTTTGGGAATGCCCGCGATTTTCTCGTTAACGGTTGGTCGGATCCCAATTCTGTCGCTTCTAACGCGTTCCTCGCGTCATTTTAAGTCGGAATTAGCCATCAGAAATGCACAGACACGTTTCTGGAGTCGGAAAAATACGAGATCATGCTTTGGGAATACCCTCGATTTTGTCGTCAACGGTTGGTCGGATCCCAATTCTGTCGCTTCTAACGCGTTCCTCGCGTCATTTTACGTTGGAAATAGTCATGAGAAATTCACAGACACGTTTCTGGAGTCCAAAAAACACGAGATTCAGGTTTTGGGAATGCCCGCGATTTTCTCGCTAACGGTTGGTCGGATCCCAATTCTGTCGCTTCTGACGCGTTCCTCGCGTCATTTTACGTTGGAAATAGTCATGAGAAATGCACAGACATGTTTCTGGAGTCCAAAAAACACGAGATCAGGTTTTGCTAATGCCCGCGATTTTCTCGTCAACGGTTGGTCGGATCCCAATTCTGTCGCTTCTAACGCGTTCCTCGCGTCATTTTACGTTGGAAATAGTCATGAGAAATGCACAGACACGTTTCTGGAGTCGAAAAAATACGAGATCGTGCTTTGGGAATACCCTCGATTTTCTCGTCAACGGTTGGTCGGATCCCAATTCTGTCGCTTCTGACGCGTTCCTCGCGTCATTTTACGTTGGAAATAGTCATGAGAAATGCACAGACATGTTTCTGGAGTCCAAAAAACACGAGATCCGGTTTTGCTAATGCCCGCGATTTTCTCGTCAACGGTTGGTCGGATCCCAATTCTGTCGCTTCTAACGCGTTCCTCGCGTCATTTTACGTTGGAAATAGTCATGAGAAATGCACAGACAATGTTTCTGGAGTCCAAAAAACACGAGATCAGGTTTTGGTAATGCCCGCGATTTTCTCGTCAACGGTTGGTCGGATCCCAATTCTGTCGCTTCTAACGCGTTCCTCGCGTCATTTTACGTTGGAAATAGTCATGAGAAATGCACAGACACGTTTCTGGAGTCGAAAAAATACGAGATCATGCTTTGGGAATATCCTCGATTTTCTCGTCAACGGTTGGTCGGATCCCAATTCTGTCGCTTCTGACGCGTTCCTCACGTCATTTTACGTTGGAAATAGTCATGAGAAATGCACAGACACGTTTCTGGAGTCGAAAAAATACGAGATCATGCTTTGGGAATATCCTCGATTTTCTCGTCAACGGTTGGTCGGATCCCAATTCTGTCGCTTCTGACGCGTTCCTCACGTCATTTTACGTTGCAAATAGTCATGAGAAATGCACAAACAATGTTTCTGGAGTCCAAAAAACACGAGATTCAGGTTTTGGGAATGCCCGCGATTTTCTCGTTAACGGTTGGTCGGATCCCAATTCTGTCGCTTCTAACGCGTTCCTCGCGTCATTTTAAGTCGGAATTAGCCATCAGAAATGCACAGACACGTTTCTGGAGTCGGAAAAATACGAGATCATGCTTTGGGAATACCCTCGATTTTGTCGTCAACGGTTGGTCGGATCCCAATTCTGTCGCTTCTAACGCGTTCCTCGCGTCATTTTACGTTGGAAATAGTCATGAGAAATGCACAAACAATGTTTCTGGAGTCCAAAAAACACGAGATTCAGGTTTTGGGAATGCCCGCGATTTTCTCGTTAACGGTTGGTCGGATCCCAATTCTGTCGCTTCTAACGCGTTCCTCGCGTCATTTTAAGTCGGAATTAGTCATCAGAAATGCACAGACACGCTTCTGGAGTCGAAAAAACACGAGATCATGCTTTGGGAATAACCTCGATTTTGTCGTCAACGGTTGGTCGGATCCCAATTCTGTCGCTTCTAACGCGTTCCTCGCGTCATTTTACGTTGGAAATAGTCATGAGAAATTCACAGACACGTTTCTGGAGTCCAAAAAACACGAGATTCAGGTTTTGGGAATGCCCGCGATTTTGTCGTCAACGGTTGGTGGGATCCCAATTCTGTCGCTTCTAACGCGTTCCTCCGGCCATTTTAAGTCGGAATTAGTCATCAGAAATGCACAGACCCGTTTCTGGAGTCGAAAAAACACGAGATCATGCTTTGGGAATAACCTCGATTTTGTCGTCAACGGTTGGTTTTGATTCCAATTCTGTCGCTTCTAACGCGTTCCTCCGGTCATTTTAAGTCGGAATTAGTCATCAGAAATGCACAGACACGTTTCTGGAGTCGAAAAAATATGAGATCATGCTTTGGGAATATCCTCGATTTTGTCGTCAACGGTTAGTCGGATCCCAATTCTGTCGCTTCTAACGCATTCCTCGCGTCATTTTACTTTGGAAATAGTCATGAGAAATGCACAGACACGTTTCTGGAGTCGAAAAAATATGAGATCATGCTTTGGGAATATCCTCGATTTTGTCGTCAACGGTTAGTCGGATCCCAATTCTGTCGCTTCTAACGCATTCCTCGCGTCATTTTACTTTGGAAATAGTCATGAGAAATGCACAGACACGTTTCTGGAGTCGAAAAAATACGAGATCATGCTTTGGGAATATCCTCGATTTTCTCGTCAACGGTTGGTCGGATCCCAATTCTGTCGCTTCTGACGCGTTCCTCACGTCATTTTACGTTGGAAATAGTCATGAGAAATGCACAGACACGTTTCTGGAGTCGAAAAAATACGAGATCATGCTTTGGGAATATCCTCGATTTTCTCGTCAACGGTTGGTCGGATCCCAATTCTGTCGCTTCTGACGCGTTCCTCACGTCATTTTACGTTGGAAATAGTCATGAGAAATGCACAGACATGTTTCTGGAGTCCAAAAAACACGAGATCAGGTTTTGCTAATGCCCGCGATTTTCTCGTCAACGGTTGGTCGGATCCCAATTCTGTCGCTTCTAACGCGTTCCTCGCGTCATTTTACGTTGGAAATAGTCATGAGAAATGCACAAACAATGTTTCTGGAGTCCAAAAAACACGAGATTCAGGTTTTGGGAATGCCCGCGATTTTCTCGTTAACGGTTGGTCGGATCCCAATTCTGTCGCTTCTAACGCGTTCCTCGCGTCATTTTAAGTCGGAATTAGCCATCAGAAATGCACAGACACGTTTCTGGAGTCGGAAAAATACGAGATCATGCTTTGGGAATACCCTCGATTTTGTCGTCAACGGTTGGTCGGATCCCAATTCTGTCGCTTCTAACGCGTTCCTCGCGTCATTTTACGTTGGAAATAGTCATGAGAAATTCACAGACACGTTTCTGGAGTCCAAAAAACACGAGATTCAGGTTTTGGGAATGCCCGCGATTTTCTCGCTAACGGTTGGTCGGATCCCAATTCTGTCGCTTCTGACGCGTTCCTCGCGTCATTTTACGTTGGAAATAGTCATGAGAAATGCACAGACATGTTTCTGGAGTCCAAAAAACACGAGATCAGGTTTTGCTAATGCCCGCGATTTTCTCGTCAACGGTTGGTCGGATCCCAATTCTGTCGCTTCTAACGCGTTCCTCGCGTCATTTTACGTTGGAAATAGTCATGAGAAATGCACAGACACGTTTCTGGAGTCGAAAAAATACGAGATCGTGCTTTGGGAATACCCTCGATTTTCTCGTCAACGGTTGGTCGGATCCCAATTCTGTCGCTTCTGACGCGTTCCTCGCGTCATTTTACGTTGGAAATAGTCATGAGAAATGCACAGACATGTTTCTGGAGTCCAAAAAACACGAGATCCGGTTTTGCTAATGCCCGCGATTTTCTCGTCAACGGTTGGTCGGATCCCAATTCTGTCGCTTCTAACGCGTTCCTCGCGTCATTTTACGTTGGAAATAGTCATGAGAAATGCACAGACAATGTTTCTGGAGTCCAAAAAACACGAGATCAGGTTTTGGTAATGCCCGCGATTTTCTCGTCAACGGTTGGTCGGATCCCAATTCTGTCGCTTCTAACGCGTTCCTCGCGTCATTTTACGTTGGAAATAGTCATGAGAAATGCACAGACACGTTTCTGGAGTCGAAAAAATACGAGATCATGCTTTGGGAATATCCTCGATTTTCTCGTCAACGGTTGGTCGGATCCCAATTCTGTCGCTTCTGACGCGTTCCTCACGTCATTTTACGTTGGAAATAGTCATGAGAAATGCACAGACACGTTTCTGGAGTCGAAAAAATACGAGATCATGCTTTGGGAATATCCTCGATTTTCTCGTCAACGGTTGGTCGGATCCCAATTCTGTCGCTTCTGACGCGTTCCTCACGTCATTTTACGTTGCAAATAGTCATGAGAAATGCACAAACAATGTTTCTGGAGTCCAAAAAACACGAGATTCAGGTTTTGGGAATGCCCGCGATTTTCTCGTTAACGGTTGGTCGGATCCCAATTCTGTCGCTTCTAACGCGTTCCTCGCGTCATTTTAAGTCGGAATTAGCCATCAGAAATGCACAGACACGTTTCTGGAGTCGGAAAAATACGAGATCATGCTTTGGGAATACCCTCGATTTTGTCGTCAACGGTTGGTCGGATCCCAATTCTGTCGCTTCTAACGCGTTCCTCGCGTCATTTTACGTTGGAAATAGTCATGAGAAATGCACAAACAATGTTTCTGGAGTCCAAAAAACACGAGATTCAGGTTTTGGGAATGCCCGCGATTTTCTCGTTAACGGTTGGTCGGATCCCAATTCTGTCGCTTCTAACGCGTTCCTCGCGTCATTTTAAGTCAGAATTAGCCATCAGAAATGCACAGACACGTTTCTGGAGTCGGAAAAATACGAGATCATGCTTTGGGAATACCCTCGATTTTGTCGTCAACGGTTGGTCGGATCCCAATTCTGTCGCTTCTAACGCGTTTCTCGCGTCATTTTACGTTGGAAATAGTCATGAGAAATTCACAGACACGTTTCTGGAGTCCAAAAAACACGAGATTCAGGTTTTGGGAATGCCCGCGATTTTCTCGTTAACGGTTGGTCGGATCCCAATTCTGTCGCTTCTAACGCGTTCCTCGCGTCATTTTAAGTCGGAATTAGTCATCAGAAATGCACAGACACGCTTCTGGAGTCGAAAAAACACGAGATCATGCTTTGGGAATAACCTTGATTTTGTCGTCAACGGTTGGTGGGATCCCAATTCTGTCGCTTCTAACGCGTTCCTCGCGTCATTTTACGTTGGAAATAGTCATGAGAAATGCACAGACAATGTTTCTGGAGTCCAAAAAACACGAGATCAGGTTTTGGTAATGCCCGCGATTTTCTCGTCAACGGTTGGTCGGATCCCAATTCTGTCGCTTCTAACGCGTTCCTCGCGTCATTTTACGTTGGAAATAGTCATGAGAAATGCACAGACACGTTTCTGGAGTCGAAAAAATACGAGATCATGCTTTGGGAATATCCTCGATTTTCTCGTCAACGGTTGGTCGGATCCCAATTCTGTCGCTTCTGACGCGTTCCTCACGTCATTTTACGTTGGAAATAGTCATGAGAAATGCACAGACACGTTTCTGGAGTCGAAAAAATACGAGATCATGCTTTGGGAATATCCTCGATTTTCTCGTCAACGGTTGGTCGGATCCCAATTCTGTCGCTTCTGACGCGTTCCTCACGTCATTTTACGTTGCAAATAGTCATGAGAAATGCACAGACATGTTTCTGGAGTCCAAAAAACACGAGATCAGGTTTTGCTAATGCCCGCGATTTTCTCGTCAACGGTTGGTCGGATCCCAATTCTGTCGCTTCTAACGCGTTCCTCGCGTCATTTTACGTTGGAAATAGTCATGAGAAATGCACAAACAATGTTTCTGGAGTCCAAAAAACACGAGATTCAGGTTTTGGGAATGCCCGCGATTTTCTCGTTAACGGTTGGTCGGATCCCAATTCTGTCGCTTCTAACGCGTTCCTCGCGTCATTTTAAGTCGGAATTAGCCATCAGAAATGCACAGACACGTTTCTGGAGTCGGAAAAATACGAGATCATGCTTTGGGAATACCCTCGATTTTGTCGTCAACGGTTGGTCGGATCCCAATTCTGTCGCTTCTAACGCGTTCCTCGCGTCATTTTACGTTGGAAATAGTCATGAGAAATGCACAAACAATGTTTCTGGAGTCCAAAAAACACGAGATTCAGGTTTTGGGAATGCCCGCGATTTTCTCGTTAACGGTTGGTCGGATCCCAATTCTGTCGCTTCTAACGCGTTCCTCGCGTCATTTTAAGTCAGAATTAGCCATCAGAAATGCACAGACACGTTTCTGGAGTCGGAAAAATACGAGATCATGCTTTGGGAATAACCTCGATTTTGTCGTCAACGGTTGGTTTTGATTCCAATTCTGTCGCTTCTAACGCGTTCCTCCGGTCATTTTAAGTCGGAATTAGTCATCAGAAATCCACAGACACGTTTCTGGAGTCGAAAAAATACGAGATCGTGCTTTGGGAATACCCTCGATTTTCTCGTCAACGGTTGGTCGGATCCCAATTCTGTCGCTTCTGACGCGTTCCTCGCGTCATTTTACGTTGCAAATAGTCATGAGAAATGCACAGACATGTTTCTGGAGTCCAAAAAACACGAGATCAGGTTTTGCTAATGCCCGCGATTTTCTCGTCAACGGTTGGTCGGATCCCAATTCTGTCGCTTCTAACGCGTTCCTCGCGTCATTTTACGTTGGAAATAGTCATGAGAAATGCACAGACAATGTTTCTGGAGTCCAAAAAACACGAGATCAGGTTTTGGTAATGCCCGCGATTTTCTCGTCAACGGTTGGTCGGATCCCAATTCTGTCGCTTCTAACGCGTTCCTCGCGTCATTTTAAGTCGGAATTAGCCATCAGAAATGCACAGACACGTTTCTGGAGTCGGAAAAATACGAGATCATGCTTTGGGAATAACCTCGATTTTGTCGTCAACGGTTGGTTTTGATTCCAATTCTGTCGCTTCTAACGCGTTCCTCCGGTCATTTTAAGTCGGAATTAGTCATCAGAAATGCACAGACACGTTTCTGGAGTCGAAAAAATACGAGATCGTGCTTTGGGAATACCCTCGATTTTCTCGTCAACGGTTGGTCGGATCCCAATTCTGTCGCTTCTGACGCGTTCCTCGCGTCATTTTACGTTGGAAATAGTCATGAGAAATGCACAGACATGTTTCTGGAGTCCAAAAAACACGAGATCCGGTTTTGCTAATGCCCGCGATTTTCTCGTCAACGGTTGGTCGGATCCCAATTCTGTCGCTTCTAACGCGTTCCTCGCGTCATTTTACGTTGGAAATAGTCATGAGAAATGCACAGACAATGTTTCTGGAGTCCAAAAAACACGAGATCAGGTTTTGGTAATGCCCGCGATTTTCTCGTCAACGGTTGGTCGGATCCCAATTCTGTCGCTTCTAACGCGTTCCTCGCGTCATTTTACGTTGGAAATAGTCATGAGAAATGCACAGACACGTTTCTGGAGTCGAAAAAATACGAGATCATGCTTTGGGAATATCCTCGATTTTCTCGTCAACGGTTGGTCGGATCCCAATTCTGTCGCTTCTGACGCGTTCCTCACGTCATTTTACGTTGGAAATAGTCATGAGAAATGCACAGACACGTTTCTGGAGTCGAAAAAATACGAGATCATGCTTTGGGAATATCCTCGATTTTCTCGTCAACGGTTGGTCGGATCCCAATTCTGTCGCTTCTGACGCGTTCCTCACGTCATTTTACGTTGCAAATAGTCATGAGAAATGCACAGACATGTTTCTGGAGTCCAAAAAACACGAGATCAGGTTTTGCTAATGCCCGCGATTTTCTCGTCAACGGTTGGTCGGATCCCAATTCTGTCGCTTCTAACGCGTTCCTCGCGTCATTTTACGTTGGAAATAGTCATGAGAAATGCACAAACAATGTTTCTGGAGTCCAAAAAACACGAGATTCAGGTTTTGGGAATGCCCGCGATTTTCTCGTTAACGGTTGGTCGGATCCCAATTCTGTCGCTTCTAACGCGTTCCTCGCGTCATTTTAAGTCGGAATTAGCCATCAGAAATGCACAGACACGTTTCTGGAGTCGGAAAAATACGAGATCATGCTTTGGGAATACCCTCGATTTTGTCGTCAACGGTTGGTCGGATCCCAATTCTGTCGCTTCTAACGCGTTCCTCGCGTCATTTTACGTTGGAAATAGTCATGAGAAATTCACAGACACGTTTCTGGAGTCCAAAAAACACGAGATTCAGGTTTTGGGAATGCCCGCGATTTTCTCGTTAACGGTTGGTCGGATCCCAATTCTGTCGCTTCTAACGCGTTCCTCGCGTCATTTTAAGTCGGAATTAGTCATCAGAAATGCACAGACACGCTTCTGGAGTCGAAAAAACACGAGATCATGCCTTGGGAATAACCTCGATTTTGTCGTCAACGGTTGGTCGGATCCCAATTCTGTCGCTTCTAACGCGTTCCTCGCGTCATTTTACGTTGGAAATAGTCATGAGAAATTCACAGACACGTTTCTGGAGTCCAAAAAACACGAGATTCAGGTTTTGGGAATGCCCGCGATTTTGTCGTCAACGGTTGGTGGGATCCCAATTCTGTCGCTTCTAACGCGTTCCTCCGGCCATTTTAAGTCGGAATTAGTCATCAGAAATGCACAGACCCGTTTCTGGAGTCGAAAAAACACGAGATCATGCTTTGGGAATATCCTCGATTTTGTCGTCAACGGTTAGTCGGATCCCAATTCTGTCGCTTCTAACGCATTCCTCGCGTCATTTTACTTTGGAAATAGTCATGAGAAATGCACAGACACGTTTCTGGAGTCGAAAAAATATGAGATCATGCTTTGGGAATATCCTCGATTTTGTCGTCAACGGTTAGTCGGATCCCAATTCTGTCGCTTCTAACGCATTCCTCGCGTCATTTTACTTTGGAAATAGTCATGAGAAATGCACAGACACGTTTCTGGAGTCCAAAAAACACGAGATTCAGGTTTTGGGAATGCCCGCGATTTTCTCGTTAACGGTTGGTCGGATCCCAATTCTGTCGCTTCTAACGCGTTCCTCGCGTCATTTTAAGTCGGAATTAGTCATCAGAAATGCACAGACACGCTTCTGGAGTCGAAAAAACACGAGATCATGCTTTGGGAATAACCTTGATTTTGTCGTCAACGGTTGGTGGGATCCCAATTCTGTCGCTTCTAACGCGTTCCTCCAGTCATTTTAAGTCGGAATTAGTCATCAGAAATGCACAGACACGTTTCTGGAGTCGAAAAAACACGAGATCATGCTTTGGGAATAACCTCGATTTTGTCGTCAACGGTTGGTCGGATCCCAATTCTGTCGCTTCTAACGCGTTCCTCGCGTCATTTTACGTTGGAAATAGTCATGAGAAATTCACAGACACGTTTCTGGAGTCCAAAAAACACGAGATTCAGGTTTTGGGAATGCCCGCGATTTTGTCGTCAACGGTTGGTGGGATCTCAATTCTGTCGCTTCTAACGCGTTCCTCCGGCCATTTTAAGTCGGAATTAGTCATCAGAAATGCACAGACCCGTTTCTGGAGTCGAAAAAACACGAGATCATGCTTTGGGAATAACCTCGATTTTGTCGTCAACGGTTGGTTTTGATTCCAATTCTGTCGCTTCTAACGCGTTCCTCCGGTCATTTTAAGTCGGAATTAGTCATCAGAAATGCACAGACACGTTTCTGGAGTCGAAAAAATACGAGATCGTGCTTTGGGAATACCCTCGATTTTTTCGTCAACGGTTGGTCGGATCCCAATTCTGTCGCTTCTGACGCGTTCCTCGCGTCATTTTACGTTGGAAATAGTCATGAGAAATGCACAGACATGTTTCTGGAGTCCAAAAAACACGTGATCCGGTTTTGCTAATGCCCGCGATTTTCTCGTCAACGGTTGGTCGGATCCCAATTCTGTCGCTTCTAACGCGTTCCTCGCGTCATTTTACGTTGGAAATAGTCATGAGAAATGCACAGACAATGTTTCTGGAGTCCAAAAAACACGAGATCAGGTTTTGGTAATGCCCGCGATTTTCTCGTCAACGGTTGGTCGGATCCCAATTCTGTCGCTTCTAACGCGTTCCTCGCGTCATTTTACGTTGGAAATAGTCATGAGAAATGCACAGACACGTTTCTGGAGTCGAAAAAATACGAGATCATGCTTTGGGAATATCCTCGATTTTCTCGTCAACGGTTGGTCGGATCCCAATTCTGTCGCTTCTGACGCGTTCCTCACGTCATTTTACGTTGGAAATAGTCATGAGAAATGCACAGACACGTTTCTGGAGTCGAAAAAACACGAGATTCAGGTTTTGGGAATGCCCGCGATTTTCTCGTTAACGGTTGGTCGGATCCCAATTCTGTCGCTTCTAACGCGTTCCTCGCGTCATTTTAAGTCGGAATTAGCCATCAGAAATGCACAGACACGTTTCTGGAGTCGGAAAAATACGAGATCATGCTTTGGGAATACCCTCGATTTTGTCGTCAACGGTTGGTCGGATCCCAATTCTGTCGCTTCTAACGCGTTCCTCGCGTCATTTTACGTTGGAAATAGTCATGAGAAATTCACAGACACGTTTCTGGAGTCCAAAAAACACGAGATTCAGGTTTTGGGAATGCCCGCGATTTTCTCGTTAACGGTTGGTCGGATCCCAATTCTGTCGCTTCTAACGCGTTCCTCGCGTCATTTTAAGTCGGAATTAGTCATCAGAAATGCACAGACACGCTTCTGGAGTCGAAAAAACACGAGATCATGCTTTGGGAATAACCTTGATTTTGTCGTCAACGGTTGGTGGGATCCCAATTCTGTCGCTTCTAACGCGTTCCTCCAGTCATTTTAAGTCGGAATTAGTCATCAGAAATGCACAGACACGTTTCTGGAGTCGAAAAAACACGAGATCATGCTTTGGGAATAACCTCGATTTTGTCGTCAACGGTTGGTCGGATCCCAATTCTGTCGCTTCTAACGCGTTCCTCGCGTCATTTTACGTTGGAAATAGTCATGAGAAATTCACAGACACGTTTCTGGAGTCCAAAAAACACGAGATTCAGGTTTTGGGAATGCCCGCGATTTTGTCGTCAACGGTTGGTGGGATCCCAATTCTGTCGCTTCTAACGCGTTCCTCCGGCCATTTTAAGTCGGAATTAGTCATCAGAAATCCACAGACACGTTTCTGGAGTCGAAAAAATACGAGATCGTGCTTTGGGAATACCCTCGATTTTCTCGTCAACGGTTGGTCGGATCCCAATTCTGTCGCTTCTGACGCGTTCCTCGCGTCATTTTACGTTGCAAATAGTCATGAGAAATGCACAGACATGTTTCTGGAGTCCAAAAAACACGAGATCAGGTTTTGCTAATGCCCGCGATTTTCTCGTCAACGGTTGGTCGGATCCCAATTCTGTCGCTTCTAACGCGTTCCTCGCGTCATTTTACGTTGGAAATAGTCATGAGAAATGCACAGACAATGTTTCTGGAGTCCAAAAAACACGAGATCAGGTTTTGGTAATGCCCGCGATTTTCTCGTCAACGGTTGGTCGGATCCCAATTCTGTCGCTTCTAACGCGTTCCTCGCGTCATTTTAAGTCGGAATTAGCCATCAGAAATGCACAGACACGTTTCTGGAGTCGGAAAAATACGAGATCATGCTTTGGGAATACCCTCGATTTTGTCGTCAACGGTTGGTCGGATCCCAATTCTGTCGCTTCTAACGCGTTCCTCGCGTCATTTTACGTTGGAAATAGTCATGAGAAATTCACAGACACGTTTCTGGAGTCCAAAAAACACGAGATTCAGGTTTTGGGAATGCCCGCGATTTTCTCGTTAACGGTTGGTCGGATCCCAATTCTGTCGCTTCTAACGCGTTCCTCGCGTCATTTTAAGTCGGAATTAGTCATCAGAAATGCACAGACACGCTTCTGGAGTCGAAAAAACACGAGATCATGCTTTGGGAATAACCTTGATTTTGTCGTCAACGGTTGGTGGGATCCCAATTCTGTCGCTTCTAACGCGTTCCTCCAGTCATTTTAAGTCGGAATTAGTCATCAGAAATGCACAGACACGTTTCTGGAGTCGAAAAAACACGAGATCATGCTTTGGGAATAACCTCGATTTTGTCGTCAACGGTTGGTCGGATCCCAATTCTGTCGCTTCTAACGCGTTCCTCGCGTCATTTTACGTTGGAAATAGTCATGAGAAATTCACAGACACGTTTCTGGAGTCCAAAAAACACGAGATTCAGGTTTTGGGAATGCCCGCGATTTTGTCGTCAACGGTTGGTGGGATCCCAATTCTGTCGCTTCTAACGCGTTCCTCCGGCCATTTTAAGTCGGAATTAGTCATCAGAAATGCACAGACCCGTTTCTGGAGTCGAAAAAACACGAGATCATGCTTTGGGAATAACCTCGATTTTGTCGTCAACGGTTGGTTTTGATTCCAATTCTGTCGCTTCTAACGCGTTCCTCCGGTCATTTTAAGTCGGAATTAGTCATCAGAAATGCACAGACACGTTTCTGGAGTCGAAAAAATACGAGATCGTGCTTTGGGAATACCCTCGATTTTCTCGTCAACGGTTGGTCGGATCCCAATTCTGTCGCTTCTGACGCGTTCCTCGCGTCATTTTACGTTGGAAATAGTCATGAGAAATGCACAGACATGTTTCTGGAGTCCAAAAAACACGAGATCCGGTTTTGCTAATGCCCGCGATTTTCTCGTCAACGGTTGGTCGGATCCCAATTCTGTCGCTTCTAACGCGTTCCTCGCGTCATTTTACGTTGGAAATAGTCATGAGAAATGCACAGACAATGTTTCTGGAGTCCAAAAAACACGAGATCAGGTTTTGGTAATGCCCGCGATTTTCTCGTCAACGGTTGGTCGGATCCCAATTCTGTCGCTTCTAACGCGTTCCTCGCGTCATTTTACGTTGGAAATAGTCATGAGAAACGCACAGACACGGTTCTGGAGTCGAAAAAACACGAGATCATGCTTTGGGAATAACCTCGATTTTGTCGTCAACGGTTGGTCGGATCCCAATTCTGTCGCTTCTAACGCATTCCTCGCGTCATTTTACTTTGGAAATAGTCATGAGAAATGCACAGACACGGTTCTGGAGTCGAAAAAACACGAGATCATGCTTTGGGAATAACCTCGATTTTGTCGTCAACGGTTGGTCGGATCTCAAATCTGTCGCTTCTAACGTGTTCCTCGCGTCATTTTACGTTGGAAATAGTCATGAGAAATTCACAGACACGTTTCTGGAGTCCAAAAAACACGAGATTCAGGTTTTGGGAATGCCCGCGATTTTCTCGCTAACGGTTGGTCGGATTCCAATTCTGTCGCTTCTAACACGTTCCTCCGGTCATTTTAAGTCGGAATTAGTCATGACAAATGCACAGACACGTTTCTGGAGTCGAAAAAATATGAGATCATGCTTTGGGAATATCCTCGATTTTGTCGTCAACGGTTGGTCGGATCCCAATTCTGTCGCTTCTAACGCGTTCCTCGCGTCATTTTACGTTGGAAATAGTCATGAGAAATGCACAGACACGTTTCTGGAGTCGAAAAAATACGAGATCGTGCTTTGGGAATACCCTCGATTTTCTCGTCAACGGTTGGTCGGATCCCAATTCTGTCGCTTCTAACGCGTTCCTCGCGTCATTTTAAGTCGGAATTAGTCATCAGAAATGCACAGACACGCTTCTGGAGTCGAAAAAACACGAGATCATGCTTTGGGAATAACCTTGATTTTGTCGTCAACGGTTGGTGGGATCCCAATTCTGTCGCTTCTAACGCGTTCCTCCAGTCATTTTAAGTCGGAATTAGTCATCAGAAATGCACAGACACGTTTCTGGAGTCGAAAAAACACGAGATCATGCTTTGGGAATAACCTCGATTTTGTCGTCAACGGTTGGTCGGATCCCAATTCTGTCGCTTCTAACGCGTTCCTCGCGTCATTTTACGTTGGAAATAGTCATGAGAAATTCACAGACACGTTTCTGGAGTCCAAAAAACACGAGATTCAGGTTTTGGGAATGCCCGCGATTTTGTCGTCAACGGTTGGTGGGATCCCAATTCTGTCGCTTCTAACGCGTTCCTCCGGCCATTTTAAGTCGGAATTAGTCATCAGAAATGCACAGACCCGTTTCTGGAGTCGAAAAAACACGAGATCATGCTTTGGGAATAACCTCGATTTTGTCGTCAACGGTTGGTTGGATTCCAATTCTGTCGCTTCTAACGCGTTCCTCCGGTCATTTTAAGTCGGAATTAGTCATCAGAAATGCACAGACACGTTTCTGGAGTCGAAAAAATATGAGATCATGCTTTGGGAATATCCTCGATTTTGTCGTCAACGGTTAGTCGGATCCCAATTCTGTCGCTTCTAACGCATTCCTCGCGTCATTTTACTTTGGAAATAGTCATGAGAAATGCACAGACACGTTTCTGGAGTCGAAAAAATATGAGATCATGCTTTGGGAATATCCTCGATTTTGTCGTCAACGGTTAGTCGGATCCCAATTCTGTCGCTTCTAACGCATTCCTCGCGTCATTTTACTTTGGAAATAGTCATGAGAAATGCACAGACACGTTTCTGGAGTCCAAAAAACACGAGATTCATGTTTTGGGAATGCCCGCGATTTTCTCGTTAACGGTTGGTCGGATCCCAATTCTGTCGCTTCTAACGCGTTCCTCGCGTCATTTTACGTTGGAAATAGTCATGAGAAATGCACAGACAATGTTTCTGGAGTCCAAAAAAACACGAGATTCAGGTTTTGGGAATGCCCGCGATTTTCTCGTTAACGGTTGGTCGGATCCCAATCCTGTCGCTTCTAACGCGTTCCTCGCGTCATTTTAAGTGGGAATTAGCCATCAGAAATGCACAGACACGTTTCTGGAGTCCAAAAAACACGAGATTCAGGTTTTGGGAATGCCCGCGATTTTCTCGCTAACGGTTGGTCGGATTCCAATTCTGTCGCTTCTAACACGTTCCTCCGGTCATTTTAAGTCGGAATTAGTCATGAGAAATGCACAGACACGTTTCTGGAGTCGAAAAAATACGAGATCATGCTTTAGGAATATCCTCGATTTTGTCGTCAACGGTTGGTCGGATTCCAATTCTGTCGCTTCTAACGCGTTCCTCCGGTCATTTTAAGTCGGAATTAGTCATCAGAAATGCACAGACACGTTTCTGGAGTCGAAAAAACACGAGATCATGCTTTGGGAATAACCTCGATTTTGTGGTCAACGGTTGGTCGGATCCCAAATCTGTCGCTTCTAACGCGTTCCTCCGGTCATTTTAAGTCGGAATTAGTCATCAGAAATGCACAGACACGTTTCTGGAGTCGAAAAAACACGAGATCATGCTTTGGGAATAACCTCGATTTTGTGGTCAACGGTTGGTCGGATCCCAAATCTGTCGCTTCTATCGCGTTCCTCGCGTCATTTTACGTTGGAAATAGTCATGAGAAATTCACAGACACGTTTCTGGAGTCCAAAAAACACGAGATCATGTTTTGGGAATACCCTCGATTTTCTAGTGAACGGTTGGTCGGATCCCAATTCTGTCGCGTCTAACGCGTTCCTCGCGTCATTTTACGTTGGAAATAATCATGAGAAATGCACAGACACGTTTCTGGAGTCGAAAAAATACGACATCATGCTGTGGGAATATCCTCGATTTTGTCGTCAACGGTTGGTCGGATCCCAATTCTGTCGCTTCTAACGCGTTCCTCCGGTCATTTTAAGTCGGAATTAGTCATCAGAAATGCACAGACACGTTTCTGGAGTCGAAAAAACACGAGATCATGCTTTGGGAATAACCTCGATTTTGTCGTCAACGGTTGGTCGGATCTCAAATCTGTCGCTTCTAACGCGTTCCTCGCGTCATTTTACGTTGGAAATAGTCATGAGAAATTCACAGACACGTTTCTGGAGTCCAAAAAACACGAGATTCAGGTTTTGGGAATGCCCGCGATTTTCTCGCTAACGGTTGGTCGGATTCCAATTCTGTCGCTTCTAACACGTTCCTCCGGTCATTTTAAGTCGGAATTAGTCATGACAAATGCACAGACACGTTTCTGGAGTCGAAAAAATATGAGATCATGCTTTGGGAATATCCTCGATTTTGTCGTCAACGGTTGGTCGGATCCCAATTCTGTCGCTTCTAACGCGTTCCTCGCGTCATTTTACGTTGGAAATAGTCATGCGAAATGCACAGACACGTTTCTGGAGTCGAAAAAATACGAGATCGTGCTTTGGGAATACCCTCGATTTTCTCGTCAACGGTTGGTCGGATCCCAATTCTGTCGCTTCCGACGCGTTCCTCGCGTCATTTTACGTTGGAAATAGTCATGAGAAATGCACAGACATGTTTCTGGAGTCCAAAAAACACGAGATCAGGTTTTGCTAATGCCCGCGATTTTCTCGTCAACGGTTGGTCGGATCCCAATTCTGTCGCTTCTAACGCGTTCCTCGCGTCATTTTACATTGGAAATAGTCATGAGAAATGCACAGACAATGTTTCTGGAGTCCAAAAAACACGAGATCAGGTTTTGGTAATGCCTGCGATTTTCTCGTCAACGGTTGGTCGGATCCCAATTCTGTCGCTTCTAACGCGTTCCTCGCGTCATTTTACGTTGGAAATAATCATGAGAAATGCACAGACACGTTTCTGGAGTCGAAAAAATACGAGATCATGCTTTAGGAATATCCTCGATTTTGTCGTCAACGGTTGGTCGGATTCCAATTCTGTCGCTTCTAACGCGTTCCTCCGGTCATTTTAAGTCGGAATTAGTCATCAGAAATGCACAGACACGTTTCTGGAGTCGAAAAAACACGAGATCATGCTTTGGGAATAACCTCGATTTTGTGGTCAACGGTTGGTCGGATCCCAAATCTGTCGCTTCTAACGCGTTCCTCGCGTCATTTTACGTTGGAAATAGTCATGAGAAATTCACAGACACGTTTCTGGAGTCCAAAAAACACGAGATTCAGGTTTTGGGAATGCCCGCGATTTTCTCGCTAACGGTTGGTCGGATCCCAATTCTGTCGCTTCTGACGCGTTCCTCGCGTCATTTTACGTTGGAATTAGCCATCAGAAATGCACAGACACGCTTCTGGAGTCGAAAAAACACGAGATCATGCTTTGGGAATAACCTTGATTTTGTCGTCAACGGTTGGTGGGATCCCAATTCTGTCGCTTCTAACGGGTTCCTCCAGTCATTTTAAGTCGGAATTAGTCATCAGAAATGCACAGACACGTTTCTGGAGTCGAAAAAACACGAGATCATGCTTTGGGAATAACCTCGATTTTGTCGTCAACGGTTGGTCGGATCCCAATTCTGTCGCTTCTAACGCGTTCCTCGCGTCATTTTACGTTGGAAATAGTCATGAGAAATTCACAGACACGTTTCTGGAGTCCAAAAAACACGAGATTCAGGTTTTGGGAATGCCCGCGATTTTGTCGTCAACGGTTGGTGGGATCCCAATTCTGTCGCTTCTAACGCGTTCCTCCGGCCATTTTAAGTCGGAATTAGTCATCAGAAATGCACAGACCCGTTTCTGGAGTCGAAAAAACACGAGATCATGCTTTGGGAATAACCTCGATTTTGTGGTCAACGGTTGGTCGGATCCCTAATCTGTCGCTTCTATCGCGTTCCTCGCGTCATTTTACGTTGGAAATAGTCATGAGAAATTCACAGACACGTTTCTGGAGTCCAAAAAACACGAGATCATGTTTTGGGAATACCCTCGATTTTCTAGTGAACGGTTGGTCGGATCCCAATTCTGTCGCGTCTAACGCCTTCCTCGCGTCATTTTACGTTGGATATAATCATGAGAAATGCACAGACACGTTTCTGGAGTCGAAAAAATACGACATCATGCTGTGGGAATATCCTCGATTTTGTCGTCAACGGTTGGTCGGATCCCAATTCTGTCGCTTCTGACGCGTTCCTCACGTCATTTTACGTTGGAAATAGTCATGAGAAATGCACAGACACGTTTCTGGAGTCGAAAAAATACGAGATCATGCTTTGGGAATATCCTCGATTTTCTCGTCAACGGTTGGTCGGATCCCAATTCTGTCGCTTCTGACGCGTTCCTCACGTCATTTTACGTTGGAAATAGTCATGAGAAATGCACAGACACGTTTCTGGAGTCGAAAAAATACGAGATCATGCTTTGGGAATATCCTCGATTTTCTCGTCAACGGTTGGTCGGATCCCAATTCTGTCGCTTCTGACGCGTTCCTCACGTCATTTTACGTTGCAAATAGTCATGAGAAATGCACAGACATGTTTCTGGAGTCCAAAAAACACGAGATCAGGTTTTGCTAATGCCCGCGATTTTCTCGTCAACGGTTGGTCGGATCCCAATTCTGTCGCTTCTAACGCGTTCCTCGCGTCATTTTACGTTGGAAATAGTCATGAGAAATGCACAAACAATGTTTCTGGAGTCCAAAAAACACGAGATTCAGGTTTTGGGAATGCCCGCGATTTTCTCGTTAACGGTTGGTCGGATCCCAATTCTGTCGCTTCTAACGCGTTCCTCGCGTCATTTTAAGTCGGAATTAGCCATCAGAAATGCACAGACACGTTTCTGGAGTCGGAAAAATACGAGATCATGCTTTGGGAATACCCTCGATTTTGTCGTCAACGGTTGGTCGGATCCCAATTCTGTCGCTTCTAACGCGTTCCTCGCGTCATTTTACGTTGGAAATAGTCATGAGAAATTCACAGACACGTTTCTGGAGTCCAAAAAACACGAGATTCAGGTTTTGGGAATGCCCGCGATTTTCTCGTTAACGGTTGGTCGGATCCCAATTCTGTCGCTTCTAACGCGTTCCTCGCGTCATTTTAAGTCGGAATTAGTCATCAGAAATGCACAGACACGCTTCTGGAGTCGAAAAAACACGAGATCATGCTTTGGGAATAACCTCGATTTTGTCGTCAACGGTTGGTCGGATCCCAATTCTGTCGCTTCTAACGCGTTCCTCGCGTCATTTTACGTTGGAAATAGTCATGAGAAATTCACAGACACGTTTCTGGAGTCCAAAAAACACGAGATTCAGGTTTTGGGAATGCCCGCGATTTTGTCGTCAACGGTTGGTGGGATCCCAATTCTGTCGCTTCTAACGCGTTCCTCCGGCCATTTTAAGTCGGAATTAGTCATCAGAAATGCACAGACCCGTTTCTGGAGTCGAAAAAACACGAGATCATGCTTTGGGAATATCCTCGATTTTGTCGTCAACGGTTAGTCGGATCCCAATTCTGTCGCTTCTAACGCATTCCTCGCGTCATTTTACTTTGGAAATAGTCATGAGAAATGCACAGACACGTTTCTGGAGTCGAAAAAATATGAGATCATGCTTTGGGAATATCCTCGATTTTGTCGTCAACGGTTAGTCGGATCCCAATTCTGTCGCTTCTAACGCATTCCTCGCGTCATTTTACTTTGGAAATAGTCATGAGAAATGCACAGACACGTTTCTGGAGTCCAAAAAACACGAGATTCAGGTTTTGGGAATGCCCGCGATTTTCTCGTTAACGGTTGGTCGGATCCCAATTCTGTCGCTTCTAACGCGTTCCTCGCGTCATTTTAAGTCGGAATTAGTCATCAGAAATGCACAGACACGCTTCTGGAGTCGAAAAAACACGAGATCATGCTTTGGGAATAACCTTGATTTTGTCGTCAACGGTTGGTGGGATCCCAATTCTGTCGCTTCTAACGCGTTCCTCCAGTCATTTTAAGTCGGAATTAGTCATCAGAAATGCACAGACACGTTTCTGGAGTCGAAAAAACACGAGATCATGCTTTGGGAATAACCTCGATTTTGTCGTCAACGGTTGGTCGGATCCCAATTCTGTCGCTTCTAACGCGTTCCTCGCGTCATTTTACGTTGGAAATAGTCATGAGAAATTCACAGACACGTTTCTGGAGTCCAAAAAACACGAGATTCAGGTTTTGGGAATGCCCGCGATTTTGTCGTCAACGGTTGGTGGGATCTCAATTCTGTCGCTTCTAACGCGTTCCTCCGGCCATTTTAAGTCGGAATTAGTCATCAGAAATGCACAGACCCGTTTCTGGAGTCGAAAAAACACGAGATCATGCTTTGGGAATAACCTCGATTTTGTCGTCAACGGTTGGTTTTGATTCCAATTCTGTCGCTTCTAACGCGTTCCTCCGGTCATTTTAAGTCGGAATTAGTCATCAGAAATGCACAGACACGTTTCTGGAGTCGAAAAAATACGAGATCGTGCTTTGGGAATACCCTCGATTTTCTCGTCAACGGTTGGTCGGATCCCAATTCTGTCGCTTCTGACGCGTTCCTCGCGTCATTTTACGTTGGAAATAGTCATGAGAAATGCACAGACATGTTTCTGGAGTCCAAAAAACACGAGATCCGGTTTTGCTAATGCCCGCGATTTTCTCGTCAACGGTTGGTCGGATCCCAATTCTGTCGCTTCTAACGCGTTCCTCGCGTCATTTTACGTTGGAAATAGTCATGAGAAATGCACAGACAATGTTTCTGGAGTCCAAAAAACACGAGATCAGGTTTTGGTAATGCCCGCGATTTTCTCGTCAACGGTTGGTCGGATCCCAATTCTGTCGCTTCTAACGCGTTCCTCGCGTCATTTTACGTTGGAAATAGTCATGAGAAATGCACAGACACGTTTCTGGAGTCGAAAAAATACGAGATCATGCTTTGGGAATATCCTCGATTTTCTCGTCAACGGTTGGTCGGATCCCAATTCTGTCGCTTCTGACGCGTTCCTCACGTCATTTTACTTTGGAAATAGTCATGAGAAATGCACAGACACGTTTCTGGAGTCCAAAAAACACGAGATTCAGGTTTTGGGAATGCCCGCGATTTTCTCGTTAACGGTTGGTCGGATCCCAATTCTGTCGCTTCTAACGCGTTCCTCGCGTCATTTTAAGTCGGAATTAGTCATCAGAAATGCACAGACACGCTTCTGGAGTCGAAAAAACACGAGATCATGCTTTGGGAATAACCTTGATTTTGTCGTCAACGGTTGGTGGGATCCCAATTCTGTCGCTTCTAACGCGTTCCTCCAGTCATTTTAAGTCGGAATTAGTCATCAGAAATGCACAGACACGTTTCTGGAGTCGAAAAAACACGAGATCATGCTTTGGGAATAACCTCGATTTTGTCGTCAACGGTTGGTCGGATCCCAATTCTGTCGCTTCTAACGCGTTCCTCGCGTCATTTTACGTTGGAAATAGTCATGAGAAATTCACAGACACGTTTCTGGAGTCCAAAAAACACGAGATTCAGGTTTTGGGAATGCCCGCGATTTTGTCGTCAACGGTTGGTGGGATCTCAATTCTGTCGCTTCTAACGCGTTCCTCCGGCCATTTTAAGTCGGAATTAGTCATCAGAAATGCACAGACCCGTTTCTGGAGTCGAAAAAACACGAGATCATGCTTTGGGAATAACCTCGATTTTGTCGTCAACGGTTGGTTTTGATTCCAATTCTGTCGCTTCTAACGCGTTCCTCCGGTCATTTTAAGTCGGAATTAGTCATCAGAAATGCACAGACACGTTTCTGGAGTCGAAAAAATACGAGATCGTGCTTTGGGAATACCCTCGATTTTCTCGTCAACGGTTGGTCGGATCCCAATTCTGTCGCTTCTGACGCGTTCCTCGCGTCATTTTACGTTGGAAATAGTCATGAGAAATGCACAGACATGTTTCTGGAGTCCAAAAAACACGAGATCCGGTTTTGCTAATGCCCGCGATTTTCTCGTCAACGGTTGGTCGGATCCCAATTCTGTCGCTTCTAACGCGTTCCTCGCGTCATTTTACGTTGGAAATAGTCATGAGAAATGCACAGACAATGTTTCTGGAGTCCAAAAAACACGAGATCAGGTTTTGGTAATGCCCGCGATTTTCTCGTCAACGGTTGGTCGGATCCCAATTCTGTCGCTTCTAACGCGTTCCTCGCGTCATTTTACGTTGGAAATAGTCATGAGAAATGCACAGACACGTTTCTGGAGTCGAAAAAATACGAGATCATGCTTTGGGAATATCCTCGATTTTCTCGTCAACGGTTGGTCGGATCCCAATTCTGTCGCTTCTGACGCGTTCCTCACGTCATTTTACGTTGGAAATAGTCATGAGAAATGCACAGACACGTTTCTGGAGTCGAAAAAACACGAGATTCAGGTTTTGGGAATGCCCGCGATTTTCTCGTTAACGGTTGGTCGGATCCCAATTCTGTCGCTTCTAACGCGTTCCTCGCGTCATTTTAAGTCGGAATTAGCCATCAGAAATGCACAGACACGTTTCTGGAGTCGGAAAAATAGGAGATCATGCTTTGGGAATACCCTCGATTTTGTCGTCAACGGTTGGTCGGATCCCAATTCTGTCGCTTCTAACGCGTTCCTCGCGTCATTTTACGTTGGAAATAGTCATGAGAAATTCACAGACACGTTTCTGGAGTCCAAAAAACACGAGATTCAGGTTTTGGGAATGCCCGCGATTTTCTCGTTAACGGTTGGTCGGATCCCAATTCTGTCGCTTCTAACGCGTTCCTCGCGTCATTTTAAGTCGGAATTAGTCATCAGAAATGCACAGACACGCTTCTGGAGTCGAAAAAACACGAGATCATGCTTTGGGAATAACCTTGATTTTGTCGTCAACGGTTGGTGGGATCCCAATTCTGTCGCTTCTAACGCGTTCCTCCAGTCATTTTAAGTCGGAATTAGTCATCAGAAATGCACAGACACGTTTCTGGAGTCGAAAAAACACGAGATCATGCTTTGGGAATAACCTCGATTTTGTCGTCAACGGTTGGTCGGATCCCAATTCTGTCGCTTCTAACGCGTTCCTCGCGTCATTTTACGTTGGAAATAGTCATGAGAAATTCACAGACACGTTTCTGGAGTCCAAAAAACACGAGATTCAGGTTTTGGGAATGCCCGCGATTTTGTCGTCAACGGTTGGTGGGATCCCAATTCTGTCGCTTCTAACGCGTTCCTCCGGCCATTTTAAGTCGGAATTAGTCATCAGAAATCCACAGACACGTTTCTGGAGTCGAAAAAATACGAGATCGTGCTTTGGGAATACCCTCGATTTTCTCGTCAACGGTTGGTCGGATCCCAATTCTGTCGCTTCTGACGCGTTCCTCGCGTCATTTTACGTTGCAAATAGTCATGAGAAATGCACAGACATGTTTCTGGAGTCCAAAAAACACGAGATCAGGTTTTGCTAATGCCCGCGATTTTCTCGTCAACGGTTGGTCGGATCCCAATTCTGTCGCTTCTAACGCGTTCCTCGCGTCATTTTACGTTGGAAATAGTCATGAGAAATGCACAGACAATGTTTCTGGAGTCCAAAAAACACGAGATCAGGTTTTGGTAATGCCCGCGATTTTCTCGTCAACGGTTGGTCGGATCCCAATTCTGTCGCTTCTAACGCGTTCCTCGCGTCATTTTAAGTCGGAATTAGCCATCAGAAATGCACAGACACGTTTCTGGAGTCGGAAAAATACGAGATCATGCTTTGGGAATACCCTCGATTTTGTCGTCAACGGTTGGTCGGATCCCAATTCTGTCGCTTCTAACGCGTTCCTCGCGTCATTTTACGTTGGAAATAGTCATGAGAAATTCACAGACACGTTTCTGGAGTCCAAAAAACACGAGATTCAGGTTTTGGGAATGCCCGCGATTTTCTCGTTAACGGTTGGTCGGATCCCAATTCTGTCGCTTCTAACGCGTTCCTCGCGTCATTTTAAGTCGGAATTAGTCATCAGAAATGCACAGACACGCTTCTGGAGTCGAAAAAACACGAGATCATGCTTTGGGAATAACCTTGATTTTGTCGTCAACGGTTGGTGGGATCCCAATTCTGTCGCTTCTAACGCGTTCCTCCAGTCATTTTAAGTCGGAATTAGTCATCAGAAATGCACAGACACGTTTCTGGAGTCGAAAAAACACGAGATCATGCTTTGGGAATAACCTCGATTTTGTCGTCAACGGTTGGTCGGATCCCAATTCTGTCGCTTCTAACGCGTTCCTCGCGTCATTTTACGTTGGAAATAGTCATGAGAAATTCACAGACACGTTTCTGGAGTCCAAAAAACACGAGATTCAGGTTTTGGGAATGCCCGCGATTTTGTCGTCAACGGTTGGTGGGATCCCAATTCTGTCGCTTCTAACGCGTTCCTCCGGCCATTTTAAGTCGGAATTAGTCATCAGAAATGCACAGACCCGTTTCTGGAGTCGAAAAAACACGAGATCATGCTTTGGGAATAACCTCGATTTTGTCGTCAACGGTTGGTTTTGATTCCAATTCTGTCGCTTCTAACGCGTTCCTCCGGTCATTTTAAGTCGGAATTAGTCATCAGAAATGCACAGACACGTTTCTGGAGTCGAAAAAATACGAGATCGTGCTTTGGGAATACCCTCGATTTTCTCGTCAACGGTTGGTCGGATCCCAATTCTGTCGCTTCTGACGCGTTCCTCGCGTCATTTTACGTTGGAAATAGTCATGAGAAATGCACAGACATGTTTCTGGAGTCCAAAAAACACGAGATCCGGTTTTGCTAATGCCCGCGATTTTCTCGTCAACGGTTGGTCGGATCCCAATTCTGTCGCTTCTAACGCGTTCCTCGCGTCATTTTACGTTGGAAATAGTCATGAGAAATGCACAGACAATGTTTCTGGAGTCCAAAAAACACGAGATCAGGTTTTGGTAATGCCCGCGATTTTCTCGTCAACGGTTGGTCGGATCCCAATTCTGTCGCTTCTAACGCGTTCCTCGCGTCATTTTACGTTGGAAATAGTCATGAGAAACGCACAGACACGGTTCTGGAGTCGAAAAAACACGAGATCATGCTTTGGGAATAACCTCGATTTTGTCGTCAACGGTTGGTCGGATCCCAATTCTGTCGCTTCTAACGCATTCCTCGCGTCATTTTACTTTGGAAATAGTCATGAGAAATGCACAGACACGGTTCTGGAGTCGAAAAAACACGAGATCATGCTTTGGGAATAACCTCGATTTTGTCGTCAACGGTTGGTCGGATCTCAAATCTGTCGCTTCTAACGTGTTCCTCGCGTCATTTTACGTTGGAAATAGTCATGAGAAATTCACAGACACGTTTCTGGAGTCCAAAAAACACGAGATTCAGGTTTTGGGAATGCCCGCGATTTTCTCGCTAACGGTTGGTCGGATTCCAATTCTGTCGCTTCTAACACGTTCCTCCGGTCATTTTAAGTCGGAATTAGTCATGACAAATGCACAGACACGTTTCTGGAGTCGAAAAAATATGAGATCATGCTTTGGGAATATCCTCGATTTTGTCGTCAACGGTTGGTCGGATCCCAATTCTGTCGCTTCTAACGCGTTCCTCGCGTCATTTTACGTTGGAAATAGTCATGAGAAATGCACAGACACGTTTCTGGAGTCGAAAAAATACGAGATCGTGCTTTGGGAATACCCTCGATTTTCTCGTCAACGGTTGGTCGGATCCCAATTCTGTCGCTTCTAACGCGTTCCTCGCGTCATTTTAAGTCGGAATTAGTCATCAGAAATGCACAGACACGCTTCTGGAGTCGAAAAAACACGAGATCATGCTTTGGGAATAACCTTGATTTTGTCGTCAACGGTTGGTGGGATCCCAATTCTGTCGCTTCTAACGCGTTCCTCCAGTCATTTTAAGTCGGAATTAGTCATCAGAAATGCACAGACACGTTTCTGGAGTCGAAAAAACACGAGATCATGCTTTGGGAATAACCTCGATTTTGTCGTCAACGGTTGGTCGGATCCCAATTCTGTCGCTTCTAACGCGTTCCTCGCGTCATTTTACGTTGGAAATAGTCATGAGAAATTCACAGACACGTTTCTGGAGTCCAAAAAACACGAGATTCAGGTTTTGGGAATGCCCGCGATTTTGTCGTCAACGGTTGGTGGGATCCCAATTCTGTCGCTTCTAACGCGTTCCTCCGGCCATTTTAAGTCGGAATTAGTCATCAGAAATGCACAGACCCGTTTCTGGAGTCGAAAAAACACGAGATCATGCTTTGGGAATAACCTCGATTTTGTCGTCAACGGTTGGTTGGATTCCAATTCTGTCGCTTCTAACGCGTTCCTCCGGTCATTTTAAGTCGGAATTAGTCATCAGAAATGCACAGACACGTTTCTGGAGTCGAAAAAATATGAGATCATGCTTTGGGAATATCCTCGATTTTGTCGTCAACGGTTAGTCGGATCCCAATTCTGTCGCTTCTAACGCATTCCTCGCGTCATTTTACTTTGGAAATAGTCATGAGAAATGCACAGACACGTTTCTGGAGTCGAAAAAATATGAGATCATGCTTTGGGAATATCCTCGATTTTGTCGTCAACGGTTAGTCGGATCCCAATTCTGTCGCTTCTAACGCATTCCTCGCGTCATTTTACTTTGGAAATAGTCATGAGAAATGCACAGACACGTTTCTGGAGTCCAAAAAACACGAGATTCATGTTTTGGGAATGCCCGCGATTTTCTCGTTAACGGTTGGTCGGATCCCAATTCTGTCGCTTCTAACGCGTTCCTCGCGTCATTTTACGTTGGAAATAGTCATGAGAAATGCACAGACAATGTTTCTGGAGTCCAAAAAAACACGAGATTCAGGTTTTGGGAATGCCCGCGATTTTCTCGTTAACGGTTGGTCGGATCCCAATCCTGTCGCTTCTAACGCGTTCCTCGCGTCATTTTAAGTGGGAATTAGCCATCAGAAATGCACAGACACGTTTCTGGAGTCCAAAAAACACGAGATTCAGGTTTTGGGAATGCCCGCGATTTTCTCGCTAACGGTTGGTCGGATTCCAATTCTGTCGCTTCTAACACGTTCCTCCGGTCATTTTAAGTCGGAATTAGTCATGAGAAATGCACAGACACGTTTCTGGAGTCGAAAAAATACGAGATC
This sequence comes from Crossocerus cetratus, assembly GCA_963675795.1. Taxonomy (NCBI): domain Eukaryota; kingdom Metazoa; phylum Arthropoda; class Insecta; order Hymenoptera; family Crabronidae; genus Crossocerus; species Crossocerus cetratus. Next base: position 8,180,818 of record OY776671.1, read on the forward strand.
ATGCTTTAGGAATATCCTCGATTTTGTCGTCAACGGTTGGTCGGATTCCAATTCTGTCGCTTCTAACGCGTTCCTCCGGTCATTTTAAGTCGGAATTAGTCATCAGAAATGCACAGACACGTTTCTGGAGTCGAAAAAACACGAGATCATGCTTTGGGAATAACCTCGATTTTGTGGTCAACGGTTGGTCGGATCCCAAATCTGTCGCTTCTAACGCGTTCCTCCGGTCATTTTAAGTCGGAATTAGTCATCAGAAATGCACAGACACGTTTCTGGAGTCGAAAAAACACGAGATCATGCTTTGGGAATAACCTCGATTTTGTGGTCAACGGTTGGTCGGATCCCAAATCTGTCGCTTCTATCGCGTTCCTCGCGTCATTTTACGTTGGAAATAGTCATGAGAAATTCACAGACACGTTTCTGGAGTCCAAAAAACACGAGATCATGTTTTGGGAATACCCTCGATTTTCTAGTGAACGGTTGGTCGGATCCCAATTCTGTCGCGTCTAACGCGTTCCTCGCGTCATTTTACGTTGGAAATAATCATGAGAAATGCACAGACACGTTTCTGGAGTCGAAAAAATACGACATCATGCTGTGGGAATATCCTCGATTTTGTCGTCAACGGTTGGTCGGATCCCAATTCTGTCGCTTCTAACGCGTTCCTCCGGTCATTTTAAGTCGGAATTAGTCATCAGAAATGCACAGACACGTTTCTGGAGTCGAAAAAACACGAGATCATGCTTTGGGAATAACCTCGATTTTGTCGTCAACGGTTGGTCGGATCTCAAATCTGTCGCTTCTAACGCGTTCCTCGCGTCATTTTACGTTGGAAATAGTCATGAGAAATTCACAGACACGTTTCTGGAGTCCAAAAAACACGAGATTCAGGTTTTGGGAATGCCCGCGATTTTCTCGCTAACGGTTGGTCGGATTCCAATTCTGTCGCTTCTAACACGTTCCTCCGGTCATTTTAAGTCGGAATTAGTCATGACAAATGCACAGACACGTTTCTGGAGTCGAAAAAATATGAGATCATGCTTTGGGAATATCCTCGATTTTGTCGTCAACGGTTGGTCGGATCCCAATTCTGTCGCTTCTAACGCGTTCCTCGCGTCATTTTACGTTGGAAATAGTCATGCGAAATGCACAGACACGTTTCTGGAGTCGAAAAAATACGAGATCGTGCTTTGGGAATACCCTCGATTTTCTCGTCAACGGTTGGTCGGATCCCAATTCTGTCGCTTCCGACGCGTTCCTCGCGTCATTTTACGTTGGAAATAGTCATGAGAAATGCACAGACATGTTTCTGGAGTCCAAAAAACACGAGATCAGGTTTTGCTAATGCCCGCGATTTTCTCGTCAACGGTTGGTCGGATCCCAATTCTGTCGCTTCTAACGCGTTCCTCGCGTCATTTTACATTGGAAATAGTCATGAGAAATGCACAGACAATGTTTCTGGAGTCCAAAAAACACGAGATCAGGTTTTGGTAATGCCTGCGATTTTCTCGTCAACGGTTGGTCGGATCCCAATTCTGTCGCTTCTAACGCGTTCCTCGCGTCATTTTACGTTGGAAATAATCATGAGAAATGCACAGACACGTTTCTGGAGTCGAAAAAATACGAGATCATGCTTTAGGAATATCCTCGATTTTGTCGTCAACGGTTGGTCGGATTCCAATTCTGTCGCTTCTAACGCGTTCCTCCGGTCATTTTAAGTCGGAATTAGTCATCAGAAATGCACAGACACGTTTCTGGAGTCGAAAAAACACGAGATCATGCTTTGGGAATAACCTCGATTTTGTGGTCAACGGTTGGTCGGATCCCAAATCTGTCGCTTCTAACGCGTTCCTCGCGTCATTTTACGTTGGAAATAGTCATGAGAAATTCACAGACACGTTTCTGGAGTCCAAAAAACACGAGATTCAGGTTTTGGGAATGCCCGCGATTTTCTCGCTAACGGTTGGTCGGATCCCAATTCTGTCGCTTCTGACGCGTTCCTCGCGTCATTTTACGTTGGAATTAGCCATCAGAAATGCACAGACACGCTTCTGGAGTCGAAAAAACACGAGATCATGCTTTGGGAATAACCTTGATTTTGTCGTCAACGGTTGGTGGGATCCCAATTCTGTCGCTTCTAACGGGTTCCTCCAGTCATTTTAAGTCGGAATTAGTCATCAGAAATGCACAGACACGTTTCTGGAGTCGAAAAAACACGAGATCATGCTTTGGGAATAACCTCGATTTTGTCGTCAACGGTTGGTCGGATCCCAATTCTGTCGCTTCTAACGCGTTCCTCGCGTCATTTTACGTTGGAAATAGTCATGAGAAATTCACAGACACGTTTCTGGAGTCCAAAAAACACGAGATTCAGGTTTTGGGAATGCCCGCGATTTTGTCGTCAACGGTTGGTGGGATCCCAATTCTGTCGCTTCTAACGCGTTCCTCCGGCCATTTTAAGTCGGAATTAGTCATCAGAAATGCACAGACCCGTTTCTGGAGTCGAAAAAACACGAGATCATGCTTTGGGAATAACCTCGATTTTGTGGTCAACGGTTGGTCGGATCCCTAATCTGTCGCTTCTATCGCGTTCCTCGCGTCATTTTACGTTGGAAATAGTCATGAGAAATTCACAGACACGTTTCTGGAGTCCAAAAAACACGAGATCATGTTTTGGGAATACCCTCGATTTTCTAGTGAACGGTTGGTCGGATCCCAATTCTGTCGCGTCTAACGCCTTCCTCGCGTCATTTTACGTTGGATATAATCATGAGAAATGCACAGACACGTTTCTGGAGTCGAAAAAATACGACATCATGCTGTGGGAATATCCTCGATTTTGTCGTCAACGGTTGGCCGGATCCCAATTCTGTCGCTTCTAACGCGTTCCTCCGGTCATTTTAAGTCGGAATTAGTCATCAGAAATGCACAGACACGTTTCTGGAGTCGAAAAAACACGAGATCATGCTTTGGGAATAACCTCGATTTTGTGGTCAACGGGTGGTCGGATCCCAAATCTGTCGCTTCTAACGCGTTCCTCGCGTCATTTTACGTTGGAAATAGTCATGAGAAATTCACAGACACGTTTCTGGAGTCCAAAAAACACGAGATTCAGGTTTTGGGAATGCCCGCGATTTTCTCGTTAACGGTTGGTCGGATCCCAATTCTGTCGCTTCTAACGCGTTCCTCGCGTCATTTTAAGTCGGAATTAGCCATCAGAAATGCACAGACACGCTTCTGGAGTCGAAAAAACACGAGATCATGCTTTGGGAATAACCTTGATTTTGTCGTCAACGGTTGGTGGGATCCCAATTCTGTCGCTTCTAACGGGTTCCTCCAGTCATTTTAAGTCGGAATTAGTCATCAGAAATGCACAGACACGTTTCTGGAGTCGAAAAAACACGAGATCATGCTTTGGGAATAACCTCGATTTTGTCGTCAACGGTTGGTCGGATCCCAATTCTGTCGCTTCTAACGCGTTCCTCGCGTCATTTTACGTTGGAAATAGTCATGAGAAATTCACAGACACGTTTCTGGAGTCGAAAAAATACGAGATCATGCTTTGGGATTACCCTCGATTTTCTCGTCAACGGTTGGTCGGATCCCAATTCTGTCGCTTCTGACGCGTTCCTCGCGTCATTTTACGTTGGAAATAGTCATGAGAAATGCACAGACATGTTTCTGGAGTCCAAAAAACACGAGATCAGGTTTTGCTAATGCCCGCGATTTTCTCGTCAACGGTTGGTCGGATCCCAATTCTGTCGCTTCTAACGCGTTCCTCGCGTCATTTTACGTTGGAAATAGTCATGAGAAATGCACAGACAATGTTTCTGGAGTCCAAAAAACACGAGATCAGGTTTTGGTAATGCCCGCGATTTTCTCGTCAACGGTTGGTCGGATCCCAATTCTGTCGCTTCTAACGCGTTCCTCGCGTCATTTTACGTTGGAAATAGTCATGAGAAATGCACAGACACGTTTCTGGAGTCGAAAAAATACGAGATCATGCTTTGGGAATATCCTCGATTTTCTCGTCAACGGTTGGTCGGATCCCAATTCTGTCGCTTCTGACGCGTTCCTCACGTCATTTTACGTTGGAGATAGTCATGAGAAATGCACAGACATGTTTCTGGAGTCCAAAAAACACGAGATCGTGCTTTGGGAATACCCTCGATTTTCTCGTCAACGGTTGGTCGGATCCCAATTCTGTCGCTTCTAACGCGTTCCTCGCGTCATTTTAAGTCGGAATTAGTCATCAGAAATGCACAGACACGCTTCTGGAGTCGAAAAAACACGAGATCGTGCTTTGGGAATACCCTCGATTTTCTCGTCAACGGTTGGTCGGATCCCAATTCTGTCGCTTCTAACGCGTTCCTCGCGTCATTTTAAGTCGGAATTAGTCATCAGAAATGCACAGACACGCTTCTGGAGTCGAAAAAACACGAGATCATGCTTTGGGAATAACCTTGATTTTGTCGTCAACGGTTGGTGGGATCCCAATTCTGTCGCTTCTAACGCGTTCCTCCAGTCATTTTAAGTCGGAATTAGTCATCAGAAATGCACAGACACGTTTCTGGAGTCGAAAAAACACGAGATCATGCTTTGGGAATAACCTCGATTTTGTCGTCAACGGTTGGTCGGATCCCAATTCTGTCGCTTCTAACGCGTTCCTCGCGTCATTTTAAGTCGGAATTAGTCATCAGAAATGCACAGACACGCTTCTGGAGTCGAAAAAACACGAGATCATGCTTTGGGAATAACCTTGATTTTGTCGTCAACGGTTGGTGGGATCCCAATTCTGTCGCTTCTAACGCGTTCCTCGCGTCATTTTAAGTCGGAATTAGTCATCAGAAATGCACAGACACGCTTCTGGAGTCGAAAAAACACGAGATCATGCTTTGGGAATAACCTCGATTTTGTCGTCAACGGTTGGTCGGATCCCAATTCTGTCGCTTCTAACGCGTTCCTCGCGTCATTTTACGTTGGAAATAGTCATGAGAAATTCACAGACACGTTTCTGGAGTCCAAAAAACACGAGATTCAGGTTTTGGGAATGCCCGCGATTTTGTCGTCAACGGTTGGTGGGATCCCAATTCTGTGGCTTCTAACGCGTTCCTCCGGCCATTTTAAGTCGGAATTAGTCATCAGAAATGCACAGACCCGTTTCTGGAGTCGAAAAAACACGAGATCATGCTTTGGGAATAACCTCGATTTTGTGGTCAACGGTTGGTCGGATCCCTAATCTGTCGCTTCTATCGCGTTCCTCGCGTCATTTTACGTTGGAAATAGTCATGAGAAATTCACAGACACGTTTCTGGAGTCCAAAAAACACGAGATCATGTTTTGGGAATACCCTCGATTTTCTAGTGAACGGTTGGTCGGATCCCAATTCTGTCGCGTCTAACGCCTTCCTCGCGTCATTTTACGTTGGAAATAATCATGAGAAATGCACAGACACGTTTCTGGAGTCGAAAAAATACGACATCATGCTGTGGGAATATCCTCGATTTTGTCGTCAACGGTTGGCCGGATCCCAATTCTGTCGCTTCTAACGCGTTCCTCCGGTCATTTTAAGTCGGAATTAGTCATCAGAAATGCACAGACACGTTTCTGGAGTCGAAAAAACACGAGATCATGCTTTGGGAATAACCTCGATTTTGTGGTCAACGGGTGGTCGGATCCCAAATCTGTCGCTTCTAACGCGTTCCTCGCGTCATTTTACGTTGGAAATAGTCATGAGAAATTCACAGACACGTTTCTGGAGTCCAAAAAACACGAGATTCAGGTTTTGGGAATGCCCGCGATTTTCTCGTTAACGGTTGGTCGGATCCCAATTCTGTCGCTTCTAACGCGTTCCTCGCGTCATTTTAAGTCGGAATTAGCCATCAGAAATGCACAGACACGCTTCTGGAGTCGAAAAAACACGAGATCATGCTTTGGGAATAACCTTGATTTTGTCGTCAACGGTTGGTGGGATCCCAATTCTGTCGCTTCTAACGGGTTCCTCCAGTCATTTTAAGTCGGAATTAGTCATCAGAAATGCACAGACACGTTTCTGGAGTCGAAAAAACACGAGATCATGCTTTGGGAATAACCTCGATTTTGTCGTCAACGGTTGGTCGGATCCCAATTCTGTCGCTTCTAACGCGTTCCTCGCGTCATTTTACGTTGGAAATAGTCATGAGAAATTCACAGACACGTTTCTGGAGTCCAAAAAACACGAGATTCAGGTTTTGGGAATGCCCGCGATTTTGTCGTCAACGGTTGGTGGGATCCCAATTCTGTCGCTTCTAACGCGTTCCTCCGGCCATTTTAAGTCGGAATTAGTCATCAGAAATGCACAGACCCGTTTCTGGAGTCGAAAAAACACGAGATCATGCTTTGGGAATAACCTCGATTTTGTGGTCAACGGTTGGTCGGATCCCTAATCTGTCGCTTCTATCGCGTTCCTCGCGTCATTTTACGTTGGAAATAGTCATGAGAAATTCACAGACACGTTTCTGGAGTCCAAAAAACACGAGATCATGTTTTGGGAATACCCTCGATTTTCTAGTGAACGGTTGGTCGGATCCCAATTCTGTCGCGTCTAACGCCTTCCTCGCGTCATTTTACGTTGGAAATAATCATGAGAAATGCACAGACACGTTTCTGGAGTCGAAAAAATACGACATCATGCTGTGGGAATATCCTCGATTTTGTCGTCAACGGTTGGCCGGATCCCAATTCTGTCGCTTCTAACGCGTTCCTCCGGTCATTTTAAGTCGGAATTAGTCATCAGAAATGCACAGACACGTTTCTGGAGTCGAAAAAACACGAGATCATGCTTTGGGAATAACCTCGATTTTGTGGTCAACGGGTGGTCGGATCCCAAATCTGTCGCTTCTAACGCGTTCCTCGCGTCATTTTACGTTGGAAATAGTCATGAGAAATTCACAGACACGTTTCTGGAGTCCAAAAAACACGAGATTCAGGTTTTGGGAATGCCCGCGATTTTCTCGTTAACGGTTGGTCGGATCCCAATTCTGTCGCTTCTAACGCGTTCCTCGCGTCATTTTAAGTCGGAATTAGCCATCAGAAATGCACAGACACGCTTCTGGAGTCGAAAAAACACGAGATCATGCTTTGGGAATAACCTTGATTTTGTCGTCAACGGTTGGTGGGATCCCAATTCTGTCGCTTCTAACGGGTTCCTCCAGTCATTTTAAGTCGGAATTAGTCATCAGAAATGCACAGACACGTTTCTGGAGTCGAAAAAACACGAGATCATGCTTTGGGAATAACCTCGATTTTGTCGTCAACGGTTGGTCGGATCCCAATTCTGTCGCTTCTAACGCGTTCCTCGCGTCATTTTACGTTGGAAATAGTCATGAGAAATTCACAGACACGTTTCTGGAGTCGAAAAAATACGAGATCATGCTTTGGGATTACCCTCGATTTTCTCGTCAACGGTTGGTCGGATCCCAATTCTGTCGCTTCTGACGCGTTCCTCGCGTCATTTTACGTTGGAAATAGTCATGAGAAATGCACAGACATGTTTCTGGAGTCCAAAAAACACGAGATCAGGTTTTGCTAATGCCCGCGATTTTCTCGTCAACGGTTGGTCGGATCCCAATTCTGTCGCTTCTAACGCGTTCCTCGCGTCATTTTACGTTGGAAATAGTCATGAGAAATGCACAGACAATGTTTCTGGAGTCCAAAAAACACGAGATCAGGTTTTGGTAATGCCCGCGATTTTCTCGTCAACGGTTGGTCGGATCCCAATTCTGTCGCTTCTAACGCGTTCCTCGCGTCATTTTACGTTGGAAATAGTCATGAGAAATGCACAGACACGTTTCTGGAGTCGAAAAAATACGAGATCATGCTTTGGGAATATCCTCGATTTTCTCGTCAACGGTTGGTCGGATCCCAATTCTGTCGCTTCTGACGCGTTCCTCACGTCATTTTACGTTGGAGATAGTCATGAGAAATGCACAGACATGTTTCTGGAGTCCAAAAAACACGAGATCGTGCTTTGGGAATACCCTCGATTTTCTCGTCAACGGTTGGTCGGATCCCAATTCTGTCGCTTCTAACGCGTTCCTCGCGTCATTTTAAGTCGGAATTAGTCATCAGAAATGCACAGACACGCTTCTGGAGTCGAAAAAACACGAGATCGTGCTTTGGGAATACCCTCGATTTTCTCGTCAACGGTTGGTCGGATCCCAATTCTGTCGCTTCTAACGCGTTCCTCGCGTCATTTTAAGTCGGAATTAGTCATCAGAAATGCACAGACACGCTTCTGGAGTCGAAAAAACACGAGATCATGCTTTGGGAATAACCTTGATTTTGTCGTCAACGGTTGGTGGGATCCCAATTCTGTCGCTTCTAACGCGTTCCTCCAGTCATTTTAAGTCGGAATTAGTCATCAGAAATGCACAGACACGTTTCTGGAGTCGAAAAAACACGAGATCATGCTTTGGGAATAACCTCGATTTTGTCGTCAACGGTTGGTCGGATCCCAATTCTGTCGCTTCTAACGCGTTCCTCGCGTCATTTTAAGTCGGAATTAGTCATCAGAAATGCACAGACACGCTTCTGGAGTCGAAAAAACACGAGATCATGCTTTGGGAATAACCTTGATTTTGTCGTCAACGGTTGGTGGGATCCCAATTCTGTCGCTTCTAACGCGTTCCTCGCGTCATTTTAAGTCGGAATTAGTCATCAGAAATGCACAGACACGCTTCTGGAGTCGAAAAAACACGCGATCATGCTTTGGGAATAACCTCGATTTTGTCGTCAACGGTTGGTCGGATCCCAATTCTGTCGCTTCTAACGCGTTCCTCGCGTCATTTTACGTTGGAAATAGTCATGAGAAATTCACAGACACGTTTCTTGAGTCCAAAAAACACGAGATTCAGGTTTTGGGAATGCCCGCGATTTTGTCGTCAACGGTTGGTGGGATCCCAATTCTGTGGCTTCTAACGCGTTCCTCCGGCCATTTTAAGTCGGAATTAGTCATCAGAAATGCACAGACCCGTTTCTGGAGTCGAAAAAACACGAGATCATGCTTTGGGAATAACCTCGATTTTGTGGTCAACGGTTGGTCGGATCCCTAATCTGTCGCTTCTATCGCGTTCCTCGCGTCATTTTACGTTGGAAATAGTCATGAGAAATTCACAGACACGTTTCTGGAGTCCAAAAAACACGAGATCATGTTTTGGGAATACCCTCGATTTTCTAGTGAACGGTTGGTCGGATCCCAATTCTGTCGCGTCTAACGCCTTCCTCGCGTCATTTTACGTTGGAAATAATCATGAGAAATGCACAGACACGTTTCTGGAGTCGAAAAAATACGACATCATGCTGTGGGAATATCCTCGATTTTGTCGTCAACGGTTGGCCGGATCCCAATTCTGTCGCTTCTAACGCGTTCCTCCGGTCATTTTAAGTCGGAATTAGTCATCAGAAATGCACAGACACGTTTCTGGAGTCGAAAAAACACGAGATCATGCTTTGGGAATAACCTCGATTTTGTGGTCAACGGGTGGTCGGATCCCAAATCTGTCGCTTCTAACGCGTTCCTCGCGTCATTTTACGTTGGAAATAGTCATGAGAAATTCACAGACACGTTTCTGGAGTCCAAAAAACACGAGATTCAGGTTTTGGGAATGCCCGCGATTTTCTCGTTAACGGTTGGTCGGATCCCAATTCTGTCGCTTCTAACGCGTTCCTCGCGTCATTTTAAGTCGGAATTAGCCATCAGAAATGCACAGACACGCTTCTGGAGTCGAAAAAACACGAGATCATGCTTTGGGAATAACCTTGATTTTGTCGTCAACGGTTGGTGGGATCCCAATTCTGTCGCTTCTAACGGGTTCCTCCAGTCATTTTAAGTCGGAATTAGTCATCAGAAATGCACAGACACGTTTCTGGAGTCGAAAAAACACGAGATCATGCTTTGGGAATAACCTCGATTTTGTCGTCAACGGTTGGTCGGATCCCAATTCTGTCGCTTCTAACGCGTTCCTCGCGTCATTTTACGTTGGAAATAGTCATGAGAAATTCACAGACACGTTTCTGGAGTCGAAAAAATACGAGATCATGCTTTGGGATTACCCTCGATTTTCTCGTCAACGGTTGGTCGGATCCCAATTCTGTCGCTTCTGACGCGTTCCTCGCGTCATTTTACGTTGGAAATAGTCATGAGAAATGCACAGACATGTTTCTGGAGTCCAAAAAACACGAGATCAGGTTTTGCTAATGCCCGCGATTTTCTCGTCAACGGTTGGTCGGATCCCAATTCTGTCGCTTCTAACGCGTTCCTCGCGTCATTTTACGTTGGAAATAGTCATGAGAAATGCACAGACAATGTTTCTGGAGTCCAAAAAACACGAGATCAGGTTTTGGTAATGCCCGCGATTTTCTCGTCAACGGTTGGTCGGATCCCAATTCTGTCGCTTCTAACGCGTTCCTCGCGTCATTTTACGTTGGAAATAGTCATGAGAAATGCACAGACACGTTTCTGGAGTCGAAAAAATACGAGATCATGCTTTGGGAATATCCTCGATTTTCTCGTCAACGGTTGGTCGGATCCCAATTCTGTCGCTTCTAACGCGTTCCTCGCGTCATTTTACGTTGGAAATAGTCATGAGAAATGCACAGACACGTTTCTGGAGTCGAAAAAATACGAGATCATGCTTTGGGAATATCCTCGATTTTCTCGTCAACGGTTGGTCGGATCCCAATTCTGTCGCTTCTGACGCGTTCCTCACGTCATTTTACGTTGGAAATAGTCATGAGAAATGCACAGACAATGTTTCTGGAGTCCAAAAAACACGAGATCAGGTTTTGGTAATGCCCGCGATTTTCTCGTCAACGGTTGGTCGGATCCCAATTCTGTCGCTTCTAACGCGTTCCTCGCGTCATTTTACGTTGGAAATAGTCATGAGAAATGCACAGACATGTTTCTGGAGTCCAAAAAACACGAGATCGTGCTTTGGGAATACCCTCGATTTTCTCGTCAACGGTTGGTCGGATCCCAATTCTGTCGCTTCTAACGCGTTCCTCGCGTCATTTTAAGTCGGAATTAGTCATCAGAAATGCACAGACACGCTTCTGGAGTCGAAAAAACACGAGATCGTGCTTTGGGAATACCCTCGATTTTCTCGTCAACGGTTGGTCGGATCCCAATTCTGTCGCTTCTAACGCGTTCCTCGCGTCATTTTAAGTCGGAATTAGTCATCAGAAATGCACAGACACGCTTCTGGAGTCGAAAAAACACGAGATCATGCTTTGGGAATAACCTTGATTTTGTCGTCAACGGTTGGTGGGATCCCAATTCTGTCGCTTCTAACGCGTTCCTCCAGTCATTTTAAGTCGGAATTAGTCATCAGAAATGCACAGACACGTTTCTGGAGTCGAAAAAACACGAGATCATGCTTTGGGAATAACCTCGATTTTGTCGTCAACGGTTGGTCGGATCCCAATTCTGTCGCTTCTAACGCGTTCCTCGCGTCATTTTAAGTCGGAATTAGTCATCAGAAATGCACAGACACGCTTCTGGAGTCGAAAAAACACGAGATCATGCTTTGGGAATAACCTTGATTTTGTCGTCAACGGTTGGTGGGATCCCAATTCTGTCGCTTCTAACGCGTTCCTCGCGTCATTTTAAGTCGGAATTAGTCATCAGAAATGCACAGACACGCTTCTGGAGTCGAAAAAACACGAGATCATGCTTTGGGAATAACCTCGATTTTGTCGTCAACGGTTGGTCGGATCCCAATTCTGTCGCTTCTAACGCGTTCCTCGCGTCATTTTACGTTGGAAATAGTCATGAGAAATTCACAGACACGTTTCTGGAGTCCAAAAAACACGAGATTCAGGTTTTGGGAATGCCCGCGATTTTGTCGTCAACGGTTGGTGGGATCCCAATTCTGTCGCTTCTAACGCGTTCCTCCGGCCATTTTAAGTCGGAATTAGTCATCAGAAATGCACAGACCCGTTTCTGGAGTCGAAAAAACACGAGATCATGCTTTGGGAATAACCTCGATTTTGTCGTCAACGGTTGGTTGGATTCCAATTCTGTCGCTTCTGACGCGTTCCTCCGGTCATTTTAAGTCGGAATTAGTCATCAGAAATGCACAGACACGTTTCTGGAGTCGAAAAAATATGAGATCATGCTTTGGGAATATCCTCGATTTTGTCGTCAACGGTTAGTCGGATCCCAATTCTGTCGCTTCTAACGCATTCCTCGCGTCATTTTACTTTGGAAATAGTCATGAGAAATGCACAGACACGTTTCTGGAGTCGAAAAAACACGAGATCATGCTTTGGGAATAACCTCGATTTTGTGGTCAACGGGTGGTCGGATCCCAAATCTGTCGCTTCTAACGCGTTCCTCGCGTCATTTTACGTTGGAAATAGTCATGAGAAATTCACAGACACGTTTCTGGAGTCCAAAAAACACGAGATTCAGGTTTTGGGAATGCCCGCGATTTTCTCGTTAACGGTTGGTCGGATCCCAATTCTGTCGCTTCTAACGCGTTCCTCGCGTCATTTTAAGTCGGAATTAGCCATCAGAAATGCACAGACACGCTTCTGGAGTCGAAAAAACACGAGATCATGCTTTGGGAATAACCTTGATTTTGTCGTCAACGGTTGGTGGGATCCCAATTCTGTCGCTTCTAACGGGTTCCTCCAGTCATTTTAAGTCGGAATTAGTCATCAGAAATGCACAGACACGTTTCTGGAGTCGAAAAAACACGAGATCATGCTTTGGGAATAACCTCGATTTTGTCGTCAACGGTTGGTCGGATCCCAATTCTGTCGCTTCTAACGCGTTCCTCGCGTCATTTTACGTTGGAAATAGTCATGAGAAATTCACAGACACGTTTCTGGAGTCGAAAAAATACGAGATCATGCTTTGGGATTACCCTCGATTTTCTCGTCAACGGTTGGTCGGATCCCAATTCTGTCGCTTCTAACGCGTTCCTCGCGTCATTTTACGTTGGAAATAGTCATGAGAAATTCACAGACACGTTTCTGGAGTCGAAAAAATACGAGATCATGCTTTGGGATTACCCTCGATTTTCTCGTCAACGGTTGGTCGGATCCCAATTCTGTCGCTTCTGACGCGTTCCTCGCGTCATTTTACGTTGGAAATAGTCATGAGAAATGCACAGACATGTTTCTGGAGTCCAAAAAACACGAGATCAGGTTTTGCTAATGCCCGCGATTTTCTCGTCAACTGTTGGTCGGATCCCAATTCTGTCGCTTCTAACGCGTTCCTCGCGTCATTTTACGTTGGAAATAGTCATGAGAAATGCACAGACAATGTTTCTGGAGTCCAAAAAACACGAGATCAGGTTTTGGTAATGCCCGCGATTTTCTCGTCAACGGTTGGTCGGATCCCAATTCTGTCGCTTCTAACGCGTTCCTCGCGTCATTTTACGTTGGAAATAGTCATGAGAAATGCACAGACACGTTTCTGGAGTCGAAAAAATACGAGATCATGCTTTGGGAATATCCTCGATTTTCTCGTCAACGGTTGGTCGGATCCCAATTCTGTCGCTTCTGACGCGTTCCTCACGTCATTTTACGTTGGAGATAGTCATGAGAAATGCACAGACATGTTTCTGGAGTCCAAAAAACACGAGATCGTGCTTTGGGAATACCCTCGATTTTCTCGTCAACGGTTGGTCGGATCCCAATTCTGTCGCTTCTAACGCGTTCCTCGCGTCATTTTAAGTCGGAATTAGTCATCAGAAATGCACAGACACGCTTCTGGAGTCGAAAAAACACGAGATCGTGCTTTGGGAATACCCTCGATTTTCTCGTCAACGGTTGGTCGGATCCCAATTCTATCGCTTCTAACGCGTTCCTCGCGTCATTTTAAGTCGGAATTAGTCATCAGAAATGCACAGACACGCTTCTGGAGTCGAAAAAACACGAGATCATGCTTTGGGAATAACCTTGATTTTGTCGTCAACGGTTGGTGGGATCCCAATTCTGTCGCTTCTAACGCGTTCCTCCAGTCATTTTAAGTCGGAATTAGTCATCAGAAATGCACAGACACGTTTCTGGAGTCGAAAAAACACGAGATCATGCTTTGGGAATAACCTCGATTTTGTCGTCAACGGTTGGTCGGATCCCAATTCTGTCGCTTCTAACGCGTTCCTCGCGTCATTTTAAGTCGGAATTAGTCATCAGAAATGCACAGACACGCTTCTGGAGTCGAAAAAACACGAGATCATGCTTTGGGAATAACCTTGATTTTGTCGTCAACGGTTGGTGGGATCCCAATTCTGTCGCTTCTAACGCGTTCCTCGCGTCATTTTAAGTCGGAATTAGTCATCAGAAATGCACAGACACGCTTCTGGAGTCGAAAAAACACGAGATCATGCTTTGGGAATAACCTCGATTTTGTCGTCAACGGTTGGTCGGATCCCAATTCTGTCGCTTCTAACGCGTTCCTCGCGTCATTTTACGTTGGAAATAGTCATGAGAAATTCACAGACACGTTTCTGGAGTCCAAAAAACACGAGATTCAGGTTTTGGGAATGCCCGCGATTTTGTCGTCAACGGTTGGTGGGATCCCAATTCTGTCGCTTCTAACGCGTTCCTCGCGTCATTTTACGTTGGAAATAGTCATGAGAAATGCACAGACACGTTTCTGGAGTCGAAAAAATACGAGATCATGCTTTGGGAATATCCTCGATTTTCTCGTCAACGGTTGGTCGGATCCCAATTCTGTCGCTTCTGACGCGTTCCTCACGTCATTTTACGTTGGAGATAGTCATGAGAAATGCACAGACATGTTTCTGGAGTCCAAAAAACACGAGATCGTGCTTTGGGAATACCCTCGATTTTCTCGTCAACGGTTGGTCGGATCCCAATTCTGTCGCTTCTAACGCGTTCCTCGCGTCATTTTAAGTCGGAATTAGTCATCAGAAATGCACAGACACGCTTCTGGAGTCGAAAAAACACGAGATCGTGCTTTGGGAATACCCTCGATTTTCTCGTCAACGGTTGGTCGGATCCCAATTCTATCGCTTCTAACGCGTTCCTCGCGTCATTTTAAGTCGGAATTAGTCATCAGAAATGCACAGACACGCTTCTGGAGTCGAAAAAACACGAGATCATGCTTTGGGAATAACCTTGATTTTGTCGTCAACGGTTGGTGGGATCCCAATTCTGTCGCTTCTAACGCGTTCCTCCAGTCATTTTAAGTCGGAATTAGTCATCAGAAATGCACAGACACGTTTCTGGAGTCGAAAAAACACGAGATCATGCTTTGGGAATAACCTCGATTTTGTCGTCAACGGTTGGTCGGATCCCAATTCTGTCGCTTCTGACGCGTTCCTCGCGTCATTTTACGTTGGAAATAGTCATGAGAAATGCACAGACATGTTTCTGGAGTCCAAAAAACACGAGATCAGGTTTTGCTAATGCCCGCGATTTTCTCGTCAACTGTTGGTCGGATCCCAATTCTGTCGCTTCTAACGCGTTCCTCGCGTCATTTTACGTTGGAAATAGTCATGAGAAATGCACAGACAATGTTTCTGGAGTCCAAAAAACACGAGATCAGGTTTTGGTAATGCCCGCGATTTTCTCGTCAACGGTTGGTCGGATCCCAATTCTGTCGCTTCTAACGCGTTCCTCGCGTCATTTTACGTTGGAAATAGTCATGAGAAATGCACAGACACGTTTCTGGAGTCGAAAAAATACGAGATCATGCTTTGGGAATATCCTCGATTTTCTCGTCAACGGTTGGTCGGATCCCAATTCTGTCGCTTCTGACGCGTTCCTCACGTCATTTTACGTTGGAGATAGTCATGAGAAATGCACAGACATGTTTCTGGAGTCCAAAAAACACGAGATCGTGCTTTGGGAATACCCTCGATTTTCTCGTCAACGGTTGGTCGGATCCCAATTCTGTCGCTTCTAACGCGTTCCTCGCGTCATTTTAAGTCGGAATTAGTCATCAGAAATGCACAGACACGCTTCTGGAGTCGAAAAAACACGAGATCGTGCTTTGGGAATACCCTCGATTTTCTCGTCAACGGTTGGTCGGATCCCAATTCTATCGCTTCTAACGCGTTCCTCGCGTCATTTTAAGTCGGAATTAGTCATCAGAAATGCACAGACACGCTTCTGGAGTCGAAAAAACACGAGATCATGCTTTGGGAATAACCTTGATTTTGTCGTCAACGGTTGGTGGGATCCCAATTCTGTCGCTTCTAACGCGTTCCTCCAGTCATTTTAAGTCGGAATTAGTCATCAGAAATGCACAGACACGTTTCTGGAGTCGAAAAAACACGAGATCATGCTTTGGGAATAACCTCGATTTTGTCGTCAACGGTTGGTCGGATCCCAATTCTGTCGCTTCTAACGCGTTCCTCGCGTCATTTTAAGTCGGAATTAGTCATCAGAAATGCACAGACACGCTTCTGGAGTCGAAAAAACACGAGATCATGCTTTGGGAATAACCTTGATTTTGTCGTCAACGGTTGGTGGGATCCCAATTCTGTCGCTTCTAACGCGTTCCTCGCGTCATTTTAAGTCGGAATTAGTCATCAGAAATGCACAGACACGCTTCTGGAGTCGAAAAAACACGAGATCATGCTTTGGGAATAACCTCGATTTTGTCGTCAACGGTTGGTCGGATCCCAATTCTGTCGCTTCTAACGCGTTCCTCGCGTCATTTTACGTTGGAAATAGTCATGAGAAATTCACAGACACGTTTCTGGAGTCCAAAAAACACGAGATTCAGGTTTTGGGAATGCCCGCGATTTTGTCGTCAACGGTTGGTGGGATCCCAATTCTGTCGCTTCTAACGCGTTCCTCCGGCCATTTTAAGTCGGAATTAGTCATCAGAAATGCACAGACCCGTTTCTGGAGTCGAAAAAACACGAGATCATGCTTTGGGAATAACCTCGATTTTGTGGTCAACGGTTGGTCGGATCCCAAATCTGTCGCTTCTAACGCGTTCCTCCGGTCATTTTAAGTCGGAATTAGTCATCAGAAATGCACAGACACGTTTCTGGAGTCGAAAAAATATGAGATCATGCTTTGGGAATATCCTCGATTTTGTCGTCAACGGTTAGTCGGATCCCAATTCTGTCGCTTCTAACGCATTCCTCGCGTCATTTTACTTTGGAAATAGTCATGAGAAATGCACAGACACGTTTCTGGAGTCGAAAAAATATGAGATCATGCTTTGGGAATATCCTCGATTTTGTCGTCAACGGTTAGTCGGATCCCAATTCTGTCGCTTCTAACGCATTCCTCGCGTCATTTTACTTTGGAAATAGTCATGAGAAATGCACAGACACGTTTCTGGAGTCCAAAAAACACGAGATTCATGTTTTGGGAATGCCCGCGATTTTCTCGTTAACGGTTGGTCGGATCCCAATTCTGTCGCTTCTAACGCGTTCCTCGCGTTATTTTACGTTGGAAATAGTCATGAGAAATGCACAGACAATGTTTCTGGAGTCCAAAAAAACACGAGATTCAGGTTTTGGGAATGCCCGCGATTTTCTCGTTAACGGTTGGTCGGATCCCAATCCTGTCGCTTCTAACGCGTTCCTCGCGTCATTTTAAGTGGGAATTAGCCATCAGAAATGCACAGACACGTTTCTGGAGTCGAAAAAATATGAGATCATGCTTTGGGAATACCCTCGATTTTGTCGTCAACGGTTGGTCGGATCCCAATTCTGTCGCTTCTAACGCATTCCTCGCGTCATTTTACTTTGGAAATAGTCATGAGAAATGCACAGACACGGTTCTGGAGTCGAAAAAACACGAGATCATGCTTTGGGAATAACCTCGATTTTGTCGTCAACGGTTGGTCGGATCTCAAATCTGTCGCTTCTAACGCGTTCCTCGCGTCATTTTACGTTGGAAATAGTCATGAGAAATTCACAGACACGTTTCTGGAGTCCAAAAAACACGAGATTCAGGTTTTGGGAATGCCCGCGATTTTCTCGCTAACGGTTGGTCGGATTCCAATTCTGTCGCTTCTAACACGTTCCTCCGGTCATTTTAAGTCGGAATTAGTCATGAGAAATGCACAGACACGTTTCTGGAGTCGAAAAAATACGAGATCATGCTTTAGGAATATCCTCGATTTTGTCGTCAACGGTTGGTCGGATTCCAATTCTGTCGCTTCTAACGCGTTCCTCCGGTCATTTTAAGTCGGAATTAGTCATCAGAAATGCACAGACACGTTTCTGGAGTCGAAAAAACACGAGATCATGCTTTGGGAATAACCTCGATTTTGTGGTCAACGGTTGGTCGGATCCCAAATCTGTCGCTTCTAACGCGTTCCTCCGGTCATTTTAAGTCGGAATTAGTCATCAGAAATGCACAGACACGTTTCTGGAGTCGAAAAAACACGAGATCATGTTTTGGGAATACCCTCGATTTTCTAGTGAACGGTTGGTCGGATCCCAATTCTGTCGCTTCTATCGCGTTCCTCGCGTCATTTTACGTTGGAAATAGTCATGAGAAATTCACAGACACGTTTCTGGAGTCCAAAAAACACGAGATCATGTTTTGGGAATACCCTCGATTTTCTAGTGAACGGTTGGTCGGATCCCAATTCTGTCGCGTCTAACGCGTTCCTCGCGTCATTTTACGTTGGAAATAATCATGAGAAATGCACAGACACGTTTCTGGAGTCGAAAAAATACGACATCATGCTGTGGGAATATCCTCGATTTTGTCGTCAACGGTTGGTCGGATCCCAATTCTGTCGCTTCTAACGCGTTCCTCCGGTCATTTTAAGTCGGAATTAGTCATCAGAAATGCACAGACACGTTTCTGGAGTAGAAAAAACACGAGATCATGCTTTGGGAATAACCTCGATTTTGTCGTCAACGGTTGGTCGGATCTCAAATCTGTCGCTTCTAACGCGTTCCTCGCGTCATTTTACGTTGGAAATAGTCATGAGAAATGCACAGACAATGTTTCTGGAGTCCAAAAAACACGAGATCAGGTTTTGGTAATGCCCGCGATTTTCTCGTCAACGGTTGGTCGGATCCCAATTCTGTCGCTTCTAACGCGTTCCTCGCGTCATTTTACGTTGGAAATAGTCATGAGAAATGCACAGACACGTTTCTGGAGTCGAAAAAATACGAGATCATGCTTTGGGAATATCCTCGATTTTCTCGTCAACGGTTGGTCGGATCCCAATTCTGTCGCTTCTGACGCGTTCCTCACGTCATTTTACGTTGGAGATAGTCATGAGAAATGCACAGACATGTTTCTGGAGTCCAAAAAACACGAGATCGTGCTTTGGGAATACCCTCGATTTTCTCGTCAACGGTTGGTCGGATCCCAATTCTGTCGCTTCTAACGCGTTCCTCGCGTCATTTTAAGTCGGAATTAGTCATCAGAAATGCACAGACACGCTTCTGGAGTCGAAAAAACACGAGATCGTGCTTTGGGAATACCCTCGATTTTCTCGTCAACGGTTGGTCGGATCCCAATTCTGTCGCTTCTAACGCGTTCCTCGCGTCATTTTAAGTCGGAATTAGTCATCAGAAATGCACAGACACGCTTCTGGAGTCGAAAAAACACGAGATCATGCTTTGGGAATAACCTTGATTTTGTCGTCAACGGTTGGTGGGATCCCAATTCTGTCGCTTCTAACGCGTTCCTCCAGTCATTTTAAGTCGGAATTAGTCATCAGAAATGCACAGACACGTTTCTGGAGTCGAAAAAACACGAGATCATGCTTTGGGAATAACCTCGATTTTGTCGTCAACGGTTGGTCGGATCCCAATTCTGTCGCTTCTAACGCGTTCCTCGCGTCATTTTAAGTCGGAATTAGTCATCAGAAATGCACAGACACGCTTCTGGAGTCGAAAAAACACGAGATCATGCTTTGGGAATAACCTTGATTTTGTCGTCAACGGTTGGTGGGATCCCAATTCTGTCGCTTCTAACGCGTTCCTCGCGTCATTTTAAGTCGGAATTAGTCATCAGAAATGCACAGACACGCTTCTGGAGTCGAAAAAACACGAGATCATGCTTTGGGAATAACCTCGATTTTGTCGTCAACGGTTGGTCGGATCCCAATTCTGTCGCTTCTAACGCGTTCCTCGCGTCATTTTACGTTGGAAATAGTCATGAGAAATTCACAGACACGTTTCTGGAGTCCAAAAAACACGAGATTCAGGTTTTGGGAATGCCCGCGATTTTGTCGTCAACGGTTGGTGGGATCCCAATTCTGTCGCTCCTAACGCGTTCCTCCGGCCATTTTAAGTCGGAATTAGTCATCAGAAATGCACAGACCCGTTTCTGGAGTCGAAAAAACACGAGATCATGCTTTGGGAATAACCTCGATTTTGTGGTCAACGGTTGGTCGGATCCCAAATCTGTCGCTTCTAACGCGTTCCTCCGGTCATTTTAAGTCGGAATTAGTCATCAGAAATGCACAGACACGTTTCTGGAGTCGAAAAAACACGAGATCATGTTTTGGGAATACCCTCGATTTTCTAGTGAACGGTTGGTCGGATCCCAATTCTGTCGCTTCTATCGCGTTCCTCGCGTCATTTTACGTTGGAAATAGTCATGAGAAATTCACAGACACGTTTCTGGAGTCCAAAAAACACGAGATCATGTTTTGGGAATACCCTCGATTTTCTAGTGAACGGTTGGTCGGATCCCAATTCTGTCGCGTCTAACGCGTTCCTCGCGTCATTTTACGTTGGAAATAATCATGAGAAATGCACAGACACGTTTCTGGAGTCGAAAAAATACGACATCATGCTGTGGGAATATCCTCGATTTTGTCGTCAACGGTTGGTCGGATCCCAATTCTGTCGCTTCTAACGCGTTCCTCCGGTCATTTTAAGTCGGAATTAGTCATCAGAAATGCACAGACACGTTTCTGGAGTCGAAAAAACACGAGATCATGCTTTGGGAATAACCTCGATTTTGTCGTCAACGGTTGGTCGGATCTCAAATCTGTCGCTTCTAACGCGTTCCTCGCGTCATTTTACGTTGGAAATAGTCATGAGAAATTCACAGACACGTTTCTGGAGTCCAAAAAACACGAGATTCAGGTTTTGGGAATGCCCGCGATTTTCTCGCTAACGGTTGGTCGGATTCCAATTCTGTCGCTTCTAACACGTTCCTCCGGTCATTTTAAGTCGGAATTAGTCATGACAAATGCACAGACACGTTTCTGGAGTCGAAAAAATATGAGATCATGCTTTGGGAATATCCTCGATTTTGTCGTCAACGGTTGGTCGGATCCCAATTCTGTCGCTTCTAACGCGTTCCTCGCGTCATTTTAAGTCGGAATTAGTCATCAGAAATGCACAGACACGCTTCTGGAGTCGAAAAAACACGAGATCATGCTTTGGGAATAACCTCGATTTTGTCGTCAACGGTTGGTCGGATCCCAATTCTGTCGCTTCTAACGCGTTCCTCGCGTCATTTTACGTTGGAAATAGTCATGAGAAATTCACAGACACGTTTCTGGAGTCCAAAAAACACGAGATTCAGGTTTTGGGAATGCCCGCGATTTTGTCGTCAACGGTTGGTGGGATCCCAATTCTGTCGCTTCTAACGCGTTCCTCCGGCCATTTTAAGTCGGAATTAGTCATCAGAAATGCACAGACCCGTTTCTGGAGTCGAAAAAACACGAGATCATGCTTTGGGAATAACCTCGATTTTGTCGTCAACGGTTGGTTGGATTCCAATTCTGTCGCTTCTAACGCGTTCCTCCGGTCATTTTAAGTCGGAATTACTCATCAGAAATGCACAGACACGTTTCTGGAGTCGAAAAAATATGAGATCATGCTTTGGGAATATCCTCGATTTTGTCGTCAACGGTTAGTCGGATCCCAATTCTGTCGCTTCTAACGCATTCCTCGCGTCATTTTACTTTGGAAATAGTCATGAGAAATGCACAGACACGTTTCTGGAGTCGAAAAAACACGAGATCATGCTTTGGGAATAACCTCGATTTTGTTGTCAACGGGTGGTCGGATCCCAAATCTGTCGCTTCTAACGCGTTCCTCGCGTCATTTTACGTTGGAAATAGTCATGAGAAATTCACAGACACGTTTCTGGAGTCCAAAAAACACGAGATTCAGGTTTTGGGAATGCCCGCGATTTTCTCGTTAACGGTTGGTCGGATCCCAATTCTGTCGCTTCTAACGCGTTCCTCGCGTCATTTTAAGTCGGAATTAGCCATCAGAAATGCACAGACACGCTTCTGGAGTCGAAAAAACACGAGATCATGCTTTGGGAATAACCTTGATTTTGTCGTCAACGGTTGGTGGGATCCCAATTCTGTCGCTTCTAACGGGTTCCTCCAGTCATTTTAAGTCGGAATTAGTCATCAGAAATGCACAGACACGTTTCTGGAGTCGAAAAAACACGAGATCATGCTTTGGGAATAACCTCGATTTTGTCGTCAACGGTTGGTCGGATCCCAATTCTGTCGCTTCTAACGCGTTCCTCGCGTCATTTTACGTTGGAAATAGTCATGAGAAATTCACAGACACGTTTCTGGAGTCGAAAAAATACGAGATCATGCTTTGGGATTACCCTCGATTTTCTCGTCAACGGTTGGTCGGATCCCAATTCTGTCGCTTCTGACGCGTTCCTCGCGTCATTTTACGTTGGAAATAGTCATGAGAAATGCACAGACATGTTTCTGGAGTCCAAAAAACACGAGATCAGGTTTTGCTAATGCCCGCGATTTTCTCGTCAACGGTTGGTCGGATCCCAATTCTGTCGCTTCTAACGCGTTCCTCGCGTCATTTTACGTTGGAAATAGTCATGAGAAATGCACAGACAATGTTTCTGGAGTCCAAAAAACACGAGATCAGGTTTTGGTAATGCCCGCGATTTTCTCGTCAACGGTTGGTCGGATCCCAATTCTGTCGCTTCTAACGCGTTCCTCGCGTCATTTTACGTTGGAAATAGTCATGAGAAATGCACAGACACGTTTCTGGAGTCGAAAAAATACGAGATCATGCTTTGGGAATATCCTCGATTTTCTCGTCAACGGTTGGTCGGATCCCAATTCTGTCGCTTCTGACGCGTTCCTCACGTCATTTTACGTTGGAGATAGTCATGAGAAATGCACAGACATGTTTCTGGAGTCCAAAAAACACGAGATCGTGCTTTGGGAATACCCTCGATTTTCTCGTCAACGGTTGGTCGGATCCCAATTCTGTCGCTTTAACGCGTTCCTCGCGTCATTTTAAGTCGGAATTAGTCATCAGAAATGCACAGACACGCTTCTGGAGTCGAAAAAACACGAGATCGTGCTTTGGGAATACCCTCGATTTTCTCGTCAACGGTTGGTCGGATCCCAATTCTATCGCTTCTAATGCGTTCCTCGCGTCATTTTAAGTCGGAATTAGTCATCAGAAATGCACAGACACGCTTCTGGAGTCGAAAAAACACGAGATCATGCTTTGGGAATAACCTTGATTTTGTCGTCAACGGTTGGTGGGATCCCAATTCTGTCGCTTCTAACGCGTTCCTCCAGTCATTTTAAGTCGGAATTAGTCATCAGAAATGCACAGACACGTTTCTGGAGTCGAAAAAACACGAGATCATGCTTTGGGAATAACCTCGATTTTGTCGTCAACGGTTGGTCGGATCCCAATTCTGTCGCTTCTAACGCGTTCCTCGCGTCATTTTAAGTCGGAATTAGTCATCAGAAATGCACAGACACGCTTCTGGAGTCGAAAAAACACGAGATCATGCTTTGGGAATAACCTTGATTTTGTCGTCAACGGTTGGTGGGATCCCAATTCTGTCGCTTCTAACGCGTTCCTCGCGTCATTTTAAGTCGGAATTAGTCATCAGAAATGCACAGACACGCTTCTGGAGTCGAAAAAACACGAGATCATGCTTTGGGAATAACCTCGATTTTGTCGTCAACGGTTGGTCGGATCCCAATTCTGTCGCTTCTAACGCGTTCCTCGCGTCATTTTACGTTGGAAATAGTCATGAGAAATTCACAGACACGTTTCTGGAGTCCAAAAAACACGAGATTCAGGTTTTGGGAATGCCCGCGATTTTGTCGTCAACGGTTGGTGGGATCCCAATTCTGTCGCTTCTAACGCGTTCCTCCGGCCATTTTAAGTCGGAATTAGTCATCAGAAATGCACAGACCCGTTTCTGGAGTCGAAAAAACACGAGATCATGCTTTGGGAATAACCTCGATTTTGTCGTCAACGGTTGGTTGGATTCCAATTCTGTCGCTTCTAACGCGTTCCTCCGGTCATTTTAAGTCGGAATTAGTCATCAGAAATGCACAGACACGTTTCTGGAGTCGAAAAAATATGAGATCATGCTTTGGGAATATCCTCGATTTTGTCGTCAACGGTTAGTCGGATCCCAATTCTGTCGCTTCTAACGCATTCCTCGCGTCATTTTACTTTGGAAATAGTCATGAGAAATGCACAGACACGTTTCTGGAGTCGAAAAAATATGAGATCATGCTTTGGGAATATCCTCGATTTTGTCGTCAACGGTTAGTCGGATCCCAATTCTGTCGCTTCTAACGCATTCCTCGCGTCATTTTACTTTGGAAATAGTCATGAGAAATGCACAGACACGTTTCTGGAGTCCAAAAAACACGAGATTCATGTTTTGGGAATGCCCGCGATTTTCTCGTTAACGGTTGGTCGGATCCCAATTCTGTCGCTTCTAACGCGTTCCTCGCGTTATTTTACGTTGGAAATAGTCATGAGAAATGCACAGACAATGTTTCTGGAGTCCAAAAAAACACGAGATTCAGGTTTTGGGAATGCCCGCGATTTTCTCGTTAACGGTTGGTCGGATCCCAATCCTGTCGCTTCTAACGCGTTCCTCGCGTCATTTTAAGTGGGAATTAGCCATCAGAAATGCACAGACACGTTTCTGGAGTCGAAAAAATATGAGATCATGCTTTGGGAATACCCTCGATTTTGTCGTCAACGGTTGGTCGGATCCCAATTCTGTCGCTTCTAACGCATTCCTCGCGTCATTTTACTTTGGAAATAGTCATGAGAAATGCACAGACACGGTTCTGGAGTCGAAAAAACACGAGATCATGTTTTGGGAATAACCTCGATTTTGTCGTCAACGGTTGGTCGGATCTCAAATCTGTCGCTTCTAACGCGTTCCTCGCGTCATTTTACGTTGGAAATAGTCATGAGAAATTCACAGACACGTTTCTGGAGTCCAAAAAACACGAGATTCAGGTTTTGGGAATGCCCGCGATTTTCTCGCTAACGGTTGGTCGGATTCCAATTCTGTCGCTTCTAACACGTTCCTCCGGTCATTTTAAGTCGGAATTAGTCATGAGAAATGCACAGACACGTTTCTGGAGTCGAAAAAATACGAGATCATGCTTTAGGAATATCCTCGATTTTGTCGTCAACGGTTGGTCGGATTCCAATTCTGTCGCTTCTAACGCGTTCCTCCGGTCATTTTAAGTCGGAATTAGTCATCAGAAATGCACAGACACGTTTCTGGAGTCGAAAAAACACGAGATCATGCTTTGGGAATAACCTCGATTTTGTGGTCAACGGTTGGTCGGATCCCAAATCTGTCGCTTCTAACGCGTTCCTCCGGTCATTTTAAGTCGGAATTAGTCATCAGAAATGCACAGACACGTTTCTGGAGTCGAAAAAACACGAGATCATGTTTTGGGAATACCCTCGATTTTCTAGTGAACGGTTGGTCGGATCCCAATTCTGTCGCTTCTATCGCGTTCCTCGGGTCATTTTACGTTGGAAATAGTCATGAGAAATTCACAGACACGTTTCTGGAGTCCAAAAAACACGAGATCATGTTTTGGGAATACCCTCGATTTTCTAGTGAACGGTTGGTCGGATCCCAATTCTGTCGCGTCTAACGCGTTCCTCGCGTCATTTTACGTTGGAAATAATCATGAGAAATGCACAGACACGTTTCTGGAGTCGAAAAAATACGACATCATGCTGTGGGAATATCCTCGATTTTGTCGTCAACGGTTGGTCGGATCCCAATTCTGTCGCTTCTAACGCGTTCCTCCGGTCATTTTAAGTCGGAATTAGTCATCAGAAATGCACAGACACGTTTCTGGAGTCGAAAAAACACGAGATCATGCTTTGGGAATAACCTCGATTTTGTCGTCAACGGTTGGTCGGATCTCAAATCTGTCGCTTCTAACGCGTTCCTCGCGTCATTTTACGTTGGAAATAGTCATGAGAAATTCACAGACACGTTTCTGGAGTCCAAAAAACACGAGATTCAGGTTTTGGGAATGCCCGCGATTTTCTCGCTAACGGTTGGTCGGATTCCAATTCTGTCGCTTCTAACACGTTCCTCCGGTCATTTTAAGTCGGAATTAGTCATGACAAATGCACAGACACGTTTCTGGAGTCGAAAAAATATGAGATCATGCTTTGGGAATATCCTCGATTTTGTCGTCAACGGTTGGTCGGATCCCAATTCTGTCGCTTCTAACGCGTTCCTCGCGTCATTTTACGTTGGGAATAGTCATGCGAAATGCACAGACACGTTTCTGGAGTCGAAAAAATACGAGATCGTGCTTTGGGAATACCCTCGATTTTCTCGTCAACGGTTGGTCGGATCCCAATTCTGTCGCTTCCGACGCGTTCCTCGCGTCATTTTACGTTGGAAATAGTCATGAGAAATGCACAGACATGTTTCTGGAGTCCAAAAAACACGAGATCAGGTTTTGCTAATGCCCGCGATTTTCTCGTCAACGGTTGGTCGGATCCCAATTCTGTCGCTTCTAACGCGTTCCTCGCGTCATTTTACATTGGAAATAGTCATGAGAAATGCACAGACAATGTTTCTGGAGTCCAAAAAACACGAGATCAGGTTTTGGTAATGCCTGCGATTTTCTCGTCAACGGTTGGTCGGATCCCAATTCTGTCGCTTCTAACGCGTTCCTCGCGTCATTTTACGTTGGAAATAATAATGAGAAATGCACAGACATGTTTCTGGAGTCCAAAAAACACGAGATCAGGTTTTGCTAATGCCCGCGATTTTCTCGTCAACGGTTGGTCGGATCCCAATTCTGTCGCTTCTAACGCGTTCCTCGCGTCATTTTACGTTGGAAATAGTCATGAGAAATGCACAGACAATGTTTCTGGAGTCCAAAAAACACGAGATCAGGTTTTGGTAATGCCCGCGATTTTCTCGTCAACGGTTGGTCGGATCCCAATTCTGTCGCTTCTAACGCGTTCCTCGCGTCATTTTACGTTGGAAATAGTCATGAGAAATGCACAGACACGTTTCTGGAGTCGAAAAAATACGAGATCATGCTTTGGGAATATCCTCGATTTTCTCGTCAACGGTTGGTCGGATCCCAATTCTGTCGCTTCTGACGCGTTCCTCACGTCATTTTACGTTGGAGATAGTCATGAGAAATGCACAGACATGTTTCTGGAGTCCAAAAAACACGAGATCGTGCTTTGGGAATACCCTCGATTTTCTCGTCAACGGTTGGTCGGATCCCAATTCTGTCGCTTCTAACGCGTTCCTCGCGTCATTTTAAGTCGGAATTAGTCATCAGAAATGCACAGACACGCTTCTGGAGTCGAAAAAACACGAGATCGTGCTTTGGGAATACCCTCGATTTTCTCGTCAACGGTTGGTCGGATCCCAATTCTGTCGCTTCTAACGCGTTCCTCGCGTCATTTTAAGTCGGAATTAGTCATCAGAAATGCACAGACACGCTTCTGGAGTCGAAAAAACACGAGATCATGCTTTGGGAATAACCTTGATTTTGTCGTCAACGGTTGGTGGGATCCCAATTCTGTCGCTTCTAACGCGTTCCTCCAGTCATTTTAAGTCGGAATTAGTCATCAGAAATGCACAGACACGTTTCTGGAGTCGAAAAAACACGAGATCATGCTTTGGGAATAACCTCGATTTTGTCGTCAACGGTTGGTCGGATCCCAATTCTGTCGCTTCTAACGCGTTCCTCGCGTCATTTTAAGTCGGAATTAGTCATCAGAAATGCACAGACACGCTTCTGGAGTCGAAAAAACACGAGATCATGCTTTGGGAATAACCTTGATTTTGTCGTCAACGGTTGGTGGGATCCCAATTCTGTCGCTTCTAACGCGTTCCTCGCGTCATTTTAAGTCGGAATTAGTCATCAGAAATGCACAGACACGCTTCTGGAGTCGAAAAAACACGAGATCATGCTTTGGGAATAACCTCGATTTTGTCGTCAACGGTTGGTCGGATCCCAATTCTGTCGCTTCTAACGCGTTCCTCGCGTCATTTTACGTTGGAAATAGTCATGAGAAATTCACAGACACGTTTCTGGAGTCCAAAAAACACGAGATTCAGGTTTTGGGAATGCCCGCGATTTTGTCGTCAACGGTTGGTGGGATCCCAATTCTGTCGCTCCTAACGCGTTCCTCCGGCCATTTTAAGTCGGAATTAGTCATCAGAAATGCACAGACCCGTTTCTGGAGTCGAAAAAACACGAGATCATGCTTTGGGAATAACCTCGATTTTGTCGTCAACGGTTGGTTGGATTCCAATTCTGTCGCTTCTAACGCGTTCCTCCGGTCATTTTAAGTCGGAATTAGTCATCAGAAATGCACAGACACGTTTCTGGAGTCGAAAAAATATGAGATCATGCTTTGGGAATATCCTCGATTTTGTCGTCAACGGTTAGTCGGATCCCAATTCTGTCGCTTCTAACGCATTCCTCGCGTCATTTTACTTTGGAAATAGTCATGAGAAATGCACAGACACGTTTCTGGAGTCGAAAAAACACGAGATCATGCTTTGGGAATAACCTCGATTTTGTGGTCAACGGGTGGTCGGATCCCAAATCTGTCGCTTCTAACGCGTTCCTCGCGTCATTTTACGTTGGAAATAGTCATGAGAAATTCACAGACACGTTTCTGGAGTCCAAAAAACACGAGATTCAGGTTTTGGGAATGCCCGCGATTTTCTCGTTAACGGTTGGTCGGATCCCAATTCTGTCGCTTCTAACGCGTTCCTCGCGTCATTTTAAGTCGGAATTAGCCATCAGAAATGCACAGACACGCTTCTGGAGTCGAAAAAACACGAGATCATGCTTTGGGAATAACCTTGATTTTGTCGTCAACGGTTGGTGGGATCCCAATTCTGTCGCTTCTAACGGGTTCCTCCAGTCATTTTAAGTCGGAATTAGTCATCAGAAATGCACAGACACGTTTCTGGAGTCGAAAAAACACGAGATCATGCTTTGGGAATAACCTCGATTTTGTCGTCAACGGTTGGTCGGATCCCAATTCTGTCGCTTCTAACGCGTTCCTCGCGTCATTTTACGTTGGAAATAGTCATGAGAAATTCACAGACACGTTTCTGGAGTCGAAAAAATACGAGATCATGCTTTGGGATTACCCTCGATTTTCTCGTCAACGGTTGGTCGGATCCCAATTCTGTCGCTTCTGACGCGTTCCTCGCGTCATTTTACGTTGGAAATAGTCATGAGAAATGCACAGACATGTTTCTGGAGTCCAAAAAACACGAGATCAGGTTTTGCTAATGCCCGCGATTTTCTCGTCAACGGTTGGTCGGATCCCAATTCTGTCGCTTCTAACGCGTTCCTCGCGTCATTTTACGTTGGAAATAGTCATGAGAAATGCACAGACAATGTTTCTGGAGTCCAAAAAACACGAGATCAGGTTTTGGTAATGCCCGCGATTTTCTCGTCAACGGTTGGTCGGATCCCAATTCTGTCGCTTCTAACGCGTTCCTCGCGTCATTTTACGTTGGAAATAGTCATGAGAAATGCACAGACACGTTTCTGGAGTCGAAAAAATACGAGATCATGCTTTGGGAATATCCTCGATTTTCTCGTCAACGGTTGGTCGGATCCCAATTCTGTCGCTTCTGACGCGTTCCTCACGTCATTTTACGTTGGAGATAGTCATGAGAAATGCACAGACATGTTTCTGGAGTCCAAAAAACACGAGATCGTGCTTTGGGAATACCCTCGATTTTCTCGTCAACGGTTGGTCGGATCCCAATTCTGTCGCTTCTAACGCGTTCCTCGCGTCATTTTAAGTCGGAATTAGTCATCAGAAATGCACAGACACGCTTCTGGAGTCGAAAAAACACGAGATCGTGCTTTGGGAATACCCTCGATTTTCTCGTCAACGGTTGGTCGGATCCCAATTCTATCGCTTCTAACGCGTTCCTCGCGTCATTTTAAGTCGGAATTAGTCATCAGAAATGCACAGACACGCTTCTGGAGTCGAAAAAACATGAGATCATGCTTTGGGAATAACCTTGATTTTGTCGTCAACGGTTGGTGGGATCCCAATTCTGTCGCTTCTAACGCGTTCCTCCAGTCATTTTAAGTCGGAATTAGTCATCAGAAATGCACAGACACGTTTCTGGAGTCGAAAAAACACGAGATCATGCTTTGGGAATAACCTCGATTTTGTCGTCAACGGTTGGTCGGATCCCAATTCTGTCGCTTCTAACGCGTTCCTCGCGTCATTTTAAGTCGGAATTAGTCATCAGAAATGCACAGACACGCTTCTGGAGTCGAAAAAACACGAGATCATGCTTTGGGAATAACCTTGATTTTGTCGTCAACGGTTGGTGGGATCCCAATTCTGTCGCTTCTAACGCGTTCCTCGCGTCATTTTAAGTCGGAATTAGTCATCAGAAATGCACAGACACGCTTCTGGAGTCGAAAAAACACGAGATCATGCTTTGGGAATAACCTCGATTTTGTCGTCAACGGTTGGTCGGATCCCAATTCTGTCGCTTCTAACGCGTTCCTCGCGTCATTTTACGTTGGAAATAGTCATGAGAAATTCACAGACACGTTTCTGGAGTCCAAAAAACACGAGATTCAGGTTTTGGGAATGCCCGCGATTTTGTCGTCAACGGTTGGTGGGATCCCAATTCTGTCGCTTCTAACGCGTTCCTCCGGCCATTTTAAGTCGGAATTAGTCATCAGAAATGCACAGACCCGTTTCTGGAGTCGAAAAAACACGAGATCATGCTTTGGGAATAACCTCGATTTTGTCGTCAACGGTTGGTTGGATTCCAATTCTGTCGCTTCTAACGCGTTCCTCCGGTCATTTTAAGTCGGAATTAGTCATCAGAAATGCACAGACACGTTTCTGGAGTCGAAAAAATATGAGATCATGCTTTGGGAATATCCTCGATTTTGTCGTCAACGGTTAGTCGGATCCCAATTCTGTCGCTTCTAACGCATTCCTCGCGTCATTTTACTTTGGAAATAGTCATGAGAAATGCACAGACACGTTTCTGGAGTCGAAAAAATATGAGATCATGCTTTGGGAATATCCTCGATTTTGTCGTCAACGGTTAGTCGGATCCCAATTCTGTCGCTTCTAACGCATTCCTCGCGTCATTTTACTTTGGAAATAGTCATGAGAAATGCACAGACACGTTTCTGGAGTCCAAAAAACACGAGATTCATGTTTTGGGAATGCCCGCGATTTTCTCGTTAACGGTTGGTCGGATCCCAATTCTGTCGCTTCTAACGCGTTCCTCGCGTTATTTTACGTTGGAAATAGTCATGAGAAATGCACAGACAATGTTTCTGGAGTCCAAAAAAACACGAGATTCAGGTTTTGGGAATGCCCGCGATTTTCTCGTTAACGGTTGGTCGGATCCCAATCCTGTCGCTTCTAACGCGTTCCTCGCGTCATTTTAAGTGGGAATTAGCCATCAGAAATGCACAGACACGTTTCTGGAGTCGAAAAAATATGAGATCATGCTTTGGGAATACCCTCGATTTTGTCGTCAACGGTTGGTCGGATCCCAATTCTGTCGCTTCTAACGCATTCCTCGCGTCATTTTACTTTGGAAATAGTCATGAGAAATGCACAGACACGGTTCTGGAGTCGAAAAAACACGAGATCATGCTTTGGGAATAACCTCGATTTTGTCGTCAACGGTTGGTCGGATCTCAAATCTGTCGCTTCTAACGCGTTCCTCGCGTCATTTTACGTTGGAAATAGTCATGAGAAATTCACAGACACGTTTCTGGAGTCCAAAAAACACGAGATTCAGGTTTTGGGAATGCCCGCGATTTTCTCGCTAACG
Source organism: Crossocerus cetratus (assembly GCA_963675795.1). Lineage (NCBI taxonomy): Eukaryota > Metazoa > Arthropoda > Insecta > Hymenoptera > Crabronidae > Crossocerus > Crossocerus cetratus. The sequence goes on from OY776671.1 coordinate 8,212,870, forward strand.
GTTGGTCGGATTCCAATTCTGTCGCTTCTAACACGTTCCTCCGGTCATTTTAAGTCGGAATTAGTCATGAGAAATGCACAGACACGTTTCTGGAGTCGAAAAAATACGAGATCATGCTTTAGGAATATCCTCGATTTTGTCGTCAACGGTTGGTCGGATTCCAATTCTGTCGCTTCTAACGCGTTCCTCCGGTCATTTTAAGTCGGAATTAGTCATCAGAAATGCACAGACACGTTTCTGGAGTCGAAAAAACACGAGATCATGCTTTGGGAATAACCTCGATTTTGTGGTCAACGGTTGGTCGGATCCCAAATCTGTCGCTTCTAACGCGTTCCTCCGGTCATTTTAAGTCGGAATTAGTCATCAGAAATGCACAGACACGTTTCTGGAGTCGAAAAAACACGAGATCATGTTTTGGGAATACCCTCGATTTTCTAGTGAACGGTTGGTCGGATCCCAATTCTGTCGCTTCTATCGCGTTCCTCGCGTCATTTTACGTTGGAAATAGCCATGAGAAATTCACAGACACGTTTCTGGAGTCCAAAAAACACGAGATCATGTTTTGGGAATACCCTCGATTTTCTAGTGAACGGTTGGTCGGATCCCAATTCTGTCGCGTCTAACGCGTTCCTCGCGTCATTTTACGTTGGAAATAATCATGAGAAATGCACAGACACGTTTCTGGAGTCGAAAAAATACGACATCATGCTGTGGGAATATCCTCGATTTTGTCGTCAACGGTTGGTCGGATCCCAATTCTGTCGCTTCTAACGCGTTCCTCCGGTCATTTTAAGTCGGAATTAGTCATCAGAAATGCACAGACACGTTTCTGGAGTCGAAAAAACACGAGATCATGCTTTGGGAATAACCTCGATTTTGTCGTCAACGGTTGGTCGGATCTCAAATCTGTCGCTTCTAACGCGTTCCTCGCGTCATTTTACGTTGGAAATAGTCATGAGAAATTCACAGACACGTTTCTGGAGTCCAAAAAACACGAGATTCAGGTTTTGGGAATGCCCGCGATTTTCTCGCTAACGGTTGGTCGGATTCCAATTCTGTCGCTTCTAACACGTTCCTCCGGTCATTTTAAGTCGGAATTAGTCATGACAAATGCACAGACACGTTTCTGGAGTCGAAAAAATATGAGATCATGCTTTGGGAATATCCTCGATTTTGTCGTCAACGGTTGGTCGGATCCCAATTCTGTCGCTTCTAACGCGTTCCTCGCGTCATTTTACGTTGGGAATAGTCATGCGAAATGCACAGACACGTTTCTGGAGTCGAAAAAATACGAGATCGTGCTTTGGGAATACCCTCGATTTTCTCGTCAACGGTTGGTCGGATCCCAATTCTGTCGCTTCCGACGCGTTCCTCGCGTCATTTTACGTTGGAAATAGTCATGAGAAATGCACAGACATGTTTCTGGAGTCCAAAAAACACGAGATCAGGTTTTGCTAATGCCCGCGATTTTCTCGTCAACGGTTGGTCGGATCCCAATTCTGTCGCTTCTAACGCGTTCCTCGCGTCATTTTACATTGGAAATAGTCATGAGAAATGCACAGACAATGTTTCTGGAGTCCAAAAAACACGAGATCAGGTTTTGGTAATGCCTGCGATTTTCTCGTCAACGGTTGGTCGGATCCCAATTCTGTCGCTTCTAACGCGTTCCTCGCGTCATTTTACGTTGGAAATAATCATGAGAAATGCACAGACACGTTTCTGGAGTCGAAAAAATACGAGATCAGGTTTTGCTAGTGCCCGCGATTTTCTCGTCAACGGTTGGTCGGATCCCAATTCTGTCGCTTCTAACGCGTTCCTCGCGTCATTTTACGTTGGAAATAGTCATGAGAAATTCACAGACACGTTTCTGGAGTCCAAAAAACACGAGATCATGTTTTGGGAATACCCTCGATTTTCTAGTGAACGGTTGGTCGGATCCCAATTCTGTCGCGTCTAACGCGTTCCTCGCGTCATTTTACGTTGGAAATAATCATGAGAAATGCACAGACACGTTTCTGGAGTCGAAAAAATACGACATCATGCTGTGGGAATATCCTCGATTTTGTCGTCAACGGTTGGTCGGATCCCAATTCTGTCGCTTCTAACGCGTTCCTCCGGTCATTTTAAGTCGGAATTAGTCATCAGAAATGCACAGACACGTTTCTGGAGTCGAAAAAACACGAGATCATGCTTTGGGAATAACCTCGATTTTGTCGTCAACGGTTGGTCGGATCTCAAATCTGTCGCTTCTAACGCGTTCCTCGCGTCATTTTACGTTGGAAATAGTCATGAGAAATTCACAGACACGTTTCTGGAGTCCAAAAAACACGAGATTCAGGTTTTGGGAATGCCCGCGATTTTCTCGCTAACGGTTGGTCGGATTCCAATTCTGTCGCTTCTAACACGTTCCTCCGGTCATTTTAAGTCGGAATTAGTCATGACAAATGCACAGACACGTTTCTGGAGTCGAAAAAATATGAGATCATGCTTTGGGAATATCCTCGATTTTGTCGTCAACGGTTGGTCGGATCCCAATTCTGTCGCTTCTAACGCGTTCCTCGCGTCATTTTACGTTGGGAATAGTCATGCGAAATGCACAGACACGTTTCTGGAGTCGAAAAAATACGAGATCGTGCTTTGGGAATACCCTCGATTTTCTCGTCAACGGTTGGTCGGATCCCAATTCTGTCGCTTCCGACGCGTTCCTCGCGTCATTTTACGTTGGAAATAGTCATGAGAAATGCACAGACATGTTTCTGGAGTCCAAAAAACACGAGATCAGGTTTTGCTAATGCCCGCGATTTTCTCGTCAACGGTTGGTCGGATCCCAATTCTGTCGCTTCTAACGCGTTCCTCGCGTCATTTTACATTGGAAATAGTCATGAGAAATGCACAGACAATGTTTCTGGAGTCCAAAAAACACGAGATCAGGTTTTGGTAATGCCTGCGATTTTCTCGTCAACGGTTGGTCGGATCCCAATTCTGTCGCTTCTAACGCGTTCCTCGCGTCATTTTACGTTGGAAATAATCATGAGAAATGCACAGACACGTTTCTGGAGTCCAAAAAACACGAGATCATGTTTTGGGAATAACCTCGATTTTGTCGTCAACGGTTGGTCGGATCTCAAATCTGTCGCTTCTAACGCGTTCCTCGCGTCATTTTACGTTGGAAATAGTCATGAGAAATTCACAGACACGTTTCTGGAGTCCAAAAAACACGAGATTCAGGTTTTGGGAATGCCCGCGATTTTCTCGCTAACGGTTGGTCGGATCCCAATTCTGTCGCTTCTGACGCGTTCCTCGCGTCATTTTACGTTGGAATTAGCCATCAGAAATGCACAGACACGCTTCTGGAGTCGAAAAAACACGAGATCATGCTTTGGGAATAACCTTGATTTTGTCGTCAACGGTTGGTGGGATCCCAATTCTGTCGCTTCTAACGGGTTCCTCCAGTCATTTTAAGTCGGAATTAGTCATCAGAAATGCACAGACACGTTTCTGGAGTCGAAAAAACACGAGATCATGCTTTGGGAATAACCTCGATTTTGTCGTCAACGGTTGGTCGGATCCCAATTCTGTCGCTTCTAACGCGTTCCTCGCGTCATTTTACGTTGGAAATAGTCATGAGAAATTCACAGACACGTTTCTGGAGTCCAAAAAACACGAGATTCAGGTTTTGGGAATGCCCGCGATTTTGTCGTCAACGGTTGGTGGGATCCCAATTCTGTCGCTTCTAACGCGTTCCTCCGGCCATTTTAAGTCGGAATTAGTCATCAGAAATGCACAGACCCGTTTCTGGAGTCGAAAAAACACGAGATCATGCTTTGGGAATAACCTCGATTTTGTGGTCAACGGTTGGTCGGATCCCAAATCTGTCGCTTCTATCGCGTTCCTCGCGTCATTTTACGTTGGAAATAGTCATGAGAAATTCACAGACACGTTTCTGGAGTCCAAAAAACACGAGATCATGTTTTGGGAATACCCTCGATTTTCTAGTGAAGGGTTGGTCGGATCCCAATTCTGTCGCGTCTAACGCCTTCCTCGCGTCATTTTACGTTGGAAATAATCATGAGAAATGCACAGACACGTTTCTGGAGTCGAAAAAATACGACATCATGCTGTGGGAATATCCTCGATTTTGTCGTCAACGGTTGGCCGGATCCCAATTCTGTCGCTTCTAACGCGTTCCTCCGGTCATTTTAAGTCGGAATTAGTCATCAGAAATGCACAGACACGTTTCTGGAGTCGAAAAAACACGAGATCATGCTTTGGGAATAACCTCGATTTTGTGGTCAACGGGTGGTCGGATCCCAAATCTGTCGCTTCTAACGCGTTCCTCGCGTCATTTTACGTTGGAAATAGTCATGAGAAATTCACAGACACGTTTCTGGAGTCCAAAAAACACGAGATTCAGGTTTTGGGAATGCCCGCGATTTTCTCGTTAACGGTTGGTCGGATCCCAATTCTGTCGCTTCTAACGCGTTCCTCGCGTCATTTTAAGTCGGAATTAGCCATCAGAAATGCACAGACACGCTTCTGGAGTCGAAAAAACACGAGATCATGCTTTGGGAATAACCTTGATTTTGTCGTCAACGGTTGGTGGGATCCCAATTCTGTCGCTTCTAACGGGTTCCTCCAGTCATTTTAAGTCGGAATTAGTCATCAGAAATGCACAGACACGTTTCTGGAGTCGAAAAAACACGAGATCATGCTTTGGGAATAACCTCGATTTTGTCGTCAACGGTTGGTCGGATCCCAATTCTGTCGCTTCTAACGCGTTCCTCGCGTCATTTTACGTTGGAAATAGTCATGAGAAATTCACAGACACGTTTCTGGAGTCGAAAAAATACGAGATCATGCTTTGGGATTACCCTCGATTTTCTCGTCAACGGTTGGTCGGATCCCAATTCTGTCGCTTCTGACGCGTTCCTCGCGTCATTTTACGTTGGAAATAGTCATGAGAAATGCACAGACATGTTTCTGGAGTCCAAAAAACACGAGATCAGGTTTTGCTAGTGCCCGCGATTTTCTCGTCAACGGTTGGTCGGATCCCAATTCTGTCGCTTCTAACGCGTTCCTCGCGTCATTTTACGTTGGAAATAGTCATGAGAAATGCACAGACAATGTTTCTGGAGTCCAAAAAACACGAGATCAGGTTTTGGTAATGCCTGCGATTTTCTCGTCAACGGTTGGTCGGATCCCAATTCTGTCGCTTCTAACGCGTTCCTCGCGTCATTTTACGTTGGAAATAATCATGAGAAATGCACAGACACGTTTCTGGAGTCGAAAAAATACGAGATCATGCTTTAGGAATATCCTCGATTTTGTCGTCAACGGTTGGTCGGATTCCAATTCTGTCGCTTCTAACGCGTTCCTCCGGTCATTTTAAGTCGGAATTAGTCATCAGAAATGCACAGACACGTTTCTGGCGTCGAAAAAACACGAGATCATGCTTTGGGAATAACCTCGATTTTGTGGTCAACGGTTGGTCGGATCCCAAATCTGTCGCTTCTAACGCGTTCCTCCGGTCATTTTAAGTCGGAATTAGTCATCAGAAATGCACAGACACGTTTCTGGAGTCGAAAAAACACGAGATCATGCTTTGGGAATAACCTCGATTTTGTGGTCAACGGTTGGTCGGATCCCAAATCTGTCGCTTCTATCGCGTTCCTCGCGTCATTTTACGTTGGAAATAGTCATGAGAAATTCACAGACACGTTTCTGGAGTCCAAAAAACACGAGATCATGTTTTGGGAATAACCTCGATTTTGTCGTCAACGGTTGGTCGGATCTCAAATCTGTCGCTTCTAACGCGTTCCTCGCGTCATTTTACGTTGGAAATAGTCATGAGAAATTCACAGACACGTTTCTGGAGTCCAAAAAACACGAGATTCAGGTTTTGGGAATGCCCGCGATTTTCTCGCTAACGGTTGGTCGGATCCCAATTCTGTCGCTTCTGACGCGTTCCTCGCGTCATTTTACGTTGGAATTAGCCATCAGAAATGCACAGACACGCTTCTGGAGTCGAAAAAACACGAGATCATGCTTTGGGAATAACCTTGATTTTGTCGTCAACGGTTGGTGGGATCCCAATTCTGTCGCTTCTAACGGGTTCCTCCAGTCATTTTAAGTCGGAATTAGTCATCAGAAATGCACAGACACGTTTCTGGAGTCGAAAAAACACGAGATCATGCTTTGGGAATAACCTCGATTTTGTCGTCAACGGTTGGTCGGATCCCAATTCTGTCGCTTCTAACGCGTTCCTCGCGTCATTTTACGTTGGAAATAGTCATGAGAAATTCACAGACACGTTTCTGGAGTCCAAAAAACACGAGATTCAGGTTTTGGGAATGCCCGCGATTTTGTCGTCAACGGTTGGTGGGATCCCAATTCTGTCGCTTCTAACGCGTTCCTCCGGCCATTTTAAGTCGGAATTAGTCATCAGAAATGCACAGACCCGTTTCTGGAGTCGAAAAAACACGAGATCATGCTTTGGGAATAACCTCGATTTTGTGGTCAACGGTTGGTCGGATCCCAAATCTGTCGCTTCTATCGCGTTCCTCGCGTCATTTTACGTTGGAAATAGTCATGAGAAATTCACAGACACGTTTCTGGAGTCCAAAAAACACGAGATCATGTTTTGGGAATACCCTCGATTTTCTAGTGAACGGTTGGTCGGATCCCAATTCTGTCGCGTCTAACGCCTTCCTCGCGTCATTTTACGTTGGAAATAATCATGAGAAATGCACAGACACGTTTCTGGAGTCGAAAAAATACGACATCATGCTGTGGGAATATCCTCGATTTTGTCGTCAACGGTTGGCCGGATCCCAATTCTGTCGCTTCTAACGCGTTCCTCCGGTCATTTTAAGTCGGAATTAGTCATCAGAAATGCACAGACACGTTTCTGGAGTCGAAAAAACACGAGATCATGCTTTGGGAATAACCTCGATTTTGTGGTCAACGGGTGGTCGGATCCCAAATCTGTCGCTTCTAACGCGTTCCTCGCGTCATTTTACGTTGGAAATAGTCATGAGAAATTCACAGACACGTTTCTGGAGTCCAAAAAACACGAGATTCAGGTTTTGGGAATGCCCGCGATTTTCTCGTTAACGGTTGGTCGGATCCCAATTCTGTCGCTTCTAACGCGTTCCTCGCGTCATTTTAAGTCGGAATTAGCCATCAGAAATGCACAGACACGCTTCTGGAGTCGAAAAAACACGAGATCATGCTTTGGGAATAACCTTGATTTTGTCGTCAACGGTTGGTGGGATCCCAATTCTGTCGCTTCTAACGGGTTCCTCCAGTCATTTTAAGTCGGAATTAGTCATCAGAAATGCACAGACACGTTTCTGGAGTCGAAAAAACACGAGATCATGCTTTGGGAATAACCTCGATTTTGTCGTCAACGGTTGGTCGGATCCCAATTCTGTCGCTTCTAACGCGTTCCTCGCGTCATTTTACGTTGGAAATAGTCATGAGAAATTCACAGACACGTTTCTGGAGTCGAAAAAATACGAGATCATGCTTTGGGATTACCCTCGATTTTCTCGTCAACGGTTGGTCGGATCCCAATTCTGTCGCTTCTGACGCGTTCCTCGCGTCATTTTACGTTGGAAATAGTCATGAGAAATGCACAGACATGTTTCTGGAGTCCAAAAAACACGAGATCAGGTTTTGCTAGTGCCCGCGATTTTCTCGTCAACGGTTGGTCGGATCCCAATTCTGTCGCTTCTAACGCGTTCCTCGCGTCATTTTACGTTGGAAATAGTCATGAGAAATGCACAGACAATGTTTCTGGAGTCCAAAAAACACGAGATCAGGTTTTGGTAATGCCTGCGATTTTCTCGTCAACGGTTGGTCGGATCCCAATTCTGTCGCTTCTAACGCGTTCCTCGCGTCATTTTACGTTGGAAATAATCATGAGAAATGCACAGACACGTTTCTGGAGTCGAAAAAATACGAGATCATGCTTTAGGAATATCCTCGATTTTGTCGTCAACGGTTGGTCGGATTCCAATTCTGTCGCTTCTAACGCGTTCCTCCGGTCATTTTAAGTCGGAATTAGTCATCAGAAATGCACAGACACGTTTCTGGAGTCGAAAAAACACGAGATCATGCTTTGGGAATAACCTCGATTTTGTGGTCAACGGTTGGTCGGATCCCAAATCTGTCGCTTCTAACGCGTTCCTCCGGTCATTTTAAGTCGGAATTAGTCATCAGAAATGCACAGACACGTTTCTGGAGTCGAAAAAACACGAGATCATGCTTTGGGAATAACCTCGATTTTGTGGTCAACGGTTGGTCGGATCCCAAATCTGTCGCTTCTATCGCGTTCCTCGCGTCATTTTACGTTGGAAATAGTCATGAGAAATTCACAGACACGTTTCTGGAGTCCAAAAAACACGAGATCATGTTTTGGGAATAACCTCGATTTTGTCGTCAACGGTTGGTCGGATCTCAAATCTGTCGCTTCTAACGCGTTCCTCGCGTCATTTTACGTTGGAAATAGTCATGAGAAATTCACAGACACGTTTCTGGAGTCCAAAAAACACGAGATTCAGGTTTTGGGAATGCCCGCGATTTTCTCGCTAACGGTTGGTCGGATCCCAATTCTGTCGCTTCTGACGCGTTCCTCGCGTCATTTTACGTTGGAATTAGCCATCAGAAATGCACAGACACGCTTCTGGAGTCGAAAAAACACGAGATCATGCTTTGGGAATAACCTTGATTTTGTCGTCAACGGTTGGTGGGATCCCAATTCTGTCGCTTCTAACGGGTTCCTCCAGTCATTTTAAGTCGGAATTAGTCATCAGAAATGCACAGACACGTTTCTGGAGTCGAAAAAACACGAGATCATGCTTTGGGAATAACCTCGATTTTGTCGTCAACGGTTGGTCGGATCCCAATTCTGTCGCTTCTAACGCGTTCCTCGCGTCATTTTACGTTGGAAATAGTCATGAGAAATTCACAGACACGTTTCTGGAGTCCAAAAAACACGAGATTCAGGTTTTGGGAATGCCCGCGATTTTGTCGTCAACGGTTGGTGGGATCCCAATTCTGTCGCTTCTAACGCGTTCCTCCGGCCATTTTAAGTCGGAATTAGTCATCAGAAATGCACAGACCCGTTTCTGGAGTCGAAAAAACACGAGATCATGCTTTGGGAATAACCTCGATTTTGTGGTCAACGGTTGGTCGGATCCCAAATCTGTCGCTTCTATCGCGTTCCTCGCGTCATTTTACGTTGGAAATAGTCATGAGAAATTCACAGACACGTTTCTGGAGTCCAAAAAACACGAGATCATGTTTTGGGAATACCCTCGATTTTCTAGTGAACGGTTGCTCGGATCCCAATTCTGTCGCGTCTAACGCCTTCCTCGCGTCATTTTACGTTGGAAATAATCATGAGAAATGCACAGACACGTTTCTGGAGTCGAAAAAATACGACATCATGCTGTGGGAATATCCTCGATTTTGTCGTCAACGGTTGGCCGGATCCCAATTCTGTCGCTTCTAACGCGTTCCTCCGGTCATTTTAAGTCGGAATTAGTCATCAGAAATGCACAGACACGTTTCTGGAGTCGAAAAAACACGAGATCATGCTTTGGGAATAACCTCGATTTTGTGGTCAACGGGTGGTCGGATCCCAAATCTGTCGCTTCTAACGCGTTCCTCGCGTCATTTTACGTTGGAAATAGTCATGAGAAATTCACAGACACGTTTCTGGAGTCCAAAAAACACGAGATTCAGGTTTTGGGAATGCCCGCGATTTTCTCGTTAACGGTTGGTCGGATCCCAATTCTGTCGCTTCTAACGCGTTCCTCGCGTCATTTTAAGTCGGAATTAGCCATCAGAAATGCACAGACACGCTTCTGGAGTCGAAAAAACACGAGATCATGCTTTGGGAATAACCTTGATTTTGTCGTCAACGGTTGGTGGGATCCCAATTCTGTCGCTTCTAACGGGTTCCTCCAGTCATTTTAAGTCGGAATTAGTCATCAGAAATGCACAGACACGTTTCTGGAGTCGAAAAAACACGAGATCATGCTTTGGGAATAACCTCGATTTTGTCGTCAACGGTCGGTCGGATCCCAATTCTGTCGCTTCTAACGCGTTCCTCGCGTCATTTTACGTTGGAAATAGTCATGAGAAATTCACAGACACGTTTCTGGAGTCGAAAAAATACGAGATCATGCTTTGGGATTACCCTCGATTTTCTCGTCAACGGTTGGTCGGATCCCAATTCTGTCGCTTCTGACGCGTTCCTCGCGTCATTTTACGTTGGAAATAGTCATGAGAAATGCACAGACATGTTTCTGGAGTCCAAAAAACACGAGATCAGGTTTTGCTAGTGCCCGCGATTTTCTCGTCAACGGTTGGTCGGATCCCAATTCTGTCGCTTCTAACGCGTTCCTCGCGTCATTTTACGTTGGAAATAGTCATGAGAAATGCACAGACAATGTTTCTGGAGTCCAAAAAACACGAGATCAGGTTTTGGTAATGCCCGCGATTTTCTCGTCAACGGTTGGTCGGATCCCAATTCTGTCGCTTCTAACGCGTTCCTCGCGTCATTTTACGTTGGAAATAGTCATGAGAAATGCACAGACACGTTTCTGGAGTCGAAAAAATACGAGATCATGCTTTGGGAATATCCTCGATTTTCTCGTCAACGGTTGGTCGGATCCCAATTCTGTCGCTTCTGACGCGTTCCTCACGTCATTTTACGTTGGAGATAGTCATGAGAAATGCACAGACATGTTTCTGGAGTCCAAAAAACACGAGATCAGGTTTTGCTAATGCCCGCGATTTTCTCGTCAACGGTTGGTCGGATCCCAATTCTGTCGCTTCTAACGCGTTCCTCGCGTCATTTTACGTTGGAAATAGTCATGAGAAATGCACAAACAATGTTTCTGGAGTCCAAAAAACACGAGATTCAGGTTTTGGGAATGCCCGCGATTTTCTCGTTAACGGTTGGTCGGATCCCAATTCTGTCGCTTCTAACGCGTTCCTCGCGTCATTTTACGTTGGAAATAGTCATGAGAAATTCACAGACACGTTTCTGGAGTCCAAAAAACACGAGATTCTGGTTTTGGGAATGCCCGCGATTTTCTCGTTAACGGTTGGTCGGATCCCAATTCTGTCGCTTCTAACGCGTTCCTCGCGTCATTTTAAGTCGGAATTAGCCATCAGAAATGCACAGACACGCTTCTGGAGTCGAAAAAACACGAGATCATGCTTTGGGAATAACCTCGATTTTGTCGTCAACGGTTGGTCGGATCCCAATTCTGTCGCTTCTAACGCGTTCCTCGCGTCATTTTACGTTGGAAATAGTCATGAGAAATTCACAGACACGTTTCTGGAGTCCAAAAAACACGAGATTCAGGTTTTGGGAATGGCCGCGATTTTCTCGTTAACGGTTGGTCGGATCCCAATTCTGTCGCTTCTAACGCGTTCCTCGCGTCATTTTAAGTCGGAATTAGCCATCAGAAATGCACAGACACGATTCTGGAGTCGAAAAAACACGAGATCATGCTTTGGGAATAACCTCGATTTTGTCGTCAACGGTTGGTCGGATCCCAATTCTGTCGCTTCTAACGCGTTCCTCGCGTCATTTTACGTTGGAAATAGTCATGAGAAATGCACAGACACGTTTCTGGAGTCGAAAAAATACGAGATCATGCTTTGGGAATACCCTCGATTTTCTCGTCAACGGTTGGTCGGATCCCAATTCTGTCGCTTCTGACGCGTTCCTCGCGTCATTTTACGTTGGAAATAGTCATGAGAAATGCACAGACATGTTTCTGGAGTCCAAAAAACACGAGATCAGGTTTTGCTAATGCCCGCGATTTTCTCGTCAACGGTTGGTCGGATCCCAATTCTGTCGCTTCTAACGCGTTCCTCGCGTCATTTTACGTTGGAAATAGTCATGAGAAATGCACAGACACGTTTCTGGAGTCGAAAAAATACGAGATCATGCTTTGGGAATATCCTCGATTTTCTCGTCAACGGTTGGTCGGATCCCAATTCTGTCGCTTCTGACGCGTTCCTCACGTCATTTTACGTCGAAAATGGTCGTGAGAAATTCACAAAAACATTCACGGAGTCCAGGATTCTCGACTTCAGGTTTTGGGAATACACGCGATTTACTGGTCAACGCTTGGTCGTATCGCAATTCCGTCGCTTTCAACGTGTTCCTCGCGTAATTTTACGTCGGAATTAGGCATGAGAAATTCACAAAAACGTTCATGGAGTCCAGGAATCTCGACTTCAGGTTTTGGGAATAGACGCGATTTTCTGGTCAACGGTTGCTCGGATCGTAATTCTGTCGCTTCCAACGTGTTCCTCGAGTCATTTTACGTCGGAAATAGGCGCTAGAAATTCACAAAAACGTTTCTGGACTCCAAGAAACACGAGATCAGGTTTTGGGAATGCCCGCGATTTTCTCCTCAACGGTTGGTCGTATCGCAATTCCGTCTCTTCCAACGTGTTCCTCGAGTCATTTTACGTCGGAAATGGTCGTGACAAATTCACAAAAACATTCACGGAGTCCAGGAATCTCGACTTCAGGTTTTGGGAATACACGCGATTTTCTGGTCAACGGTTGGTCGTATCGCAATTCCGTCGCTTTCAACGTGTTCCTCGCGTAATTTTACGTCGGAATTAGGCATGAGAAATTCACAAAAACGTTCATGGAGTCCAAGAAACACGAGATCAGGTTTTGGGAATGCCCGCGATTTTCTCCTCAACGGTTGGTCGTATTGCAATTCTGTCGCTTCCAACGTGTTCCTCGCGTCATCTTACGTCGGAAATGGTCGTGAGAAAATCACAAAAACATTCACGGAGTCCACGAATCTCGAATTCAGGTTGTGGGAATAGACGCGATTTTCTGGTCAACGGTTGCTCGGATCGTAATTCTGTCGCTTCCAACGTGTTCTTCGCGTCATTTTACGTCGGAAATAGGTGTGAGAAATTCACAAAAACATTCACGGAGTCCAGGAATCTCGACTTCAGGTTTTGGGAATACACGCGATTTTCTGGTCAACGGTTGGTCGTATCGCAATTCCGTCGCTTTCAACGTGTTCCTCGCGTAATTTTACGTCGGAATTAGGCATGAGAAATTCACAAAAACGTTCATGGAGTCCAGGAATCTCGACTTCAGGTTTTGGGAATAGACGCGATTTTCTGGTCAACGGTTGCTCGGATCGTAATTCTGTCGCTTCCAACGTGTTCTTCGCGTCATTTTACGTCGGAAATAGGCGTGAGAAATTCACGAAAACGTTTCTAGAGTCCAAGAAACACGAGATCAGGTTTTGGGAATGCCCGCGATTTTCTCTTCGACGGTTGGTCGTATTGTAATTCTGTCGCTTCCAACGTGTTCCTCGAGTCATTTTACGTCGGAAATAGGTGCTAGAAATTCACAAAAACGTTTCTGGACTCCAAGAAACACGAGATCAGGTTTTGGGAATGCCCGCGATTTTCTCCTCAACGGTTGGTCGTATCGCAATTCCGTCTCTTCCAACGTGTTCCTCGAGTCATTTTACGTCGGAAATGGTCGTGACAAATTCACAAAAACATTCACGGAGTCCAGGAATCTCGACTTCAGGTTTTGGGAATACACGCGATTTTCTGGTCAACGGTTGGTCGTATCGCAATTCCGTCGCTTTCAACGTGTTCCTCGCGTAATTTTACGTCGGAATTAGGCATGAGAAATTCACAAAAACGTTTCTGGACTCCAAGTGTAGTGTATACGATGCCTAAAGGGCGTAGGCTAATTGTACAGGTATACTGGAACAATAAACATCCCCTCTCCCCCGCCAAGGTGCCCAGCGGATAGAGGTCGCATGGGCCGATCCGGAGTTAGTACTCGGGGAGCGGGAGAGCGGACAGTACAACATTGAAAGTGTATTGACTCATCCGAGTGATTCCTACATTGGCGACGAGGATCAAAATAGTGCTACATAATAAGCAGCAAATACCTAAATACGTAAGTACTACATACGTGAAATCAATAGGCATACGCGTTATGTCCAAGGGTCACGCCGATAAAGTAATAAGTCAGTAAAGGACCACGCAAATTAATTAGTAAATGATAAGGGCCACGCAAAAGAATTCATAAGGGCCACGCAAATTTAACAAGAATCACTTAAGGGCCATGCAACTATACTAGTACATACGAAAGGGCCATGCAAATTGGATAAATTGATTTCGACAGGTGATCTGAGCCAGGCAACATGTCAACAATTCCAACGCTAGAAAACTTTGACTGCGAAGGCGATCCTAACTCGGTAGGATTGAGGTGGGAAAAATGGAAGAGAGCGTTTAAAATATTCTTGGAAGCTTCAAGTATTGACAAAGCTACAAAAAAACGAGCCACTCTACTTCACACGGGCGGCCTAGGTCTACAAGAAATATATTACAATATACCAGGCGCACACGTGGACGTGCCAGAACACGACGAAACCGATGTCTATGAAGTAGCACTAGAGAAATTAGACCAGTATTTTTCACCAAAGCAAAGTAAAATCTACGAAAGACACATTTTTCGATTAATAAAGCAAGAACAAGGTGAAAAATTCGAGAAATTCCTTATTCGGTTACGAAATCAAGCAGACAAATGCAAATTTTCAAGCACGGAGGAAAGCTTAATGGATCAGATTACAGAGAAATGTGCATCGGTTGAGCTAAGGAAGAAAATTCTAGCGATCGGGGATACAATCACATTAGACACGATCATTAAGGAAGCAGTTGCATTAGAAGCAGTATACCGACAAATAGAAGAATTTGGCAGCAGAAGCAATTGTCACGAAGTAAATAGACTCGAAACAAGAAGGGTCCCGCACGTAAACAAAAACTGCACACGATGCGGAAACAAAAATCACACATCCCAAGATTGGAAATGCCCCGCGAAAGACAAAAGGTGTTTAAAGTGCGGATATATTGGACACTATCGTGAGTACTGCAAGACGCGAAAGTATAAGAGGAGCCTTCCCGATAATCAACAAACACATCCATTAAAAAAAGAGAGACTGGAGATTAAAAAATCAAGCGAGGAAGAAATTGATTATGTATTCCACATTGATGATGATGCCGTAATACGCTGCCTTGTAGGGGGAGTTCCAGTAAAGATGCTAATTGATTCAGGGAGTAAATGCAATTTACTAAGCGATAATACATGGGAAAAGTTGAAACAATCAAAAGTAAAGGTCTTTAATCAAATAAAAAACCCGGATAAGATTTTCATGGCATACGGTAGTAGGAAACCGTTAAACGTCACCGGTTCATTCGAATCTGAGATTATAATTGGGGATAATAAAGAAAAGGCAGCGTTCTACGTAGTAAAGCATGGAACTAAGGACCTATTGGGGAAAATTACAGCCACGGCTTTAAAAGTATTGCAGATTGGCTTTCAAGTAAATACCATCAGCACTTTTCCAAAATTCAAGGACATTTCAATAGAAATCCCCATCGATGGAGCGGTTAGACCAGTATGCCAACCCCTTAGAAGAATTCCAATTCCGCTGGAGGAAAAGGTTAACGCCAAGCTAAAAGAACTAATCGAATCCGACATAATCGAAGAGGTTAATGAACCATCGCGATGGGTTTCTCCAATGGTACCCATTTTGAAAGAAACCGGAGATATTCGAATTTGCATTGACATGAGAAGGGCTAACACAGCTATAATTCGCGAAAACCACCCTCTTCCAACAATGAATCAACTATTGCCTCAATTCAAAAGAGCCAAAGTTTTTTCAAGACTAGATATAAAAGACGCATTCCATCAAGTAGAACTTAAACCAGAATCTCGTCACATAACCACGTTCATCAGTAACAAAGGACTATTCCGATACAAAAGGTTAATGTTCGGGATATCCTGCGCCCCAGAAATATTTCAAAAAATCATGGAAAGGATGTTGATATCATGTGAGGGCACCATTAACTTTATCGACGACATCTTGATCTTTGGAGCTGACGAAAATGAACACGACAAAAGACTAAAATATACTCTGAACGTGCTAAAAGCAAACAACGTCCTTCTAAACGAAGAGAAATGCTTATATAGAGTAGCGCAAATTCAATTCCTAGGTCACGAGTTAACCCCAAAAGGCGCACGACCCTTAGGGAAATATATTAATGTCATACAAACGTTCAGATCACCAAAATCAATCGAGGAAATCCAGAGCCTTTTGGGACTCGTAAATTTCATAGGAAAATGGATCCCAAACCTAGCAACAATAACGGAACCATTTAGGAAATTATTACGTTTAAAACTCGGGAAACACGCGCACATTGATAAGTTGTGGGGGGTAGAACAGAAACTAGCATTCCAAAAACTTAAAGATGCAATGACCAACATTAAAACATTAGGCTATTACGACCCTAGGGATAGAACTCAAGTTATAGCCGATGCAAGCCCGGTTGGCTTGGGGGCAGTCCTAACACAGTTTGATTCAGAAGGACCTCGCGTGATAGCATACGGAAATAAGAGCTTAAGCGACTGCGAAAAGAGATATTGTCAGACGGAGAGAGAAGCTCTAGCACTAGTATGGGCGGTAGAACACTTCAAAATATACTGTACGGCAAGGACAACTTCGAGTTGGTAAGTGACCACAAACCGCTGGAAACTATTTTTGGGGAAAACTCAAAGCCGTGTGCTAGAATCGAGAGATGGGTCCTAAGGTTACAATCCTACAAATATAAAGTGGTATACCGTCCAGGAAAAAGCAACATAGCGGACGCTCTATCCAGATTGTGCGAGAGTAGAGCAGATAAACCTTTCGAAAATGAGAAATATATAAATCAAATAATTGAACATTCCCGCCCAATAGCGGTTTCACTGGAGGAAATTAAAGAACAGTCAGAAATGGACGAAGAAATTTCTAAAGTCAAGAAGGGGATATTCTATAACGAATGGGGCAGCACAATCAACATTTTTAGAATATTTGAATCAGAACTGTGTTTTCATGAAAACATTCTTCTGAGGGGAAATAGAATTGTTATACCTCTCAAGTTACGAGAGCGTGTCTTAAAAGCAGCACACGAAGGACACCCCGGAATCGTAGCCATGAAAAGCCGACTGCGGGCAAAAGTATGGTGGCCCAAGATGGATAAAGATGCTGAAAGAATGGTAAGAGCTTGTAAAGGATGTACCTTGGTGTCAGCCCCAAATCCACCAAATCCAATGAAGAGGAGAGAACTTCCGGCCAAACCATGGATAGACACCGCTATCGACTTTCTAGGACCACTACCAAGCGGCGAGTACCTCTTAGTCATAATTGATTATTTTAGCCGTTATAAAGAGATTAAAGTCACAAAAAACATCACCACCAATGACACCATACAAATTTTGAAGGAAATTTTCTCGAGACTAGGGTTTCCAGTTTCAATAACAGCTGATAACGGAAGACAATTTACAAGTGACGAGTTTAAAAGATTCTGTCAGGAAAGCGGTATAACACTCTACAACACTATACCCTACTGGCCACAACAAAATGGAGAAGTCGAAAGACAAAACCGGGACATCCTCAAGCGACTCAAAATAAGTCAAATACAAAAAACAACTGGAAACAAGACCTTCTTGAATATTTAATGATGTATAATAGCACCACACATTCTGTAACCGGAAAGTCACCGTCGGAACTCTTTTACAACAGACAATTTCGTGACAAAATTCCCATACTGATAGACTTGGAAGACAAAATGTTGAACTCAGACGTTAGAGACAGAGACAAGGAACAAAAAGAGAAAGGCAAGCAATACAGTGATACGAAAAGACACGCTGCAGAAAATCAATTAAAAGAAGGAGAGAGGGTATACGTGAAAAACACGATAAAGGAAAACAAGCTTACTCCTATCTTCAATCCTGCCTCCCATACGGTAGTAAACGCAAATGGAAATGACATCATCGTGAGGAACGACGAAACGGGACACGAGTACAGAAGAAACGTTATGCACCTGAAGAGGATCCAAGGACAATGGAAAGTATGCAACAACAATGAAGAAACGACTCAGGACACCAAAGAAGACGCATAAATACCAGGATTTAACAAAGTTAGATTCAAAATATAATATTGCGTAAACACTCTATATTACATATTATTACGTATTCTATATTCTACACTTATGTTTCATAAATAACTCTAATTGGAAATAATTATAAATTTGAAATGTCATTACGTACAAAACTTGATATTGTAAAAGAAAGAAGAGATGTAGTGTATACGATGCCTAAAGGGCGTAGGCTAATTGTACAGGTATACTGGAACAATAAACATCCCCTCTCCCCCGCCAAGGTGCCCAGCGGATAGAGGTCGCATGGGCCGATCCGGAGTTAGTACTCGGGGAGCGGGAGAGCGGACAGTACAACATTGAAAGTGTATTGACTCATCCGAGTGATTCCTACACCAAGAAACACGAGATCAGGTTTTGGGAATGCCCGCGATTTTCTCGTCAACGGTTGGTCGTATCGCAATTCCGTCGCTTCCAACGTGTTCCTCGCGCCATTTTACGTCGGAAATAGGCGTGAGAAATTCACAAAAACGTTTCTGGAGTCCAAGAAACACGAGATCAGGTTTTGGGAATGCCCGCGATTTTCTCATCAAGGTTGGTCGTATCGCAATTCCGTCGCTTCCAACGTGTTCCTCGAGTCATTTTACGTCGAAAATGTTCGTGAGAAGTTCACAAAAACATTCACGGAGTCCAGGAATCTCGACTTCAGGTTTTGGGAATACACGCGATTTTCTGGTCAACGGTTGGTCGTATCGCAATTCCGTCGCTTTCAACGTGTTCCTCGCGTCATTTTAGGTCGGAAATAGGCGCTAGAAATTAACAAAAACGTTTCTAGAGTCCAAGAAACACGAGATCAGGTTTTGGGAATGCCCGCGATTTTCTCCTCAACGGTTGGTCGTATCGCAATTCCGTCGCTTTCAACGTGTTCCTCGCGTAATTTTACGTCGGAAATAGGTGTGAGAAATTCACGAAAACGTTTCTAGAGTCCAAGAAACACGAGATCAGGTTTTGGGAATGCCCGCGATTTTCTCGTCAACGGTTGGTCGTATCGCAATTCCGTCGCTTCCAACGTATTCCTCGCATCATTTTACGTCGGAAATAGGCGTGAGAAATTCACAAAAACGTTTCTGGAGTCCAAGAAACACGAGATCAGGTTTTGGGAATGCCCGCGATTTTCTCCTCAACGGTTGGTCGTATCGCAATTCCGTCGCTTTCAACGTGTTCCTCGCGTAATTTGACGTCGGAATTAGGCATGAGAAATTCACAAAAACGTTCATGGAGTCCAGGAATCTCGACTTCAGGTTTTGGGAATAGACGCGATGTTCTGGTCAACGGTTGCTCGGATCGTAATTCTGTCGCTTCCAACGTGTTCCTCGCGTCATTTTACGTCGGAAATAGGCGCTAGAAATTCACAAAAACGTTTCTGGACTCCAAGAAATACGAGATCATGTTTTGGGAATGCCCGCGATTCTCTCGTCAACGGTTGGTCGTATCGCAATTCCGTCGCTTCCAAGGTGTTCCTCGCGTCATTTTAGGTCGGAAATAGGCGCTAGAAATTCACAAAAACGTTTCTGGAGTCCAAGAAACACGAGATCAGGTTTTGGGAATAGACGCGATTTTCTCCTCAACGGTTGGTCGTATCGCAATTCCGTTTCTTCCAACGTGTTCCTCGAGTCATTTTACGTCGGAAATGGTGGTGAGAAATTCACAAAAACGTTCACGGAGTCCAGGAATCTCGACTTCAGGTTTTGGGAATAGACGCGATTTTCTGGTCAACGGTTGCTCGGATCGTAATTCTGTCGCTTCCAGCGTGTTCCTCGCGTCATTTTACGTCGGAAATAGGCGCGAGAAATACACAAAACCGTTTCTGGACGCCAAGAAACACGAGATCATGTTTTGGGAATGCCCGCGATTTTCTCTTCAACGGTTGGTCGTATTGTAATTCTGTCGCTTCCAACGTGTTCCTCGCGTCATTTTACATCGGAATTAGTCGCGAGAAATTCACAAAAACGTTCACGGAGTCCAGGAACCTCGAATTCAGGTTTTGGGAATAGACGCGATTTTCTGGTCAACGGTTGCTCGGATCGTAATTCTGTCGCTTCCAACGTGTTCTTCGCGTCATTTTACGTCGGAAATAGGCGTGAGAAATTCACGAAAACGTTTCTAGAGTCCAAGACACACGAGATCAGTTTTTGGGAATGCCCGCGATTTTCTCTTCGACGGTTGGTCGCATTGTAATTCTGTCGCTTCCAACGTGTTCCTCGAGTCATTTTACGTCGGAAATGGTCGTGAGAAAATCACAAAAACATTCACGGAGTCCACGAATCTCGAATTCAGGTTGTGGGAATAGACGCGATTTTTTGGTCAACGGTTGCTCGGATCGTAATTCTGTCGCTTCCAACGTGTTCTTCGCGTCATTTTACGTCGGAAATAGGTGTGAGAAATTCACAATAACATTCACGGAGTCCAGGAATCTCGACTTCAGGTTTTGGGAATACACGCGATTTTCTGGTCAACGGTTGGTCGTATCGCAATTCCGTCGCTTTCAACGTGTTCCTCGCGTCATTTTAGGTCGGAAATAGGCGCTAGAAATTAACAAAAACGTTTCTGAAGTCCAAGAAACACGAGATCAGGTTTTGGGAATGCCCGCGATTTTCTCCTCAACGGTTGGTCGTATCGCAATTCCGTCTCTTCCAACGTGTTCCTCGAGTCATTTTACGTCGAAAATGGTCGTGAGAAATTCACAAAAACATTCACGGAGTCCAGGAATCTCGACTTCAGGTTTTGGGAATACACGCGATTTTCTGGTCAACGGTTGGTCGTATCGCAATTCCGTCGCTTTCAACGTGTTCCTCGCGTCATTTTAGGTCGGAAATAGGCGCTAGAAATTAACAAAAACGTTTCTGAAGTCCAAGAAACACGAGATCAGGTTTTGGGAATGCCCGCGATTTTCTCCTCAACGGTTGGTCGTATCGCAATTCCGTCTCTTCCAACGTGTTCCTCGAGTCATTTTACGTCGAAAATGGTCGTGAGAAATTCACAAAAACATTCACGGAGTCCAGGAATCTCGACTTCAGGTTTTGGGAATACACGCGATTTTCTGGTCAACGGTTGGTTGTATCGCAATTCCGTCGCTTTCAACGTGTTCCTCGCGTAATTTTACGTCGGAATTAGGCATGAGAAATTCACAAAAACGTTCATGGAGTCCAAGAAACACGAGATCAGGTTTTGGGAATGCCCGCGATTTTCTCCTCAACGGTTGGTCGTATCGCAATTCCGTCGCTTCCAACGTGTTCCTCGCGTCATCTTACGTCGGAAATAGGCGTGAGAAATTCACAAAAACGTTTCTGGAGTCCAAGAAACACGAGATCAGGTTTTGGGAATGCCCGCGATTTTCTCGTCAACGGTTGGTCGTATCGCAATTCCGTCGCTTCCAACGTATTCCTCGCGTCATTTTACGTCGGAAATAGGCGTGAGAAATTCACAAAAACGTTTCTGGAGTCTAAGAAACACGAGATCAGGTTTTGGGAATGCCCGCGATTTTCTCCTCAACGGTTGGTCGTATCGCAATTCCGTCGCTTCCAACGTGTTCCTCGCGTCATTTTACGTCGGAAATAGGCGTGAGAAATTCACAAAAACGTTCATGGAGTCCAAGAAACACGAGATCAGGTTTTGGGAATGCCCGCGATTTTCTCCTCAACGGTTGGTCGTATCGCAATTCCGTCGCTTCCAACGTGTTCCTCGCGTCATCTTACGTCGGAAATAGGCATGAGAAATTCACAAAAACGTTTCTGGAGTCCAAGAAACACGAGATCAGGTTTTGGGAATGCCCGCGATTTTCTCGTCAACGGTTGGTCGTATCGCAATTCCGTCGCTTCCAACGTATTCCTCGCGTCATTTTACGTCGGAAATAGGCGTGAGAAATTCACAAAAACGTTTCTGGAGTCTAAGAAACACGAGATCAGGTTTTGGGAATGCCCGCGATTTTCTCCTCAACGGTTGGTCGTATCGCAATTCCGTCGCTTCCAACGTGTTCCTCGCGTCATTTTACGTCGGAAATAGGCGTGAGAAATTCACAAAAACGTTTCTGGAGTCTAAGAAACACGAGATCAGGTTTTGGGAATGCCCGCGATTTTCTCTTCGACGGTTGGTCGCATTGTAATTCTGTCGCTTCCAACGTGTTCCTCGAGTCATTTTACGTCGGAAATGGTCGTGAGAAAATCACAAAAACATTCACGGAGTCCAGGAATCTCGACTTCAGGTTTTGGGAATAGACGCGATTTTCTGGTCAACGGTTGCTCGGATCGTAATTCTGTCGCTTCCAACGTGTTCTTCGCGTCATTTTAGGTCGGAAATAGGCGCTAGAAATTAACAAAAACGTTTCTGAAGTGCAAGAAACACGAGATCAGGTTTTGGGAATGCCCGCGATTTTCTCCTCAAGGTTGGTCGTATCGCAATTCCGTCGCTCCCAACGTGTTCCTCGAGTCATTTTACGTCGAAAATGGTCGTGAGAAATTCACGAAAACGTTTCTAGAGTCCAAGACACACGAGATCAGTTTTTGGGAATGCCCGCGATTTTCTCTTCGACGGTTGGTCGCATTGTAATTCTGTCGCTTCCAACAACGTGTTCCTCGAGTCATTTTACGTCGGAAATGGTCGTGAGAAAATCACAAAAACATTCACGGAGTCCACGAATCTCGAATTCAGGTTGTGGGAATAGACGCGATTTTTTGGTCAACGGTTGCTCGGATCGTAATTCTGTCGCTTCCAACGTGTTCTTCGCGTCATTTTACGTCGGAAATAGGCGTGAGAAATTCACGAAAACGTTTCTAGAGTCCAAGAAACACGAGATCAGGTTTTGGGAATGCCCGCGATTTTCTCTTCGACGGTTGGTCGTATTGTAATTCTGTCGCTTCCAACGTGTTCCTCGAGTCATTTTACGTCGGAAATAGGCGTGAGAAATTCACAAAAACGTTTCTGGAGTCCAAGAAACACGAGATCAGGTTTTGGGAATGCCCGCGATTTTCTCGTCAACGGTTGGTCGTATCGCAATTCCGTCGCTTCCAACGTATTCCTCGCGTCATTTTACGTCGGAAATAGGCGTGAGAAATTCACAAAAACGTTTCTGGAGTCTAAGAAACACGAGATCAGGTTTTGGGAATGCCCGCGATTTTCTCCTCAACGGTTGGTCGTATCGCAATTCCGTCGCTTCCAACGTGTTCCTCGCGTCATTTTACGTCGGAAATAGGCGTGAGAAATTCACAAAAACGTTCATGGAGTCCAAGAAACACGAGATCAGGTTTTGGGAATGCCCGCGATTTTCTCTTCGACGGTTGGTCGCATTGTAATTCTGTCGCTTCCAACGTGTTCCTCGAGTCATTTTACGTCGGAAATGGTCGTGAGAAAATCACAAAAACATTCACGGAGTCCAGGAATCTCGACTTCAGGTTTTGGGAATAGACGCGATTTTCTGGTCAACGGTTGCTCGGATCGTAATTCTGTCGCTTCCAACGTGTTCTTCGCGTCATTTTAGGTCGGAAATAGGCGTGAGAAATTCACAAAAACGTTTCTGGAGTCCAAGAAACACGAGATCAGGTTTTGGGAATGCCCGCGATTTTCTCGTCAACGGTTGGTCGTATCGCAATTCCGTCGCTTCCAACGTATTCCTCGCGTCATTTTACGTCGGAAATAGGCGTGAGAAATTCACAAAAACGTTTCTGGAGTCTAAGAAACACGAGATCAGGTTTTGGGAATGCCCGCGATTTTCTCCTCAACGGTTGGTCGTATCGCAATTCCGTCGCTTCCAACGTGTTCCTCGCGTCATTTTACGTCGGAAATAGGCGTGAGAAATTCACAAAAACGTTCATGGAGTCCAAGAAACACGAGATCAGGTTTTGGGAATGCCCGCGATTTTCTCTTCGACGGTTGGTCGCATTGTAATTCTGTCGCTTCCAACGTGTTCCTCGAGTCATTTTACGTCGGAAATGGTCGTGAGAAAATCACAAAAACATTCACGGAGTCCAGGAATCTCGACTTCAGGTTTTGGGAATAGACGCGATTTTCTGGTCAACGGTTGCTCGGATCGTAATTCTGTCGCTTCCAACGTGTTCTTCGCGTCATTTTAGGTCGGAAATAGGCGCTAGAAATTAACAAAAACGTTTCTGAAGTGCAAGAAACACGAGATCAGGTTTTGGGAATGCCCGCGATTTTCTCCTCAAGGTTGGTCGTATCGCAATTCCGTCGCTCCCAACGTGTTCCTCGAGTCATTTTACGTCGAAAATGGTCGTGAGAAATTCACGAAAACGTTTCTAGAGTCCAAGACACACGAGATCAGTTTTTGGGAATGCCCGCGATTTTCTCTTCGACGGTTGGTCGCATTGTAATTCTGTCGCTTCCAACAACGTGTTCCTCGAGTCATTTTACGTCGGAAATGGTCGTGAGAAAATCACAAAAACATTCACGGAGTCCACGAATCTCGAATTCAGGTTGTGGGAATACACGCGATTTTCTGGTCAACGGTTGGTCGTATCGCAATTCCGTCGCTTTCAACGTGTTCCTCGCGTCATTTTAGGTCGGAAATAGGCGCTAGAAACTAACAAAAACGTTTCTAGAGTCCGAGAAACA
Source organism: Crossocerus cetratus (assembly GCA_963675795.1). Classification (NCBI taxonomy): domain Eukaryota; kingdom Metazoa; phylum Arthropoda; class Insecta; order Hymenoptera; family Crabronidae; genus Crossocerus; species Crossocerus cetratus. The sequence continues at coordinate 8,237,500 of OY776671.1, forward strand.
CGAGATCAGGTTTTGGGAATGCCCGCGATTTTCTCCTCAAGGTTGGTCATATCGCAATTCCGTCGCTCCCAACGTGTTCCTCGAGTCATTTTACGTCGAAAATGGTCGTGAGAAATTCACAAAAACGTTTCTGGAGTCCAAGAAACACGAGATCAGGTTTTGGGAATGCCCGCGATTTTCTCGTCAACGGTTGGTCGTATCGCAATTCCGTCGCTTCCAACGTATTCCTCGCGTCATTTTACGTCGGAAATAGGCGTGAGAAATTCACAAAAACGTTTCTGGAGTCTAAGAAACACGAGATCAGGTTTTGGGAATGCCCGCGATTTTCTCCTCAAGGTTGGTCATATCGCAATTCCGTCGCTCCCAACGTGTTCCTCGAGTCATTTTACGTCGAAAATGGTCGTGAGAAATTCACAAAAACATTCACGGAGTCCAGGAATCTCGACTTCAGGTTTTGGGAATACACGCGATTTTCTGGTCAACGGTTGGTCGTATCGCAATTCCGTCGCTTTCAACGTGTTCCTCGCGTAATTTTACGTCGGAATTAGGCATGAGAAATTCACAAAAACGTTCATGGAGTCCAGGAATCTCGACTTCAGGTTTTGGGAATAGACGCGATTTTCTGGTCAACGGTTGCTCGGATCGTAATTCTGTCGCTTCCAACGTGTTCTTCGCGTCATTTTACGTCGGAAATAGGCGTGAGAAATTCACGAAAACGTTTCTAGAGTCCAAGAAACACGAGATCAGGTTTTGGGAATGCCCGCGATTTTCTCTTCGACGGTTGGTCGTATTGTAATTCTGTCGCTTCCAACGTGTTCCTCGAGTCATTTTACGTCGGAAATAGGTGCTAGAAATTCACAAAAACGTTTCTGGACTCCAAGAAACACGAGATCAGGTTTTGGGAATGCCCGCGATTTTCTCTTCAACGGTTGGTCGTATCGCAATTCCGTCTCTTCCAACGTGTTCCTCGCGTAATTTTACGTCGGAATTAGGCATGAGAAATTCACAAAAACGTTCATGGAGTCCAGGAATCTCGACTTCAGGTTTTGGGAATAGACGCGATTTTCTGGTCAACGGTTGCTCGGATCGTAATTCTGTCGCTTCCAACGTGTTCTTCGCGTCATTTTACGTCGGAAATAGGCGTGAGAAATTCACGAAAACGTTTCTAGAGTCCAAGAAACACGAGATCAGGTTTTGGGAATGCCCGCGATTTTCTCTTCGACGGTTGGTCGTATTGTAATTCTGTCGCTTCCAACGTGTTCCTCGAGTCATTTTACGTCGGAAATGGTCGTGAGAAAATCACAAAAACATTCACGGAGTCCAGGAATCTCGACTTCAGGTTTTGGGAATAGACGCGATTTTCTGGTCAACGGTTGCTCGGATCGTAATTCTGTCGCTTCCAACGTGTTCTTCGCGTCATTTTAGGTCGGAAATAGGCGCTAGAAATTAACAAAAACGTTTCTGAAGTGCAAGAAACACGAGATCAGGTTTTGGGAATGCCCGCGATTTTCTCCTCAAGGTTGGTCGTATCGCAATTCCGTCGCTCCCAACGTGTTCCTCGAGTCATTTTACGTCGAAAATGGTCGTGAGAAATTCACGAAAACGTTTCTAGAGTCCAAGACACACGAGATCAGTTTTTGGGAATGCCCGCGATTTTCTCTTCGACGGTTGGTCGCATTGTAATTCTGTCGCTTCCAACAACGTGTTCCTCGAGTCATTTTACGTCGGAAATGGTCGTGAGAAAATCACAAAAACATTCACGGAGTCCACGAATCTCGAATTCAGGTTGTGGGAATACACGCGATTTTCTGGTCAACGGTTGGTCGTATCGCAATTCCGTCGCTTTCAACGTGTTCCTCGCGTCATTTTAGGTCGGAAATAGGCGCTAGAAACTAACAAAAACGTTTCTAGAGTCCGAGAAACACGAGATCAGGTTTTGGGAATGCCCGCGATTTTCTCCTCAAGGTTGGTCATATCGCAATTCCGTCGCTCCCAACGTGTTCCTCGAGTCATTTTACGTCGAAAATGGTCGTGAGAAATTCACAAAAACATTCACGGAGTCCAGGAATCTCGACTTCAGGTTTTGGGAATACACGCGATTTTCTGGTCAACGGTTGGTCGTATCGCAATTCCGTCGCTTTCAACGTGTTCCTCGCGTAATTTTACGTCGGAATTAGGCATGAGAAATTCACAAAAACGTTCATGGAGTCCAAGAAACACGAGATCAGGTTTTGGGAATGCCCGCGATTTTCTCCTCAACGGTTGGTCGTATCGCAATTCCGTCGCTTCCAACGTGTTCCTCGCGTCATCTTACGTCGGAAATAGGCGTGAGAAATTCACAAAAACGTTTCTGGAGTCCAAGAAACACGAGATCAGGTTTTGGGAATGCCCGCGATTTTCTCGTCAACGGTTGGTCGTATCGCAATTCCGTCGCTTCCAACGTATTCCTCGCGTCATTTTACGTCGGAAATAGGCGTGAGAAATTCACAAAAACGTTTCTGGAGTCTAAGAAACACGAGATCAGGTTTTGGGAATGCCCGCGATTTTCTCCTCAACGGTTGGTCGTATCGCAATTCCGTCGCTTCCAACGTGTTCCTCGCGTCATTTTACGTCGGAAATAGGCGTGAGAAATTCACAAAAACGTTCATGGAGTCCAAGAAACACGAGATCAGGTTTTGGGAATGCCCGCGATTTTCTCCACAACGGTTGGTCGTATCGCAATTCCGTCGCTTCCAACGTGTTCCTCGCGTCATCTTACGTCGGAAATAGGCGTGAGAAATTCACAAAAACGTTTCTGGAGTCCAAGAAACACGAGATCAGGTTTTGGGAATGCCCGCGATTTTCTCGTCAACGGTTGGTCGTATCACAATTCCGTCGCTTCCAACGTATTCCTCGCGTCATTTTACGTCGGAAATAGGCGTGAGAAATTCACAAAAACGTTTCTGGAGTCTAAGAAACACGAGATCAGGTTTTGGGAATGCCCGCGATTTTCTCCTCAACGGTTGGTCGTATCGCAATTCCGTCGCTTCCAACGTGTTCCTCGCGTCATTTTACGTCGGAAATAGGCGTGAGAAATTCACAAAAACGTTTCTGGAGTCTAAGAAACACGAGATCAGGTTTTGGGAATGCCCGCGATTTTCTCTTCGACGGTTGGTCGCATTGTAATTCTGTCGCTTCCAACGTGTTCCTCGAGTCATTTTACGTCGGAAATGGTCGTGAGAAAATCACAAAAACATTCACGGAGTCCACGAATCTCGAATTCAGGTTGTGGAAATAGACGCGATTTTCTGGTCAACGGTTGCTCGGATCGTAATTCTGTCGCTTCCAACGTGTTCTTCGCGTCATTTTAGGTCGGAAATAGGCGCTAGAAATTAACAAAAACGTTTCTGAAGTGCAAGAAACACGAGATCAGGTTTTGGGAATGCCCGCGATTTTCTCCTCAAGGTTGGTCGTATCGCAATTCCGTCGCTCCCAACGTGTTCCTCGAGTCATTTTACGTCGAAAATGGTCGTGAGAAATTCACGAAAACGTTTCTAGAGTCCAAGACACACGAGATCAGTTTTTGGGAATGCCCGCGATTTTCTCTTCGACGGTTGGTCGCATTGTAATTCTGTCGCTTCCAACAACGTGTTCCTCGAGTCATTTTACGTCGGAAATGGTCGTGAGAAAATCACAAAAACATTCACGGAGTCCACGAATCTCGAATTCAGGTTGTGGGAATAGACGCGATTTTTTGGTCAACGGTTGCTCGGATCGTAATTCTGTCGCTTCCAACGTGTTCTTCGCGTCATTTTACGTCGGAAATAGGCGTGAGAAATTCACGAAAACGTTTCTAGAGTCCAAGAAACACGAGATCAGGTTTTGGGAATGCCCGCGATTTTCTCTTCGACGGTTGGTCGTATTGTAATTCTGTCGCTTCCAACGTGTTCCTCGAGTCATTTTACGTCGGAAATAGGTGCTAGAAATTCACAAAAACGTTTCTGGACTCCAAGAAACACGAGATCAGGTTTTGGGAATGCCCGCGATTTTCTCCTCAACGGTTGGTCGTATCGCAATTCCGTCTCTTCCAACGTGTTCCTCGAGTCATTTTACGTCGGAAATGGTCGTGACAAATTCACAAAAACATTCACGGAGTCCAGGAATCTCGACTTCAGGTTTTGGGAATACACGCGATTTTCTGGTCAACGGTTGGTCGTATCGCAATTCCGTCGCTTTCAACGTGTTCCTCGCGTCATTTTAGGTCGGAAATAGGCGTGAGAAATTCACAAAAACGTTTCTGGAGTCCAAGAAACACGAGATCAGGTTTTGGGAATGCCCGCGATTTTCTCATCAAGGTTGGTCGTATCGCAATTCCGTCGCTTCCAACGTGTTCCTCGAGTCATTTTACATCGAAAATGGTCGTGAGAAGTTCACAAAAACATTCACGGAGTCCAGGAATCTCGACTTCAGGTTTTGGGAATACACGCGATTTTCTGGTCAACGGTTGGTCGTATCGCAATTCCGTCGCTTTCAACGTGTTCCTCGCGTCATTTTAGGTCGGAAATAGGCGCTAGAAACTAACAAAAACGTTTCTAGAGTCCGAGAAACACGAGATCAGGTTTTGGGAATGCCCGCGATTTTCTCCTCAAGGTTGGTCATATCGCAATTCCGTCGCTCCCAACGTGTTCCTCGAGTCATTTTACGTCGAAAATGGTCGTGAGAAATTCACGAAAACGTTTCTAGAGTCCAAGACACACGAGATCAGTTTTTGGGAATGCCCGCGATTTTCTCTTCGACGGTTGGTCGCATTGTAATTCTGTCGCTTCCAACAACGTGTTCCTCGAGTCATTTTACGTCGGAAATGGTCGTGAGAAAATCACAAAAACATTCACGGAGTCCACGAATCTCGAATTCAGGTTGTGGGAATACACGCGATTTTCTGGTCAACGGTTGGTCGTATCGCAATTCCGTCGCTTTCAACGTGTTCCTCGCGTCATTTTAGGTCGGAAATAGGCGCTAGAAACTAACAAAAACGTTTCTAGAGTCCGAGAAACACGAGATCAGGTTTTGGGAATGCCCGCGATTTTCTCCTCAAGGTTGGTCATATCGCAATTCCGTCGCTCCCAACGTGTTCCTCGAGTCATTTTACGTCGAAAATGGTCGTGAGAAATTCACAAAAACATTCACGGAGTCCAGGAATCTCGACTTCAGGTTTTGGGAATACACGCGATTTTCTGGTCAACGGTTGGTCGTATCGCAATTCCGTCGCTTTCAACGTGTTCCTCGCGTAATTTTACGTCGGAATTAGGCATGAGAAATTCACAAAAACGTTCATGGAGTCCAGGAATCTCGACTTCAGGTTTTGGGAATAGACGCGATTTTCTGGTCAACGGTTGCTCGGATCGTAATTCTGTCGCTTCCAACGTGTTCTTCGCGTCATTTTACGTCGGAAATAGGCGTGAGAAATTCACGAAAACGTTTCTAGAGTCCAAGAAACACGAGATCAGGTTTTGGGAATGCCCGCGATTTTCTCTTCGACGGTTGGTCGTATTGTAATTCTGTCGCTTCCAACGTGTTCCTCGAGTCATTTTACGTCGGAAATAGGTGCTAGAAATTCACAAAAACGTTTCTGGACTCCAAGAAACACGAGATCAGGTTTTGGGAATGCCCGCGATTTTCTCTTCAACGGTTGGTCGTATCGCAATTCCGTCTCTTCCAACGTGTTCCTCGCGTAATTTTACGTCGGAATTAGGCATGAGAAATTCACAAAAACGTTCATGGAGTCCAGGAATCTCGACTTCAGGTTTTGGGAATAGACGCGATTTTCTGGTCAACGGTTGCTCGGATCGTAATTCTGTCGCTTCCAACGTGTTCTTCGCGTCATTTTACGTCGGAAATAGGCGTGAGAAATTCACGAAAACGTTTCTAGAGTCCAAGAAACACGAGATCAGGTTTTGGGAATGCCCGCGATTTTCTCTTCGACGGTTGGTCGTATTGTAATTCTGTCGCTTCCAACGTGTTCCTCGAGTCATTTTACGTCGGAAATGGTCGTGAGAAAATCACAAAAACATTCACGGAGTCCAGGAATCTCGACTTCAGGTTTTGGGAATAGACGCGATTTTCTGGTCAACGGTTGCTCGGATCGTAATTCTGTCGCTTCCAACGTGTTCTTCGCGTCATTTTAGGTCGGAAATAGGCGCTAGAAATTAACAAAAACGTTTCTGAAGTGCAAGAAACACGAGATCAGGTTTTGGGAATGCCCGCGATTTTCTCCTCAAGGTTGGTCGTATCGCAATTCCGTCGCTCCCAACGTGTTCCTCGAGTCATTTTACGTCGAAAATGGTCGTGAGAAATTCACGAAAACGTTTCTAGAGTCCAAGACACACGAGATCAGTTTTTGGGAATGCCCGCGATTTTCTCTTCGACGGTTGGTCGCATTGTAATTCTGTCGCTTCCAACAACGTGTTCCTCGAGTCATTTTACGTCGGAAATGGTCGTGAGAAAATCACAAAAACATTCACGGAGTCCACGAATCTCGAATTCAGGTTGTGGGAATACACGCGATTTTCTGGTCAACGGTTGGTCGTATCGCAATTCCGTCGCTTTCAACGTGTTCCTCGCGTCATTTTAGGTCGGAAATAGGCGCTAGAAACTAACAAAAACGTTTCTAGAGTCCGAGAAACACGAGATCAGGTTTTGGGAATGCCCGCGATTTTCTCCTCAAGGTTGGTCATATCGCAATTCCGTCGCTCCCAACGTGTTCCTCGAGTCATTTTACGTCGAAAATGGTCGTGAGAAATTCACAAAAACATTCACGGAGTCCAGGAATCTCGACTTCAGGTTTTGGGAATACACGCGATTTTCTGGTCAACGGTTGGTCGTATCGCAATTCCGTCGCTTTCAACGTGTTCCTCGCGTAATTTTACGTCGGAATTAGGCATGAGAAATTCACAAAAACGTTCATGGAGTCCAAGAAACACGAGATCAGGTTTTGGGAATGCCCGCGATTTTCTCCTCAACGGTTGGTCGTATCGCAATTCCGTCGCTTCCAACGTGTTCCTCGCGTCATCTTACGTCGGAAATAGGCGTGAGAAATTCACAAAAACGTTTCTGGAGTCCAAGAAACACGAGATCAGGTTTTGGGAATGCCCGCGATTTTCTCGTCAACGGTTGGTCGTATCGCAATTCCGTCGCTTCCAACGTATTCCTCGCGTCATTTTACGTCGGAAATAGGCGTGAGAAATTCACAAAAACGTTTCTGGAGTCTAAGAAACACGAGATCAGGTTTTGGGAATGCCCGCGATTTTCTCCTCAACGGTTGGTCGTATCGCAATTCCGTCGCTTCCAACGTGTTCCTCGCGTCATTTTACGTCGGAAATAGGCGTGAGAAATTCACAAAAACGTTCATGGAGTCCAAGAAACACGAGATCAGGTTTTGGGAATGCCCGCGATTTTCTCCACAACGGTTGGTCGTATCGCAATTCCATCGCTTCCAACGTGTTCCTCGCGTCATCTTACGTCGGAAATAGGCGTGAGAAATTCACAAAAACGTTTCTGGAGTCCAAGAAACACGAGATCAGGTTTTGGGAATGCCCGCGATTTTCTCGTCAACGGTTGGTCGTATCACAATTCCGTCGCTTCCAACGTATTCCTCGCGTCATTTTACGTCGGAAATAGGCGTGAGAAATTCACAAAAACGTTTCTGGAGTCTAAGAAACACGAGATCAGGTTTTGGGAATGCCCGCGATTTTCTCCTCAACGGTTGGTCGTATCGCAATTCCGTCGCTTCCAACGTGTTCCTCGCGTCATTTTACGTCGGAAATAGGCGTGAGAAATTCACAAAAACGTTTCTGGAGTCTAAGAAACACGAGATCAGGTTTTGGGAATGCCCGCGATTTTCTCTTCGACGGTTGGTCGCATTGTAATTCTGTCGCTTCCAACGTGTTCCTCGAGTCATTTTACGTCGGAAATGGTCGTGAGAAAATCACAAAAACATTCACGGAGTCCACGAATCTCGAATTCAGGTTGTGGAAATAGACGCGATTTTCTGGTCAACGGTTGCTCGGATCGTAATTCTGTCGCTTCCAACGTGTTCTTCGCGTCATTTTAGGTCGGAAATAGGCGCTAGAAATTAACAAAAACGTTTCTGAAGTGCAAGAAACACGAGATCAGGTTTTGGGAATGCCCGCGATTTTCTCCTCAAGGTTGGTCGTATCGCAATTCCGTCGCTCCCAACGTGTTCCTCGAGTCATTTTACGTCGAAAATGGTCGTGAGAAATTCACGAAAACGTTTCTAGAGTCCAAGACACACGAGATCAGTTTTTGGGAATGCCCGCGATTTTCTCTTCGACGGTTGGTCGCATTGTAATTCTGTCGCTTCCAACAACGTGTTCCTCGAGTCATTTTACGTCGGAAATGGTCGTGAGAAAATCACAAAAACATTCACGGAGTCCACGAATCTCGAATTCAGGTTGTGGGAATAGACGCGATTTTTTGGTCAACGGTTGCTCGGATCGTAATTCTGTCGCTTCCAACGTGTTCTTCGCGTCATTTTACGTCGGAAATAGGCGTGAGAAATTCACGAAAACGTTTCTAGAGTCCAAGAAACACGAGATCAGGTTTTGGGAATGCCCGCGATTTTCTCTTCGACGGTTGGTCGTATTGTAATTCTGTCGCTTCCAACGTGTTCCTCGAGTCATTTTACGTCGGAAATAGGTGCTAGAAATTCACAAAAACGTTTCTGGACTCCAAGAAACACGAGATCAGGTTTTGGGAATGCCCGCGATTTTCTCCTCAACGGTTGGTCGTATCGCAATTCCGTCTCTTCCAACGTGTTCCTCGAGTCATTTTACGTCGGAAATGGTCGTGACAAATTCACAAAAACATTCACGGAGTCCAGGAATCTCGACTTCAGGTTTTGGGAATACACGCGATTTTCTGGTCAACGGTTGGTCGTATCGCAATTCCGTCGCTTTCAACGTGTTCCTCGCGTCATTTTAGGTCGGAAATAGGCGTGAGAAATTCACAAAAACGTTTCTGGAGTCCAAGAAACACGAGATCAGGTTTTGGGAATGCCCGCGATTTTCTCATCAAGGTTGGTCGTATCGCAATTCCGTCGCTTCCAACGTGTTCCTCGAGTCATTTTACATCGAAAATGGTCGTGAGAAGTTCACAAAAACATTCACGGAGTCCAGGAATCTCGACTTCAGGTTTTGGGAATACACGCGATTTTCTGGTCAACGGTTGGTCGTATCGCAATTCCGTCGCTTTCAACGTGTTCCTCGCGTCATTTTAGGTCGGAAATAGGCGCTAGAAACTAACAAAAACGTTTCTAGAGTCCGAGAAACACGAGATCAGGTTTTGGGAATGCCCGCGATTTTCTCCTCAAGGTTGGTCATATCGCAATTCCGTCGCTCCCAACGTGTTCCTCGAGTCATTTTACGTCGAAAATGGTCGTGAGAAATTCACAAAAACATTCACGGAGTCCAGGAATCTCGACTTCAGGTTTTGGGAATACACGCGATTTTCTGGTCAACGGTTGGTCGTATCGCAATTCCGTCGCTTTCAACGTGTTCCTCGCGTAATTTTACGTCGGAATTAGGCATGAGAAATTCACAAAAACGTTCATGGAGTCCAGGAATCTCGACTTCAGGTTTTGGGAATAGACGCGATTTTCTGGTCAACGGTTGCTCGGATCGTAATTCTGTCGCTTCCAACGTGTTCTTCGCGTCATTTTACGTCGGAAATAGGCGTGAGAAATTCACGAAAACGTTTCTAGAGTCCAAGAAACACGAGATCAGGTTTTGGGAATGCCCGCGATTTTCTCTTCGACGGTTGGTCGTATTGTAATTCTGTCGCTTCCAACGTGTTCCTCGAGTCATTTTACGTCGGAAATAGGTGCTAGAAATTCACAAAAACGTTTCTGGACTCCAAGAAACACGAGATCAGGTTTTGGGAATGCCCGCGATTTTCTCTTCAACGGTTGGTCGTATCGCAATTCCGTCTCTTCCAACGTGTTCCTCGCGTAATTTTACGTCGGAATTAGGCATGAGAAATTCACAAAAACGTTCATGGAGTCCAGGAATCTCGACTTCAGGTTTTGGGAATAGACGCGATTTTCTGGTCAACGGTTGCTCGGATCGTAATTCTGTCGCTTCCAACGTGTTCTTCGCGTCATTTTACGTCGGAAATAGGCGTGAGAAATTCACGAAAACGTTTCTAGAGTCCAAGAAACACGAGATCAGGTTTTGGGAATGCCCGCGATTTTCTCTTCGACGGTTGGTCGTATTGTAATTCTGTCGCTTCCAACGTGTTCCTCGAGTCATTTTACGTCGCAAATGGTCGTGACAAATTCACAAAAACATTCACGGAGTCCAGGAATCTCGACTTCAGGTTTTGGGAATACACGCGATTTTCTGGTCAACGGTTGGTCGTATCGCAATTCCGTCGCTTCCAACGTGTTCCTCGCGCCATTTTACGTCGGAAATAGGCGTGAGAAATACACAAAAACGTTTCTGGAGTCCAAGAAACACGAGATCAGGTTTTGGGAATGCCCGCGATTTTCTCATCAAGGTTGGTCGTATCGCAATTCCGTCGCTTCCAACGTGTTCCTCGAGTCATTTTACGTCGAAAATGGTCGTCAGAAGTTCACAAAAACATTCACGGAGTCCAGGAATCTCGACTTCAGGTTTTGGGAATACACGCGATTTTCTGGTCAACGGTTGGTCGTATCGCAATTCCGTCGCTTTCAACGTGTTCCTCGCGTCATTTTAGGTCGGAAATAGGCGCTAGAAACTAACAAAAACGTTTCTAGAGTCCAAGAAACACGAGATCAGGTTTTGGGAATGCCCGCGATTTTCTCTTCGACGGTTGGTCGTATTGTAATTCTGTCGCTTCCAACGTGTTCCTCGAGTCATTTTACGTCGGAAATGGTCGTGAGAAAATCACAAAAACATTCACGGAGTCCACGAATCTCGAATTCAGGTTGTGGGAATAGACGCGATTTTCTGGTCAACGGTTGCTCGGATCGTAATTCTGTCGCTTCCAACGTGTTCTTCGCGTCATTTTACGTCGGAAATAGGTGTGAGAAATTCACGAAAACGTTTCTAGAGTCCAAGAAACACGAGATCAGGTTTTGGGAATGCCCGCGATTTTCTCGTCAACGGTTGGTCGTATCGCAATTCCGTCGCTTCCAACGTATTCCTCGCGTCATTTTACGTCGGAAATAGGCGTGAGAAATTCACAAAAACGTTTCTGGAGTCCAAGAAACACGAGATCAGGTTTTGGGAATGCCCGCGATTTTCTCCTCAACGGTTGGTCGTATCGCAATTCCGTCGCTTTCAACGTGTTCCTCGCGTAATTTTACGTCGGAATTAGGCATGAGAAATTCACAAAAACGTTCATGGAGTCCAGGAATCTCGACTTCAGGTTTTGGGAATAGACGCGATTTTCTGGTCAACGGTTGCTCGGATCGTAATTCTGTCGCTTCCAACGTGTTCCTCGCGTCATTTTACGTCGGAAATAGGCGCTAGAAATTCACAAAAACGTTTCTGGACTCCAAGAAACACGAGATCATGTTTTGGGAATGCCCGCGATTCTCTCGTCAACGGTTGGTCGTATCGCAATTCCGTCGCTTCCAAGGCCTTCCTCGCGTCATTTTAGGTCGGAAATAGGCGCTAGAAATTCACAAAAACGTTTCTGGAGTCCAAGAAACACGAGATCAGGTTTTGGGAATGCCCGCGATTTTCTCCTCAAGGTTGGTCGAATCGCAATTCCGTCGCTCCCAACGTGTTCCTCGAGTCATTTTACGTCGAAAATGGTCGTGAGAAATTCACAAAAACATTCACGGAGTCCAGGAATCTCGACTTCAGGTTTTGGGAATACACGCGATTTTCTGGTCAACGGTTGGTCGTATCGCAATTCCGTCGCTTTCAACGTGTTCCTCGCGTAATTTTACGTCGGAATTAGGCATGAGAAATTCACAAAAACGTTCATGGAGTCCAGGAATCTCGACTTCAGGTTTTGGGAATAGACGCGATTTTCTGGTCAACGGTTGCTCGGATCGTAATTCTGTCGCTTCCAACGTGTTCTTCGCGTCATTTTACGTCGGAAATAGGCGTGAGAAATTCACGAAAACGTTTCTAGAGTCCAAGAAACACGAGATCAGTTTTTGGGAATGCCCGCGATTTTCTCTTCGACGGTTGGTCGCATTGTAATTCTGTCGCTTCCAACGTGTTTCTCGAGTCATTTTACGTCGGAAATGGTCGTGAGAAAATCACAAAAACATTCACGGAGTCCACGAATCTCGAATTCAGGTTGTGGGAATAGACGCGATTTTTTGGTCAACGGTTGCTCGGATCGTAATTCTGTCGCTTCCAACGTGTTCTTCGCGTCATTTTACGTCGGAAATAGGTGTGAGAAATTCACAAAAACATTCACGGAGTCCAGGAATCTCGACTTCAGGTTTTGGGAATACACGCGATTTTCTGGTCAACGGTTGGTCGTATCGCAATTCCGTCGCTTTCAACGTGTTCCTCGCGTCATTTTAGGTCGGAAATAGGCGCTAGAAATTCACAAAAACGTTTCTGGACTCCAAGAAACACGAGATCAGGTTTTGGGAATGCCCGCGATTTTCTCCTCAACGGTTGGTCGTATCGCAATTCCGTCTCTTCCAACGTGTTCCTCGAGTCATTTTACGTCGGAAATGGTCGTGACAAATTCACAAAAACATTCACGGAGTCCAGGAATCTCGACTTCAGGTTTTGGGAATACACGCGATTTTCTGGTCAACGGTTGGTCGTATCGCAATTCCGTCGCTTTCAACGTGTTCCTCGCGTAATTTTACGTCGGAATTAGGCATGAGAAATTCACAAAAACGTTCATGGAGTCCAAGAAACACGAGATCAGGTTTTGGGAATGCCCGCGATTTTCTCCTCAACGGTTGGTCGTATCGCAATTCCGTCGCTTCCAATGTGTTCCTCGCGTCATCTTACGTCGGAAATAGGCGTGAGAAATTCACAAAAACGTTTCTGGAGTCCAAGAAACACGAGATCAGGTTTTGGGAATGCCCGCGATTTTCTCCTCAACGGTTGGTCGTATCGCAATTCCGTCGCTTCCAACGTGTTCCTTGAGTCATTTTACGTCGGAAATGGTCGTGAGAAATTCACAAAAACGTTCACGGAGTCCAGGAATCTCGACTTCAGGTTTTGGGAATAGACGCGATTTTCTGGTCAACGGTTGGTCGTATCGCAATTCCGTCGCTTCCAACGTGTTCCTTGAGTCATTTTACGTCGGAAATGGTCGTGAGAAATTCACAAAAACGTTCACGGAGTCCAGGAATCTCGACTTCAGGTTTTGGGAATAGACGCGATTTTCTGGTCAACGGATGCTCGGATCGTAATTCTGTCGCTTCCACCGTGTTCCTCGCGTCATATTACGTCGGAAATAGGCGCTAGAAATTCACAAAAACGTTTCTAGAGTCCAAGAAACACGAGATCAGGTTTTGGGAATGCCCGCGATTTTCTCGTCAACGGTTGGTCGTATCGCAATTCCGTCGCTTCCAACGTATTCCTCGCGTCATTTTACGTCGGAAATAGGCGTGAGAAATTCACAAAAACGTTTCTGGAGTCTAAGAAACACGAGATCAGGTTTTGGGAATGCCCGCGATTTTCTCCTCAACGGTTGGTCGTATCGCAATTCCGTCGCTTCCAACGTGTTCCTCGCGTCATTTTACGTCGGAAATAGGCGTGAGAAATTCACGAAAACGTTTCTAGAGTCCAAGAAACACGAGATCAGTTTTTGGGAATGCCCGCGATTTTCTCTTCGACGGTTGGTCGCATTGTAATTCTGTCGCTTCCAACGTGTTCCTCGAGTCATTTTACGTCGGAAATGGGCGTGAGAAAATCACAAAAACATTCACGGAGTCCACGAATCTCGAATTCAGGTTGTGGGAATACACGCGATTTTCTGGTCAATGGTTGCTCGGATCGTAATTCTGTCGCTTCCAACGTGTTCTTCGCGTCATTTTAGGTCGGAAATAGGCGCTAGAAATTAACAAAAACGTTTCTGAAGTCCAAGAAACACGAGATCAGGTTTTGGGAATGCCCGCGATTTTCTCCTCAAGGATGATCGTATCGCAATTCCGTCGCTCCCAACGTGTTCCTCGAGTCATTTTACGTCGAAAATGGTCGTGAGAAATTCACAAAAACATTCACGGAGTCCAGGAATCTCGACTTCAGGTTTTGGGAATACACGCGATTTTCTGGTCAACGGTTGGTCGTATCGCAATTCCGTCGCTTTCAACGTGTTCCTCGCGTAATTTTACGTCGGAATTAGGCATGAGAAATTCAGAAAAACGTTCATGGAGTCCAGGAATCTCGACTTCAGGTTTTGGGAATAGACGCGATTTTCTGGTCAACGGTTGCTCGGATCGTAATTCTGTCGCTTCCAACGTGTTCTTCGCGTCATTTTACGTCGGAAATAGGCGTGAGAAATTCACGAAAACGTTTCTAGAGTCCAAGAAACACGAGATCAGGTTTTGGGAATGCCCGCGATTTTCTCTTCGACGGTTGGTCGTATTGTAATACTGTCGCTTCCAACGTGTTCCTCGAGTCATTTTACGTCGGAAATAGGTGCTAGAAATTCACAAAAACGTTTCTGGACTCCAAGAAACACGAGATCAGGTTTTGGGAATGCCCGCGATTTTCTCCTCAACGGTTGGTCGTATCGCAATTCCGTCGCTTTCAACGTGTTCCTCGCGTAATTTTACGTCGGAATTAGGCATGAGAAATTCACAAAAACATTTCTGGACTCCAAGAAACACGAGATCAGGTTTTGGGAATGCCCGCGATTTTCTCGTCAACGGTTGGTCGTATCGCAATTCCGTCTCTTCCAACGTGTTCCTCGAGTCATTTTACGTCGGAAATGGTCGTGACAAATTCACAAAAACATTCACGGAGTCCAGGAATCTCGACTTCAGGTTTTGGGAATACACGCGATTTTCTGGTCAACGGTTGGTCGTATCGCAATTCCGTCGCTTTCAACGTGTTCCTCGCGTAATTTTATGTCGGAATTAGGCATGAGAAATTCACAAAAACGTTCATGGAGTCCAAGAAACACGAGATCAGGTTTTGGGAATGCCCGCGATTTTCTCCTCAGCGGTTGGTCGTATCGCAATTCCGTCGCTTCCAACGTGTTCCTCGCGTCATCTTACGTCGGAAATAGGCGTGAGAAATTCACAAAAACGTTTCTGGAGTCCAAGAAACACGAGATCAGGTTTTGGGAATGCCCGCGATTTTCTCGTCAACGGTTGGTCGTATCGCAATTCCGTCGCTTCCAACGTATTCCTCGCGTCATTTTACGTCGGAAATAGGCGTGAGAAATTCACAAAAACGTTTCTGGAGTCTAAGAAACACGAGATCAGGTTTTGGGAATGCCCGCGATTTTCTCCTCAACGGTTGGTCGTATCGCAATTCCGTCGCTTCCAACGTGTTCCTCGCGTCATTTTACGTCGGAAATAGGCGTGAGAAATTCACAAAAACGTTCATGGAGTCCAAGAAACACGAGATCAGGTTTTGGGAATGCCCGCGATTTTCTCCTCAACGGTTGGTCGTATCGCAATTCCGTCGCTTCCAACGTGTTCCTCGCGTCATTTTACGTCGGAAATAGGCGTGAGAAATTCACAAAAACGTTCATGGAGTCCAAGAAACACGAGATCAGGTTTTGGGAATGCCCGCGATTTTCTCCTCAACGGTTGGTCGTATCGCAATTCCGTCGCTTCCAACGTGTTCCTCGCGTCATCTTACGTCGGAAATAGGCGTGAGAAATTCACAAAAACGTTTCTGGAGTCCAAGAAACACGAGATCAGGTTTTGGGAATGCCCGCGATTTTCTCGTCAACGGTTGGTCGTATCGCAATTCCGTCGCTTCCAACGTATTCCTCGCGTCATTTTACGTCGGAAATAGGCGTGAGAAATTCACAAAAACGTTTCTGGAGTCTAAGA
Source organism: Crossocerus cetratus (assembly GCA_963675795.1). Taxonomy (NCBI): domain Eukaryota; kingdom Metazoa; phylum Arthropoda; class Insecta; order Hymenoptera; family Crabronidae; genus Crossocerus; species Crossocerus cetratus. The sequence goes on from OY776671.1 coordinate 8,253,479, forward strand.
AACACGAGATCAGGTTTTGGGAATGCCCGCGATTTTCTCCTCAACGGTTGGTCGTATCGCAATTCCGTCGCTTCCAACGTGTTCCTCGCGTCATTTTACGTCGGAAATAGGCGTGAGAAATTCACAAAAACGTTTCTGGAGTCTAAGAAACACGAGATCAGGTTTTGGGAATGCCCGCGATTTTCTCTTCGACGGTTGGTCGCATTGTAATTCTGTCGCTTCCAACGTGTTCCTCGAGTCATTTTACGTCGGAAATGGTCGTGAGAAAATCACAAAAACATTCACGGAGTCCAGGAATCTCGACTTCAGGTTTTGGGAATAGACGCGATTTTCTGGTCAACGGTTGCTCGGATCGTAATTCTGTCGCTTCCAACGTGTTCTTCGCGTCATTTTAGGTCGGAAATAGGCGTGAGAAATTCACAAAAACGTTTCTGGAGTCCAAGAAACACGAGATCAGGTTTTGGGAATGCCCGCGATTTTCTCGTCAACGGTTGGTCGTATCGCAATTCCGTCGCTTCCAACGTATTCCTCGCGTCATTTTACGTCGGAAATAGGCGTGAGAAATTCACAAAAACGTTTCTGGAGTCTAAGAAACACGAGATCAGGTTTTGGGAATGCCCGCGATTTTCTCCTCAACGGTTGGTCGTATCGCAATTCCGTCGCTTCCAACGTGTTCCTCGCGTCATTTTACGTCGGAAATAGGCGTGAGAAATTCACAAAAACGTTCATGGAGTCCAAGAAACACGAGATCAGGTTTTGGGAATGCCCGCGATTTTCTCTTCGACGGTTGGTCGCATTGTAATTCTGTCGCTTCCAACGTGTTCCTCGAGTCATTTTACGTCGGAAATGGTCGTGAGAAAATCACAAAAACATTCACGGAGTCCAGGAATCTCGACTTCAGGTTTTGGGAATAGACGCGATTTTCTGGTCAACGGTTGCTCGGATCGTAATTCTGTCGCTTCCAACGTGTTCTTCGCGTCATTTTAGGTCGGAAATAGGCGCTAGAAATTAACAAAAACGTTTCTGAAGTGCAAGAAACACGAGATCAGGTTTTGGGAATGCCCGCGATTTTCTCCTCAAGGTTGGTCGTATCGCAATTCCGTCGCTCCCAACGTGTTCCTCGAGTCATTTTACGTCGAAAATGGTCGTGAGAAATTCACGAAAACGTTTCTAGAGTCCAAGACACACGAGATCAGTTTTTGGGAATGCCCGCGATTTTCTCTTCGACGGTTGGTCGCATTGTAATTCTGTCGCTTCCAACAACGTGTTCCTCGAGTCATTTTACGTCGGAAATGGTCGTGAGAAAATCACAAAAACATTCACGGAGTCCACGAATCTCGAATTCAGGTTGTGGGAATACACGCGATTTTCTGGTCAACGGTTGGTCGTATCGCAATTCCGTCGCTTTCAACGTGTTCCTCGCGTCATTTTAGGTCGGAAATAGGCGCTAGAAACTAACAAAAACGTTTCTAGAGTCCGAGAAACACGAGATCAGGTTTTGGGAATGCCCGCGATTTTCTCCTCAAGGTTGGTCATATCGCAATTCCGTCGCTCCCAACGTGTTCCTCGAGTCATTTTACGTCGAAAATGGTCGTGAGAAATTCACAAAAACATTCACGGAGTCCAGGAATCTCGACTTCAGGTTTTGGGAATACACGCGATTTTCTGGTCAACGGTTGGTCGTATCGCAATTCCGTCGCTTTCAACGTGTTCCTCGCGTAATTTTACGTCGGAATTAGGCATGAGAAATTCACAAAAACGTTCATGGAGTCCAAGAAACACGAGATCAGGTTTTGGGAATGCCCGCGATTTTCTCCTCAACGGTTGGTCGTATCGCAATTCCGTCGCTTCCAACGTGTTCCTCGCGTCATCTTACGTCGGAAATAGGCGTGAGAAATTCACAAAAACGTTTCTGGAGTCCAAGAAACACGAGATCAGGTTTTGGGAATGCCCGCGATTTTCTCGTCAACGGTTGGTCGTATCGCAATTCCGTCGCTTCCAACGTATTCCTCGCGTCATTTTACGTCGGAAATAGGCGTGAGAAATTCACAAAAACGTTTCTGGAGTCTAAGAAACACGAGATCAGGTTTTGGGAATGCCCGCGATTTTCTCCTCAAGGTTGGTCATATCGCAATTCCGTCGCTCCCAACGTGTTCCTCGAGTCATTTTACGTCGAAAATGGTCGTGAGAAATTCACAAAAACATTCACGGAGTCCAGGAATCTCGACTTCAGGTTTTGGGAATACACGCGATTTTCTGGTCAACGGTTGGTCGTATCGCAATTCCGTCGCTTTCAACGTGTTCCTCGCGTAATTTTACGTCGGAATTAGGCATGAGAAATTCACAAAAACGTTCATGGAGTCCAGGAATCTCGACTTCAGGTTTTGGGAATAGACGCGATTTTCTGGTCAACGGTTGCTCGGATCGTAATTCTGTCGCTTCCAACGTGTTCTTCGCGTCATTTTACGTCGGAAATAGGCGTGAGAAATTCACGAAAACGTTTCTAGAGTCCAAGAAACACGAGATCAGGTTTTGGGAATGCCCGCGATTTTCTCTTCGACGGTTGGTCGTATTGTAATTCTGTCGCTTCCAACGTGTTCCTCGAGTCATTTTACGTCGGAAATAGGTGCTAGAAATTCACAAAAACGTTTCTGGACTCCAAGAAACACGAGATCAGGTTTTGGGAATGCCCGCGATTTTCTCTTCAACGGTTGGTCGTATCGCAATTCCGTCTCTTCCAACGTGTTCCTCGCGTAATTTTACGTCGGAATTAGGCATGAGAAATTCACAAAAACGTTCATGGAGTCCAGGAATCTCGACTTCAGGTTTTGGGAATAGACGCGATTTTCTGGTCAACGGTTGCTCGGATCGTAATTCTGTCGCTTCCAACGTGTTCTTCGCGTCATTTTACGTCGGAAATAGGCGTGAGAAATTCACGAAAACGTTTCTAGAGTCCAAGAAACACGAGATCAGGTTTTGGGAATGCCCGCGATTTTCTCTTCGACGGTTGGTCGTATTGTAATTCTGTCGCTTCCAACGTGTTCCTCGAGTCATTTTACGTCGGAAATGGTCGTGAGAAAATCACAAAAACATTCACGGAGTCCAGGAATCTCGACTTCAGGTTTTGGGAATAGACGCGATTTTCTGGTCAACGGTTGCTCGGATCGTAATTCTGTCGCTTCCAACGTGTTCTTCGCGTCATTTTAGGTCGGAAATAGGCGCTAGAAATTAACAAAAACGTTTCTGAAGTGCAAGAAACACGAGATCAGGTTTTGGGAATGCCCGCGATTTTCTCCTCAAGGTTGGTCGTATCGCAATTCCGTCGCTCCCAACGTGTTCCTCGAGTCATTTTACGTCGAAAATGGTCGTGAGAAATTCACGAAAACGTTTCTAGAGTCCAAGACACACGAGATCAGTTTTTGGGAATGCCCGCGATTTTCTCTTCGACGGTTGGTCGCATTGTAATTCTGTCGCTTCCAACAACGTGTTCCTCGAGTCATTTTACGTCGGAAATGGTCGTGAGAAAATCACAAAAACATTCACGGAGTCCACGAATCTCGAATTCAGGTTGTGGGAATACACGCGATTTTCTGGTCAACGGTTGGTCGTATCGCAATTCCGTCGCTTTCAACGTGTTCCTCGCGTCATTTTAGGTCGGAAATAGGCGCTAGAAACTAACAAAAACGTTTCTAGAGTCCGAGAAACACGAGATCAGGTTTTGGGAATGCCCGCGATTTTCTCCTCAAGGTTGGTCATATCGCAATTCCGTCGCTCCCAACGTGTTCCTCGAGTCATTTTACGTCGAAAATGGTCGTGAGAAATTCACAAAAACATTCACGGAGTCCAGGAATCTCGACTTCAGGTTTTGGGAATACACGCGATTTTCTGGTCAACGGTTGGTCGTATCGCAATTCCGTCGCTTTCAACGTGTTCCTCGCGTAATTTTACGTCGGAATTAGGCATGAGAAATTCACAAAAACGTTCATGGAGTCCAAGAAACACGAGATCAGGTTTTGGGAATGCCCGCGATTTTCTCCTCAACGGTTGGTCGTATCGCAATTCCGTCGCTTCCAACGTGTTCCTCGCGTCATCTTACGTCGGAAATAGGCGTGAGAAATTCACAAAAACGTTTCTGGAGTCCAAGAAACACGAGATCAGGTTTTGGGAATGCCCGCGATTTTCTCGTCAACGGTTGGTCGTATCGCAATTCCGTCGCTTCCAACGTATTCCTCGCGTCATTTTACGTCGGAAATAGGCGTGAGAAATTCACAAAAACGTTTCTGGAGTCTAAGAAACACGAGATCAGGTTTTGGGAATGCCCGCGATTTTCTCCTCAACGGTTGGTCGTATCGCAATTCCGTCGCTTCCAACGTGTTCCTCGCGTCATTTTACGTCGGAAATAGGCGTGAGAAATTCACAAAAACGTTTCTGGAGTCTAAGAAACACGAGATCAGGTTTTGGGAATGCCCGCGATTTTCTCCTCAACGGTTGGTCGTATCGCAATTCCGTCGCTTCCAACGTGTTCCTCGCGTCATTTTACGTCGGAAATAGGCGTGAGAAATTCACAAAAACGTTTCTGGAGTCTAAGAAACACGAGATCAGGTTTTGGGAATGCCCGCGATTTTCTCTTCGACGGTTGGTCGCATTGTAATTCTGTCGCTTCCAACGTGTTCCTCGAGTCATTTTACGTCGGAAATGGTCGTGAGAAAATCACAAAAACATTCACGGAGTCCACGAATCTCGAATTCAGGTTGTGGAAATAGACGCGATTTTCTGGTCAACGGTTGCTCGGATCGTAATTCTGTCGCTTCCAACGTGTTCTTCGCGTCATTTTAGGTCGGAAATAGGCGCTAGAAATTAACAAAAACGTTTCTGAAGTGCAAGAAACACGAGATCAGGTTTTGGGAATGCCCGCGATTTTCTCCTCAACGGTTGGTCGTATCGCAATTCCGTCGCTTCCAACGTGTTCCTCGCGTCATCTTACGTCGGAAATAGGCGTGAGAAATTCACAAAAACGTTTCTGGAGTCCAAGAAACACGAGATCAGGTTTTGGGAATGCCCGCGATTTTCTCGTCAACGGTTGGTCGTATCGCAATTCCGTCGCTTCCAACGTATTCCTCGCGTCATTTTACGTCGGAAATAGGCGTGAGAAATTCACAAAAACGTTTCTGGAGTCTAAGAAACACGAGATCAGGTTTTGGGAATGCCCGCGATTTTCTCCTCAAGGTTGGTCATATCGCAATTCCGTCGCTCCCAACGTGTTCCTCGAGTCATTTTACGTCGAAAATGGTCGTGAGAAATTCACAAAAACATTCACGGAGTCCAGGAATCTCGACTTCAGGTTTTGGGAATACACGCGATTTTCTGGTCAACGGTTGGTCGTATCGCAATTCCGTCGCTTTCAACGTGTTCCTCGCGTAATTTTACGTCGGAATTAGGCATGAGAAATTCACAAAAACGTTCATGGAGTCCAGGAATCTCGACTTCAGGTTTTGGGAATAGACGCGATTTTCTGGTCAACGGTTGCTCGGATCGTAATTCTGTCGCTTCCAACGTGTTCTTCGCGTCATTTTACGTCGGAAATAGGCGTGAGAAATTCACGAAAACGTTTCTAGAGTCCAAGAAACACGAGATCAGGTTTTGGGAATGCCCGCGATTTTCTCTTCGACGGTTGGTCGTATTGTAATTCTGTCGCTTCCAACGTGTTCCTCGAGTCATTTTACGTCGGAAATAGGTGCTAGAAATTCACAAAAACGTTTCTGGACTCCAAGAAACACGAGATCAGGTTTTGGGAATGCCCGCGATTTTCTCTTCAACGGTTGGTCGTATCGCAATTCCGTCTCTTCCAACGTGTTCCTCGCGTAATTTTACGTCGGAATTAGGCATGAGAAATTCACAAAAACGTTCATGGAGTCCAGGAATCTCGACTTCAGGTTTTGGGAATAGACGCGATTTTCTGGTCAACGGTTGCTCGGATCGTAATTCTGTCGCTTCCAACGTGTTCTTCGCGTCATTTTACGTCGGAAATAGGCGTGAGAAATTCACGAAAACGTTTCTAGAGTCCAAGAAACACGAGATCAGGTTTTGGGAATGCCCGCGATTTTCTCTTCGACGGTTGGTCGTATTGTAATTCTGTCGCTTCCAACGTGTTCCTCGAGTCATTTTACGTCGGAAATGGTCGTGAGAAAATCACAAAAACATTCACGGAGTCCAGGAATCTCGACTTCAGGTTTTGGGAATAGACGCGATTTTCTGGTCAACGGTTGCTCGGATCGTAATTCTGTCGCTTCCAACGTGTTCTTCGCGTCATTTTAGGTCGGAAATAGGCGCTAGAAATTAACAAAAACGTTTCTGAAGTGCAAGAAACACGAGATCAGGTTTTGGGAATGCCCGCGATTTTCTCCTCAAGGTTGGTCGTATCGCAATTCCGTCGCTCCCAACGTGTTCCTCGAGTCATTTTACGTCGAAAATGGTCGTGAGAAATTCACGAAAACGTTTCTAGAGTCCAAGACACACGAGATCAGTTTTTGGGAATGCCCGCGATTTTCTCTTCGACGGTTGGTCGCATTGTAATTCTGTCGCTTCCAACAACGTGTTCCTCGAGTCATTTTACGTCGGAAATGGTCGTGAGAAAATCACAAAAACATTCACGGAGTCCACGAATCTCGAATTCAGGTTGTGGGAATACACGCGATTTTCTGGTCAACGGTTGGTCGTATCGCAATTCCGTCGCTTTCAACGTGTTCCTCGCGTCATTTTAGGTCGGAAATAGGCGCTAGAAACTAACAAAAACGTTTCTAGAGTCCGAGAAACACGAGATCAGGTTTTGGGAATGCCCGCGATTTTCTCCTCAAGGTTGGTCATATCGCAATTCCGTCGCTCCCAACGTGTTCCTCGAGTCATTTTACGTCGAAAATGGTCGTGAGAAATTCACAAAAACATTCACGGAGTCCAGGAATCTCGACTTCAGGTTTTGGGAATACACGCGATTTTCTGGTCAACGGTTGGTCGTATCGCAATTCCGTCGCTTTCAACGTGTTCCTCGCGTAATTTTACGTCGGAATTAGGCATGAGAAATTCACAAAAACGTTCATGGAGTCCAAGAAACACGAGATCAGGTTTTGGGAATGCCCGCGATTTTCTCCTCAACGGTTGGTCGTATCGCAATTCCGTCGCTTCCAACGTGTTCCTCGCGTCATCTTACGTCGGAAATAGGCGTGAGAAATTCACAAAAACGTTTCTGGAGTCCAAGAAACACGAGATCAGGTTTTGGGAATGCCCGCGATTTTCTCGTCAACGGTTGGTCGTATCGCAATTCCGTCGCTTCCAACGTATTCCTCGCGTCATTTTACGTCGGAAATAGGCGTGAGAAATTCACAAAAACGTTTCTGGAGTCTAAGAAACACGAGATCAGGTTTTGGGAATGCCCGCGATTTTCTCCTCAACGGTTGGTCGTATCGCAATTCCGTCGCTTCCAACGTGTTCCTCGCGTCATTTTACGTCGGAAATAGGCGTGAGAAATTCACAAAAACGTTTCTGGAGTCTAAGAAACACGAGATCAGGTTTTGGGAATGCCCGCGATTTTCTCCTCAACGGTTGGTCGTATCGCAATTCCGTCGCTTCCAACGTGTTCCTCGCGTCATTTTACGTCGGAAATAGGCGTGAGAAATTCACAAAAACGTTTCTGGAGTCTAAGAAACACGAGATCAGGTTTTGGGAATGCCCGCGATTTTCTCTTCGACGGTTGGTCGCATTGTAATTCTGTCGCTTCCAACGTGTTCCTCGAGTCATTTTACGTCGGAAATGGTCGTGAGAAAATCACAAAAACATTCACGGAGTCCACGAATCTCGAATTCAGGTTGTGGAAATAGACGCGATTTTCTGGTCAACGGTTGCTCGGATCGTAATTCTGTCGCTTCCAACGTGTTCTTCGCGTCATTTTAGGTCGGAAATAGGCGCTAGAAATTAACAAAAACGTTTCTGAAGTGCAAGAAACACGAGATCAGGTTTTGGGAATGCCCGCGATTTTCTCCTCAACGGTTGGTCGTATCGCAATTCCGTCGCTTCCAACGTGTTCCTCGCGTCATCTTACGTCGGAAATAGGCGTGAGAAATTCACAAAAACGTTTCTGGAGTCCAAGAAACACGAGATCAGGTTTTGGGAATGCCCGCGATTTTCTCGTCAACGGTTGGTCGTATCGCAATTCCGTCGCTTCCAACGTATTCCTCGCGTCATTTTACGTCGGAAATAGGCGTGAGAAATTCACAAAAACGTTTCTGGAGTCTAAGAAACACGAGATCAGGTTTTGGGAATGCCCGCGATTTTCTCCTCAAGGTTGGTCATATCGCAATTCCGTCGCTCCCAACGTGTTCCTCGAGTCATTTTACGTCGAAAATGGTCGTGAGAAATTCACAAAAACATTCACGGAGTCCAGGAATCTCGACTTCAGGTTTTGGGAATACACGCGATTTTCTGGTCAACGGTTGGTCGTATCGCAATTCCGTCGCTTTCAACGTGTTCCTCGCGTAATTTTACGTCGGAATTAGGCATGAGAAATTCACAAAAACGTTCATGGAGTCCAGGAATCTCGACTTCAGGTTTTGGGAATAGACGCGATTTTCTGGTCAACGGTTGCTCGGATCGTAATTCTGTCGCTTCCAACGTGTTCTTCGCGTCATTTTACGTCGGAAATAGGCGTGAGAAATTCACGAAAACGTTTCTAGAGTCCAAGAAACACGAGATCAGGTTTTGGGAATGCCCGCGATTTTCTCTTCGACGGTTGGTCGTATTGTAATTCTGTCGCTTCCAACGTGTTCCTCGAGTCATTTTACGTCGGAAATAGGTGCTAGAAATTCACAAAAACGTTTCTGGACTCCAAGAAACACGAGATCAGGTTTTGGGAATGCCCGCGATTTTCTCTTCAACGGTTGGTCGTATCGCAATTCCGTCTCTTCCAACGTGTTCCTCGCGTAATTTTACGTCGGAATTAGGCATGAGAAATTCACAAAAACGTTCATGGAGTCCAGGAATCTCGACTTCAGGTTTTGGGAATAGACGCGATTTTCTGGTCAACGGTTGCTCGGATCGTAATTCTGTCGCTTCCAACGTGTTCTTCGCGTCATTTTACGTCGGAAATAGGCGTGAGAAATTCACGAAAACGTTTCTAGAGTCCAAGAAACACGAGATCAGGTTTTGGGAATGCCCGCGATTTTCTCTTCGACGGTTGGTCGTATTGTAATTCTGTCGCTTCCAACGTGTTCCTCGAGTCATTTTACGTCGGAAATGGTCGTGAGAAAATCACAAAAACATTCACGGAGTCCAGGAATCTCGACTTCAGGTTTTGGGAATAGACGCGATTTTCTGGTCAACGGTTGCTCGGATCGTAATTCTGTCGCTTCCAACGTGTTCTTCGCGTCATTTTAGGTCGGAAATAGGCGCTAGAAATTAACAAAAACGTTTCTGAAGTGCAAGAAACACGAGATCAGGTTTTGGGAATGCCCGCGATTTTCTCCTCAAGGTTGGTCGTATCGCAATTCCGTCGCTCCCAACGTGTTCCTCGAGTCATTTTACGTCGAAAATGGTCGTGAGAAATTCACGAAAACGTTTCTAGAGTCCAAGACACACGAGATCAGTTTTTGGGAATGCCCGCGATTTTCTCTTCGACGGTTGGTCGCATTGTAATTCTGTCGCTTCCAACAACGTGTTCCTCGAGTCATTTTACGTCGGAAATGGTCGTGAGAAAATCACAAAAACATTCACGGAGTCCACGAATCTCGAATTCAGGTTGTGGGAATACACGCGATTTTCTGGTCAACGGTTGGTCGTATCGCAATTCCGTCGCTTTCAACGTGTTCCTCGCGTCATTTTAGGTCGGAAATAGGCGCTAGAAACTAACAAAAACGTTTCTAGAGTCCGAGAAACACGAGATCAGGTTTTGGGAATGCCCGCGATTTTCTCCTCAAGGTTGGTCATATCGCAATTCCGTCGCTCCCAACGTGTTCCTCGAGTCATTTTACGTCGAAAATGGTCGTGAGAAATTCACAAAAACATTCACGGAGTCCAGGAATCTCGACTTCAGGTTTTGGGAATACACGCGATTTTCTGGTCAACGGTTGGTCGTATCGCAATTCCGTCGCTTTCAACGTGTTCCTCGCGTAATTTTACGTCGGAATTAGGCATGAGAAATTCACAAAAACGTTCATGGAGTCCAAGAAACACGAGATCAGGTTTTGGGAATGCCCGCGATTTTCTCCTCAACGGTTGGTCGTATCGCAATTCCGTCGCTTCCAACGTGTTCCTCGCGTCATCTTACGTCGGAAATAGGCGTGAGAAATTCACAAAAACGTTTCTGGAGTCCAAGAAACACGAGATCAGGTTTTGGGAATGCCCGCGATTTTCTCGTCAACGGTTGGTCGTATCGCAATTCCGTCGCTTCCAACGTATTCCTCGCGTCATTTTACGTCGGAAATAGGCGTGAGAAATTCACAAAAACGTTTCTGGAGTCTAAGAAACACGAGATCAGGTTTTGGGAATGCCCGCGATTTTCTCCTCAACGGTTGGTCGTATCGCAATTCCGTCGCTTCCAACGTGTTCCTCGCGTCATTTTACGTCGGAAATAGGCGTGAGAAATTCACAAAAACGTTCATGGAGTCCAAGAAACACGAGATCAGGTTTTGGGAATGCCCGCGATTTTCTCCACAACGGTTGGTCGTATCGCAATTCCGTCGCTTCCAACGTGTTCCTCGCGTCATCTTACGTCGGAAATAGGCGTGAGAAATTCACAAAAACGTTTCTGGAGTCCAAGAAACACGAGATCAGGTTTTGGGAATGCCCGCGATTTTCTCATCAAGGTTGGTCGTATCGCAATTCCGTCGCTTCCAACGTGTTCCTCGAGTCATTTTACATCGAAAATGGTCGTGAGAAAATCACAAAAACATTCACGGAGTCCACGAATCTCGAATTCAGGTTGTGGGAATAGACGCGATTTTTTGGTCAACGGTTGCTCGGATCGTAATTCTGTCGCTTCCAACGTGTTCTTCGCGTCATTTTACGTCGGAAATAGGCGTGAGAAATTCACGAAAACGTTTCTAGAGTCCAAGAAACACGAGATCAGGTTTTGGGAATGCCCGCGATTTTCTCTTCGACGGTTGGTCGTATTGTAATTCTGTCGCTTCCAACGTGTTCCTCGAGTCATTTTACGTCGGAAATAGGTGCTAGAAATTCACAAAAACGTTTCTGGACTCCAAGAAACACGAGATCAGGTTTTGGGAATGCCCGCGATTTTCTCCTCAACGGTTGGTCGTATCGCAATTCCGTCTCTTCCAACGTGTTCCTCGAGTCATTTTACGTCGGAAATGGTCGTGACAAATTCACAAAAACATTCACGGAGTCCAGGAATCTCGACTTCAGGTTTTGGGAATACACGCGATTTTCTGGTCAACGGTTGGTCGTATCGCAATTCCGTCGCTTTCAACGTGTTCCTCGCGTCATTTTAGGTCGGAAATAGGCGTGAGAAATTCACAAAAACGTTTCTGGAGTCCAAGAAACACGAGATCAGGTTTTGGGAATGCCCGCGATTTTCTCATCAAGGTTGGTCGTATCGCAATTCCGTCGCTTCCAACGTGTTCCTCGAGTCATTTTACATCGAAAATGGTCGTGAGAAGTTCACAAAAACATTCACGGAGTCCAGGAATCTCGACTTCAGGTTTTGGGAATACACGCGATTTTCTGGTCAACGGTTGGTCGTATCGCAATTCCGTCGCTTTCAACGTGTTCCTCGCGTCATTTTAGGTCGGAAATAGGCGCTAGAAACTAACAAAAACGTTTCTAGAGTCCGAGAAACACGAGATCAGGTTTTGGGAATGCCCGCGATTTTCTCCTCAAGGTTGGTCATATCGCAATTCCGTCGCTCCCAACGTGTTCCTCGAGTCATTTTACGTCGAAAATGGTCGTGAGAAATTCACAAAAACATTCACGGAGTCCAGGAATCTCGACTTCAGGTTTTGGGAATACACGCGATTTTCTGGTCAACGGTTGGTCGTATCGCAATTCCGTCGCTTTCAACGTGTTCCTCGCGTAATTTTACGTCGGAATTAGGCATGAGAAATTCACAAAAACGTTCATGGAGTCCAGGAATCTCGACTTCAGGTTTTGGGAATAGACGCGATTTTCTGGTCAACGGTTGCTCGGATCGTAATTCTGTCGCTTCCAACGTGTTCTTCGCGTCATTTTACGTCGGAAATAGGCGTGAGAAATTCACGAAAACGTTTCTAGAGTCCAAGAAACACGAGATCAGGTTTTGGGAATGCCCGCGATTTTCTCTTCGACGGTTGGTCGTATTGTAATTCTGTCGCTTCCAACGTGTTCCTCGAGTCATTTTACGTCGGAAATAGGTGCTAGAAATTCACAAAAACGTTTCTGGACTCCAAGAAACACGAGATCAGGTTTTGGGAATGCCCGCGATTTTCTCTTCAACGGTTGGTCGTATCGCAATTCCGTCTCTTCCAACGTGTTCCTCGCGTAATTTTACGTCGGAATTAGGCATGAGAAATTCACAAAAACGTTCATGGAGTCCAGGAATCTCGACTTCAGGTTTTGGGAATAGACGCGATTTTCTGGTCAACGGTTGCTCGGATCGTAATTCTGTCGCTTCCAACGTGTTCTTCGCGTCATTTTACGTCGGAAATAGGCGTGAGAAATTCACGAAAACGTTTCTAGAGTCCAAGAAACACGAGATCAGGTTTTGGGAATGCCCGCGATTTTCTCTTCGACGGTTGGTCGTATTGTAATTCTGTCGCTTCCAACGTGTTCCTCGAGTCATTTTACGTCGCAAATGGTCGTGACAAATTCACAAAAACATTCACGGAGTCCAGGAATCTCGACTTCAGGTTTTGGGAATACACGCGATTTTCTGGTCAACGGTTGGTCGTATCGCAATTCCGTCGCTTCCAACGTGTTCCTCGCGCCATTTTACGTCGGAAATAGGCGTGAGAAATACACAAAAACGTTTCTGGAGTCCAAGAAACACGAGATCAGGTTTTGGGAATGCCCGCGATTTTCTCATCAAGGTTGGTCGTATCGCAATTCCGTCGCTTCCAACGTGTTCCTCGAGTCATTTTACGTCGAAAATGGTCGTCAGAAGTTCACAAAAACATTCACGGAGTCCAGGAATCTCGACTTCAGGTTTTGGGAATACACGCGATTTTCTGGTCAACGGTTGGTCGTATCGCAATTCCGTCGCTTTCAACGTGTTCCTCGCGTCATTTTAGGTCGGAAATAGGCGCTAGAAACTAACAAAAACGTTTCTAGAGTCCAAGAAACACGAGATCAGGTTTTGGGAATGCCCGCGATTTTCTCTTCGACGGTTGGTCGTATTGTAATTCTGTCGCTTCCAACGTGTTCCTCGAGTCATTTTACGTCGGAAATGGTCGTGAGAAAATCACAAAAACATTCACGGAGTCCACGAATCTCGAATTCAGGTTGTGGGAATAGACGCGATTTTCTGGTCAACGGTTGCTCGGATCGTAATTCTGTCGCTTCCAACGTGTTCTTCGCGTCATTTTACGTCGGAAATAGGTGTGAGAAATTCACGAAAACGTTTCTAGAGTCCAAGAAACACGAGATCAGGTTTTGGGAATGCCCGCGATTTTCTCGTCAACGGTTGGTCGTATCGCAATTCCGTCGCTTCCAACGTATTCCTCGCGTCATTTTACGTCGGAAATAGGCGTGAGAAATTCACAAAAACGTTTCTGGAGTCCAAGAAACACGAGATCAGGTTTTGGGAATGCCCGCGATTTTCTCCTCAACGGTTGGTCGTATCGCAATTCCGTCGCTTTCAACGTGTTCCTCGCGTAATTTTACGTCGGAATTAGGCATGAGAAATTCACAAAAACGTTCATGGAGTCCAGGAATCTCGACTTCAGGTTTTGGGAATAGACGCGATTTTCTGGTCAACGGTTGCTCGGATCGTAATTCTGTCGCTTCCAACGTGTTCCTCGCGTCATTTTACGTCGGAAATAGGCGCTAGAAATTCACAAAAACGTTTCTGGACTCCAAGAAACACGAGATCATGTTTTGGGAATGCCCGCGATTCTCTCGTCAACGGTTGGTCGTATCGCAATTCCGTCGCTTCCAAGGCCTTCCTCGCGTCATTTTAGGTCGGAAATAGGCGCTAGAAATTCACAAAAACGTTTCTGGAGTCCAAGAAACACGAGATCAGGTTTTGGGAATGCCCGCGATTTTCTCCTCAAGGTTGGTCGAATCGCAATTCCGTCGCTCCCAACGTGTTCCTCGAGTCATTTTACGTCGAAAATGGTCGTGAGAAATTCACAAAAACATTCACGGAGTCCAGGAATCTCGACTTCAGGTTTTGGGAATACACGCGATTTTCTGGTCAACGGTTGGTCGTATCGCAATTCCGTCGCTTTCAACGTGTTCCTCGCGTAATTTTACGTCGGAATTAGGCATGAGAAATTCACAAAAACGTTCATGGAGTCCAGGAATCTCGACTTCAGGTTTTGGGAATAGACGCGATTTTCTGGTCAACGGTTGCTCGGATCGTAATTCTGTCGCTTCCAACGTGTTCTTCGCGTCATTTTACGTCGGAAATAGGCGTGAGAAATTCACGAAAACGTTTCTAGAGTCCAAGAAACACGAGATCAGTTTTTGGGAATGCCCGCGATTTTCTCTTCGACGGTTGGTCGCATTGTAATTCTGTCGCTTCCAACGTGTTTCTCGAGTCATTTTACGTCGGAAATGGTCGTGAGAAAATCACAAAAACATTCACGGAGTCCACGAATCTCGAATTCAGGTTGTGGGAATAGACGCGATTTTTTGGTCAACGGTTGCTCGGATCGTAATTCTGTCGCTTCCAACGTGTTCTTCGCGTCATTTTACGTCGGAAATAGGTGTGAGAAATTCACAAAAACATTCACGGAGTCCAGGAATCTCGACTTCAGGTTTTGGGAATACACGCGATTTTCTGGTCAACGGTTGGTCGTATCGCAATTCCGTCGCTTTCAACGTGTTCCTCGCGTCATTTTAGGTCGGAAATAGGCGCTAGAAATTCACAAAAACGTTTCTGGACTCCAAGAAACACGAGATCAGGTTTTGGGAATGCCCGCGATTTTCTCCTCAACGGTTGGTCGTATCGCAATTCCGTCTCTTCCAACGTGTTCCTCGAGTCATTTTACGTCGGAAATGGTCGTGACAAATTCACAAAAACATTCACGGAGTCCAGGAATCTCGACTTCAGGTTTTGGGAATACACGCGATTTTCTGGTCAACGGTTGGTCGTATCGCAATTCCGTCGCTTTCAACGTGTTCCTCGCGTAATTTTACGTCGGAATTAGGCATGAGAAATTCACAAAAACGTTCATGGAGTCCAAGAAACACGAGATCAGGTTTTGGGAATGCCCGCGATTTTCTCCTCAACGGTTGGTCGTATCGCAATTCCGTCGCTTCCAATGTGTTCCTCGCGTCATCTTACGTCGGAAATAGGCGTGAGAAATTCACAAAAACGTTTCTGGAGTCCAAGAAACACGAGATCAGGTTTTGGGAATGCCCGCGATTTTCTCCTCAACGGTTGGTCGTATCGCAATTCCGTCGCTTCCAACGTGTTCCTTGAGTCATTTTACGTCGGAAATGGTCGTGAGAAATTCACAAAAACGTTCACGGAGTCCAGGAATCTCGACTTCAGGTTTTGGGAATAGACGCGATTTTCTGGTCAACGGTTGGTCGTATCGCAATTCCGTCGCTTCCAACGTGTTCCTTGAGTCATTTTACGTCGGAAATGGTCGTGAGAAATTCACAAAAACGTTCACGGAGTCCAGGAATCTCGACTTCAGGTTTTGGGAATAGACGCGATTTTCTGGTCAACGGATGCTCGGATCGTAATTCTGTCGCTTCCACCGTGTTCCTCGCGTCATATTACGTCGGAAATAGGCGCTAGAAATTCACAAAAACGTTTCTAGAGTCCAAGAAACACGAGATCAGGTTTTGGGAATGCCCGCGATTTTCTCGTCAACGGTTGGTCGTATCGCAATTCCGTCGCTTCCAACGTATTCCTCGCGTCATTTTACGTCGGAAATAGGCGTGAGAAATTCACAAAAACGTTTCTGGAGTCTAAGAAACACGAGATCAGGTTTTGGGAATGCCCGCGATTTTCTCCTCAACGGTTGGTCGTATCGCAATTCCGTCGCTTCCAACGTGTTCCTCGCGTCATTTTACGTCGGAAATAGGCGTGAGAAATTCACGAAAACGTTTCTAGAGTCCAAGAAACACGAGATCAGTTTTTGGGAATGCCCGCGATTTTCTCTTCGACGGTTGGTCGCATTGTAATTCTGTCGCTTCCAACGTGTTCCTCGAGTCATTTTACGTCGGAAATGGTCGTGAGAAAATCACAAAAACATTCACGGAGTCCACGAATCTCGAATTCAGGTTGTGGGAATACACGCGATTTTCTGGTCAACGGTTGCTCGGATCGTAATTCTGTCGCTTCCAACGTGTTCTTCGCGTCATTTTAGGTCGGAAATAGGCGCTAGAAATTAACAAAAACGTTTCTGAAGTCCAAGAAACACGAGATCAGGTTTTGGGAATGCCCGCGATTTTCTCCTCAAGGATGATCGTATCGCAATTCCGTCGCTCCCAACGTGTTCCTCGAGTCATTTTACGTCGAAAATGGTCGTGAGAAATTCACAAAAACATTCACGGAGTCCAGGAATCTCGACTTCAGGTTTTGGGAATACACGCGATTTTCTGGTCAACGGTTGGTCGTATCGCAATTCCGTCGCTTTCAACGTGTTCCTCGCGTAATTTTACGTCGGAATTAGGCATGAGAAATTCAGAAAAACGTTCATGGAGTCCAGGAATCTCGACTTCAGGTTTTGGGAATAGACGCGATTTTCTGGTCAACGGTTGCTCGGATCGTAATTCTGTCGCTTCCAACGTGTTCTTCGCGTCATTTTACGTCGGAAATAGGCGTGAGAAATTCACGAAAACGTTTCTAGAGTCCAAGAAACACGAGATCAGGTTTTGGGAATGCCCGCGATTTTCTCTTCGACGGTTGGTCGTATTGTAATACTGTCGCTTCCAACGTGTTCCTCGAGTCATTTTACGTCGGAAATAGGTGCTAGAAATTCACAAAAACGTTTCTGGACTCCAAGAAACACGAGATCAGGTTTTGGGAATGCCCGCGATTTTCTCGTCAACGGTTGGTCGTATCGCAATTCCGTCTCTTCCAACGTGTTCCTCGAGTCATTTTACGTCGGAAATGGTCGTGACAAATTCACAAAAACATTCACGGAGTCCAGGAATCTCGACTTCAGGTTTTGGGAATACACGCGATTTTCTGGTCAACGGTTGGTCGTATCGCAATTCCGTCGCTTTCAACGTGTTCCTCGCGTAATTTTACGTCGGAATTAGGCATGAGAAATTCACAAAAACGTTCATGGAGTCCAAGAAACACGAGATCAGGTTTTGGGAATGCCCGCGATTTTCTCCTCAGCGGTTGGTCGTATCGCAATTCCGTCGCTTCCAACGTGTTCCTCGCGTCATCTTACGTCGGAAATAGGCGTGAGAAATTCACAAAAACGTTTCTGGAGTCCAAGAAACACGAGATCAGGTTTTGGGAATGCCCGCGATTTTCTCGTCAACGGTTGGTCGTATCGCAATTCCGTCGCTTCCAACGTATTCCTCGCGTCATTTTACGTCGGAAATAGGCGTGAGAAATTCACAAAAACGTTTCTGGAGTCTAAGAAACACGAGATCAGGTTTTGGGAATGCCCGCGATTTTCTCCTCAACGGTTGGTCGTATCGCAATTCCGTCGCTTCCAACGTGTTCCTCGCGTCATTTTACGTCGGAAATAGGCGTGAGAAATTCACAAAAACGTTCATGGAGTCCAAGAAACACGAGATCAGGTTTTGGGAATGCCCGCGATTTTCTCCTCAACGGTTGGTCGTATCGCAATTCCGTCGCTTCCAACGTGTTCCTCGCGTCATTTTACGTCGGAAATAGGCGTGAGAAATTCACAAAAACGTTCATGGAGTCCAAGAAACACGAGATCAGGTTTTGGGAATGCCCGCGATTTTCTCCTCAACGGTTGGTCGTATCGCAATTCCGTCGCTTCCAACGTGTTCCTCGCGTCATCTTACGTCGGAAATAGGCGTGAGAAATTCACAAAAACGTTTCTGGAGTCCAAGAAACACGAGATCAGGTTTTGGGAATGCCCGCGATTTTCTCGTCAACGGTTGGTCGTATCGCAATTCCGTCGCTTCCAACGTATTCCTCGCGTCATTTTACGTCGGAAATAGGCGTGAGAAATTCACAAAAACGTTTCTGGAGTCTAAGAAACACGAGATCAGGTTTTGGGAATGCCCGCGATTTTCTCCTCAACGGTTGGTCGTATCGCAATTCCGTCGCTTCCAACGTGTTCCTCGCGTCATTTTAGGTCGGAAATAGGCGCTAGAAATTAACAAAAACGTTTCTGAAGTGCAAGAAACACGAGATCAGGTTTTGGGAATGCGCGCGATTTTCTCCTCAAGGTTGGTCGTATCGCAATTCCGTCGCTCCCAACGTGTTCCTCGAGTCATTTTACGTCGAAAATGGTCGTGAGAAATTCACGAAAACGTTTCTAGAGTCCAAGACACACGAGATCAGTTTTTGGGAATGCCCGCGATTTTCTCTTCGACGGTTGGTCGCATTGTAATTCTGTCGCTTCCAACAACGTGTTCCTCGAGTCATTTTACGTCGGAAATAGGTGCTAGAAATTCACAAAAACGTTTCTGGACTCCAAGAAACACGAGATCAGGTTTTGGGAATGCCCGCGATTTTCTCCTCAACGGTTGGTCGTATCGCAATTCCGTCTCTTCCAACGTGTTCCTCGAGTCATTTTACGTCGGAAATGGTCGTGACAAATTCACAAAAACATTCACGGAGTCCAGGAATCTCGACTTCAGGTTTTGGGAATACACGCGATTTTCTGGTCAACGGTTGGTCGTATCGCAATTCCGTCGCTTTCAACGTGTTCCTCGCGTCATTTTAGGTCGGAAATAGGCGTGAGAAATTCACAAAAACGTTTCTGGAGTCCAAGAAACACGAGATCAGGTTTTGGGAATGCCCGCGATTTTCTCATCAAGGTTGGTCGTATCGCAATTCCGTCGCTTCCAACGTGTTCCTCGAGTCATTTTACATCGAAAATGGTCGTGAGAAGTTCACAAAAACATTCACGGAGTCCAGGAATCTCGACTTCAGGTTTTGGGAATACACGCGATTTTCTGGTCAACGGTTGGTCGTATCGCAATTCCGTCGCTTTCAACGTGTTCCTCGCGTCATTTTAGGTCGGAAATAGGCGCTAGAAACTAACAAAAACGTTTCTAGAGTCCGAGAAACACGAGATCAGGTTTTGGGAATGCCCGCGATTTTCTCCTCAAGGTTGGTCATATCGCAATTCCGTCGCTCCCAACGTGTTCCTCGAGTCATTTTACGTCGAAAATGGTCGTGAGAAATTCACAAAAACATTCACGGAGTCCAGGAATCTCGACTTCAGGTTTTGGGAATACACGCGATTTTCTGGTCAACGGTTGGTCGTATCGCAATTCCGTCGCTTTCAACGTGTTCCTCGCGTAATTTTACGTCGGAAATAGGCGTGAGAAATTCACAAAAACGTTTCTGGAGTCCAAGAAACACGAGATCAGGTTTTGGGAATGCCCGCGATTTTCTCGTCAACGGTTGGTCGTATCGCAATTCCGTCGCTTCCAACGTATTCCTCGCGTCATTTTACGTCGGAAATAGGCGTGAGAAATTCACAAAAACGTTTCTGGAGTCTAAGAAACACGAGATCAGGTTTTGGGAATGCCCGCGATTTTCTCCTCAACGGTTGGTCGTATCGCAATTCCGTCGCTTCCAACGTGTTCCTCGCGTCATTTTACGTCGGAAATAGGCGTGAGAAATTCACAAAAACGTTTCTGGAGTCTAAGAAACACGAGATCAGGTTTTGGGAATGCCCGCGATTTTCTCATCAAGGTTGGTCGTATCGCAATTCCGTCGCTTCCAACGTGTTCCTCGAGTCATTTTACATCGAAAATGGTCGTGAGAAGTTCACAAAAACATTCACGGAGTCCAGGAATCTCGACTTCAGGTTTTGGGAATACACGCGATTTTCTGGTCAACGGTTGGTCGTATCGCAATTCCGTCGCTTTCAACGTGTTCCTCGCGTCATTTTAGGTCGGAAATAGGCGCTAGAAACTAACAAAAACGTTTCTAGAGTCCGAGAAACACGAGATCAGGTTTTGGGAATGCCCGCGATTTTCTCCTCAAGGTTGGTCATATCGCAATTCCGTCGCTCCCAACGTGTTCCTCGAGTCATTTTACGTCGAAAATGGTCGTGAGAAATTCACAAAAACATTCACGGAGTCCAGGAATCTCGACTTCAGGTTTTGGGAATACACGCGATTTTCTGGTCAACGGTTGGTCGTATCGCAATTCCGTCGCTTTCAACGTGTTCCTCGCGTAATTTTACGTCGGAATTAGGCATGAGAAATTCACAAAAACGTTCATGGAGTCCAGGAATCTCGACTTCAGGTTTTGGGAATAGACGCGATTTTCTGGTCAACGGTTGCTCGGATCGTAATTCTGTCGCTTCCAACGTGTTCTTCGCGTCATTTTACGTCGGAAATAGGCGTGAGAAATTCACGAAAACGTTTCTAGAGTCCAAGAAACACGAGATCAGGTTTTGGGAATGCCCGCGATTTTCTCTTCGACGGTTGGTCGTATTGTAATTCTGTCGCTTCCAACGTGTTCCTCGAGTCATTTTACGTCGCAAATGGTCGTGACAAATTCACAAAAACATTCACGGAGTCCAGGAATCTCGACTTCAGGTTTTGGGAATACACGCGATTTTCTGGTCAACGGTTGGTCGTATCGCAATTCCGTCGCTTTCAACGTGTTCCTCGCGTAATTTTACGTCGGAATTAGGCATGAGAAATTCACAAAAACGTTCATGGAGTCCAGGAATCTCGACTTCAGGTTTTGGGAATACACGCGATTTTCTGGTCAACGGTTGGTCGTATCGCAATTCCGTCGCTTTCAACGTGTTCCTCGCGTAATTTTACGTCGGAATTAGGCATGAGAAATTCACAAAAACGTTCATGGAGTCCAGGAATCTCGACTTCAGGTTTTGGGAATAGACGCGATTTTCTGGTCAACGGTTGCTCGGATCGTAATTCTGTCGCTTCCAACGTGTTCTTCGCGTCATTTTACGTCGGAAATAGGCGTGAGAAATTCACGAAAACGTTTCTAGAGTCCAAGAAACACGAGATCAGGTTTTGGGAATGCCCGCGATTTTCTCTTCGACGGTTGGTCGTATTGTAATTCTGTCGCTTCCAACGTGTTCCTCGAGTCATTTTACGTCGGAAATAGGTGCTAGAAATTCACAAAAACGTTTCTGGACTCCAAGAAACACGAGATCAGGTTTTGGGAATGCCCGCGATTTTCTCTTCAACGGTTGGTCGTATCGCAATTCCGTCTCTTCCAACGTGTTCCTCGCGTAATTTTACGTCGGAATTAGGCATGAGAAATTCACAAAAACGTTCATGGAGTCCAGGAATCTCGACTTCAGGTTTTGGGAATAGACGCGATTTTCTGGTCAACGGTTGCTCGGATCGTAATTCTGTCGCTTCCAACGTGTTCTTCGCGTCATTTTACGTCGGAAATAGGCGTGAGAAATTCACGAAAACGTTTCTAGAGTCCAAGAAACACGAGATCAGGTTTTGGGAATGCCCGCGATTTTCTCTTCGACGGTTGGTCGTATTGTAATTCTGTCGCTTCCAACGTGTTCCTCGAGTCATTTTACGTCGCAAATGGTCGTGACAAATTCACAAAAACATTCACGGAGTCCAGGAATCTCGACTTCAGGTTTTGGGAATACACGCGATTTTCTGGTCAACGGTTGGTCGTATCGCAATTCCGTCGCTTCCAACGTGTTCCTCGCGCCATTTTACGTCGGAAATAGGCGTGAGAAATACACAAAAACGTTTCTGGAGTCCAAGAAACACGAGATCAGGTTTTGGGAATGCCCGCGATTTTCTCATCAAGGTTGGTCGTATCGCAATTCCGTCGCTTCCAACGTGTTCCTCGAGTCATTTTACGTCGAAAATGGTCGTCAGAAGTTCACAAAAACATTCACGGAGTCCAGGAATCTCGACTTCAGGTTTTGGGAATACACGCGATTTTCTGGTCAACGGTTGGTCGTATCGCAATTCCGTCGCTTTCAACGTGTTCCTCGCGTCATTTTAGGTCGGAAATAGGCGCTAGAAACTAACAAAAACGTTTCTAGAGTCCAAGAAACACGAGATCAGGTTTTGGGAATGCCCGCGATTTTCTCTTCGACGGTTGGTCGTATTGTAATTCTGTCGCTTCCAACGTGTTCCTCGAGTCATTTTACGTCGGAAATGGTCGTGAGAAAATCACAAAAACATTCACGGAGTCCACGAATCTCGAATTCAGGTTGTGGGAATAGACGCGATTTTCTGGTCAACGGTTGCTCGGATCGTAATTCTGTCGCTTCCAACGTGTTCTTCGCGTCATTTTACGTCGGAAATAGGTGTGAGAAATTCACGAAAACGTTTCTAGAGTCCAAGAAACACGAGATCAGGTTTTGGGAATGCCCGCGATTTTCTCGTCAACGGTTGGTCGTATCGCAATTCCGTCGCTTCCAACGTATTCCTCGCGTCATTTTACGTCGGAAATAGGCGTGAGAAATTCACAAAAACGTTTCTGGAGTCCAAGAAACACGAGATCAGGTTTTGGGAATGCCCGCGATTTTCTCCTCAACGGTTGGTCGTATCGCAATTCCGTCGCTTTCAACGTGTTCCTCGCGTAATTTTACGTCGGAATTAGGCATGAGAAATTCACAAAAACGTTCATGGAGTCCAGGAATCTCGACTTCAGGTTTTGGGAATAGACGCGATTTTCTGGTCAACGGTTGCTCGGATCGTAATTCTGTCGCTTCCAACGTGTTCCTCGCGTCATTTTACGTCGGAAATAGGCGCTAGAAATTCACAAAAACGTTTCTGGACTCCAAGAAACACGAGATCATGTTTTGGGAATGCCCGCGATTCTCTCGTCAACGGTTGGTCGTATCGCAATTCCGTCGCTTCCAAGGCGTTCCTCGCGTCATTTTAGGTCGGAAATAGGCACTAGAAATTCACAAAAACGTTTCTGGAGTCCAAGAAACACGAGATCAGGTTTTGGGAATGCCCGCGATTTTCTCCTCAAGGTTGGTCGAATCGCAATTCCGTCGCTCCCAACGTGTTCCTCGAGTCATTTTACGTCGAAAATGGTCGTGAGAAATTCACAAAAACATTCACGGAGTCCAGGAATCTCGACTTCAGGTTTTGGGAATACACGCGATTTTCTGGTCAACGGTTGGTCGTATCGCAATTCCGTCGCTTTCAACGTGTTCCTCGCGTAATTTTACGTCGGAATTAGGCATGAGAAATTCACAAAAACGTTCATGGAGTCCAGGAATCTCGACTTCAGGTTTTGGGAATAGACGCGATTTTCTGGTCAACGGTTGCTCGGATCGTAATTCTGTCGCTTCCAACGTGTTCTTCGCGTCATTTTACGTCGGAAATAGGCGTGAGAAATTCACGAAAACGTTTCTAGAGTCCAAGAAACACGAGATCAGTTTTTGGGAATGCCCGCGATTTTCTCTTCGACGGTTGGTCGCATTGTAATTCTGTCGCTTCCAACGTGTTCCTCGAGTCATTTTACGTCGGAAATGGTCGTGAGAAAATCACAAAAACATTCACGGAGTCCACGAATCTCGAATTCAGGTTGTGGGAATAGACGCGATTTTTTGGTCAACGGTTGCTCGGATCGTAATTCTGTCGCTTCCAACGTGTTCTTCGCGTCATTATACGTCGGAAATAGGTGTGAGAAATTCACAAAAACATTCACGGAGTCCAGGAATCTCGACTTCAGGTTTTGGGAATACACGCGATTTTCTGGTCAACGGTTGGTCGTATCGCAATTCCGTCGCTTTCAACGTGTTCCTCGCGTCATTTTAGGTCGGAAATAGGCGCTAGAAATTCACAAAAACGTTTCTGGACTCCAAGAAACACGAGATCAGGTTTTGGGAATGCCCGCGATTTTCTCCTCAACGGTTGGTCGTATCGCAATTCCGTCTCTTCCAACGTGTTCCTCGAGTCATTTTACGTCGGAAATGGTCGTGACAAATTCACAAAAACATTCACGGAGTCCAGGAATCTCGACTTCAGGTTTTGGGAATACACGCGATTTTCTGGTCAACGGTTGGTCGTATCGCAATTCCGTCGCTTTCAACGTGTTCCTCGCGTAATTTTACGTCGGAATTAGGCATGAGAAATTCACAAAAACGTTCATGGAGTCCAAGAAACACGAGATCAGGTTTTGGGAATGCCCGCGATTTTCTCCTCAACGGTTGGTCGTATCGCAATTCCGTCGCTTCCAATGTGTTCCTCGCGTCATCTTACGTCGGAAATAGGCGTGAGAAATTCACAAAAACGTTCACGGAGTCCAGGAATCTCGACTTCAGGTTTTGGGAATAGACGCGATTTTCTGGTCAACGGTTGGTCGTATCGCAATTCCGTCGCTTCCAACGTGTTCCTTGAGTCATTTTACGTCGGAAATGGTCGTGAGAAATTCACAAAAACGTTCACGGAGTCCAGGAATCTCGACTTCAGGTTTTGGGAATGCCCGCGATTTTCTCGTCAACGGTTGGTCGTATCGCAATTCCGTCGCTTCCAACGTATTCCTCGCGTCATTTTACGTCGGAAATAGGCGTGAGAAATTCACAAAAACGTTTCTGGAGTCTAAGAAACACGAGATCAGGTTTTGGGAATGCCCGCGATTTTCTCCTCAACGGTTGGTCGTATCGCAATTCCGTCGCTTCCAACGTGTTCCTCGCGTCATTTTACGTCGGAAATAGGCGTGAGAAATTCACGAAAACGTTTCTAGAGTCCAAGAAACACGAGATCAGTTTTTGGGAATGCCCGCGATTTTCTCTTCGACGGTTGGTCGCATTGTAATTCTGTCGCTTCCAACGTGTTCCTCGAGTCATTTTACGTCGGAAATGGTCGTGAGAAAATCACAAAAACATTCACGGAGTCCACGAATCTCGAATTCAGGTTGTGGGAATAGACGCGATTTTTTGGTCAACGGATGCTCGGATCGTAATTCTGTCGCTTCCACCGTGTTCTTCGCGTCATTATACGTCGGAAATAGGTGTGAGAAATTCACAAAAACATTCACGGAGTCCAGGAATCTCGACTTCAGGTTTTGGGAATACACGCGATTTTCTGGTCAACGGTTGGTCGTATCGCAATTCCGTCGCTTTCAACGTGTTCCTCGCGTCATTTTAGGTCGGAAATAGGCGCTAGAAATTCACAAAAACGTTTCTGGACTCCAAGAAACACGAGATCAGGTTTTGGGAATGCCCGCGATTTTCTCCTCAACGGTTGGTCGTATCGCAATTCCGTCTCTTCCAACGTGTTCCTCGAGTCATTTTACGTCGGAAATGGTCGTGACAAATTCACAAAAACATTCACGGAGTCCAGGAATCTCGACTTCAGGTTTTGGGAATACACGCGATTTTCTGGTCAACGGTTGGTCGTATCGCAATTCCGTCGCTTTCAACGTGTTCCTCGCGTAATTTTACGTCGGAATTAGGCATGAGAAATTCACAAAAACGTTCATGGAGTCCAAGAAACACGAGATCAGGTTTTGGGAATGCCCGCGATTTTCTCCTCAACGGTTGGTCGTATCGCAATTCCGTCGCTTCCAATGTGTTCCTCGCGTCATCTTACGTCGGAAATAGGCGTGAGAAATTCACAAAAACGTTCACGGAGTCCAGGAATCTCGACTTCAGGTTTTGGGAATAGACGCGATTTTCTGGTCAACGGTTGGTCGTATCGCAATTCCGTCGCTTCCAACGTGTTCCTTGAGTCATTTTACGTCGGAAATGGTCGTGAGAAATTCACAAAAACGTTCACGGAGTCCAGGAATCTCGACTTCAGGTTTTGGGAATAGACGCGATTTTCTGGTCAACGGATGCTCGGATCGTAATTCTGTCGCTTCCACCGTGTTCCTCGCGTCATATTACGTCGGAAATAGGCGCTAGAAATTCACAAAAACGTTTCTAGAGTCCAAGAAACACGAGATCAGGTTTTGGGAATGCCCGCGATTTTCTCGTCAACGGTTGGTCGTATCGCAATTCCGTCGCTTCCAACGTATTCCTCGCGTCATTTTACGTCGGAAATAGGCGTGAGAAATTCACAAAAACGTTTCTGGAGTCTAAGAAACACGAGATCAGGTTTTGGGAATGCCCGCGATTTTCTCCTCAACGGTTGGTCGTATCGCAATTCCGTCGCTTCCAACGTGTTCCTCGCGTCATTTTACGTCGGAAATAGGCGTGAGAAATTCACGAAAACGTTTCTAGAGTCCAAGAAACACGAGATCAGTTTTTGGGAATGCCCGCGATTTTCTCCTCAAGGTTGGTCGAATCGCAATTCCGTCGCTCCCAACGTGTTCCTCGAGTCATTTTACGTCGAAAATGGTCGTGAGAAATTCACAAAAACATTCACGGAGTCCAGGAATCTCGACTTCAGGTTTTGGGAATACACGCGATTTTCTGGTCAACGGTTGGTCGTATCGCAATTCCGTCGCTTTCAACGTGTTCCTCGCGTAATTTTACGTCGGAATTAGGCATGAGAAATTCACAAAAACGTTCATGGAGTCCAGGAATCTCGACTTCAGGTTTTGGGAATAGACGCGATTTTCTGGTCAACGGTTGCTCGGATCGTAATTCTGTCGCTTCCAACGTGTTCTTCGCGTCATTTTACGTCGGAAATAGGCGTGAGAAATTCACGAAAACGTTTCTAGAGTCCAAGAAACACGAGATCAGTTTTTGGGAATGCCCGCGATTTTCTCTTCGACGGTTGGTCGCATTGTAATTCTGTCGCTTCCAACGTATTCCTCGAGTCATTTTACGTCGGAAATGGTCGTGAGAAAATCACAAAAACATTCACGGAGTCCACGAATCTCGAATTCAGGTTGTGGGAATAGACGCGATTTTTTGGTCAACGGTTGCTCGGATCGTAATTCTGTCGCTTCCAACGTGTTCTTCGCGTCATTATACGTCGGAAATAGGTGTGAGAAATTCACAAAAACATTCACGGAGTCCAGGAATCTCGACTTCAGGTTTTGGGAATACACGCGATTTTCTGGTCAACGGTTGGTCGTATCGCAATTCCGTCGCTTTCAACGTGTTCCTCGCGTCATTTTAGGTCGGAAATAGGCGCTAGAAATTCACAAAAACGTTTCTGGACTCCAAGAAACACAAGATCAGGTTTTGGGAATGCCCGCGATTTTCTCCTCAACGGTTGGTCGTATCGCAATTCCGTCTCTTCCAACGTGTTCCTCGAGTCATTTTACGTCGGAAATGGTCGTGACAAATTCACAAAAACATTCACGGAGTCCAGGAATCTCGACTTCAGGTTTTGGGAATACACGCGATTTTCTGGTCAACGGTTGGTCGTATCGCAATTCCGTCGCTTTCAACGTGTTCCTCGCGTAATTTTACGTCGGAATTAGGCATGAGAAATTCACAAAAACGTTCATGGAGTCCAAGAAACACGAGATCAGGTTTTGGGAATGCCCGCGATTTTCTTCTCAACGGTTGGTCGTATCGCAATTCCGTCGCTTCCAATGTGTTCCTCGCGTCATTTTACGTCGGAAATAGGCGTGAGAAATTCACGAAAACGTTTCTAGAGTCCAAGAAACACGAGATCAGTTTTTGGGAATGCCCGCGATTTTCTCTTCGACGGTTGGTCGCATTGTAATTCTGTCGCTTCCAACGTGTTCCTCGAGTCATTTTACGTCGGAAATGGTCGTGAGAAAATCACAAAAACATTCACGGAGTCCACGAATCTCGACTTCAGGTTTTGGGAATAGACGCGATTTTCTGGTCAACGGATGCTCGGATCGTAATTCTGTCGCTTCCACCGTGTTCCTCGCGTCATATTACGTCGGAAATAGGCGCTAGAAATTCACAAAAACGTTTCTAGAGTCCAAGAAACACGAGATCAGGTTTTGGGAATGCCCGCGATTTTCTCGTCAACGGTTGGTCGTATCGCAATTCCGTCGCTTCCAACGTATTCCTCGCGTCATTTTACGTCGGAAATAGGCGTGAGAAATTCACAAAAACGTTTCTGGAGTCTAAGAAACACGAGATCAGGTTTTGGGAATGCCCGCGATTTTCTCCTCAACGGTTGGTCGTATCGCAATTCCGTCGCTTCCAACGTGTTCCTCGCGTCATTTTACGTCGGAAATAGGCGTGAGAAATTCACGAAAACGTTTCTAGAGTCCAAGAAACACGAGATCAGTTTTTGGGAATGCCCGCGATTTTCTCTTCGACGGTTGGTCGCATTGTAATTCTGTCGCTTCCAACGTGTTCCTCGAGTCATTTTACGTCGGAAATGGTCGTGAGAAAATCACAAAAACATTCACGGAGTCCACGAATCTCGAATTCAGGTTGTGGGAATACACGCGATTTTCTGGTCAACGGTTGCTCGGATCGTAATTCTGTCGCTTCCAACGTGTTCTTCGCGTCATTTTAGGTCGGAAATAGGCGCTAGAAATTAACAAAAACGTTTCTGAAGTCCAAGAAACACGAGATCAGGTTTTGGGAATGCCCGCGATTTTCTCCTCAAGGTTGATCGTATCGCAATTCCGTCGCTCCCAACGTGTTCCTCGAGTCATTTTACGTCGAAAATGGTCGTGAGAAATTCACAAAAACATTCACGGAGTCCAGGAATCTCGACTTCAGGTTTTGGGAATACACGCGATTTTCTGGTCAACGGTTGGTCGTATCGCAATTCCGTCGCTTTCAACGTGTTCCTCGCGTAATTTTACGTCGGAATTAGGCATGAGAAATTCAGAAAAACGTTCATGGAGTCCAGGAATCTCGACTTCAGGTTTTGGGAATAGACGCGATTTTCTGGTCAACGGTTGCTCGGATCGTAATTCTGTCGCTTCCAACGTGTTCTTCGCGTCATTTTACGTCGGAAATAGGCGTGAGAAATTCACGAAAACGTTTCTAGAGTCCAAGAAACACGAGATCAGGTTTTGGGAATGCCCGCGATTTTCTCTTCGACGGTTGGTCGTATTGTAATACTGTCGCTTCCAACGTGTTCCTCGAGTCATTTTACGTCGGAAATAGGTGCTAGAAATTCACAAAAACGTTTCTGGACTCCAAGAAACACGAGATCAGGTTTTGGGAATGCCCGCGATTTTCTCCTCAACGGTTGGTCGTATCGCAATTCCGTCGCTTTCAACGTGTTCCTCGCGTAATTTTACGTCGGAATTAGGCATGAGAAATTCACAAAAACATTTCTGGACTCCAAGAAACACGAGATCAGGTTTTGGGAATGCCCGCGATTTTCTCGTCAACGGTTGGTCGTATCGCAATTCCGTCTCTTCCAACGTGTTCCTCGAGTCATTTTACGTCGGAAATGGTCGTGACAAATTCACAAAAACATTCACGGAGTCCAGGAATCTCGACTTCAGGTTTTGGGAATACACGCGATTTTCTGGTCAACGGTTGGTCGTATCGCAATTCCGTCGCTTTCAACGTGTTCCTCGCGTAATTTTACGTCGGAATTAGGCATGAGAAATTCACAAAAACGTTCATGGAGTCCAGGAATCTCGACTTCAGGTTTTGGGAATAGACGCGATTTTCTGGTCAACGGTTGCTCGGATCGTAATTCTGTCGCTTCCAACGTGTTCTTCGCGTCATTTTACGTCGGAAATAGGCGTGAGAAATTCACGAAAACGTTTCTAGAGTCCAAGAAACACGAGATCAGGTTTTGGGAATGCCCGCGATTTTCTCTTCGACGGTTGGTCGTATTGTAATTCTGTCGCTTCCAACGTGTTCCTCGAGTCATTTTACGTCGGAAATAGGTGCTAGAAATTCACAAAAACGTTTCTGGACTCCAAGAAACACGAG
This sequence comes from Crossocerus cetratus, assembly GCA_963675795.1. Lineage (NCBI taxonomy): Eukaryota > Metazoa > Arthropoda > Insecta > Hymenoptera > Crabronidae > Crossocerus > Crossocerus cetratus. The sequence continues at coordinate 8,283,520 of OY776671.1, forward strand.
ATCAGGTTTTGGGAATGCCCGCGATTTTCTCTTCAACGGTTGGTCGTATCGCAATTCCGTCTCTTCCAACGTGTTCCTCGCGTAATTTTACGTCGGAATTAGGCATGAGAAATTCACAAAAACGTTCATGGAGTCCAGGAATCTCGACTTCAGGTTTTGGGAATAGACGCGATTTTCTGGTCAACGGTTGCTCGGATCGTAATTCTGTCGCTTCCAACGTGTTCTTCGCGTCATTTTACGTCGGAAATAGGCGTGAGAAATTCACGAAAACGTTTCTAGAGTCCAAGAAACACGAGATCAGGTTTTGGGAATGCCCGCGATTTTCTCTTCGACGGTTGGTCGTATTGTAATTCTGTCGCTTCCAACGTGTTCCTCGAGTCATTTTACGTCGCAAATGGTCGTGACAAATTCACAAAAACATTCACGGAGTCCAGGAATCTCGACTTCAGGTTTTGGGAATACACGCGATTTTCTGGTCAACGGTTGGTCGTATCGCAATTCCGTCGCTTCCAACGTGTTCCTCGCGCCATTTTACGTCGGAAATAGGCGTGAGAAATACACAAAAACGTTTCTGGAGTCCAAGAAACACGAGATCAGGTTTTGGGAATGCCCGCGATTTTCTCATCAAGGTTGGTCGTATCGCAATTCCGTCGCTTCCAACGTGTTCCTCGAGTCATTTTACGTCGAAAATGGTCGTCAGAAGTTCACAAAAACATTCACGGAGTCCAGGAATCTCGACTTCAGGTTTTGGGAATACACGCGATTTTCTGGTCAACGGTTGGTCGTATCGCAATTCCGTCGCTTTCAACGTGTTCCTCGCGTCATTTTAGGTCGGAAATAGGCGCTAGAAACTAACAAAAACGTTTCTAGAGTCCAAGAAACACGAGATCAGGTTTTGGGAATGCCCGCGATTTTCTCTTCGACGGTTGGTCGTATTGTAATTCTGTCGCTTCCAACGTGTTCCTCGAGTCATTTTACGTCGGAAATGGTCGTGAGAAAATCACAAAAACATTCACGGAGTCCACGAATCTCGAATTCAGGTTGTGGGAATAGACGCGATTTTCTGGTCAACGGTTGCTCGGATCGTAATTCTGTCGCTTCCAACGTGTTCTTCGCGTCATTTTACGTCGGAAATAGGTGTGAGAAATTCACGAAAACGTTTCTAGAGTCCAAGAAACACGAGATCAGGTTTTGGGAATGCCCGCGATTTTCTCGTCAACGGTTGGTCGTATCGCAATTCCGTCGCTTCCAACGTATTCCTCGCGTCATTTTACGTCGGAAATAGGCGTGAGAAATTCACAAAAACGTTTCTGGAGTCCAAGAAACACGAGATCAGGTTTTGGGAATGCCCGCGATTTTCTCCTCAACGGTTGGTCGTATCGCAATTCCGTCGCTTTCAACGTGTTCCTCGCGTAATTTTACGTCGGAATTAGGCATGAGAAATTCACAAAAACGTTCATGGAGTCCAGGAATCTCGACTTCAGGTTTTGGGAATAGACGCGATTTTCTGGTCAACGGTTGCTCGGATCGTAATTCTGTCACTTCCAACGTGTTCCTCGCGTCATTTTACGTCGGAAATAGGCGCTAGAAATTCACAAAAACGTTTCTGGACTCCAAGAAACACGAGATCATGTTTTGGGAATGCCCGCGATTCTCTCGTCAACGGTTGGTCGTATCGCAATTCCGTCGCTTCCAAGGCGTTCCTCGCGTCATTTTAGGTCGGAAATAGGCGCTAGAAATTCACAAAAACGTTTCTGGAGTCCAAGAAACACGAGATCAGGTTTTGGGAATGCCCGCGATTTTCTCCTCAAGGTTGGTCGAATCGCAATTCCGTCGCTCCCAACGTGTTCCTCGAGTCATTTTACGTCGAAAATGGTCGTGAGAAATTCACAAAAACATTCACGGAGTCCAGGAATCTCGACTTCAGGTTTTGGGAATACACGCGATTTTCTGGTCAACGGTTGGTCGTATCGCAATTCCGTCGCTTTCAACGTGTTCCTCGCGTAATTTTACGTCGGAATTAGGCATGAGAAATTCACAAAAACGTTCATGGAGTCCAGGAATCTCGACTTCAGGTTTTGGGAATAGACGCGATTTTCTGGTCTACGGTTGCTCGGATCGTAATTCTGTCGCTTCCAACGTGTTCTTCGCGTCATTTTACGTCGGAAATAGGCGTGAGAAATTCACGAAAACGTTTCTAGAGTCCAAGAAACACGAGATCAGTTTTTGGGAATGCCCGCGATTTTCTCTTCGACGGTTGGTCGCATTGTAATTCTGTCGCTTCCAACGTGTTCCTCGAGTCATTTTACGTCGGAAATGGTCGTGAGAAAATCACAAAAACATTCACGGAGTCCACGAATGTCGAATTCAGGTTGTGGGAATAGACGCGATTTTTTGGTCAACGGTTGCTCGGATCGTAATTCTGTCGCTTCCAACGTGTTCTTCGCGTCATTTTACGTCGGAAATAGGTGTGAGAAATTCACAAAAACATTCACGGAGTCCAGGAATCTCGACTTCAGGTTTTGGGAATACACGCGATTTTCTGGTCAACGGTTGGTCGTATCGCAATTCCGTCGCTTTCAACGTGTTCCTCGCGTCATTTTAGGTCGGAAATAGGCGCTAGAAATTCACAAAAACGTTTCTGGACTCCAAGAAACACGAGATCAGGTTTTGGGAATGCCCGCGATTTTCTCCTCAACGGTTGGTCGTATCGCAATTCCGTCTCTTCCAACGTGTTCCTCGAGTCATTTTACGTCGGAAATGGTCGTGACAAATTCACAAAAACATTCACGGAGTCCAGGAATCTCGACTTCAGGTTTTGGGAATACACGCGATTTTCTGGTCAACGGTTGGTCGTATCGCAATTCCGTCGCTTTCAACGTGTTCCTCGCGTAATTTTACGTTGGAATTAGGCATGAGAAATTCACAAAAACGTTCATGGAGTCCAAGAAACACGAGATCAGGTTTTGGGAATGCCCGCGATTTTCTCCTCAACGGTTGGTCGTATCGCAATTCCGTCGCTTCCAACGTGTTCCTCGCGTCATCTTACGTCGGAAATAGGCGTGAGAAATTCACAAAAACGTTTCTGGAGTCCAAGAAACACGAGATCAGGTTTTGGGAATGCCCGCGATTTTCTCCTCAACGGTTGGTCGTATCGCAATTCCGTCGCTTTCAACGTGTTCCTCGCGTAATTTTACGTCGGAATTAGGCATGAGAAATTCACAAAAACATTTCTGGACTCCAAGAAACACGAGATCAGGTTTTGGGAATGCCCGCGATTTTCTCGTCAACGGTTGGTCGTATCGCAATTCCGTCTCTTCCAACGTGTTCCTTGAGTCATTTTACGTCGGAAATGGTCGTGAGAAATTCACAAAAACGTTCACGGAGTCCAGGAATCTCGACTTCAGGTTTTGGGAATAGACGCGATTTTCTGGTCAACGGTTGCTCGGATCGTAATTCTGTCGCTTCCAACGTGTTCTTCGCGTCATTTTAGGTCGGAAATAGGCGCTAGAAATTAACAAAAACGTTTCTGAAGTCCAAGAAACACGAGATCAGGTTTTGGGAATGCCCGCGATTTTCTCCTCAAGGTTGGTCGTATCGCAATTCCGTCGCTCCCAACGTGTTCCTCGAGTCATTTTACGTCGAAAATGGTCGTGAGAAATTCACAAAAACATTCACGGAGTCCAGGAATCTCGACTTCAGGTTTTGGGAATACACGCGATTTTCTGGTCAACGGTTGGTCGTATCGCAATTCCGTCGCTTTCAACGTGTTCCTCGCGTAATTTTACGTCGGAATTAGGCATGAGAAATTCAGAAAAACGTTCATGGAGTCCAGGAATCTCGACTTCAGGTTGTGGGAATAGACGCGATTTTCTGGTCAACGGTTGCTCGGATCGTAATTCTGTCGCTTCCAACGTGTTCTTCGCGTCATTTTACGTCGGAAATAGGCGTGAGAAATTCACGAAAACGTTTCTAGAGTCCAAGAAACACGAGATCAGGTTTTGGGAATGCCCGCGATTTTCTCTTCGACGGTTGGTCGTATTGTAATACTGTCGCTTCCAACGTGTTCCTCGAGTCATTTTACGTCGGAAATAGGTGCTAGAAATTCACAAAAACGTTTCTGGACTCCAAGAAACACGAGATCAGGTTTTGGGAATGCCCGCGATTTTCTCCTCAACGGTTGGTCGTATCGCAATTCCGTCGCTTTCAACGTGTTCCTCGCGTAATTTTACGTCGGAATTAGGCATGAGAAATTCACAAAAACATTTCTGGACTCCAAGAAACACGAGATCAGGTTTTGGGAATGCCCGCGATTTTCTCGTCAACGGTTGGTCGTATCGCAATTCCGTCGCTTCCAACGTGTTCCTCGCGTCATTTTAGGTCGGAAATAGGCGTGAGAAATTCACAAAAACGTTTCTGGAGTCCAAGAAACACGAGATCAGGTTTTGGGAATGCCCGCGATTTTCTCATCAAGGTTGGTCGTATCGCAATTCCGTCGCTTTCAACGTGTTCCTCGCGTCATTTTAGGTCGGAAATAGGCGCTAGAAATTCACAAAAACGTTTCTGGACTCCAAGAAACACGAGATCAGGTTTTGGGAATGCCCGCGATTTTCTCCTCAACGGTTGGTCGTATCGCAATTCCGTCTCTTCCAACGTGTTCCTCGAGTCATTTTACGTCGGAAATGGTCGTGACAAATTCACAAAAACATTCACGGAGTCCAGGAATCTCGACTTCAGGTTTTGGGAATACACGCGATTTTCTGGTCAACGGTTGGTCGTATCGCAATTCCGTCGCTTTCAACGTGTTCCTCGCGTAATTTTACGTTGGAATTAGGCATGAGAAATTCACAAAAACGTTCATGGAGTCCAAGAAACACGAGATCAGGTTTTGGGAATGCCCGCGATTTTCTCCTCAACGGTTGGTCGTATCGCAATTCCGTCTCTTCCAACGTGTTCCTCGCGTCATCTTACGTCGGAAATAGGCGTGAGAAATTCACAAAAACGTTTCTGGAGTCCAAGAAACACGAGATCAGGTTTTGGGAATGCCCGTGATTTTCTCATCAAGGTTGGTTGTATCGCAATTCCGTCGCTTCCAACGTGTTCCTCGAGTCATTTTACGTCGAAAATGGTCGTGAGAAGTTCACAAAAACATTCACGGAGTCCAGGAATCTCGACTTCAGGTTTTGGGAATACACGCGATTTTCTGGTCAACGGTTGGTCGTATCGCAATTCCGTCGCTTTCAACGTGTTCCTCGCGTCATTTTAGGTCGGAAATAGGCGTGAGAAATTCACAAAAACGTTTCTGGAGTCCAAGAAACACGAGATCAGGTTTTGGGAATGCCCGCGATTTTCTCATCAAGGTTGGTCGTATCGCAATTCCGTCGCTTCCAACGTGTTCCTCGAGTCATTTTACGTCGGAAATGGTCGTGAGAAAATCACAAAAACATTCACGGAGTCCACGAATCTCGAATTCAGGTTGTGGGAATAGACGCGATTTTCTGGTCAACGGTTGCTCGGATCGTAATTCTGTCGCTTCCAACGTGTTCTTCGCGTCATTTTACGTCGGAAATAGGTGTGAGAAATTCACAAAAACATTCACGGAGTCCAGGAATCTCGACTTCAGGTTTTGGGAATACACGCGATTTTCTGGTCAACGGTTGGTCGTATCGCAATTCCGTCGCTTTCAACGTGTTCCTCGCGTCATTTTAGGTCGGAAATAGGCGCTAGAAATTCACAAAAACGTTTCTGGACTCCAAGAAACACGAGATCAGGTTTTGGGAATGCCCGCGATTTTCTCCTCAACGGTTGGTCGTATCGCAATTCCGTCTCTTCCAACGTGTTCCTCGAATCATTTTACGTCGGAAATGGTCGTGACAAATTCACAAAAACATTCACGGAGTCCAGGAATCTCGACTTCAGGTTTTGGGAATACACGCGATTTTCTGGTCAACGGTTGGTCGTATCGCAATTCCGTCGCTTTCAACGTGTTCCTCGCGTAATTTTACGTCGGAATTAGGCATGAGAAATTCACAAAAACGTTCATGGAGTCCAAGAAACACGAGATCAGGTTTTGGGAATGCCCGCGATTTTCTCCTCAACGGTTGGTCGTATCGCAATTCCGTCGCTTCCAACGTGTTCCTCGCGTCATCTTACGTCGGAAATAGGCGTGAGAAATTCACAAAAACGTTTCTAGAGTCCAAGAAACACGAGATCAGGTTTTGGGAATGCCCGCGATTTTCTCGTCAACGGTTGGTCGTATCGCAATTCCGTCGCTTCCAACGTATTCCTCGCGTCATTTTACGTCGGAAATAGGCGTGAGAAATTCACAAAAACGTTTCTGGAGTCTAAGAAACACGAGATCAGGTTTTGGGAATGCCCGCGATTTTCTCCTCAACGGTTGGTCGTATCGCAATTCCGTCGCTTCCAACGTGTTCCTCGCGTCATTTTACGTCGGAAATAGGCGTGAGAAATTCACGAAAACGTTTCTAGAGTCCAAGAAACACGAGATCAGTTTTTGGGAATGCCCGCGATTTTCTCTTCGACGGTTGGTCGCATTGTAATTCTGTCGCTTCCAACGTGTTCCTCGAGTCATTTTACGTCGGAAATGGTCGTGAGAAAATCACAAAAACATTCACGGAGTCCACGAATCTCGAATTCAGGTTGTGGGAATAGACGCGATTTTCTGGTCAACGGTTGCTCGGATCGTAATTCTGTCGCTTCCAACGTGTTCTTCGCGTCATTTTACGTCGGAAATAGGCGTGAGAAATTCACGAAAACGTTTCTAGAGTCCAAGAAACACGAGATCAGGTTTTGGGAATGCCCGCGATTTTCTCTTCGACGGTTGGTCGTATTGTAATTCTGTCGCTTCTAACGTGTTCCTCGAGTCATTTTACGTCGGAAATAGGTGCTAGAAATTCACAAAAACGTTTCTGGACTCCAAGAAACACGAGATCAGGTTTTGGGAATGCCCGCGATTTTCTCCTCAACGGTTGGTCGTATCGCAATTCCGTCTCTTCCAACGTGTTCCTCGAGTCATTTTACGTCGGAAATGGTCGTGACAAATTCACAAAAACATTCACGGAGTCCAGGAATCTCGACTTCAGGTTTTGGGAATACACGCGATTTTCTGGTCAACGATTGGTCGTATCGCAATTCCGTCGCTTTCAACGTGTTCCTCGCGTAATTTTACGTCGGAATTAGGCATGAGAAATTCACAAAAACGTTTCTGGACTCCAAGAAACCCGAGATCAGGTTTTGGGAATGCCCGCGATTTTCTCGTCAACGGTTGGTCGTATCGCAATTCCGTCGCTTCCAACGTGTTCCTCGCACCATTTTACGTCGGAAATAGGCGTGAGAAATTCACAAAAACGTTTCTGGAGTCCAAGAAACACGAGATCAGGTTTTGGGAATGCCCGCGATTTTCTCATCAAGGTTGGTCGTATCGCAATTCCGTCGCTTCCAACGTGTTCCTCGAGTCATTTTACGTCGAAAATGGTCGTGAGAAGTTCACAAAAACATTCACGGAGTCCAGGAATCTCGACTTCAGGTTTTGGGAATACACGCGATTTTCTGGTCAACGGTTGGTCGTATCGCAATTCCGTCGCTTTCAACGTGTTCCTCGCGTAATTTTACGTCGGAATTAGGCATGAGAAATTCACAAAAACGTTCATGGAGTCCAAGAAACACGAGATCAGGTTTTGGGAATGCCCGCGATTTTCTCCTCAACGGTTGGTCGTATCGCAATTCCGTCGCTTCCAATGTGTTCCTCGCGTCATCTTACGTCGGAAATAGGCGTGAGAAATTCACAAAAACGTTCACGGAGTCCAGGAATCTCGACTTCAGGTTTTGGGAATAGACGCGATTTTCTGGTCATCGGTTGGTCGTATCGCAATTCCGTCGCTTCCAACGTGTTCCTTGAGTCATTTTACGTCGGAAATGGTCGTGAGAAATTCACAAAAACGTTCACGGAGTCCAGGAATCTCGACTTCAGGTTTTGGGAATAGACGCGATTTTCTGGTCAACGGATGCTCGGATCGTAATTCTGTCGCTTCCACCGTGTTCCTCGCGTCATATTACGTCGGAAATAGGCGCTAGAAATTCACAAAAACGTTTCTAGAGTCCAAGAAACACGAGATCAGGTTTTGGGAATGCCCGCGATTTTCTCGTCAACGGTTGGTCGTATCGCAATTCCGTCGCTTCCAACGTGTTCCTCGCGTCATCTTACGTCGGAAATAGGCGTGAGAAATTCACAAAAACGTTTCTGGAGTCCAAGAAACACGAGATCAGGTTTTGGGAATGCCCGCGATTTTCTCCTCAACGGTTGGTCGTATCGCAATTCCGTCGCTTTCAACGTGTTCCTCGCGTAATTTTACGTCGGAATTAGGCATGAGAAATTCACAAAAACATTTCTGGACTCCAAGAAACACGAGATCAGGTTTTGGGAATGCCCGCGATTTTCTCGTCAACGGTTGGTCGTATCGCAATTCCGTCTCTTCCAACGTGTTCCTTGAGTCATTTTACGTCGGAAATGGTCGTGAGAAATTCACAAAAACGTTCACGGAGTCCAGGAATCTCGACTTCAGGTTTTGGGAATAGACGCGATTTTCTGGTCAACGGTTGCTCGGATCGTAATTCTGTCGCTTCCAACGTGTTCTTCGCGTCATTTTAGGTCGGAAATAGGCGCTAGAAATTAACAAAAACGTTTCTGAAGTCCAAGAAACACGAGATCAGGTTTTGGGAATGCCCGCGATTTTCTCCTCAAGGTTGGTCGTATCGCAATTCCGTCGCTCCCAACGTGTTCCTCGAGTCATTTTACGTCGAAAATGGTCGTGAGAAATTCACAAAAACATTCACGGAGTCCAGGAATCTCGACTTCAGGTTTTGGGAATACACGCGATTTTCTGGTCAACGGTTGGTCGTATCGCAATTCCGTCGCTTTCAACGTGTTCCTCGCGTAATTTTACGTCGGAATTAGGCATGAGAAATTCAGAAAAACGTTCATGGAGTCCAGGAATCTCGACTTCAGGTTGTGGGAATAGACGCGATTTTCTGGTCAACGGTTGCTCGGATCGTAATTCTGTCGCTTCCAACGTGTTCTTCGCGTCATTTTACGTCGGAAATAGGCGTGAGAAATTCACGAAAACGTTTCTAGAGTCCAAGAAACACGAGATCAGGTTTTGGGAATGCCCGCGATTTTCTCTTCGACGGTTGGTCGTATTGTAATACTGTCGCTTCCAACGTGTTCCTCGAGTCATTTTACGTCGGAAATAGGTGCTAGAAATTCACAAAAACGTTTCTGGACTCCAAGAAACACGAGATCAGGTTTTGGGAATGCCCGCGATTTTCTCCTCAACGGTTGGTCGTATCGCAATTCCGTCGCTTTCAACGTGTTCCTCGCGTAATTTTACGTCGGAATTAGGCATGAGAAATTCACAAAAACATTTCTGGACTCCAAGAAACACGAGATCAGGTTTTGGGAATGCCCGCGATTTTCTCGTCAACGGTTGGTCGTATCGCAATTCCGTCGCTTCCAACGTGTTCCTCGCGTCATTTTAGGTCGGAAATAGGCGTGAGAAATTCACAAAAACGTTTCTGGAGTCCAAGAAACACGAGATCAGGTTTTGGGAATGCCCGCGATTTTCTCATCAAGGTTGGTCGTATCGCAATTCCGTCGCTTTCAACGTGTTCCTCGCGTCATTTTAGGTCGGAAATAGGCGCTAGAAATTCACAAAAACGTTTCTGGACTCCAAGAAACACGAGATCAGGTTTTGGGAATGCCCGCGATTTTCTCCTCAACGGTTGGTCGTATCGCAATTCCGTCTCTTCCAACGTGTTCCTCGAGTCATTTTACGTCGGAAATGGTCGTGACAAATTCACAAAAACATTCACGGAGTCCAGGAATCTCGACTTCAGGTTTTGGGAATACACGCGATTTTCTGGTCAACGGTTGGTCGTATCGCAATTCCGTCGCTTTCAACGTGTTCCTCGCGTAATTTTACGTTGGAATTAGGCATGAGAAATTCACAAAAACGTTCATGGAGTCCAAGAAACACGAGATCAGGTTTTGGGAATGCCCGCGATTTTCTCCTCAACGGTTGGTCGTATCGCAATTCCGTCTCTTCCAACGTGTTCCTCGCGTCATCTTACGTCGGAAATAGGCGTGAGAAATTCACAAAAACGTTTCTGGAGTCCAAGAAACACGAGATCAGGTTTTGGGAATGCCCGTGATTTTCTCATCAAGGTTGGTTGTATCGCAATTCCGTCGCTTCCAACGTGTTCCTCGAGTCATTTTACGTCGAAAATGGTCGTGAGAAGTTCACAAAAACATTCACGGAGTCCAGGAATCTCGACTTCAGGTTTTGGGAATACACGCGATTTTCTGGTCAACGGTTGGTCGTATCGCAATTCCGTCGCTTTCAACGTGTTCCTCGCGTCATTTTAGGTCGGAAATAGGCGTGAGAAATTCACAAAAACGTTTCTGGAGTCCAAGAAACACGAGATCAGGTTTTGGGAATGCCCGCGATTTTCTCATCAAGGTTGGTCGTATCGCAATTCCGTCGCTTCCAACGTGTTCCTCGAGTCATTTTACGTCGGAAATGGTCGTGAGAAAATCACAAAAACATTCACGGAGTCCACGAATCTCGAATTCAGGTTGTGGGAATAGACGCGATTTTCTGGTCAACGGTTGCTCGGATCGTAATTCTGTCGCTTCCAACGTGTTCTTCGCGTCATTTTACGTCGGAAATAGGTGTGAGAAATTCACAAAAACATTCACGGAGTCCAGGAATCTCGACTTCAGGTTTTGGGAATACACGCGATTTTCTGGTCAACGGTTGGTCGTATCGCAATTCCGTCGCTTTCAACGTGTTCCTCGCGTCATTTTAGGTCGGAAATAGGCGCTAGAAATTCACAAAAACGTTTCTGGACTCCAAGAAACACGAGATCAGGTTTTGGGAATGCCCGCGATTTTCTCCTCAACGGTTGGTCGTATCGCAATTCCGTCTCTTCCAACGTGTTCCTCGAATCATTTTACGTCGGAAATGGTCGTGACAAATTCACAAAAACATTCACGGAGTCCAGGAATCTCGACTTCAGGTTTTGGGAATACACGCGATTTTCTGGTCAACGGTTGGTCGTATCGCAATTCCGTCGCTTTCAACGTGTTCCTCGCGTAATTTTACGTCGGAATTAGGCATGAGAAATTCACAAAAACGTTCATGGAGTCCAAGAAACACGAGATCAGGTTTTGGGAATGCCCGCGATTTTCTCCTCAACGGTTGGTCGTATCGCAATTCCGTCGCTTCCAACGTGTTCCTCGCGTCATCTTACGTCGGAAATAGGCGTGAGAAATTCACAAAAACGTTTCTAGAGTCCAAGAAACACGAGATCAGGTTTTGGGAATGCCCGCGATTTTCTCGTCAACGGTTGGTCGTATCGCAATTCCGTCGCTTCCAACGTATTCCTCGCGTCATTTTACGTCGGAAATAGGCGTGAGAAATTCACAAAAACGTTTCTGGAGTCTAAGAAACACGAGATCAGGTTTTGGGAATGCCCGCGATTTTCTCCTCAACGGTTGGTCGTATCGCAATTCCGTCGCTTCCAACGTGTTCCTCGCGTCATTTTACGTCGGAAATAGGCGTGAGAAATTCACGAAAACGTTTCTAGAGTCCAAGAAACACGAGATCAGTTTTTGGGAATGCCCGCGATTTTCTCTTCGACGGTTGGTCGCATTGTAATTCTGTCGCTTCCAACGTGTTCCTCGAGTCATTTTACGTCGGAAATGGTCGTGAGAAAATCACAAAAACATTCACGGAGTCCACGAATCTCGAATTCAGGTTGTGGGAATAGACGCGATTTTCTGGTCAACGGTTGCTCGGATCGTAATTCTGTCGCTTCCAACGTGTTCTTCGCGTCATTTTACGTCGGAAATAGGCGTGAGAAATTCACGAAAACGTTTCTAGAGTCCAAGAAACACGAGATCAGGTTTTGGGAATGCCCGCGATTTTCTCTTCGACGGTTGGTCGTATTGTAATTCTGTCGCTTCCAACGTGTTCCTCGAGTCATTTTACGTCGGAAATAGGTGCTAGAAATTCACAAAAACGTTTCTGGACTCCAAGAAACACGAGATCAGGTTTTGGGAATGCCCGCGATTTTCTCCTCAACGGTTGGTCGTATCGCAATTCCGTCTCTTCCAACGTGTTCCTCGAGTCATTTTACGTCGGAAATGGTCGTGACAAATTCACAAAAACATTCACGGAGTCCAGGAATCTCGACTTCAGGTTTTGGGAATACACGCGATTTTCTGGTCAACGATTGGTCGTATCGCAATTCCGTCGCTTTCAACGTGTTCCTCGCGTAATTTTACGTCGGAATTAGGCATGAGAAATTCACAAAAACGTTTCTGGACTCCAAGAAACCCGAGATCAGGTTTTGGGAATGCCCGCGATTTTCTCGTCAACGGTTGGTCGTATCGCAATTCCGTCGCTTCCAACGTGTTCCTCGCACCATTTTACGTCGGAAATAGGCGTGAGAAATTCACAAAAACGTTTCTGGAGTCCAAGAAACACGAGATCAGGTTTTGGGAATGCCCGCGATTTTCTGGTCAACGGTTGGTCGTATCGCAATTCCGTCGCTTCCAACGTGTTCCTCGCACCATTTTACGTCGGAAATAGGCGTGAGAAATTCACAAAAACGTTTCTGGAGTCCAAGAAACACGAGATCAGGTTTTGGGAATGCCCGCGATTTTCTGGTCAACGGTTGGTCGTATCGCAATTCCGTCGCTTCCAACGTGTTCCTCGCACCATTTTACGTCGGAAATAGGCGTGAGAAATTCACAAAAACGTTTCTGGAGTCCAAGAAACACGAGATCAGGTTTTGGGAATGCCCGCGATTTTCTGGTCAACGGTTGGTCGTATCGCAATTCCGTCGCTTTCAACGTATTCCTCGCGTCATTTTACGTCGGAAATAGGCGTGAGAAATTCACAAAAACGTTTCTGGAGTCCAAGAAACACGAGATCAGGTTTTGGGAATGCCCGCGATTTTCTCGTCAACGGTTGGTCGTATCGCAATTCCGTCGCTTCCAACGTGTTCCTCGCACCATTTTACGTCGGAAATAGGCGTGAGAAATTCACAAAAACGTTTCTGGAGTCCAAGAAACACGAGATCAGGTTTTGGGAATGCCCGCGATTTTCTGGTCAACGGTTGGTCGTATCGCAATTCCGTCGCTTTCAACGTATTCCTCGCGTCATTTTACGTCGGAAATAGGCGTGAGAAATTCACAAAAACGTTTCTGGAGTCCAAGAAACACGAGATCAGGTTTTGGGAATGCCCGCGATTTTCTCATCAAGGTTGGTCGTATCGCAATTCCGTCGCTTCCAACGTGTTCCTCGAGTCATTTTACGTCGGAAATGGTCGTGAGAAAATCACAAAAACATTCACGGAGTCCACGAATCTCGAATTCAGGTTGTGGGAATAGACGCGATTTTCTGGTCAACGGTTGCTCGGATCGTAATTCTGTCGCTTCCAACGTGTTCTTCGCGTCATTTTACGTCGGAAATAGGTGTGAGAAATTCACAAAAACATTCACGGAGTCCAGGAATCTCGACTTCAGGTTTTGGGAATACACGCGATTTTCTGGTCAACGGTTGGTCGTATCGCAATTCCGTCGCTTTCAACGTGTTCCTCGCGTCATTTTAGGTCGGAAATAGGCGCTAGAAATTCACAAAAACGTTTCTGGACTCCAAGAAACACGAGATCAGGTTTTGGGAATGCCCGCGATTTTCTCCTCAACGGTTGGTCGTATCGCAATTCCGTCTCTTCCAACGTGTTCCTCGAATCATTTTACGTCGGAAATGGTCGTGACAAATTCACAAAAACATTCACGGAGTCCAGGAATCTCGACTTCAGGTTTTGGGAATACACGCGATTTTCTGGTCAACGGTTGGTCGTATCGCAATTCCGTCGCTTTCAACGTGTTCCTCGCGTAATTTTACGTCGGAATTAGGCATGAGAAATTCACAAAAACGTTCATGGAGTCCAAGAAACACGAGATCAGGTTTTGGGAATGCCCGCGATTTTCTCCTCAACGGTTGGTCGTATCGCAATTCCGTCGCTTCCAACGTGTTCCTCGCGTCATCTTACGTCGGAAATAGGCGTGAGAAATTCACAAAAACGTTTCTAGAGTCCAAGAAACACGAGATCAGGTTTTGGGAATGCCCGCGATTTTCTCGTCAACGGTTGGTCGTATCGCAATTCCGTCGCTTCCAACGTATTCCTCGCGTCATTTTACGTCGGAAATAGGCGTGAGAAATTCACAAAAACGTTTCTGGAGTCTAAGAAACACGAGATCAGGTTTTGGGAATGCCCGCGATTTTCTCCTCAACGGTTGGTCGTATCGCAATTCCGTCGCTTCCAACGTGTTCCTCGCGTCATTTTACGTCGGAAATAGGCGTGAGAAATTCACGAAAACGTTTCTAGAGTCCAAGAAACACGAGATCAGTTTTTGGGAATGCCCGCGATTTTCTCTTCGACGGTTGGTCGCATTGTAATTCTGTCGCTTCCAACGTGTTCCTCGAGTCATTTTACGTCGGAAATGGTCGTGAGAAAATCACAAAAACATTCACGGAGTCCACGAATCTCGAATTCAGGTTGTGGGAATAGACGCGATTTTCTGGTCAACGGTTGCTCGGATCGTAATTCTGTCGCTTCCAACGTGTTCTTCGCGTCATTTTACGTCGGAAATAGGCGTGAGAAATTCACGAAAACGTTTCTAGAGTCCAAGAAACACGAGATCAGGTTTTGGGAATGCCCGCGATTTTCTCTTCGACGGTTGGTCGTATTGTAATTCTGTCGCTTCTAACGTGTTCCTCGAGTCATTTTACGTCGGAAATAGGTGCTAGAAATTCACAAAAACGTTTCTGGACTCCAAGAAACACGAGATCAGGTTTTGGGAATGCCCGCGATTTTCTCCTCAACGGTTGGTCGTATCGCAATTCCGTCTCTTCCAACGTGTTCCTCGAGTCATTTTACGTCGGAAATGGTCGTGACAAATTCACAAAAACATTCACGGAGTCCAGGAATCTCGACTTCAGGTTTTGGGAATACACGCGATTTTCTGGTCAACGATTGGTCGTATCGCAATTCCGTCGCTTTCAACGTGTTCCTCGCGTAATTTTACGTCGGAATTAGGCATGAGAAATTCACAAAAACGTTTCTGGACTCCAAGAAACCCGAGATCAGGTTTTGGGAATGCCCGCGATTTTCTCGTCAACGGTTGGTCGTATCGCAATTCCGTCGCTTCCAACGTGTTCCTCGCACCATTTTACGTCGGAAATAGGCGTGAGAAATTCACAAAAACGTTTCTGGAGTCCAAGAAACACGAGATCAGGTTTTGGGAATGCCCGCGATTTTCTCATCAAGGTTGGTCGTATCGCAATTCCGTCGCTTCCAACGTGTTCCTCGAGTCATTTTACGTCGAAAATGGTCGTGAGAAGTTCACAAAAACATTCACGGAGTCCAGGAATCTCGACTTCAGGTTTTGGGAATACACGCGATTTTCTGGTCAACGGTTGGTCGTATCGCAATTCCGTCGCTTTCAACGTGTTCCTCGCGTAATTTTACGTCGGAATTAGGCATGAGAAATTCACAAAAACGTTCATGGAGTCCAAGAAACACGAGATCAGGTTTTGGGAATGCCCGCGATTTTCTCCTCAACGGTTGGTCGTATCGCAATTCCGTCGCTTCCAATGTGTTCCTCGCGTCATCTTACGTCGGAAATAGGCGTGAGAAATTCACAAAAACGTTCACGGAGTCCAGGAATCTCGACTTCAGGTTTTGGGAATAGACGCGATTTTCTGGTCATCGGTTGGTCGTATCGCAATTCCGTCGCTTCCAACGTGTTCCTTGAGTCATTTTACGTCGGAAATGGTCGTGAGAAATTCACAAAAACGTTCACGGAGTCCAGGAATCTCGACTTCAGGTTTTGGGAATAGACGCGATTTTCTGGTCAACGGATGCTCGGATCGTAATTCTGTCGCTTCCACCGTGTTCCTCGCGTCATATTACGTCGGAAATAGGCGCTAGAAATTCACAAAAACGTTTCTAGAGTCCAAGAAACACGAGATCAGGTTTTGGGAATGCCCGCGATTTTCTCGTCAACGGTTGGTCGTATCGCAATTCCGTCGCTTCCAACGTGTTCCTCGCGTCATCTTACGTCGGAAATAGGCGTGAGAAATTCACAAAAACGTTTCTGGAGTCCAAGAAACACGAGATCAGGTTTTGGGAATGCCCGCGATTTTCTCCTCAACGGTTGGTCGTATCGCAATTCCGTCGCTTTCAACGTGTTCCTCGCGTAATTTTACGTCGGAATTAGGCATGAGAAATTCACAAAAACATTTCTGGACTCCAAGAAACACGAGATCAGGTTTTGGGAATGCCCGCGATTTTCTCGTCAACGGTTGGTCGTATCGCAATTCCGTCTCTTCCAACGTGTTCCTTGAGTCATTTTACGTCGGAAATGGTCGTGAGAAATTCACAAAAACGTTCACGGAGTCCAGGAATCTCGACTTCAGGTTTTGGGAATAGACGCGATTTTCTGGTCAACGGTTGCTCGGATCGTAATTCTGTCGCTTCCAACGTGTTCTTCGCGTCATTTTAGGTCGGAAATAGGCGCTAGAAATTAACAAAAACGTTTCTGAAGTCCAAGAAACACGAGATCAGGTTTTGGGAATGCCCGCGATTTTCTCCTCAAGGTTGGTCGTATCGCAATTCCGTCGCTCCCAACGTGTTCCTCGAGTCATTTTACGTCGAAAATGGTCGTGAGAAATTCACAAAAACATTCACGGAGTCCAGGAATCTCGACTTCAGGTTTTGGGAATACACGCGATTTTCTGGTCAACGGTTGGTCGTATCGCAATTCCGTCGCTTTCAACGTGTTCCTCGCGTAATTTTACGTCGGAATTAGGCATGAGAAATTCAGAAAAACGTTCATGGAGTCCAGGAATCTCGACTTCAGGTTGTGGGAATAGACGCGATTTTCTGGTCAACGGTTGCTCGGATCGTAATTCTGTCGCTTCCAACGTGTTCTTCGCGTCATTTTACGTCGGAAATAGGCGTGAGAAATTCACGAAAACGTTTCTAGAGTCCAAGAAACACGAGATCAGGTTTTGGGAATGCCCGCGATTTTCTCTTCGACGGTTGGTCGTATTGTAATACTGTCGCTTCCAACGTGTTCCTCGAGTCATTTTACGTCGGAAATAGGTGCTAGAAATTCACAAAAACGTTTCTGGACTCCAAGAAACACGAGATCAGGTTTTGGGAATGCCCGCGATTTTCTCCTCAACGGTTGGTCGTATCGCAATTCCGTCGCTTTCAACGTGTTCCTCGCGTAATTTTACGTCGGAATTAGGCATGAGAAATTCACAAAAACATTTCTGGACTCCAAGAAACACGAGATCAGGTTTTGGGAATGCCCGCGATTTTCTCGTCAACGGTTGGTCGTATCGCAATTCCGTCGCTTCCAACGTGTTCCTCGCGTCATTTTAGGTCGGAAATAGGCGTGAGAAATTCACAAAAACGTTTCTGGAGTCCAAGAAACACGAGATCAGGTTTTGGGAATGCCCGCGATTTTCTCATCAAGGTTGGTCGTATCGCAATTCCGTCGCTTTCAACGTGTTCCTCGCGTCATTTTAGGTCGGAAATAGGCGCTAGAAATTCACAAAAACGTTTCTGGACTCCAAGAAACACGAGATCAGGTTTTGGGAATGCCCGCGATTTTCTCCTCAACGGTTGGTCGTATCGCAATTCCGTCTCTTCCAACGTGTTCCTCGAGTCATTTTACGTCGGAAATGGTCGTGACAAATTCACAAAAACATTCACGGAGTCTAGGAATCTCGACTTCAGGTTTTGGGAATACACGCGATTTTCTGGTCAACGGTTGGTCGTATCGCAATTCCGTCGCTTTCAACGTGTTCCTCGCGTAATTTTACGTTGGAATTAGGCATGAGAAATTCACAAAAACGTTCATGGAGTCCAAGAAACACGAGATCAGGTTTTGGGAATGCCCGCGATTTTCTCCTCAACGGTTGGTCGTATCGCAATTCCGTCTCTTCCAACGTGTTCCTCGCGTCATCTTACGTCGGAAATAGGCGTGAGAAATTCACAAAAACGTTTCTGGAGTCCAAGAAACACGAGATCAGGTTTTGGGAATGCCCGTGATTTTCTCATCAAGGTTGGTTGTATCGCAATTCCGTCGCTTCCAACGTGTTCCTCGAGTCATTTTACGTCGAAAATGGTCGTGAGAAGTTCACAAAAACATTCACGGAGTCCAGGAATCTCGACTTCAGGTTTTGGGAATACACGCGATTTTCTGGTCAACGGTTGGTCGTATCGCAATTCCGTCGCTTTCAACGTGTTCCTCGCGTCATTTTAGGTCGGAAATAGGCGTGAGAAATTCACAAAAACGTTTCTGGAGTCCAAGAAACACGAGATCAGGTTTTGGGAATGCCCGCGATTTTCTCATCAAGGTTGGTCGTATCGCAATTCCGTCGCTTCCAACGTGTTCCTCGAGTCATTTTACGTCGGAAATGGTCGTGAGAAAATCACAAAAACATTCACGGAGTCCACGAATCTCGAATTCAGGTTGTGGGAATAGACGCGATTTTCTGGTCAACGGTTGCTCGGATCGTAATTCTGTCGCTTCCAACGTGTTCTTCGCGTCATTTTACGTCGGAAATAGGTGTGAGAAATTCACAAAAACATTCACGGAGTCCAGGAATCTCGACTTCAGGTTTTGGGAATACACGCGATTTTCTGGTCAACGGTTGGTCGTATCGCAATTCCGTCGCTTTCAACGTGTTCCTCGCGTCATTTTAGGTCGGAAATAGGCGCTAGAAATTCACAAAAACGTTTCTGGACTCCAAGAAACACGAGATCAGGTTTTGGGAATGCCCGCGATTTTCTCCTCAACGGTTGGTCGTATCGCAATTCCGTCTCTTCCAACGTGTTCCTCGAATCATTTTACGTCGGAAATGGTCGTGACAAATTCACAAAAACATTCACGGAGTCCAGGAATCTCGACTTCAGGTTTTGGGAATACACGCGATTTTCTGGTCAACGGTTGGTCGTATCGCAATTCCGTCGCTTTCAACGTGTTCCTCGCGTAATTTTACGTCGGAATTAGGCATGAGAAATTCACAAAAACGTTCATGGAGTCCAAGAAACACGAGATCAGGTTTTGGGAATGCCCGCGATTTTCTCCTCAACGGTTGGTCGTATCGCAATTCCGTCGCTTCCAACGTGTTCCTCGCGTCATCTTACGTCGGAAATAGGCGTGAGAAATTCACAAAAACGTTTCTAGAGTCCAAGAAACACGAGATCAGGTTTTGGGAATGCCCGCGATTTTCTCGTCAACGGTTGGTCGTATCGCAATTCCGTCGCTTCCAACGTATTCCTCGCGTCATTTTACGTCGGAAATAGGCGTGAGAAATTCACAAAAACGTTTCTGGAGTCTAAGAAACACGAGATCAGGTTTTGGGAATGCCCGCGATTTTCTCCTCAACGGTTGGTCGTATCGCAATTCCGTCGCTTCCAACGTGTTCCTCGCGTCATTTTACGTCGGAAATAGGCGTGAGAAATTCACGAAAACGTTTCTAGAGTCCAAGAAACACGAGATCAGTTTTTGGGAATGCCCGCGATTTTCTCTTCGACGGTTGGTCGCATTGTAATTCTGTCGCTTCCAACGTGTTCCTCGAGTCATTTTACGTCGGAAATGGTCGTGAGAAAATCACAAAAACATTCACGGAGTCCACGAATCTCGAATTCAGGTTGTGGGAATAGACGCGATTTTCTGGTCAACGGTTGCTCGGATCGTAATTCTGTCGCTTCCAACGTGTTCTTCGCGTCATTTTACGTCGGAAATAGGCGTGAGAAATTCACGAAAACGTTTCTAGAGTCCAAGAAACACGAGATCAGGTTTTGGGAATGCCCGCGATTTTCTCTTCGACGGTTGGTCGTATTGTAATTCTGTCGCTTCCAACGTGTTCCTCGAGTCATTTTACGTCGGAAATAGGTGCTAGAAATTCACAAAAACGTTTCTGGACTCCAAGAAACACGAGATCAGGTTTTGGGAATGCCCGCGATTTTCTCCTCAACGGTTGGTCGTATCGCAATTCCGTCTCTTCCAACGTGTTCCTCGAGTCATTTTACGTCGGAAATGGTCGTGACAAATTCACAAAAACATTCACGGAGTCCAGGAATCTCGACTTCAGGTTTTGGGAATACACGCGATTTTCTGGTCAACGATTGGTCGTATCGCAATTCCGTCGCTTTCAACGTGTTCCTCGCGTAATTTTACGTCGGAAATAGGCGTGAGAAATTCACAAAAACGTTTCTGGAGTCCAAGAAACACGAGATCAGGTTTTGGGAATGCCCGCGATTTTCTGGTCAACGGTTGGTCGTATCGCAATTCCGTCGCTTCCAACGTGTTCCTCGCACCATTTTACGTCGGAAATAGGCGTGAGAAATTCACAAAAACGTTTCTGGAGTCCAAGAAACACGAGATCAGGTTTTGGGAATGCCCGCGATTTTCTGGTCAACGGTTGGTCGTATCGCAATTCCGTCGCTTCCAACGTGTTCCTCGCACCATTTTACGTCGGAAATAGGCGTGAGAAATTCACAAAAACGTTTCTGGAGTCCAAGAAACACGAGATCAGGTTTTGGGAATGCCCGCGATTTTCTGGTCAACGGTTGGTCGTATCGCAATTCCGTCGCTTTCAACGTATTCCTCGCGTCATTTTACGTCGGAAATAGGCGTGAGAAATTCACAAAAACGTTTCTGGAGTCCAAGAAACACGAGATCAGGTTTTGGGAATGCCCGCGATTTTCTCGTCAACGGTTGGTCGTATCGCAATTCCGTCGCTTCCAACGTGTTCCTCGCACCATTTTACGTCGGAAATAGGCGTGAGAAATTCACAAAAACGTTTCTGGAGTCCAAGAAACACGAGATCAGGTTTTGGGAATGCCCGCGATTTTCTGGTCAACGGTTGGTCGTATCGCAATTCCGTCGCTTTCAACGTATTCCTCGCGTCATTTTACGTCGGAAATAGGCGTGAGAAATTCACAAAAACGTTTCTGGAGTCCAAGAAACACGAGATCAGGTTTTGGGAATGCCCGCGATTTTCTCATCAAGGTTGGTCGTATCGCAATTCCGTCGCTTCCAACGTGTTCCTCGAGTCATTTTACGTCGGAAATGGTCGTGAGAAAATCACAAAAACATTCACGGAGTCCACGAATCTCGAATTCAGGTTGTGGGAATAGACGCGATTTTCTGGTCAACGGTTGCTCGGATCGTAATTCTGTCGCTTCCAACGTGTTCTTCGCGTCATTTTACGTCGGAAATAGGTGTGAGAAATTCACAAAAACATTCACGGAGTCCAGGAATCTCGACTTCAGGTTTTGGGAATACACGCGATTTTCTGGTCAACGGTTGGTCGTATCGCAATTCCGTCGCTTTCAACGTGTTCCTCGCGTCATTTTAGGTCGGAAATAGGCGCTAGAAATTCACAAAAACGTTTCTGGACTCCAAGAAACACGAGATCAGGTTTTGGGAATGCCCGCGATTTTCTCCTCAACGGTTGGTCGTATCGCAATTCCGTCTCTTCCAACGTGTTCCTCGAATCATTTTACGTCGGAAATGGTCGTGACAAATTCACAAAAACATTCACGGAGTCCAGGAATCTCGACTTCAGGTTTTGGGAATACACGCGATTTTCTGGTCAACGGTTGGTCGTATCGCAATTCCGTCGCTTTCAACGTGTTCCTCGCGTAATTTTACGTCGGAATTAGGCATGAGAAATTCACAAAAACGTTCATGGAGTCCAAGAAACACGAGATCAGGTTTTGGGAATGCCCGCGATTTTCTCCTCAACGGTTGGTCGTATCGCAATTCCGTCGCTTCCAACGTGTTCCTCGCGTCATCTTACGTCGGAAATAGGCGTGAGAAATTCACAAAAACGTTTCTAGAGTCCAAGAAACACGAGATCAGGTTTTGGGAATGCCCGCGATTTTCTCGTCAACGGTTGGTCGTATCGCAATTCCGTCGCTTCCAACGTATTCCTCGCGTCATTTTACGTCGGAAATAGGCGTGAGAAATTCACAAAAACGTTTCTGGAGTCTAAGAAACACGAGATCAGGTTTTGGGAATGCCCGCGATTTTCTCCTCAACGGTTGGTCGTATCGCAATTCCGTCGCTTCCAACGTGTTCCTCGCGTCATTTTACGTCGGAAATAGGCGTGAGAAATTCACGAAAACGTTTCTAGAGTCCAAGAAACACGAGATCAGTTTTTGGGAATGCCCGCGATTTTCTCTTCGACGGTTGGTCGCATTGTAATTCTGTCGCTTCCAACGTGTTCCTCGAGTCATTTTACGTCGGAAATGGTCGTGAGAAAATCACAAAAACATTCACGGAGTCCACGAATCTCGAATTCAGGTTGTGGGAATAGACGCGATTTTCTGGTCAACGGTTGCTCGGATCGTAATTCTGTCGCTTCCAACGTGTTCTTCGCGTCATTTTACGTCGGAAATAGGCGTGAGAAATTCACGAAAACGTTTCTAGAGTCCAAGAAACACGAGATCAGGTTTTGGGAATGCCCGCGATTTTCTCTTCGACGGTTGGTCGTATTGTAATTCTGTCGCTTCTAACGTGTTCCTCGAGTCATTTTACGTCGGAAATAGGTGCTAGAAATTCACAAAAACGTTTCTGGACTCCAAGAAACACGAGATCAGGTTTTGGGAATGCCCGCGATTTTCTCCTCAACGGTTGGTCGTATCGCAATTCCGTCTCTTCCAACGTGTTCCTCGAGTCATTTTACGTCGGAAATGGTCGTGACAAATTCACAAAAACATTCACGGAGTCCAGGAATCTCGACTTCAGGTTTTGGGAATACACGCGATTTTCTGGTCAACGATTGGTCGTATCGCAATTCCGTCGCTTTCAACGTGTTCCTCGCGTAATTTTACGTCGGAATTAGGCATGAGAAATTCACAAAAACGTTTCTGGACTCCAAGAAACCCGAGATCAGGTTTTGGGAATGCCCGCGATTTTCTCGTCAACGGTTGGTCGTATCGCAATTCCGTCGCTTCCAACGTGTTCCTCGCACCATTTTACGTCGGAAATAGGCGTGAGAAATTCACAAAAACGTTTCTGGAGTCCAAGAAACACGAGATCAGGTTTTGGGAATGCCCGCGATTTTCTCATCAAGGTTGGTCGTATCGCAATTCCGTCGCTTCCAACGTGTTCCTCGAGTCATTTTACGTCGAAAATGGTCGTGAGAAGTTCACAAAAACATTCACGGAGTCCAGGAATCTCGACTTCAGGTTTTGGGAATACACGCGATTTTCTGGTCAACGGTTGGTCGTATCGCAATTCCGTCGCTTTCAACGTGTTCCTCGCGTAATTTTACGTCGGAATTAGGCATGAGAAATTCACAAAAACGTTCATGGAGTCCAAGAAACACGAGATCAGGTTTTGGGAATGCCCGCGATTTTCTCCTCAACGGTTGGTCGTATCGCAATTCCGTCGCTTCCAATGTGTTCCTCGCGTCATCTTACGTCGGAAATAGGCGTGAGAAATTCACAAAAACGTTCACGGAGTCCAGGAATCTCGACTTCAGGTTTTGGGAATAGACGCGATTTTCTGGTCATCGGTTGGTCGTATCGCAATTCCGTCGCTTCCAACGTGTTCCTTGAGTCATTTTACGTCGGAAATGGTCGTGAGAAATTCACAAAAACGTTCACGGAGTCCAGGAATCTCGACTTCAGGTTTTGGGAATAGACGCGATTTTCTGGTCAACGGATGCTCGGATCGTAATTCTGTCGCTTCCACCGTGTTCCTCGCGTCATATTACGTCGGAAATAGGCGCTAGAAATTCACAAAAACGTTTCTAGAGTCCAAGAAACACGAGATCAGGTTTTGGGAATGCCCGCGATTTTCTCGTCAACGGTTGGTCGTATCGCAATTCCGTCGCTTCCAACGTGTTCCTCGCGTCATCTTACGTCGGAAATAGGCGTGAGAAATTCACAAAAACGTTTCTGGAGTCCAAGAAACACGAGATCAGGTTTTGGGAATGCCCGCGATTTTCTCCTCAACGGTTGGTCGTATCGCAATTCCGTCGCTTTCAACGTGTTCCTCGCGTAATTTTACGTCGGAATTAGGCATGAGAAATTCACAAAAACATTTCTGGACTCCAAGAAACACGAGATCAGGTTTTGGGAATGCCCGCGATTTTCTCGTCAACGGTTGGTCGTATCGCAATTCCGTCTCTTCCAACGTGTTCCTTGAGTCATTTTACGTCGGAAATGGTCGTGAGAAATTCACAAAAACGTTCACGGAGTCCAGGAATCTCGACTTCAGGTTTTGGGAATAGACGCGATTTTCTGGTCAACGGTTGCTCGGATCGTAATTCTGTCGCTTCCAACGTGTTCTTCGCGTCATTTTAGGTCGGAAATAGGCGCTAGAAATTAACAAAAACGTTTCTGAAGTCCAAGAAACACGAGATCAGGTTTTGGGAATGCCCGCGATTTTCTCCTCAAGGTTGGTCGTATCGCAATTCCGTCGCTCCCAACGTGTTCCTCGAGTCATTTTACGTCGAAAATGGTCGTGAGAAATTCACAAAAACATTCACGGAGTCCAGGAATCTCGACTTCAGGTTTTGGGAATACACGCGATTTTCTGGTCAACGGTTGGTCGTATCGCAATTCCGTCGCTTTCAACGTGTTCCTCGCGTAATTTTACGTCGGAATTAGGCATGAGAAATTCAGAAAAACGTTCATGGAGTCCAGGAATCTCGACTTCAGGTTGTGGGAATAGACGCGATTTTCTGGTCAACGGTTGCTCGGATCGTAATTCTGTCGCTTCCAACGTGTTCTTCGCGTCATTTTACGTCGGAAATAGGCGTGAGAAATTCACGAAAACGTTTCTAGAGTCCAAGAAACACGAGATCAGGTTTTGGGAATGCCCGCGATTTTCTCTTCGACGGTTGGTCGTATTGTAATACTGTCGCTTCCAACGTGTTCCTCGAGTCATTTTACGTCGGAAATAGGTGCTAGAAATTCACAAAAACGTTTCTGGACTCCAAGAAACACGAGATCAGGTTTTGGGAATGCCCGCGATTTTCTCCTCAACGGTTGGTCGTATCGCAATTCCGTCGCTTTCAACGTGTTCCTCGCGTAATTTTACGTCGGAATTAGGCATGAGAAATTCACAAAAACATTTCTGGACTCCAAGAAACACGAGATCAGGTTTTGGGAATGCCCGCGATTTTCTCGTCAACGGTTGGTCGTATCGCAATTCCGTCGCTTCCAACGTGTTCCTCGCGTCATTTTAGGTCGGAAATAGGCGTGAGAAATTCACAAAAACGTTTCTGGAGTCCAAGAAACACGAGATCAGGTTTTGGGAATGCCCGCGATTTTCTCATCAAGGTTGGTCGTATCGCAATTCCGTCGCTTTCAACGTGTTCCTCGCGTCATTTTAGGTCGGAAATAGGCGCTAGAAATTCACAAAAACGTTTCTGGACTCCAAGAAACACGAGATCAGGTTTTGGGAATGCCCGCGATTTTCTCCTCAACGGTTGGTCGTATCGCAATTCCGTCTCTTCCAACGTGTTCCTCGAGTCATTTTACGTCGGAAATGGTCGTGACAAATTCACAAAAACATTCACGGAGTCTAGGAATCTCGACTTCAGGTTTTGGGAATACACGCGATTTTCTGGTCAACGGTTGGTCGTATCGCAATTCCGTCGCTTTCAACGTGTTCCTCGCGTAATTTTACGTTGGAATTAGGCATGAGAAATTCACAAAAACGTTCATGGAGTCCAAGAAACACGAGATCAGGTTTTGGGAATGCCCGCGATTTTCTCCTCAACGGTTGGTCGTATCGCAATTCCGTCTCTTCCAACGTGTTCCTCGCGTCATCTTACGTCGGAAATAGGCGTGAGAAATTCACAAAAACGTTTCTGGAGTCCAAGAAACACGAGATCAGGTTTTGGGAATGCCCGTGATTTTCTCATCAAGGTTGGTTGTATCGCAATTCCGTCGCTTCCAACGTGTTCCTCGAGTCATTTTACGTCGAAAATGGTCGTGAGAAGTTCACAAAAACATTCACGGAGTCCAGGAATCTCGACTTCAGGTTTTGGGAATACACGCGATTTTCTGGTCAACGGTTGGTCGTATCGCAATTCCGTCGCTTTCAACGTGTTCCTCGCGTCATTTTAGGTCGGAAATAGGCGTGAGAAATTCACAAAAACGTTTCTGGAGTCCAAGAAACACGAGATCAGGTTTTGGGAATGCCCGCGATTTTCTCATCAAGGTTGGTCGTATCGCAATTCCGTCGCTTCCAACGTGTTCCTCGAGTCATTTTACGTCGGAAATGGTCGTGAGAAAATCACAAAAACATTCACGGAGTCCACGAATCTCGAATTCAGGTTGTGGGAATAGACGCGATTTTCTGGTCAACGGTTGCTCGGATCGTAATTCTGTCGCTTCCAACGTGTTCTTCGCGTCATTTTACGTCGGAAATAGGTGTGAGAAATTCACAAAAACATTCACGGAGTCCAGGAATCTCGACTTCAGGTTTTGGGAATACACGCGATTTTCTGGTCAACGGTTGGTCGTATCGCAATTCCGTCGCTTTCAACGTGTTCCTCGCGTCATTTTAGGTCGGAAATAGGCGCTAGAAATTCACAAAAACGTTTCTGGACTCCAAGAAACACGAGATCAGGTTTTGGGAATGCCCGCGATTTTCTCCTCAACGGTTGGTCGTATCGCAATTCCGTCTCTTCCAACGTGTTCCTCGAATCATTTTACGTCGGAAATGGTCGTGACAAATTCACAAAAACATTCACGGAGTCCAGGAATCTCGACTTCAGGTTTTGGGAATACACGCGATTTTCTGGTCAACGGTTGGTCGTATCGCAATTCCGTCGCTTTCAACGTGTTCCTCGCGTAATTTTACGTCGGAATTAGGCATGAGAAATTCACAAAAACGTTCATGGAGTCCAAGAAACACGAGATCAGGTTTTGGGAATGCCCGCGATTTTCTCCTCAACGGTTGGTCGTATCGCAATTCCGTCGCTTCCAACGTGTTCCTCGCGTCATCTTACGTCGGAAATAGGCGTGAGAAATTCACAAAAACGTTTCTAGAGTCCAAGAAACACGAGATCAGGTTTTGGGAATGCCCGCGATTTTCTCGTCAACGGTTGGTCGTATCGCAATTCCGTCGCTTCCAACGTATTCCTCGCGTCATTTTACGTCGGAAATAGGCGTGAGAAATTCACAAAAACGTTTCTGGAGTCTAAGAAACACGAGATCAGGTTTTGGGAATGCCCGCGATTTTCTCCTCAACGGTTGGTCGTATCGCAATTCCGTCGCTTCCAACGTGTTCCTCGCGTCATTTTACGTCGGAAATAGGCGTGAGAAATTCACGAAAACGTTTCTAGAGTCCAAGAAACACGAGATCAGTTTTTGGGAATGCCCGCGATTTTCTCTTCGACGGTTGGTCGCATTGTAATTCTGTCGCTTCCAACGTGTTCCTCGAGTCATTTTACGTCGGAAATGGTCGTGAGAAAATCACAAAAACATTCACGGAGTCCACGAATCTCGAATTCAGGTTGTGGGAATAGACGCGATTTTCTGGTCAACGGTTGCTCGGATCGTAATTCTGTCGCTTCCAACGTGTTCTTCGCGTCATTTTACGTCGGAAATAGGCGTGAGAAATTCACGAAAACGTTTCTAGAGTCCAAGAAACACGAGATCAGGTTTTGGGAATGCCCGCGATTTTCTCTTCGACGGTTGGTCGTATTGTAATTCTGTCGCTTCCAACGTGTTCCTCGAGTCATTTTACGTCGGAAATAGGTGCTAGAAATTCACAAAAACGTTTCTGGACTCCAAGAAACACGAGATCAGGTTTTGGGAATGCCCGCGATTTTCTCCTCAACGGTTGGTCGTATCGCAATTCCGTCTCTTCCAACGTGTTCCTCGAGTCATTTTACGTCGGAAATGGTCGTGACAAATTCACAAAAACATTCACGGAGTCCAGGAATCTCGACTTCAGGTTTTGGGAATACACGCGATTTTCTGGTCAACGATTGGTCGTATCGCAATTCCGTCGCTTTCAACGTGTTCCTCGCGTAATTTTACGTCGGAATTAGGCATGAGAAATTCACAAAAACGTTTCTGGACTCCAAGAAACCCGAGATCAGGTTTTGGGAATGCCCGCGATTTTCTCGTCAACGGTTGGTCGTATCGCAATTCCGTCGCTTCCAACGTGTTCCTCGCACCATTTTACGTCGGAAATAGGCGTGAGAAATTCACAAAAACGTTTCTGGAGTCCAAGAAACACGAGATCAGGTTTTGGGAATGCCCGCGATTTTCTGGTCAACGGTTGGTCGTATCGCAATTCCGTCGCTTCCAACGTGTTCCTCGCACCATTTTACGTCGGAAATAGGCGTGAGAAATTCACAAAAACGTTTCTGGAGTCCAAGAAACACGAGATCAGGTTTTGGGAATGCCCGCGATTTTCTGGTCAACGGTTGGTCGTATCGCAATTCCGTCGCTTCCAACGTGTTCCTCGCACCATTTTACGTCGGAAATAGGCGTGAGAAATTCACAAAAACGTTTCTGGAGTCCAAGAAACACGAGATCAGGTTTTGGGAATGCCCGCGATTTTCTGGTCAACGGTTGGTCGTATCGCAATTCCGTCGCTTTCAACGTATTCCTCGCGTCATTTTACGTCGGAAATAGGCGTGAGAAATTCACAAAAACGTTTCTGGAGTCCAAGAAACACGAGATCAGGTTTTGGGAATGCCCGCGATTTTCTCGTCAACGGTTGGTCGTATCGCAATTCCGTCGCTTCCAACGTGTTCCTCGCACCATTTTACGTCGGAAATAGGCGTGAGAAATTCACAAAAACGTTTCTGGAGTCCAAGAAACACGAGATCAGGTTTTGGGAATGCCCGCGATTTTCTGGTCAACGGTTGGTCGTATCGCAATTCCGTCGCTTTCAACGTATTCCTCGCGTCATTTTACGTCGGAAATAGGCGTGAGAAATTCACAAAAACGTTTCTGGAGTCCAAGAAACACGAGATCAGGTTTTGGGAATGCCCGCGATTTTCTCATCAAGGTTGGTCGTATCGCAATTCCGTCGCTTCCAACGTGTTCCTCGAGTCATTTTACGTCGGAAATGGTCGTGAGAAAATCACAAAAACATTCACGGAGTCCACGAATCTCGAATTCAGGTTGTGGGAATAGACGCGATTTTCTGGTCAACGGTTGCTCGGATCGTAATTCTGTCGCTTCCAACGTGTTCTTCGCGTCATTTTACGTCGGAAATAGGTGTGAGAAATTCACGAAAACGTTTCTAGAGTCCAAGAAACACGAGATCAGGTTTTGGGAATGCCCGCGATTTTCTCGTCAACGGTTGGTCGTATCGCAATTCCGTCGCTTCCAACGTATTCCTCGCGTCATTTTACGTCGGAAATAGGCGTGAGAAATTCACAAAAACGTTTCTGGAGTCCAAGAAAC
This sequence comes from Crossocerus cetratus, assembly GCA_963675795.1. Lineage (NCBI taxonomy): Eukaryota > Metazoa > Arthropoda > Insecta > Hymenoptera > Crabronidae > Crossocerus > Crossocerus cetratus. The sequence goes on from OY776671.1 coordinate 8,313,091, forward strand.
ACGAGATCAGGTTTTGGGAATGCCCGCGATTTTCTCCTCAACGGTTGGTCGTATCGCAATTCCGTCGCTTCCAACGTGTTCCTCGCGTCATTTTACGTCGGAAATAGGCGTGAGAAATTCACGAAAACGTTTCTAGAGTCCAAGAAACACGAGATCAGTTTTTGGGAATGCCCGCGATTTTCTCTTCGACGGTTGGTCGCATTGTAATTCTGTCGCTTCCAACGTGTTCCTCGAGTCATTTTACGTCGGAAATGGTCGTGAGAAAATCACAAAAACATTCACGGAGTCCACGAATCTCGAATTCAGGTTGTGGGAATAGACGCGATTTTCTGGTCAACGGTTGCTCGGATCCTAATTCTGTCGCTTCCAACGTGTTCTTCGCGTCATTTTACGTCGGAATTAGGCATGAGAAATTCACAAAAACGTTTCTGGACTCCAAGAAACCCGAGATCAGGTTTTGGGAATGCCCGCGATTTTCTCGTCAACGGTTGGTCGTATCGCAATTCCGTCGCTTCCAACGTGTTCCTCGCACCATTTTACGTCGGAAATAGGCGTGAGAAATTCACAAAAACGTTTCTGGAGTCCAAGAAACACGAGATCAGGTTTTGGGAATGCCCGCGATTTTCTCATCAAGGTTGGTCGTATCGCAATTCCGTCGCTTCCAACGTGTTCCTCGAGTCATTTTACGTCGAAAATGGTCGTGAGAAGTTCACAAAAACATTCACGGAGTCCAGGAATCTCGACTTCAGGTTTTGGGAATACACGCGATTTTCTGGTCAACGGTTGGTCGTATCGCAATTCCGTCGCTTTCAACGTGTTCCTCGCGTCATTTTAGGTCGGAAATAGGCGTGAGAAATTCACAAAAACGTTTCTGGAGTCCAAGAAACACGAGATCAGGTTTTGGGAATGCCCGCGATTTTCTCATCAAGGTTGGTCGTATCGCAATTCCGTCGCTTCCAACGTGTTCCTCGAGTCATTTTACGTCGGAAATGGTCGTGAGAAAATCACAAAAACATTCACGGAGTCCACGAATCTCGAATTCAGGTTGTGGGAATAGACGCGATTTTCTGGTCAACGGTTGCTCGGATCGTAATTCTGTCGCTTCCAACGTGTTCTTCGCGTCATTTTACGTCGGAAATAGGTGTGAGAAATTCACGAAAACGTTTCTAGAGTCCAAGAAACACGAGATCAGGTTTTGGGAATGCCCGCGATTTTCTCGTCAACGGTTGGTCGTATCGCAATTCCGTCGCTTCCAACGTATTCCTCGCGTCATTTTACGTCGGAAATAGGCGTGAGAAATTCACAAAAACGTTTCTGGAGTCCAAGAAACACGAGATCAGGTTTTGGGAATGCCCGCGATTTTCTCCTCAACGGTTGGTCGTATCGCAATTCCGTCGCTTCCAACGTGTTCCTCGCGTCATTTTACGTCGGAAATAGGCGTGAGAAATTCACGAAAACGTTTCTAGAGTCCAAGAAACACGAGATCAGTTTTTGGGAATGCCCGCGATTTTCTCTTCGACGGTTGGTCGCATTGTAATTCTGTCGCTTCCAACGTGTTCCTCGAGTCATTTTACGTCGGAAATGGTCGTGAGAAAATCACAAAAACATTCACGGAGTCCACGAATCTCGAATTCAGGTTGTGGGAATAGACGCGATTTTCTGGTCAACGGTTGCTCGGATCCTAATTCTGTCGCTTCCAACGTGTTCTTCGCGTCATTTTACGTCGGAAATAGGCGTGAGAAATTCACGAAAACGTTTCTAGAGTCCAAGAAACACGAGATCAGGTTTTGGGAATGCCCGCGATTTTCTCTTCGACGGTTGGTCGTATTGTAATTCTGTCGCTTCCAACGTGTTCCTCGAGTCATTTTACGTCGGAAATAGGTGCTAGAAATTCACAAAAACGTTTCTGGACTCCAAGAAACACGAGATCAGGTTTTGGGAATGCCCGCTATTTTCTCCTCAACGGTTGGTCGTATCGCAATTCCGTCTCTTCCAACGTGTTCCTCGAGTCATTTTACGTCGGAAATGGTCGTGACAAATTCACAAAAACATTCACGGAGTCCAGGAATCTCGACTTCAGGTTTTGGGAATACACGCGATTTTCTGGTCAACGATTGGTCGTATCGCAATTCCGTCGCTTTCAACGTGTTCCTCGCGTAATTTTACGTCGGAATTAGGCATGAGAAATTCACAAAAACGTTTCTGGACTCCAAGAAACCCGAGATCAGGTTTTGGGAATGCCCGCGATTTTCTCGTCAACGGTTGGTCGTATCGCAATTCCGTCGCTTCCAACGTGTTCCTCGCACCATTTTACGTCGGAAATAGGCGTGAGAAATTCACAAAAACGTTTCTGGAGTCCAAGAAACACGAGATCAGGTTTTGGGAATGCCCGCGATTTTCTCATCAAGGTTGGTCGTATCGCAATTCCGTCGCTTCCAACGTGTTCCTCGAGTCATTTTACGTCGAAAATGGTCGTGAGAAGTTCACAAAAACATTCACGGAGTCCAGGAATCTCGACTTCAGGTTTTGGGAATACACGCGATTTTCTGGTCAACGGTTGGTCGTATCGCAATTCCGTCGCTTTCAACGTGTTCCTCGCGTCATTTTAGGTCGGAAATAGGCGTGAGAAATTCACAAAAACGTTTCTGGAGTCCAAGAAACACGAGATCAGGTTTTGGGAATGCCCGCGATTTTCTCATCGAGGTTGGTCGTATCGCAATTCCGTCGCTTCCAACGTGTTCCTCGAGTCATTTTACGTCGGAAATGGTCGTGAGAACATCACAAAAACATTCACGGAGTCCACGAATCTCGAATTCAGGTTGTGGGAATAGACGCGATTTTCTGGTCAACGGTTGCTCGGATCGTAATTCTGTCGCTTCCAGCGTGTTCCTCGCGTCATTTTACGTCGGAAATAGGCGCGAGAAATACACAAAACCGTTTCTGGACGCCAAGAAACACGAGATCATGTTTTGGGAATGCCCGCGATTTTCTCTTCAACGGTTGGTCGTATTGTAATTCTGTCGCTTCCAACGTGTTCCTCGCGTCATTTTACATCGGAAATAGGCATGAGAAATTCACAAAAACGTTTCTGGACTCCAAGAAACCCGAGATCAGGTTTTGGGAATGCCCGCGATTTTCTCGTCAACGGTTGGTCGTATCGCAATTCCGTCGCTTCCAACGTGTTCCTCGCACCATTTTACGTCGGAAATAGGCGTGAGAAATTCACAAAAACGTTTCTGGAGTCCAAGAAACACGAGATCAGGTTTTGGGAATGCCCGCGATTTTCTGGTCAACGGTTGGTCGTATCGCAATTCCGTCGCTTCCAACGTGTTCCTCGCACCATTTTACGTCGGAAATAGGCGTGAGAAATTCACAAAAACGTTTCTGGAGTCCAAGAAACACGAGATCAGGTTTTGGGAATGCCCGCGATTTTCTGGTCAACGGTTGGTCGTATCGCAATTCCGTCGCTTCCAACGTGTTCCTCGCACCATTTTACGTCGGAAATAGGCGTGAGAAATTCACAAAAACGTTTCTGGAGTCCAAGAAACACGAGATCAGGTTTTGGGAATGCCCGCGATTTTCTGGTCAACGGTTGGTCGTATCGCAATTCCGTCGCTTCCAACGTGTTCCTCGCACCATTTTACGTCGGAAATAGGCGTGAGAAATTCACAAAAACGTTTCTGGAGTCCAAGAAACACGAGATCAGGTTTTGGGAATGCCCGCGATTTTCTGGTCAACGGTTGGTCGTATCGCAATTCCGTCGCTTTCAACGTATTCCTCGCGTCATTTTACGTCGGAAATAGGCGTGAGAAATTCACAAAAACGTTTCTGGAGTCCAAGAAACACGAGATCAGGTTTTGGGAATGCCCGCGATTTTCTCGTCAACGGTTGGTCGTATCGCAATTCCGTCGCTTCCAACGTGTTCCTCGCACCATTTTACGTCGGAAATAGGCGTGAGAAATTCACAAAAACGTTTCTGGAGTCCAAGAAACACGAGATCAGGTTTTGGGAATGCCCGCGATTTTCTGGTCAACGGTTGGTCGTATCGCAATTCCGTCGCTTTCAACGTATTCCTCGCGTCATTTTACGTCGGAAATAGGCGTGAGAAATTCACAAAAACGTTTCTGGAGTCCAAGAAACACGAGATCAGGTTTTGGGAATGCCCGCGATTTTCTCATCAAGGTTGGTCGTATCGCAATTCCGTCGCTTCCAACGTGTTCCTCGAGTCATTTTACGTCGGAAATGGTCGTGAGAAAATCACAAAAACATTCACGGAGTCCACGAATCTCGAATTCAGGTTGTGGGAATAGACGCGATTTTCTGGTCAACGGTTGCTCGGATCGTAATTCTGTCGCTTCCAACGTGTTCTTCGCGTCATTTTACGTCGGAAATAGGTGTGAGAAATTCACGAAAACGTTTCTAGAGTCCAAGAAACACGAGATCAGGTTTTGGGAATGCCCGCGATTTTCTCGTCAACGGTTGGTCGTATCGCAATTCCGTCGCTTCCAACGTATTCCTCGCGTCATTTTACGTCGGAAATAGGCGTGAGAAATTCACAAAAACGTTTCTGGAGTCCAAGAAACACGAGATCAGGTTTTGGGAATGCCCGCGATTTTCTCCTCAACGGTTGGTCGTATCGCAATTCCGTCGCTTCCAACGTGTTCCTCGCGTCATTTTACGTCGGAAATAGGCGTGAGAAATTCACGAAAACGTTTCTAGAGTCCAAGAAACACGAGATCAGTTTTTGGGAATGCCCGCGATTTTCTCTTCGACGGTTGGTCGCATTGTAATTCTGTCGCTTCCAACGTGTTCCTCGAGTCATTTTACGTCGGAAATGGTCGTGAGAAAATCACAAAAACATTCACGGAGTCCACGAATCTCGAATTCAGGTTGTGGGAATAGACGCGATTTTCTGGTCAACGGTTGCTCGGATCCTAATTCTGTCGCTTCCAACGTGTTCTTCGCGTCATTTTACGTCGGAATTAGGCATGAGAAATTCACAAAAACGTTTCTGGACTCCAAGAAACCCGAGATCAGGTTTTGGGAATGCCCGCGATTTTCTCGTCAACGGTTGGTCGTATCGCAATTCCGTCGCTTCCAACGTGTTCCTCGCACCATTTTACGTCGGAAATAGGCGTGAGAAATTCACAAAAACGTTTCTGGAGTCCAAGAAACACGAGATCAGGTTTTGGGAATGCCCGCGATTTTCTCATCAAGGTTGGTCGTATCGCAATTCCGTCGCTTCCAACGTGTTCCTCGAGTCATTTTACGTCGAAAATGGTCGTGAGAAGTTCACAAAAACATTCACGGAGTCCAGGAATCTCGACTTCAGGTTTTGGGAATACACGCGATTTTCTGGTCAACGGTTGGTCGTATCGCAATTCCGTCGCTTTCAACGTGTTCCTCGCGTCATTTTAGGTCGGAAATAGGCGTGAGAAATTCACAAAAACGTTTCTGGAGTCCAAGAAACACGAGATCAGGTTTTGGGAATGCCCGCGATTTTCTCATCAAGGTTGGTCGTATCGCAATTCCGTCGCTTCCAACGTGTTCCTCGAGTCATTTTACGTCGGAAATGGTCGTGAGAAAATCACAAAAACATTCACGGAGTCCACGAATCTCGAATTCAGGTTGTGGGAATAGACGCGATTTTCTGGTCAACGGTTGCTCGGATCGTAATTCTGTCGCTTCCAACGTGTTCTTCGCGTCATTTTACGTCGGAAATAGGTGTGAGAAATTCACGAAAACGTTTCTAGAGTCCAAGAAACACGAGATCAGGTTTTGGGAATGCCCGCGATTTTCTCGTCAACGGTTGGTCGTATCGCAATTCCGTCGCTTCCAACGTATTCCTCGCGTCATTTTACGTCGGAAATAGGCGTGAGAAATTCACAAAAACGTTTCTGGAGTCCAAGAAACACGAGATCAGGTTTTGGGAATGCCCGCGATTTTCTCCTCAACGGTTGGTCGTATCGCAATTCCGTCGCTTCCAACGTGTTCCTCGCGTCATTTTACGTCGGAAATAGGCGTGAGAAATTCACGAAAACGTTTCTAGAGTCCAAGAAACACGAGATCAGTTTTTGGGAATGCCCGCGATTTTCTCTTCGACGGTTGGTCGCATTGTAATTCTGTCGCTTCCAACGTGTTCCTCGAGTCATTTTACGTCGGAAATGGTCGTGAGAAAATCACAAAAACATTCACGGAGTCCACGAATCTCGAATTCAGGTTGTGGGAATAGACGCGATTTTCTGGTCAACGGTTGCTCGGATCCTAATTCTGTCGCTTCCAACGTGTTCTTCGCGTCATTTTACGTCGGAAATAGGCGTGAGAAATTCACGAAAACGTTTCTAGAGTCCAAGAAACACGAGATCAGGTTTTGGGAATGCCCGCGATTTTCTCTTCGACGGTTGGTCGTATTGTAATTCTGTCGCTTCCAACGTGTTCCTCGAGTCATTTTACGTCGGAAATAGGTGCTAGAAATTCACAAAAACGTTTCTGGACTCCAAGAAACACGAGATCAGGTTTTGGGAATGCCCGCTATTTTCTCCTCAACGGTTGGTCGTATCGCAATTCCGTCTCTTCCAACGTGTTCCTCGAGTCATTTTACGTCGGAAATGGTCGTGACAAATTCACAAAAACATTCACGGAGTCCAGGAATCTCGACTTCAGGTTTTGGGAATACACGCGATTTTCTGGTCAACGATTGGTCGTATCGCAATTCCGTCGCTTTCAACGTGTTCCTCGCGTAATTTTACGTCGGAATTAGGCATGAGAAATTCACAAAAACGTTTCTGGACTCCAAGAAACCCGAGATCAGGTTTTGGGAATGCCCGCGATTTTCTCGTCAACGGTTGGTCGTATCGCAATTCCGTCGCTTCCAACGTGTTCCTCGCACCATTTTACGTCGGAAATAGGCGTGAGAAATTCACAAAAACGTTTCTGGAGTCCAAGAAACACGAGATCAGGTTTTGGGAATGCCCGCGATTTTCTCATCAAGGTTGGTCGTATCGCAATTCCGTCGCTTCCAACGTGTTCCTCGAGTCATTTTACGTCGAAAATGGTCGTGAGAAGTTCACAAAAACATTCACGGAGTCCAGGAATCTCGACTTCAGGTTTTGGGAATACACGCGATTTTCTGGTCAACGGTTGGTCGTATCGCAATTCCGTCGCTTTCAACGTGTTCCTCGCGTCATTTTAGGTCGGAAATAGGCGTGAGAAATTCACAAAAACGTTTCTGGAGTCCAAGAAACACGAGATCAGGTTTTGGGAATGCCCGCGATTTTCTCATCGAGGTTGGTCGTATCGCAATTCCGTCGCTTCCAACGTGTTCCTCGAGTCATTTTACGTCGGAAATGGTCGTGAGAACATCACAAAAACATTCACGGAGTCCACGAATCTCGAATTCAGGTTGTGGGAATAGACGCGATTTTCTGGTCAACGGTTGCTCGGATCGTAATTCTGTCGCTTCCAGCGTGTTCCTCGCGTCATTTTACGTCGGAAATAGGCGCGAGAAATACACAAAACCGTTTCTGGACGCCAAGAAACACGAGATCATGTTTTGGGAATGCCCGCGATTTTCTCTTCAACGGTTGGTCGTATTGTAATTCTGTCGCTTCCAACGTGTTCCTCGCGTCATTTTACATCGGAATTAGTCGCGAGAAATTCACAAAAACTTTCACGGAGTCCAGGAACCTCGAATTCAGGTTTTGGGAATAGACGCGATTTTCTGGTCAACGGTTGCTCGGATCGTAATTCTGTCGCTTCCAACGTGTTCTTCGCGTCATTTTACGTCGGAAATAGGCGTGAGAAATTCACGAAAACGTTTCTAGAGTCCAAGAAACACGAGATCAGTTTTTGGGAATGCCCGCGATTTTCTCTTCGACGGTTGGTCGCATTGTAATTCTGTCGCTTCCAACGTGTTCCTCGAGTCATTTTACGTCGGAAATGGTCGTGAGAAAATCACAAAAACATTCACGGAGTCCACGAATCTCGAATGCAGGTTGTGGGAATAGACGCGATTTTTTGGTCAACGGTTGCTCGGATCGTAATTCTGTCGCTTCCAACGTGTTCTTTGCGTCATTTTACGTCGGAAATAGGTGTGAGAAATTCACAAAAACATTCACGGAGTCCAGGAATCTCGACTTCAGGTTTTGGGAATACACGCGATTTTCTGGTCAACGGTTGGTCGTATCGCAATTCCGTCGCTTTCAACGTGTTCCTCGCGTCATTTTAGGTCGGAAATAGGCGTGAGAAATTCACAAAAACGTTTCTGGAGTCCAAGAAACACGAGATCAGGTTTTGGGAATGCCCGCGATTTTCTCATCAAGGTTGGTCGTATCGCAATTCCGTCGCTTCCAACGTGTTCCTCGAGTCATTTTACGTCGGAAATGGTCGTGAGAAAATCACAAAAACATTCACGGAGTCCACGAATCTCGAATTCAGGTTGTGGGAATAGACGCGATTTTCTGGTCAACGGTTGCTCGGATCGTAATTCTGTCGCTTCCACCGTGTTCCTCGCGTCATATTACGTCGGAAATAGGCGCTAGAAATTCACAAAAACGTTTCTAGAGTCCAAGAAACACGAGATCAGGTTTTGGGAATGCCCGCGATTTTCTCGTCAACGGTTGGTCGTATCGCAATTCCGTCGCTTCCAACGTATTCCTCGCGTCATTTTACGTCGGAAATAGGCGTGAGAAATTCACAAAAACGTTTCTGGAGTCTAAGAAACACGAGATCAGGTTTTGGGAATGCCCGCGATTTTCTCCTCAACGGTTGGTCGTATCGCAATTCCGTCGCTTCCAACGTGTTCCTCGCGTCATTTTACGTCGGAAATAGGCGTGAGAAATTCACGAAAACGTTTCTAGAGTGCAAGAAACACGAGATCAGTTTTTGGGAATGTCCGCGATTTTCTCTTCGACGGTTGGTCGCATTGTAATTCTGTCGCTTCCAACGTGTTCCTCGAGTCATTTTACGTCGGAAATGGTCGTGAGAAAATCACAAAAACATTCACGGAGTCCACGAATCTCGAATTCAGGTTGTGGGAATAGACGCGATTTTCTGGTCAACGGTTGCTCGGATTGTAATTCTGTCGCTTCCAACGTGTTCTTCGCGTCATTTTACGTCGGAAATAGGCGTGAGAAATTCACGAAAACGTTTCTAGAGTCCAAGAAACACGAGATCAGGTTTTGGGAATGCCCGCGATTTTCTCTTCGACGGTTGGTCGTATTGTAATTCTGTCGCTTCCAACGTGTTCCTCGAGTCATTTTACGTCGGAAATAGGTGCTAGAAATTCACAAAAACGTTTCTGGACTCCAAGAAACACGAGATCAGGTTTTGGGAATGCCCGCTATTTTCTCCTCAACGGTTGGTCGTATCGCAATTCCGTCTCTTCCAACGTGTTCCTCGAGTCATTTTACGTCGGAAATGGTCGTGACAAATTCACAAAAACATTCACGGAGTCCAGGAATCTCGACTTCAGGTTTTGGGAATACACGCGATTTTCTGGTCAACGATTGGTCGTATCGCAATTCCGTCGCTTTCAACGTGTTCCTCGCGTAATTTTACGTCGGAATTAGGCATGAGAAATTCACAAAAACGTTTCTGGACTCCAAGAAACCCGAGATCAGGTTTTGGGAATGCCCGCGATTTTCTCGTCAACGGTTGGTCGTATCGCAATTCCGTCGCTTCCAACGTGTTCCTCGCACCATTTTACGTCGGAAATAGGCGTGAGAAATTCACAAAAACGTTTCTGGAGTCCAAGAAACACGAGATCAGGTTTTGGGAATGCCCGCGATTTTCTCATCAAGGTTGGTCGTATCGCAATTCCGTCGCTTCCAACGTGTTCCTCGAGTCATTTTACGTCGAAAATGGTCGTGAGAAGTTCACAAAAACATTCACGGAGTCCAGGAATCTCGACTTCAGGTTTTGGGAATACACGCGATTTTCTGGTCAACGGTTGGTCGTATCGCAATTCCGTCGCTTTCAACGTGTTCCTCGCGTCATTTTAGGTCGGAAATAGGCGTGAGAAATTCACAAAAACGTTTCTGGAGTCCAAGAAACACGAGATCAGGTTTTGGGAATGCCCGCGATTTTCTCATCAAGGTTGGTCGTATCGCAATTCCGTCGCTTCCAACGTGTTCCTCGAGTCATTTTACGTCGGAAATGGTCGTGAGAAAATCACAAAAACATTCACGGAGTCCACGAATCTCGAATTCAGGTTGTGGGAATAGACGCGATTTTCTGGTCAATGGTTGCTCGGATCGTAATTCTGTCGCTTCCAGCGTGTTCCTCGCGTCATTTTACGTCGGAAATAGGCGCGAGAAATACACAAAACCGTTTCTGGACGCCAAGAAACACGAGATCAGTTTTTGGGAATGCCCGCGATTTTCTCTTCGACGGTTGGTCGCATTGTAATTCTGTCGCTTCCAACGTGTTCCTCGAGTCATTTTACGTCGGAAATGGTCGTGAGAAAATCACAAAAACATTCACGGAGTCCACGAATCTCGAATTCAGGTTGTGGGAATAGACGCGATTTTTTGGTCAACGGTTGCTCGGATCGTAATTCTGTCGCTTCCAACGTGTTCTTCGCGTCATTTTACGTCGGAAATAGGTGTGAGAAATTCACAAAAACATTCACGGAGTCCAGGAATCTCGACTTCAGGTTTTGGGAATACACGCGATTTTCTGGTCAACGGTTGGTCGTATCGCAATTCCGTCGCTTTCAACGTGTTCCTCGCGTAATTTTACGTCGGAATTAGGCATGAGAAATTCACAAAAACGTTCATGGAGTCCAAGAAACACGAGATCAGGTTTTGGGAATGCCCGCGATTTTCTCCTCAACGGTTGGTCGTATCGCAATTCCGTCGCTTCCAACGTGTTCCTCGCGTTATCTTACGTCGGAAATAGGCGTGAGAAATTCACAAAAACGTTTCTGGAGTCCAAGAAACACCAGATCAGGTTTTGGGAATGCCCGCGATTTTCTCCTCAACGGTTGGTCGTATCGCAATTCCGTCGCTTCCAACGTACTCCTCGCGTTATTTTACGTCGGAAATAGGCGTGAGAAATTCACAAAAACGTTTCTGGAGTCCAAGAAACACGAGATCAGGTTTTGGGAATGCCCGCGATTTTCTCATCAAGGTTGGTCGTATCGCAATTCCGTCGCTTCCAACGTGTTCCTCGAGTCATTTTACGTCGGAAATGGTCGTGAGAAAATCACAAAAACATTCACGGAGTCCACGAATCTCGAATTCAGGTTGTGGGAATAGACGCGATTTTCTGGTCAACGGTTGCTCGGATCGTAATTCTGTCGCTTCCACCGTGTTCCTCGCGTCATATTACGTCGGAAATAGGCGCTAGAAATTCACAAAAACGTTTCTAGAGTCCAAGAAACACGAGATCAGGTTTTGGGAATGCCCGCGATTTTCTCGTCAACGGTTGGTCGTATCACAATTCCGTCGCTTCCAACGTATTCCTCGCGTCATTTTACGTCGGAAATAGGCGTGAGAAATTCACAAAAACGTTTCTGGAGTCTAAGAAACACGAGATCAGGTTTTGGGAATGCCCGCGATTTTCTCCTCAACGGTTGGTCGTATCGCAATTCCGTCTCTTCCAACGTGTTCCTCGAGTCATTTTACGTCGGAAATGGTCGTGACAAATTCACAAAAACATTCACGGAGTCCAGGAATCTCGACTTCAGGTTTTGGGAATACACGCGATTTTCTGGTCAACGGTTGGTCGTATCGCAATTCCGTCGCTTTCAACGTGTTCCTCGCGTAATTTTACGTCGGAATTAGGCATGAGAAATTCACAAAAACGTTCATGGAGTCCAAGAAACACGAGATCAGGTTTTGGGAATGCCCGCGATTTTCTCCTCAACGGTTGGTCGTATCGCAATTCCGTCGCTTCCAACGTGTTCCTCGCGTTATCTTACGTCGGAAATAGGCGTGAGAAATTCACAAAAACGTTTCTGGAGTCCAAGAAACACCAGATCAGGTTTTGGGAATGCCCGCGATTTTCTCCTCAACGGTTGGTCGTATCGCAATTCCGTCGCTTCCAACGTACTCCTCGCGTTATTTTACGTCGGAAATAGGCGTGAGAAATTCACAAAAACGTTTCTGGAGTCCAAGAAACACGAGATCAGGTTTTGGGAATGCCCGCGATTTTCTCATCAAGGTTGGTCGTATCGCAATTCCGTCGCTTCCAACGTGTTCCTCGAGTCATTTTACGTCGGAAATGGTCGTGAGAAAATCACAAAAACATTCACGGAGTCCACGAATCTCGAATTCAGGTTGTGGGAATAGACGCGATTTTCTGGTCAACGGTTGCTCGGATCGTAATTCTGTCGCTTCCACCGTGTTCCTCGCGTCATATTACGTCGGAAATAGGCGCTAGAAATTCACAAAAACGTTTCTAGAGTCCAAGAAACACGAGATCAGGTTTTGGGAATGCCCGCGATTTTCTCGTCAACGGTTGGTCGTATCACAATTCCGTCGCTTCCAACGTATTCCTCGCGTCATTTTACGTCGGAAATAGGCGTGAGAAATTCACAAAAACGTTTCTGGAGTCTAAGAAACACGAGATCAGGTTTTGGGAATGCCCGCGATTTTCTCCTCAACGGTTGGTCGTATCGCAATTCCGTCGCTTCCAACGTGTTCCTCGCGTCATTTTACGTCGGAAATAGGCGTGAGAAATTCACGAAAACGTTTCTAGAGTCCAAGAAACACGAGATCAGTTTTTGGGAATGTCCGCGATTTTCTCTTCGACGGTTGGTCGCATTGTAATTCTGTCGCTTCCAACGTGTTCCTCGAGTCATTTTACGTCGGAAATGGTCGTGAGAAAATCACAAAAACATTCACGGAGTCCACGAATCTCGAATTCAGGTTGTGGGAATAGACGCGATTTTCTGGTCAACGGTTGCTCGGATCGTAATTCTGTCGCTTCCAACGTGTTCTTCGCGTCATTTTACGTCGGAAATAGGCGTGAGAAATTCACGAAAACGTTTCTAGAGTCCAAGAAACACGAGATCAGGTTTTGGGAATGCCCGCGATTTTCTCTTCGACGGTTGGTCGTATTGTAATTCTGTCGCTTCCAACGTGTTCCTCGAGTCATTTTACGTCGGAAATAGGTGCTAGAAATTCACAAAAACGTTTCTGGACTCCAAGAAACACGAGATCAGGTTTTGGGAATGCCCGCTATTTTCTCCTCAACGGTTGGTCGTATCGCAATTCCGTCTCTTCCAACGTGTTCCTCGAGTCATTTTACGTCGGAAATGGTCGTGACAAATTCACAAAAACATTCACGGAGTCCAGGAATCTCGACTTCAGGTTTTGGGAATACACGCGATTTTCTGGTCAACGATTGGTCGTATCGCAATTCCGTCGCTTTCAACGTGTTCCTCGCGTAATTTTACGTCGGAATTAGGCATGAGAAATTCACAAAAACGTTTCTGGACTCCAAGAAACCCGAGATCAGGTTTTGGGAATGCCCGCGATTTTCTCGTCAACGGTTGGTCGTATCGCAATTCCGTCGCTTCCAACGTGTTCCTCGCACCATTTTACGTCGGAAATAGGCGTGAGAAATTCACAAAAACGTTTCTGGAGTCCAAGAAACACGAGATCAGGTTTTGGGAATGCCCGCGATTTTCTCATCAAGGTTGGTCGTATCGCAATTCCGTCGCTTTCAACGTGTTCCTCGAGTCATTTTACGTCGAAAATGGTCGTGAGAAGTTCACAAAAACATTCACGGAGTCCAGGAATCTCGACTTCAGGTTTTGGGAATACACGCGATTTTCTGGTCAACGGTTGGTCGTATCGCAATTCCGTCGCTTTCAACGTGTTCCTCGCGTCATTTTAGGTCGGAAATAGGCGTGAGAAATTCACAAAAACGTTTCTGGAGTCCAAGAAACACGAGATCAGGTTTTGGGAATGCCCGCGATTTTCTCATCAAGGTTGGTCGTATCGCAATTCCGTCGCTTCCAACGTGTTCCTCGAGTCATTTTACGTCGGAAATGGTCGTGAGAAAATCACAAAAACATTCACGGAGTCCACGAATCTCGAATTCAGGTTGTGGGAATAGACGCGATTTTCTGGTCAACGGTTGCTCGGATCGTAATTCTGTCGCTTCCAGCGTGTTCCTCGCGTCATTTTACGTCGGAAATAGGCGCGAGAAATACACAAAACCGTTTCTGGACGCCAAGAAACACGAGATCAGTTTTTGGGAATGCCCGCGATTTTCTCTTCGACGGTTGGTCGCATTGTAATTCTGTCGCTTCCAACGTGTTCCTCGAGTCATTTTACGTCGGAAATGGTCGTGAGAAAATCACAAAAACATTCACGGAGTCCACGAATCTCGAATTCAGGTTGTGGGAATAGACGCGATTTTTTGGTCAACGGTTGCTCGGATCGTAATTCTGTCGCTTCCAACGTGTTCTTCGCGTCATTTTACGTCGGAAATAGGTGTGAGAAATTCACAAAAACATTCACGGAGTCCAGGAATCTCGACTTCAGGTTTTGGGAATACACGCGATTTTCTGGTCAACGGTTGGTCGTATCGCAATTCCGTCGCTTTCAACGTGTTCCTCGCGTCATTTTAGGTCGGAAATTGGCGCTAGAAATTCACAAAAACGTTTCTGGACTCCAAGAAACACGAGATCAGGTTTTGGGAATGCCCGCGATTTTCTCCTCAACGGTTGGTCGTATCGCAATTCCGTCTCTTCCAACGTGTTCCTCGAGTCATTTTACGTCGGAAATGGTCGTGACAAATTCACAAAAACATTCACGGAGTCCAGGAATCTCGACTTCAGGTTTTGGGAATACACGCGATTTTCTGGTCAACGGTTGGTCGTATCGCAATTCCGTCGCTTTCAACGTGTTCCTCGCGTAATTTTACGTCGGAATTAGGCATGAGAAATTCACAAAAACGTTCATGGAGTCCAAGAAACACGAGATCAGGTTTTGGGAATGCCCGCGATTTTCTCCTCAACGGTTGGTCGTATCGCAATTCCGTCGCTTCCAACGTGTTCCTCGCGTTATCTTACGTCGGAAATAGGCGTGAGAAATTCACAAAAACGTTTCTGGAGTCCAAGAAACACCAGATCAGGTTTTGGGAATGCCCGCGATTTTCTCCTCAACGGTTGGTCGTATCGCAATTCCGTCGCTTCCAACGTACTCCTCGCGTTATTTTACGTCGGAAATAGGCGTGAGAAATTCACAAAAACGTTTCTGGCGTCTAAGAAACACGAGATCAGTTTCTGGGAATGCCCGCGATTTTCTCTTCGACGGTTGGTCGCATTGTAATTCTGTCGCTTCCAACGTGTTCCTCGAGTCATTTTACGTCGGAAATGGTCGTGAGAAAATCACAAAAACATTCACGGAGTCCACGAATCTCGAATTCAGGTTGTGGGAATAGACGCGATTTTCTGGTCAACGGTTGCTCGGATCGTAATTCTGTCGCTTCCAACGTGTTCTTCGCGTCATTTTACGTCGGAAATAGGTGTGAGAAATTCACAATAACATTCACGGACTCCAGGAATCTCGACTTCAGGTTTTGGGAATACACGCGATTTTCTGGTCAACGGTTGGTCGTATCGCAATTCCGTCGCTTTCAACGTGTTCCTCGCGTCATTTTAGGTCGGAAATAGGCGCTAGAAATTAACAAAAACGTTTCTGAAGTCCAAGAAACACGAGATCAGGTTTTGGGAATGCCCGCGATTTTCTCCTCAAGGTTGGTCGAATCGCAATTCCGTCGCTCCCAACGTGTTCCTCGAGTCATTTTACGTCGAAAATGGTCGTGAGAAATTCACAAAAACATTCACGGAGTCCAGGAATCTCGACTTCAGGTTTTGGGAATACACGCGATTTTCTGGTCAACGGTTGG
The DNA here is from genome assembly GCA_963675795.1 of Crossocerus cetratus. Classification (NCBI taxonomy): domain Eukaryota; kingdom Metazoa; phylum Arthropoda; class Insecta; order Hymenoptera; family Crabronidae; genus Crossocerus; species Crossocerus cetratus. Next base: position 8,328,958 of record OY776671.1, read on the forward strand.
TCGTATCGCAATTCCGTCGCTTTCAACGTGTTCCTCGCGTAATTTTACGTCGGAATTAGGCATGAGAAATTCACAAAAACGTTCATGGAGTCCAGGAATCTCGACATCAGGTTTTGGGAATAGACGCGATTTTCTGGTCAACGGTTGCTCGGATCGTAATTCTGTCGCTTCCAACGTGTTCTTCGCGTCATTTTACGTCGGAAATAGGTGTGAGAAATTCACGAAAACGTTTCTGGCGTCTAAGAAACACGAGATCAGTTTCTGGGAATGCCCGCGATTTTCTCTTCGACGGTTGGTCGCATTGTAATTCTGTCGCTTCCAACGTGTTCTTCGCGTCATTTTACGTCGGAAATAGGCGTGAGAAATTCACGAAAACGTTTCTAGAGTCCAAGAAACACGAGATCAGGTTTTGGGAATGCCCGCGATTTTCTCTTCGACGGTTGGTCGTATTGTAATTCTGTCGCTTCCAACGTGTTCCTCGAGTCATTTTACGTCGGAAATAGGTGCTAGAAATTCACAAAAACGTTTCTGGACTCCAAGAAACACGAGATCAGGTTTTGGGAATGCCCGCTATTTTCTCCTCAACGGTTGGTCGTATCGCAATTCCGTCTCTTCCAACGTGTTCCTCGAGTCATTTTACGTCGGAAATGGTCGTGACAAATTCACAAAAACATTCACGGAGTCCAGGAATCTCGACTTCAGGTTTTGGGAATACACGCGATTTTCTGGTCAACGATTGGTCGTATCGCAATTCCGTCGCTTTCAACGTGTTCCTCGCGTAATTTTACGTCGGAATTAGGCATGAGAAATTCACAAAAACGTTTCTGGACTCCAAGAAACCCGAGATCAGGTTTTGGGAATGCCCGCGATTTTCTCGTCAACGGTTGGTCGTATCGCAATTCCGTCGCTTCCAACGTGTTCCTCGCACCATTTTACGTCGGAAATAGGCGTGAGAAATTCACAAAAACGTTTCTGGAGTCCAAGAAACACGAGATCAGGTTTTGGGAATGCCCGCGATTTTCTCATCAAGGTTGGTCGTATCGCAATTCCGTCGCTTCCAACGTGTTCCTCGAGTCATTTTACGTCGAAAATGGTCGTGAGAAGTTCACAAAAACATTCACGGAGTCCAGGAATCTCGACTTCAGGTTTTGGGAATACACGCGATTTTCTGGTCAACGGTTGGTCGTATCGCAATTCCGTCGCTTTCAACGTGTTCCTCGCGTCATTTTAGGTCGGAAATAGGCGTGAGAAATTCACAAAAACGTTTCTGGAGTCCAAGAAACACGAGATCAGGTTTTGGGAATGCCCGCGATTTTCTCATCAAGGTTGGTCGTATCGCAATTCCGTCGCTTCCAACGTGTTCCTCGAGTCATTTTACGTCGGAAATGGTCGTGAGAAAATCACAAAAACATTCACGGAGTCCACGAATCTCGAATTCAGGTTGTGGGAATAGACGCGATTTTCTGGTCAACGGTTGCTCGGATCGTAATTCTGTCGCTTCCAGCGTGTTCCTCGCGTCATTTTACGTCGGAAATAGGCGCGAGAAATACACAAAACCGTTTCTGGACGCCAAGAAACACGAGATCATGTTTTGGGAATGCCCGCGATTTTCTCTTCAACGGTTGGTCGTATTGTAATTCTGTCGCTTCCAACGTGTTCCTCGCGTCATTTTACATCGGAATTAGTCGCGAGAAATTCACAAAAACGTTCACGGAGTCCAGGAACCTCGAATTCAGGTTTTGGGAATAGACGCGATTTTCTGGTCAACGGTTGCTCGGATCGTAATTCTGTCGCTTCCAACGTGTTCTTCGCGTCATTTTACGTCGGAAATAGGCGTGAGAAATTCACGAAAACGTTTCTAGAGTCCAAGAAACACGAGATCAGTTTTTGGGAATGCCCGCGATTTTCTCTTCGACGGTTGGTCGCATTGTAATTCTGTCGCTTCCAACGTGTTCCTCGAGTCATTTTACGTCGGAAATGGTCGTGAGAAAATCACAAAAACATTCACGGAGTCCACGAATCTCGAATTCAGGTTGTGGGAATAGACGCGATTTTTTGGTCAACGGTTGCTCGGATCGTAATTCTGTCGCTTCCAACGTGTTCTTCGCGTCATTTTACGTCGGAAATAGGTGTGAGAAATTCACAAAAACATTCACGGAGTCCAGGAATCTCGACTTCAGGTTTTGGGAATACACGCGATTTTCTGGTCAACGGTTGGTCGTATCGCAATTCCGTCGCTTTCAACGTGTTCCTCGCGTCATTTTAGGTCGGAAATTGGCGCTAGAAATTCACAAAAACGTTTCTGGACTCCAAGAAACACGAGATCAGGTTTTGGGAATGCCCGCGATTTTCTCCTCAACGGTTGGTCGTATCGCAATTCCGTCTCTTCCAACGTGTTCCTCGAGTCATTTTACGTCGGAAATGGTCGTGACAAATTCACAAAAACATTCACGGAGTCCAGGAATCTCGACTTCAGGTTTTGGGAATACACGCGATTTTCTGGTCAACGGTTGGTCGTATCGCAATTCCGTCGCTTTCAACGTGTTCCTCGCGTAATTTTACGTCGGAATTAGGCATGAGAAATTCACAAAAACGTTCATGGAGTCCAAGAAACACGAGATCAGGTTTTGGGAATGCCCGCGATTTTCTCCTCAACGGTTGGTCGTATCGCAATTCCGTCGCTTCCAACGTGTTCCTCGCGTTATCTTACGTCGGAAATAGGCGTGAGAAATTCACAAAAACGTTTCTGGAGTCCAAGAAACACCAGATCAGGTTTTGGGAATGCCCGCGATTTTCTCCTCAACGGTTGGTCGTATCGCAATTCCGTCGCTTCCAACGTACTCCTCGCGTTATTTTACGTCGGAAATAGGCGTGAGAAATTCACAAAAACGTTTCTGGCGTCTAAGAAACACGAGATCAGTTTCTGGGAATGCCCGCGATTTTCTCTTCGACGGTTGGTCGCATTGTAATTCTGTCGCTTCCAACGTGTTCCTCGAGTCATTTTACGTCGGAAATGGTCGTGAGAAAATCACAAAAACATTCACGGAGTCCACGAATCTCGAATTCAGGTTGTGGGAATAGACGCGATTTTCTGGTCAACGGTTGCTCGGATCGTAATTCTGTCGCTTCCAACGTGTTCTTCGCGTCATTTTACGTCGGAAATAGGTGTGAGAAATTCACAATAACATTCACGGACTCCAGGAATCTCGACTTCAGGTTTTGGGAATACACGCGATTTTCTGGTCAACGGTTGGTCGTATCGCAATTCCGTCGCTTTCAACGTGTTCCTCGCGTCATTTTAGGTCGGAAATAGGCGCTAGAAATTAACAAAAACGTTTCTGAAGTCCAAGAAACACGAGATCAGGTTTTGGGAATGCCCGCGATTTTCTCCTCAAGGTTGGTCGAATCGCAATTCCGTCGCTCCCAACGTGTTCCTCGAGTCATTTTACGTCGAAAATGGTCGTGAGAAATTCACAAAAACATTCACGGAGTCCAGGAATCTCGACTTCAGGTTTTGGGAATACACGCGATTTTCTGGTCAACGGTTGGTCGTATCGCAATTCCGTCGCTTTCAACGTGTTCCTCGCGTAATTTTACGTCGGAATTAGGCATGAGAAATTCACAAAAACGTTCATGGAGTCCAGGAATCTCGACTTCAGGTTTTGGGAATAGACGCGATTTTCTGGTCAACGGTTGCTCGGATCGTAATTCTGTCGCTTCCAACGTGTTCTTCGCGTCATTTTACGTCGGAAATAGGTGTGAGAAATTCACGAAAACGTTTCTAGAGTCCAAGAAACACGAGATCAGGTTTTGGGAATGCCAGCGATTTTCTCGTCAACGGTTGGTCGTATCGCAATTCCGTCGCTTCCAACGTATTCCTCGCGTCATTTAACGTCGGAAATAGGCGTGAGAAATTCACAAAAACGTTTCTGGAGTCCAAGAAACACGAGATCAGGTTTTGGGAATGCCCGCGATTTTCTCCTCAACGGTTGGTCGTATCGCAATTCCGTCGCTTTCAACGTGTTCCTCGCGTAATTTTACGTCGGAATTAGGCATGAGAAATTCACAAAAACGTTCATGGAGTCCAGGAATCTCGACTTCAGGTTTTGGGAATAGACGCGATTTTCTCCTCAACGGTTGGTCGTATCGCAATTCCGTTTCTTCCAACGTGTTCCTTGAGTCATTTTACGTCGGAAATGGTCGTGAGAAATTCACAAAAACGTTCACGGAGTCCAGGAATCTCGACTTCAGGTTTTGGGAATAGACGCGATTTTCTGGTCAACGGATGCTCGGATCGTAATTCTGTCGCTTCCACCGTGTTCCTCGCGTCATATTACGTCGGAAATAGGCGCTAGAAATTCACAAAAACGTTTCTGGACTCCAAGAAACACGAGATCAGGTTTTGGGAATGCCCGCGATTTTCTCGTCAACGGTTGGTCGTATCGCAATTCCGTCGCTTCCAACGTATTCCTCGCGTCATTTTACGTCGGAAATAGGCGTGAGAAATTCACAAAAACGTTTCTGGAGTCCAAGAAACACGAGATCAGGTTTTGGGAATGCCCGCGATTTTCTCCTCAACGGTTGGTCGTATCGCAATTCCGTCGCTTTCAACGTGTTCCTCGCGTAATTTTACGTCGGAATTAGGCATGAGAAATTCACAAAAACGTTCATGGAGTCCAGGAATCTCGACTTCAGGTTTTGGGAATAGACGCGATTTTCTCCTCAACGGTTGGTCGTATCGCAATTCCGTTTCTTCCAACGTGTTTCTCGAGTCATTTGACGTCGGAAATGGTCGTGGGAAATTCACAAAAACGTTCACGGAGTCCAGGAATCTCGACTTCAGGTTTTGGGAATAGACGCGATTTTCTGGTTAACGGTTGCTCGGATCGTAATTCTGTCGCTGCCAACGTGTTCTTCGCGTCATTTTACGTCGGAAATAGGCGTGAGAAATTCACGAAAACGTTTCTAGAGTCCAAGAAACACGAGATCAGGTTTTGGGAATGCCCGCGATTTTCTCCTCAAGGTTGGTCGTATCGCAATTCCGTTGTTTCCAACGTGTTCCTCGAGTCATTTTACGTCGAAAATGGTCGTGAGAAATTCACAAAAACGTTCACGGAGTCCAGGAATCTCGACTTCAGGTTTTGGGAATAGACGCGATTTTCTCGTCAACGGATGCTCGGATCGTAATTCTGTCGCTTCCATCGTGTTCCTCGCGTCATATTACGTCGGAAATAGGCGCTAGAAATTCACAAAAACGTTTCTGGACTCCAAGAAACACGAGATCAGGTTTTGGGAATGCCCGCGATTTTCTCGTCAACGGTTGGTCGTATCGCAATTCCGTCGCTTCCAACGTGTTCCTCGCGCCATTTTACGTCGGAAATAGGCGTGAGAAATCCACAAAAACGTTTCTGGAGTCCAAGAAACACGAGATCAGGTTTTGGGAATGCCCGCGATTTTCTCATCAAGGTTGGTCGTATCGCAATTCCGTCGCTTCCGACGTGTTCCTCGAGTCATTTTGCGTCGAAAATGGTCGTGAGAAGTTCACAAAAACATTCACGGAGTCCAGGAATCTCGACTTCAGGTTTTGGGAATAGACGCGATTTTCTGGTCAACGGTTGCTCGGATCGTAATTCTGTCGCTTCCAACGTGTTCTTCGCGTCATTTTACGTCGGAAATAGGTGTGAGAAATTCACGAAAACGTTTCTAGAGTCCAAGAAACACGAGATCAGGTTTTGGGCATGCCCGCGATTTTCTCGTCAACGGTTGGTCGTATCGCAATTCCGTCGCTTCCAACGTATTCCTCGCGTCATTTTACGTCGGAAATAGGCGTGAGAAATTCACAAAAACGTTTCTGGAGTCCAAGAAACACGAGATCAGGTTTTGGGAATGCCCGCGATTTTTTCCTCAACGGTTGGTCGTATCGCAATTCCGTCGCTTTCAACGTGTTCCTCGCGTAATTTTACGTCGGAATTAGGCATGAGAAATTCACAAAAACGTTCATGGAGTCCAGGAATCTCGACTTCAGGTTTTGGGAATAGACGCGATTTTCTGGTCAACGGTTGCTCGGATCGTAATTCTGTCGCTTCCAACGTGTTCCTCGCGTCATTTTACGTCGGAAATAGGCGCTAGAAATTCACAAAAACGTTTCTGGACTCCAAGAAACACGAGATCATGTTTTGGGAATGCCCGCGATTCTCTTGTTACGTCCTAGCGTTGGAGAAGCGTGAAAATATACGCTAGGGAGCAAAATAATTAGTCAGCGGATTTCAGTGGTTAGGCCGAGCGGTTTGCCCAATTAAATGAATTAAAAATAATCTAAATAACGTGTTGATTTATGAGATCGAAAAATAATGCCTGCTTTGGCGAACGGAGTGAATGATATCACTGTGTGGTCCTACAACTAAGAAACCCAATTATACGGGTCATAACCTAAGGAGATACATGAATGTACGTTGTTTGAAACAGAAAAAAAATAATAATGTGTTTTATGTTTCAGGAACCTAATCCATGGAAGGCATATCTAAATTGCCTGAGGTTGGAGATTCAGTTATTCCAACAGGTAAGAAGTTTAGGGGCTCAATGGTAACTGGCATTTCCGGAGATGCCTTTGAATCGACGGATTCTATAGATTTTTTAGCAACCTTACGTGAATGAGGCAATGGGCGAGGACGAGTTGGAATGCGGGTTGGCACGAAGTCAGGTGATTTTCGCACTTGCGGACGAATTGGGTGCCGAAGACCCAGCCGCACTGGTTGGGAAGATACTGGCCGTAAAGAAGCAGAAGGCTTCGGCTTTAAAGGAGTAGGAGGCGCATCAGGTAATACGGAATTAACAGGTATTGAGTCGCGTAATTTCTGTTGTAATAGAATTAACTTCTGAGCTACCGGCAGTTGAGGTATATCTGTGCTTCGAATTATTTTAATGTGGAATTTTGGATCCTGAATCAAAATGTTGATTTTTATAATAGGCTTGGCTTTAGCGTTGAAAACGGAAGGATTAAAATTTCCAGCCTTAAAGAAAGATTGCCTTAACCGTTTCGCTTGCTTATCGGTTCCTGCCCGATGATGTTTCTGACGGCGCCTGGCCCTCGATGGAAACCCGTAGTTCAACCGACGAGGTAAATGAAAATATATTAATATGAATATCTCACTGGCAGGGGAGAAGGAGGTAGGTTTGAATGGGACTGCACTTTACTAAACTGTTAATAATGTTTCAGAGTGCCTTTAGTGAGTTAGGAGAGAAAGGAGGTAAAAGAAGCGGCCCCTTGTTTGGCGGCACTTCGATTTACCGATATAGGAAGGCGAAGCAGCCCCTTATGTGGTGGCACTTCGAGCCCGGATAATGGAAAGGAAGGCGAAGCAGCCCCTTATTTGGCGGCGCTTCGAGCCAGGAAATAAAGGAGGCAAGACATTTCGAAACAGTCATAAACAGTTATTCCAGTGCATAGAAAGGTAAGGCCAAGATTTGGATTTGAGAATATATTATTTACTTAACGCGTTATAATTGTTTATTAATTTTTAGGAAGAGCGAAGCAGCCCCTTATTTGGCGGCACTTCGAGCCCGGCAATGGAAGGAAGGCGAAGCAGCCCCTTATGTGGTGGCACTTCGAGCCATAGGTATAGGTAAGTAATGGGAGACTGCCAATGAGTGTCATACTTACCTGAGTAGTTGTTGGTTTATGTAGCAGAAGATCCGAGGAATGTTGCCGAAATAACATGGAACTATTTGATTTGGACTAGATTTATTCTACAAATTCTAGAAATTGCAAGGACTGTAGCTGTGATTTCAAAGTCCCATGGACTGAAAGTTACATGTAATAATATACTAAGTATCAAAGGTAATAGCTACTATCAGAGTTCCTTATAGACGAAAATATTCTAAGTTCCAATACCGTATTTCGCTGGTTAATTCGTTGGGTGTTCGCTGCTCAGGAGAGTTCGGAGAGGTCGACTGCTCGACGGCAGGCGGCGATGTAGACTGACTGAAACCGGGCGCGCAGCCTACCCACCTAAACTTCGGCGCTAGCGTCGCATGCCAGAATTTCCCCCACTACTCCGGAGCGCCCCTCGCCGGTGTATTGTGGCAGTAGAAACACTCGGAAAGGTAGGTATCTATTCGCGCTTGGTGGCCTGGATGGCAAGGTACCTGACTGGTGAGGCCGAGGACCCGGGTTCAAACCCAGCACATGGAAGATTTTAATGTTCTATTTTTCGTGGGTTCTCTCGCCACGAACAGCCACCCAGGTGCAACGAGCGGACATTCGAGTGATCGCGGACTCAGAACTTCGTCGTAACTTTAGTAACAACGCAAAACTTAGTAGAATTTCGTCCTCCTGGGACTTGGTTGGATTTCTGCGTGTTGGAACCTTAGAATATTTCGGCTTACAGTATAATGATTTCCTTATGTAGTATACTATACGGTAGGTTTAATACTATGAGATCTGAATACTCGCATTTACGCACACTTCGGGTATTTGCGCAGTCATTTGCGGAACAAGAGCCTTACAGATATATGTATTTACGTTGGAAAGATTCCCGAATTTAAGTACATTTACCCTACTTTTCAGCTACCGCTCTGTTGGCGTGCATTCACACTATTCTCAGGAAATCGCACCAATGGCGTCGAGGTAAGTATTTTAGTACTATTTTCTAGATTTCACGCAAATATTCGAATTTTAACTAATTTTACACTATTTTCAGGATTCTGCTCCATTGGCGTCGAGGTAAGTATTTTAGTACTATTTTCTAGATTTCACACAAATATTCGCATTTTAACTAATTTTACATTATTTTCAGGATTCTGCTCCATTGGCGTCGAGGTAAGTATTTTAGTACTATTTTCTAGATTTCACACAAATATTCGCATTTTAACTAATTTTACATTATTTTCAGGATTTCGGGCCATTGGCGTTGAGGTAAGTATTTATACTACTAATACTATGAATGGTTAATACTATTTCTTAACCAATAATTAGAACTACAAGACTAATTTAGAATAATATAGAGCTCACAAATTTAAAGTAACGCTGAGATTCGCTCGAGATAGAATTTAAAAAATATTTCCAGTTAATGAGTCCGCTGGACGTAACACCTCCCTCCTTGTTGTAAAAATTTTGAGTAACGTGATGCGAAAAATTTTGTTCCTTCTCAGAAAAGTTAAATCATAAATTTGGGGGGGGGGGGGTCAGGGGCATGGCTTTGTGATGAGTGGCTTTCTTCATCAGGAACGGTGGTTGGTCCTCTGCTGGAGATTTTCAGTCGATTCGGATGCACAATACGCGTTCCTCCTCCGACAGAGACACAAACATTCCCATTTTCGAGCACTCTGAGGATCTCGTGTGGACCGGTGTATTGAAGGTCGAATTTGCCACCTTTTCCTCCTATTAGAAGATATACTTGATCGCCTTCCGCAAAGGTGCGTCTGTTCAATTTTTCATCGTAATATTGTTTAGACCTGGTTTTTGCCTGTGATAAATTGTCATGGGCAAGATTTTGTATACGCCGTAATTTCAGAGATAGTTCGGTGATATATGAGTGATAAGTTTCTTCATGATATTCTTCGTTTTCAGGTTCGTTAGATGGGCACCGGGCTAATCTTCCAAACACTAATTCATGCGGCGTGAACTTGGTTGCTTCATGGACGGAAGTGTTATATGAAAAGAAAGCTAGTGCGAGCCATTGATCCCATTCCCTCTCGCTGCAGATGTACATTTTTAGGTACTCGGCTAATACATGATGAGAGCGTTCGAGTGATCCATTTGATTGTGGTCTGTAGGCGGTAGTATGAATTTGTTTGATCTTAAATATTTTAGCAGTTTGTTTTAGGAGAGAGCTCATGAAATTTTGCCCTTGGTCTGTCAGGATAATCTTCGGTGCGCCGAAACGACATATGAAATTGTCCACGAATTTACGGGCAACGGTTTCCGCTGTGGTATCTGATAATGCGATCCCCAAAGAGTATTTGGTCAGGAGGTCTTGAATAGTGAGTATATATGAATTTCCGCAGCTGCTGGTTGTTAATTTTCCTACTATGTCTAGTGCTATTTTGTCGAAGGCCGAGCCGGGTGTATCGGTTAGCACCATAGGTTGCTTAGTTTTTAACCTTACTAATTTTCTCCTTTGGCATTCCAGACAACGTTGAATATACGTTTGGATATCAGGCTTGAGGTTTTCCCAATAATAATGATTCCGGATACGTCTATACGTTTTGGTCACTCCCTTGTGACCGCCAATTGGATTATCGTGGAATTCCTTTATTATTCCGGGACGGTGCTCTTTCTCGGGAACCTTTACGAGGTTCTTACAAACAGTCAGTAATAGCTGGTATTCGCTGAGGGCCGATTTTATTTTGCTGAACCACTGGTCCCAATTTATGATTTCACAGACGGTAGTTTTGGAGATACTAAGAGATGTCAGCTCAAGCTCCGAGACAACATCAACCAACGAAGACAAAGCTTCCTTTAGTATGTCTTGGTCGAGGTGTGTATTTAGACCTTCTTTTATTGGTAGAGCGATGTAACGGAATCTTGATTTCGTTATGAGCTTTGCTCTTCCAAGCGTCAGATCGCGGAGTTGAGGAAACTTGCCAGATTCAGCTAGATCTAACGCTCCTTGATCTAGAGGTAGACCATTCTGAGTGACAAGAAATGCTAGGTTATCTTTTCGTAAGGACAGCGGGTCCCTTGTTTCTTCGATTCTCAATTGTCTATGAAGTCCAGGTAAGTATGTATGGGTCGGTGACTCATAGTTATTTGTTTCAGAGTCGGTCGTGCCATCTGAATCTTCTGATCCTTGAAGATCTCCACAAAGCGATTGGTGTGGTGAAAATAAAAGAGGCGAATCGCAGTACGTATCAAGTTCTTGCGGATCATCTTGTGTCCGAGGAGGGCCGAGTTCAGGCTCACTATGTCAAGGAGTAAATATATCAAGATTTTCACCTTTGACAGAGCTACTGCTTTCATTATCATCTTCAAAAACCCAATCTTCCTGTGGACTCCATATTTCGTTTGGCGGTGGGTTTACCTGATTCTGGATTTCTTTCGAGCTAATGTCTATTGTGGGTTTCTTTCGTACGTGATCAAAAATAGGCTCGTCGGAGTCAGAAGAAGATGTAGACGGAGATCGTGGACGAATGGGGAACAACCGTGACTCAGGCCGTAGAGGAGCAACGCGTGAGAGTGCATCCGCCACATGGTTGGTGTTTCCAGGTTGATACTTTATCTCGTAGTCATATTCCATAAGTTTTAGCCGCCATCGGATCAACCTCGATGCCGGGTTCTTCACGTTATTCAGCCACAGGAGGGGTCTATGGTCGGTTACAAGAACGAAATGCTGTCCGTACAAGTAGGGGCGAAAGTGGTTTGTCGCATATACAATTGCCAAAAGTTCTTTCTCCGTAGTAGAGTAATTAATTTCCGCAGGGTTTAGGACTCGAGAACAATAAGCTATGGGTAGATTTTTCCCGTCATAATCCTGACTTAATACTCCTCCGATCGCATAATTTGAAGCATCGGTTGTCAAGTAGAATGTTCGTGAGAAATCTGGATATTGGAGTACAGGCTTCTCGCAGATGGCATTGATTAGAGACTTAAATGCCTCCGAGTGCGATTCGTCCCAGTCAAAGCGTGAGTTTTTCTTCAGTAGGTTTGTAAGTGGTCGAGCTACACTAGAGAAATGTGGAATAAATCGTCGATAAAATCCAACTAGTCCTAGAAATTGTTTGACTTGTTTTGGTGTTTTGGGTTGTGGTAAATTTCTAACAGAATTTAGTTTGTTCGGATCAGGTTTAACCCCACTTTCTGTTATTATATGTCCCAAATAGATTACCTCCTTGCGGAGAAACTCACACTTGCTTGGTTTCAGTTTTAGGTTTGCGGCTTCGAGTCTTTTGGCGAGTTTTCTAAACTTGATTTCGTGTTCTCTTATGGAGCTGGAATAAACGACAATGTCGTCGAGGTAAACAAACATATCTGTCCCTTGGAGCCCTGATAATACATTGTTCATTAGCCTTTGAAACGTAGCGGGCGCATTTTTAAGACCGAAAGGCATGCGGGTGTAATGGTAGTGTCCGTCTGGGGTTGAAAATGCTGTTTTTTCAGCGTCATCCGGGTGCATTGGGATTTGGTGAAACCCGGACGCGAGATCAAATATTGAAAAATATTTTGCTTCGCCGAGCTGATCTAGTATGTCGCAGATATTCGGCATTGGAAATGCGTCCCCTTTCGTTTTTTCATTTAACACTCTGAAATCGCTGACAATTCGCCATTGTTTGTTTCCTTCCGCATCAGGTTTCTTCGCAACTACCCATAATGGTGAATTATATGGTGAAAATGAAGGGGTAATAATCCCAGATTCGAGCATTTCGCTTGTTTGGCGAGCGATTTCTCTTTTATGAATCGGTGGAAATCGATATTGCTTGATATTGATCGGGACAGAATCGTTTGTATAAATACGGTGGAAAATTGAAGTAGTGTGTCCTAGCTTTTCGGTGGGCAGATGAAATATGTGGCTATATTCATTAACAAGGCGTTCTACACTATCTCGTTCTTCCAGATTTAAATGATCTAGTCGCAGAAGGCCTTGGATTTGTGCGAATCGCGTATTTATTGAACTTAAATCGGGTTGCTCCACAAGCGTACTCCCCGTTCTATAGCAAATTATCCGATTCGGTTTGATTTTCGGAATCGAACCATAGAAATCAGGATCCTTATATAGTGAAGGAGAGGAAATAGGAGGGTCATCTACGGTTATAGGTGAATTACCTTTTGGATTTATATTTGCATACTGATTTTGGTTTTTGATTTTTTGTGCGCGACTCAATTGAGGAATTGGGATAGAGTAGTGGCAGTGCTCATGAATTGGATTTGGAATTGGAATTGGCACGGCCACCGAAGAATTATCCGTTTTGATCGAAGGCGCCTCGTCGTATCCATTGTAAGACTTAGAGGAATGTGACGGATTAGATACGACGGACTCTTCGGAATTCGCGAATAAATGATTTAGAGAGGAGATTGAGGGCTCTGCCTCGCAAGGACTCTCGCTAGAAGAGTTTTTAGATTTTTGGCCATATTTTCCATGACCGGATTCTGAGTCAGCACAGGATTTCGGATTTGATAACCGAATTAACGAGTTTGTATGCGCAAAAGTAAGATCAATCCCAAATACTGGTTGGGTTAGATGAGAGCTTTGATTTTCATTTTCACGAATTTCCTTCGTATTTCTAGGAAGATTTGGTATTGGTAACTCATTTGGATTTGTAGTAGGATGATTTTCCTCAGAGACTGGTGAATATTCAACGTCCCCTTTATTAGTGCTACTTCCTCCTTCAGGAATGATTGCAAGATAATTACTGGAATTTGCGAATCTATGTGCCTCCAGGGCAATAGGTAAGCGCCCAACACTTTCATCATTAACATTGTTTTTAGTCTTAGGAACTACTAATGAATTTTGAGAATTTGATACGTCGATTTCTTCACGAGAAGCAGGTGAATATTCGATATCACGCTTAGTAATGAAATTTTTATTTTCAGGAAGCATAACCGAAGGTTCAGAGGAGTTCAGATCTAGGCCCCTTTTACAGAGTTCGGATAAGTATTCAATTTTAACCCTACTTATGAATTCTTTCTTTTCAGGAACCACACAAGACTCACAAGGACTTGTATTGGGCGTTTCTTCGCCGGGAACAGGTAAGTAGTCGACCTTAACTTTATTAATAAGATTTTTATTTACAGGAACGAAAAGAGGCTCGGGGCTCCTTTTATAATGAATAGGTAAGTTTTCTGTTTTACCAGCATTAATGGAAATTTTATTTTTAGGGACAACAAAAGAAGAATCGTAATGATAGGATTTGACACCTCCTGCGCAAGGAGCGGGTGAGTATTCAAATTTACTTTCATTGACGAAAGTTTTATTTTCAGGTACGGCTAAAGGAAGTTCATAATTATCGGGATTGGAACATCTGTCGTAAGGAATTTCGAAGGCGAAAAGCGCACCTTCGATATCCAAGACTTTCTCGGAGTATTTTATACTAGCACTATAACCATTTAAGAAGTCGGACCCTATGATTCCGTTCTGTTTAATGGGAAACCGATCGGACACTAGATGAAAGGTGGCTTTATACCCATATAAATTGAGGGTGATGCAACCTAAAGTGGGTTCGAGCCCCTCTGTAATTCCGGCGATAAGTCGAGTGTCCCTAGTATTTACCGATTCCTCGGGCCCTATACACGATATCTTGATTACGCTAATTTCTGCACCCGTATCGATCATAAAACTACAAGCGCGAATTAGTTCACCGGCGGCCATACGAACTGACGGAACTGGGCCAGGACGATTAATGTCTATTCCAACTATTCTTTGTTCGAGGTTGAAGGTTGTGGGCTGGGCGACCGTTGATTCGTTTCGAGACATGCGAATGTAACCTTGGGGCCCTGTCGCTCGCCCGGCTGCGAGAGGTCCCGCTGCTCGTTTCCCGAATTTTCCTTGCGTGAATTATTATAGATTCTTTTACGGCATTCTGAAATTTCGTGCCCGAGTTTCTTACAATAAGCACAAAATGAACTACGATCCTGATTCGATCCATTTTGATTTGACCACTGGTTTGTATTTGGGTTTTGAGAGCCCTGTTGGTATGAACCTTGCTTTAGATTATTATATATTTGATTGCAAGAGGGCGCGCTATGCCCTTGTTTATTGCAGAGTTGGCAAATTATATACGAATTCGATTGTGAAGAGAGAAATCCAAACCTTTGGCGGTCCAATTCCACTTGTCTACTGGCTAGAATGGCTGAATCGAACGCCTGTTCAAGGGTGGAATAGCCAAAACGGTGCAATTGAAGCCTAATATCTGGGGGAAGTCCGTTGACAAATGACTCGAGGGCCATTTCATTAATGCCCTGCAGGTAATTCGGATTATTCAGTGAGTGTGTTTCCTGTTCCCCTTCCGTTATTGCACTATGCAGATCTCGAACGCGACCAATATAATCTAATATATCTTCTGAGGGATGCATGACAATGTTGGCCAACTCACCGCGATATTGGTTTATAGATATGCAACCAGAAAAAACCCGTTTTAATCTCGATATTAACTCATTTACAGAGTCGAAAACTCGGTCTTCGACTGCTAAGTAGGCATGACCCTGAAGTCGGTTCAGAAGAAGGCGCGATAATTGAGGTTCGGCGCTGGCAGGGAGCATAGACCTTGCCCGCTTACATGCCCTGGCGAACTGTAATACTGACATATTTCGGCCGTTAAAAACTGGTACCATCTCCACTGCGTTCTTAAGGGTAATCTGTAGATGTTTATCGTTATTTCCTATTTCAGGTATACGGAAAATGGTTTCATTTCTAGGCAGCGGAGTGCTAGCTGCTTTGGGTAACCGTGAAGTAAGTAGGTCGAGAGAATTCCGGATGTCGTTTAATTGTGATTTAATGCGGTTTTCCGTGGCAGAATCTAGGGTAAAAGCGGTTTTGGAGGCGTTACTAATAGTATCTTGTGGATCAGTTTCTAAAGTCGAGTTGTCGCTTTCCTTTGTATGCTCCATTTTATTTAGTATGGGTGAAAATTACTAGGAACGAATATTTGTGTTGTAGTAAACGCGATTTAATGTTTAGACTCGCCGAGATTCTTTGTTAGAAAGTAGATAATACTGTCACCGTGAAGTGAAATATACTGATTTAGTTAATTTAACAGCTGAATCCACTATTAGAGAGCGAATAATAACATATTCGCGAAAGGAGAGTATTCAATTCTCTTTCAGTTAGGCGGCTTTATCATCCCACCGCTGTCACCAGTTTTATGTTACGTCCTAGCGTTGGAGAAGCGTGAAAATATACGCTAGGGAGCAAAATAATTAGTCAGCGGATTTCAGTGGTTAGGCCGAGCGGTTTGCCCAATTAAATGAATTAAAAATAATCTAAATAACGTGTTGATTTATGAGATCGAAAAATAATGCCTGCTTTGGCGAACGGAGTGAATGATATCACTGTGTGGTCCTACAACTAAGAAACCCAATTATACGGGTCATAACCTAAGGAGATACATGAATGTACGTTGTTTGAAACAGAAAAAAAATAATAATGTGTTTTATGTTTCAGGAACCTAATCCATGGAAGGCATATCTAAATTGCCTGAGGTTGGAGATTCAGTTATTCCAACAGGTAAGAAGTTTAGGGGCTCAATGGTAACTGGCATTTCCGGAGATGCCTTTGAATCGACGGATTCTATAGATTTTTTAGCAACCTTACGTGAATGAGGCAATGGGCGAGGACGAGTTGGAATGCGGGTTGGCACGAAGTCAGGTGATTTTCGCACTTGCGGACGAATTGGGTGCCGAAGACCCAGCCGCACTGGTTGGGAAGATACTGGCCGTAAAGAAGCAGAAGGCTTCGGCTTTAAAGGAGTAGGAGGCGCATCAGGTAATACGGAATTAACAGGTATTGAGTCGCGTAATTTCTGTTGTAATAGAATTAACTTCTGAGCTACCGGCAGTTGAGGTATATCTGTGTTTCGAATTATTTTAATGTGGAATTTTGGATCCTGAATCAAAATATTGATTTTTATAATAGGCTTGGCTTTAGCGTTGAAAACGGAAGGAT
Source organism: Crossocerus cetratus (assembly GCA_963675795.1). Classification (NCBI taxonomy): domain Eukaryota; kingdom Metazoa; phylum Arthropoda; class Insecta; order Hymenoptera; family Crabronidae; genus Crossocerus; species Crossocerus cetratus. The sequence goes on from OY776671.1 coordinate 8,345,553, forward strand.
TAAAATTTCCAGCCTTAAAGAAAGATTGCCTTAACCGTTTCGCTTGCTTATCGGTTCCTGCCCGATGATGTTTCTGACGGCGCCTGGCCATCGATGGAAACCCGTAGTTTAACCGACGAGGTAAATGAAAATATATTAATATGAATATCTCACTGGCAGGGGAGAAGGAGGTAGATTTGAATGGGACTGCACTTTACTAAACTGTTAATAATGTTTCAGAATGCCTTTAGTGAGTTAGGAGAGAAAGGAGGTAAAGAAGCGGCCCCTTGTTTCGCGGCACTTCGATTTACCGATATAGGAAGGCGAAGCAGCCCCTTATGTGGTGGCACTTCGAGCCCGGATAATGGAAAGGAAGGCGAAGCAGCCCCTTATTTGGCGGCGCTTCGAGCCAGGAAATAAAGGAGGCAAGACATTTCGAAACAGTCATAAACAGTTATTCCAGTGCATAGAAAGGTAAGGCCAAGATTTGGATTTGAGAATATATTATTTACTTAACGCGTTATAATTGTTTATTAATTTTTAGGAAGAGCGAAGCAGCCCCTTATTTGGCGGCACTTCGAGCCCGGCAATGGAAGGAAGGCGAAGCAGCCCCTTATGTGGTGGCACTTCGAGCCATAGGTATAGGTAAGTAATGGGAGACTGCCAATGAGTGTCATACTTACCTGAGTAGTTGTTGGTTTATGTAGCAGAAGATCCGAGGAATGTTGCCGAAATAACATGGAACTATTTGATTTGGACTAGATTTATTCTACAAATTCTAGAAATTGCAAGGACTGTAGCTGTGATTTCAAAGTCCCATGGACTGAAAGTTACATGTAATAATATACTAAGTATCAAAGGTAATAGCTACTATCAGAGTTCCTTATAGACGAAAATATTCTAAGTTCCAATACCGTATTTCGCTGGTTAATTCGTTGGGTGTTCGCTGCTCAGGAGAGTTCGGAGAGGTCGACTGCTCGACGGCAGGCGGCGATGTAGACTGACTGAAACCGGGCGCGCAGCCTACCCACCTAAACTTCGGCGCTAGCGTCGCATGCCAGAATTTCCCCCACTACTCCGGAGCGCCCCTCGCCGGTGTATTGTGGCAGTAGAAACACTCGGAAAGGTAGGTATCTATTCGCGCTTGGTGGCCTGGATGGCAAGGTACCTGACTGGTGAGGCCGAGGACCCGGGTTCAAACCCAGCACATGGAAGATTTTAATGTTCTATTTTTCGTGGGTTCTCTCGCCACGAACAGCCACCCAGGTGCAACGAGCGGACATTCGAGTGATCGCGGACTCAGAACTTCGTCGTAACTTTAGTAACAACGCAAAACTTAGTAGAATTTCGTCCTCCTGGGACTTGGTTGGATTTCTGCGTGTTGGAACCTTAGAATATTTCGGCTTACAGTATAATGATTTCCTTATGTAGTATACTATACGGTAGGTTTAATACTATGAGATCTGAATACTCGCATTTACGCACACTTCGGGTATTTGCGCAGTCATTTGCGGAACAAGAGCCTTACAGATATATGTATTTACGTTGGAAAGATTCCCGAATTTAAGTACATTTACCCTACTTTTCAGCTACCGCTCTGTTGGCGTGCATTCACACTATTCTCAGGAAATCGCACCAATGGCGTCGAGGTAAGTATTTTAGTACTATTTTCTAGATTTCACGCAAATATTCGAATTTTAACTAATTTTACACTATTTTCAGGATTCTGCTCCATTGGCGTCGAGGTAAGTATTTTAGTACTATTTTCTAGATTTCACACAAATATTCGCATTTTAACTAATTTTACATTATTTTCAGGATTCTGCTCCATTGGCGTCGAGGTAAGTATTTTAGTACTATTTTCTAGATTTCACACAAATATTCGCATTTTAACTAATTTTACATTATTTTCAGGATTTCGGGCCATTGGCGTTGAGGTAAGTATTTATACTACTAATACTATGAATGGTTAATACTATTTCTTAACCAATAATTAGAACTACAAGACTAATTTAGAATAATTTAGAGCTCACAAATTTAAAGTAACGCTGAGATTCGCTCGAGATAGAATTTAAAAAATATTTCCAGTTAATGAGTCCGCTGGACGTAACACTCTCGTCAACGGTTGGTCGTATCGCAATTCCGTCGCTTCCAAGGTGTTCCTCGCGTCATTTTAGGTCGGAAATAGGCGCTAGAAATTCACAAAAACGTTTCTGGAGTCCAAGAAACACGAGATCAGGTTTTGGGAATAGACGCGATTTTCTCCTCAACGGTTGGTCGTATCGGAATTCCGTTTCTTCCAACGTGTTCCTCGAGTCATTTTACGTCGGAAATGGTCGTGAGAAAATCACAAAAACATTCACGGAGTCCACGAATCTCGAATTCAGGTTGTGGGAATAGACGCGATTTTCTGGTCAACGGTTGCTCGGATCGTAATTCTGTCGCTTCCAACGTGTTCTTCGCGTCATTTTACGTCGGAAATAGGTGTGAGAAATTCACGAAAACGTTTCTAGAGTCCAAGAAACACGAGATCAGGTTTTGGGAATGCCCGCGATTTTCTCGTCAACGGTTGGTCGTATCGCAATTCCGTCGCTTCCAACGTATTCCTCGCGTCATTTTACGTCGGAAATAGGCGTGAGAAATTCACAAAAACGTTTCTGGAGTCCAAGAAACACGAGATCAGGTTTTGGGAATGCCCGCGATTTTCTCCTCAACGGTTGGTCGTATCGCAATTCCGTCGCTTTCAACGTGTTCCTCGCGTAATTTTACGTCGGAATTAGGCATGAGAAATTCACAAAAACGTTCATGGAGTCCAAGAAACACGAGATCAGGTTTTGGGAATGCCCGCGATTTTCTCCTCAACGGGTTGGTCGTATCGCAATTCCGTCGCTTCCAACGTGTTCCTTGAGTCATTTTACGTCGGAAATGGTCGTGAGAAATTCACAAAAACGTTCACGGAGTCCAGGAATCTCGACTTCAGGTTTTGGGAATAGACGCGATTTTCTCGTCGACGGTTGCTCGGATCGTAATTCTGTCGCTTCCAACGTGTTCCTCGCGCCATTTTACGTCGGAAATAGGCGTGAGAAATTCACAAAAACGTTTCTGGAGTCCAAGAAACACGAGATCAGGTTTTGGGAATGCCCGCGATTTTCTCATCAAGGTTGGTCGTATCGCAATTCCGTCGCTTCCAACGTGTTCCTCGAGTCATTTTACGTCGGAAATGGTCGTGAGAAGTTCACAAAAACATTCACGGAGTCCAGGAATCTCGACTTCAGGTTTTGGGAATACACGCGATTTTCTGGTCAACGGTTGGTCGTATCGCAATTCCGTCGCTTTCAACGTGTTCCTCGCGTCATTTTAGGTCGGAAATAGGGGCTAGAAATTAACAAAAACGTTTCTAGAGTCCAAGAAACACGAGATCAGGTTTTGGGAATGCCCGCGATTTTCTCTTCGACGGTTGGTCGTATTGTAATTCTGTCGCTTCCAACGTGTTCCTCGAGTCATTTTACGTCGGAAATGGTCGTGAGAAAATCACAAAAACATTCACGGAGTCCACGAATCTCGAATTCAGGTTGTGGGAATAGACGCGATTTTCTGGTCAACGGTTGCTCGGATCGTAATTCTGTCGCTTCCAACGTGTTCTTCGCGTCATTTTACGTCGGAAATAGGTGTGAGAAATTCACGAAAACGTTTCTAGAGTCCAAGAAACACGAGATCAGGTTTTGGGAATGCCCGCGATTTTCTCGTCGACGGTTGGTCGTATCGCAATTCCGTCGCTTCCAACGTATTCCTCGCGTCATTTTACGTCGGAAATAGGCGAGAGAAATTCACAAAAACGTTTCTGGAGTCCAAGAAACACGAGATCAGGTTTTGGGAATGCCCGCGATTTTCTCCTCATGGTTGGTCGTATCGCAATTCCGTCGTTTCCAACGTGTTCCTCGAGTCATTTTACGTCGAAAATGGTCGTGAGAAATTCACAAAAACATTCACGGAGTCCAGGAATCTCGACTTCAGGTTTTGGGAATACACGCGATTTTCTGGTCAACGGTTGGTCGTATCGCAATTCCGTCGCTTTCAACGTGTTCCTCGCGTAATTTTACGTCGGAATTAGGCATGAGAAATTCACAAAAACGTTCATGGAGTCCAGGAATCTCGACTTCAGGTTTTGGGAATAGACGCGATTTTCAGGTCAACGGTTGCTCGGATCGTAATTCTGTCGCTTCCAACGTGTTCTTCGCGTCATTTTACGTCGGAAATAGGCGTGAGAAATTCACGAAAACGTTTCTAGAGTCCAAGAAACACGAGATCAGGTTTTGGGAATGCCCGCGATTTTCTCTTCGACGGTTGGTCGTATTGTAATTCTGTCGCTTCCAACGTGTTCCTCGAGTCATTTTACGTCGGAAATGGTCGTGAGAAAATCACAAAAACATTCACGGAGTCCACGAATCTCGAATTCAGGTTGTGGGAATAGACGCGATTTTCTGGTCAACGGTTGCTCGGATCGTAATTCTGTCGCTTCCAACGTGTTCCTCGCGTCATTTTACGTCGGAAATAGGCATGAGAAATTCACAAAAACGTTCATGGAGTCCAGGAATCTCGACTTCAGGTTTTGGGAATAGACGCGATTTTCTGGTCAACGGTTGCTCGGATCGTAATTCTGTCGCTTCCAACGTGTTCCTCGCGTCATTTTACGTCGGAAATAGGCGCTAGAAATTCACAAAAACGTTTCTGGACTCCAAGAAACACGAGATCAGGTTTTGGGAATGCCCGCGATTTTCTCCTCAACGGTTGGTCGTATCGCAATACCGTCTCTTCCAACGTGTTCCTCGAGTCATTTTACGTCGGAAATGGTCGTGACAAATTCACAAAAACATTCACGGAGTCCAGGAATCTCGACTTCAGGTTTTGGGAATACACGCGATTTTCTGGTCAACGGTTGGTCGTATCGCAATTCCGTCGCTTTCAACGTGTTCCTCGCGTAATTTTACGTCGGAATTAGGCATGAGAAATTCACAAAAACGTTTCTGGAGTCGAAAAAATACGAGATCATGCTTTGGGAATACCCTCGATTTTCTCGTCAACGGTTGGTCGGATCCCAAATCTGTCGCTTCTAACGCGTTCCTCGCGTCATTTTACGTTGGAAATAGTCATGAGAAATTCACAGACACGTTTCTGGAGTCCAAAAAACACGAGATTCATGTTTTGGGAATGCCCGCGATTTTCTCGCTAACGGTTGGTCGGATCCCAATTCTGTCGCTTCTAACGCGTTCCTCGCGTCATTTTACGTTGGAAATAGTCATGAGAAATGCACAGAAAACGTTTCTGGAGTCCAAAAAACACGAGATCAGGTTTTGGTAATGCCCGCGATTTTCTCGTCAACGGTTGGTCGGATCCCAATTCTGTCGCTTCTAACGCGTTCCTCGCGTCATTTTACGTTGGAAATAATCATGAGAAATGCACAGACCCGTTTCTGGAGTCGAAAAAATACGAGATCATGCTTTGGGAATAACCTCCATTTTGTCGTCAACGGTTGGTGGGATCCCAATTCTGTCGCTTCTAACGCGTTCCTCCGGTCATTTTAAGTCGGAATTAGTCATCAGAAATGCACAGACACGTTTCTGGAGTCGAAAAAACACGAGATCATGCTTTGCGAATAACCTCGATTTTGTCGTCAACGGTTGGTCGGATCCCAATTCTGTCGCTTCTAACGCGTTCCTCGCGTCATTTTACGTTGGAAACAGTCATGAGAAATGCACAGACACGTTTCTGGAGTCGAAAAAATACGAGATCATGCTTTGGGAATACCCTCGATTTTCTCGTCAACGGTTGGTCGGATCCCAATTCTGTCGCGTCTAACGCGTTCCTCGCGTCATTTTACGTTGGAAATAATCATGAGAAATGCACAGACACGTTTCTGGAGTCGAAAAATACATCATGCTGTGGGAATATCCTCGATTTTGTCGTCAACGGTTGGTCGGATCCCAATTCTGTCGCTTCTAACGCGTTCCTCCGGTCATTTTAAGTCGGAATTAGTCATCAGAAATGCACAGACACGTTTCTGGAGTCGAAAAAACACGAGATCATGCTTTGGGAATAACCTCGATTTTGTGGTCAACGGTTGGTCGGATCCCAATTCTGTCGCTTCTAACGCGTTCCTCGCGTCATTTTACGTTGGAAATAGTCATGAGAAATGCACAGACAATGTTTCTGGAGTCCAAAAAAACACGAGATTCAGGTTTTGGGAATGCCCGCGATTTTCTCGTTAACGGTTGGTCGGATCCCAATTCTGTCACTTCTAACGCGTTTCTCGCGTCAATTTAAGTCGGAATTAGCCATCAGAAAAGCACAGACACGTTTCTGGAGTCGAAAAAATATGAGATCATGCTTTGGGAATACCCTCGATTTTGTCGTCAACGGTTGGTCGGATCTCAAATCTGTCGCTTCTAACGCGTTCCTCGCGTCATTTTACGTTGGAAATAGTCATGAGAAATTCACAGACACGTTTCTGGAGTCCAAAAAACACGAGATTCAGGTTTTGGGAATGCCCGCGATTTTCCCGCTAACGGTTGGTCGGATTCCAATTCTGTCGCTTCTAACACGTTCCTCCGGTCATTTTAAGTCGGAATTAGTCATGACAAATGCACAGACACGTTTCTGGAGTCGAAAAAATATGAGATCATGCTTTGGGAATATCCTCGATTTTGTCGTCAACGGTTGGTCGGATCCCAATTCTGTCGCTTCTAACGCGTTCCTCGCGTCATTTTACGTTGGAAATAGTCATGAGAAATGCACAGACACGTTTCTGGAGTCGAAAAAATACGAGATAGTGCTTTGGGAATACCCTCGATTTCGTCGTCAACGGTTGGTCGGATTCCAATTCTGTCGCTTCTAACACGTTCCTCCGGTCATTTTAAGTCGGAATTAGTCATGAGAAATGCACAGACACGTTTCTGGAGTCGAAAAAATATGAGATCATGCTTTGGGAATACCCTCGATTTTTTCGTCAACGGTTGGTCGGATCCCACTTCTGTCGCTTCTAACGCATTCCTCGCGTCATTTTACTTTGGAAATAGTCATGAGAAATGCACAGACACGTTTCTGGAGTCCAAAAAACACGAGATTCATGTTTTGGGAATGCCCGCGATTTTCTCGTTAACGGTTGGTCGGATCCCAATTCTGTCGCTTCTAACGCGTTCCTCGCGTCATTTTACGTTGGAAATAGTCATGAGAAATGCACAGACAACGTTTCTGGAGTCCAAAAAACACGAGATCAGGTTTTGGTAATGCCCGCGATTTTCTCGTCAACGGTTGGTCGGATCCCAATTCTGTCGCTTCTAACGCGTTCCTCGCGTCATTTTACGTTGGAAATAATCATGAGAAATGCACAGATACGTTTCTGTAGTCGAAAAAATACGAGATCATGCTTTGGGAATAACCTCGATTTTGTCGTCAACGGTTGGTGGGATCCCAATTCTGTCGCTTCTAACGCGTTCCTCCGGCCATTTTAAGTCGGAATTAGTCATCAGAAATGCACAGACCCGTTTCTGGAGTCGAAAAAACACGAGATCATGCTTTGGGAATAACCTCGATTTTGTCGTCAACGGTTGGTCGGATTCCAATTCTGTCGCTTCTAACGCGTTCCTCCGGTCATTTTAAGTCGGAATTAGTCATGAGAAATGCACAGACACGTTTCTGGAGTCCAAAAAACACGAGATTCATGTTTTGGGAATGCCCGCGATTTTCTCGTTAACGGTTGGTCGGATCCCAATTCTGTCGCTTCTAACGCGTTCCTCGCGTCATTTTACGTTGGAAATAGTCATGAGAAATGCACAGACAATGTTTCTGGAGTCCAAAAAAACACGAGATTCAGGTTTTGGGAATGCCCGCGATTTTCTCGTTAACGGTTGGTCGGATCCCAATTCTGTCGCTCCTAACGCGTTCCTCGCGTCATTTTAAGTCGGAATTAGCCATCAGAAATGCACAGACACGTTTCTGGAGTCGAAAAAATATGAGATCATGCTTTGGGAATACCCTCGATTTTGTCGTCAACGGTTGGTCGGATCCCAATTCTGTCGCTTCTAACGCATTCCTCGCGTCATTTTACTTTGGAAATAGTCATGAGAAATGCACAGACACGGTTCTGGAGTCGAAAAAACACGAGATCATGCTTTGGGAATAACCTCGATTTTGTCGTCAACGGTTGGTCGGATCTCAAATCTGTCGCTTCTAACGCGTTCCTCGCGTCATTTTACGTTGGAAATAGTCATGAGAAATTCACAGACACGTTTCTGGAGTCCAAAAAACACGAGATTCAGGTTTTGGGAATGCCCGCGATTTTCTCGCTAACGGTTGGTCGGATCCCAATTCTGTCGCTTCTGACGCGTTCCTCGCGTCATTTTACGTTGGAAATAGTCATGAGAAATGCACAGACATGTTTCTGGAGTCCAAAAAACACGAGATCAGGTTTTGCTAATGCCCGCGATTTTCTCGTCAACGGTTGGTCGGATCCCAATTCTGTCGCTTCTAACGCGTTCCTCGCGTCATTTTACGTTGGAAATAGTCATGAGAAATGCACAGACACGTTTCTGGAGTCGAAAAAATACGACATCATGCTGTGGGAATACCCTCGATTTTTTCGTCAACTGTTGGTCGGATCCCACTTCTGTCGCTTCTAACGCGTTCCTCCGGCCATTTTAAGTCGGAATTAGTCATCAGAAATGCACAGACCCGTTTCTGGAGTCGAAAAAACACGAGATCATGCTTTGGGAATAACCTCGATTTTGTCGTCAACGGTTGGTCGGATTCCAATTCTGTCGCTTCTAACGCGTTCCTCCGGTCATTTTAAGTCGGAATTAGTCATGAGAAATGCACAGACACGTTTCTGGAGTCCAAAAAACACGAGATTCATGTTTTGGTAATGCCCGCGATTTTCTCGTTAACGGTTGGTCGGATCCCAATTCTGTCGCTTCTAACGCGTTCCTCGCGTCATTTTACGTTGGAAATAGTCATGAGAAATGCACAGACAATGTTTCTGGAGTCCAAAAAAACACGAGATTCAGGTTTTGGGAATGCCCGCGATTTTCTCGTTAACGGTTGGTCGGATCCCAATTCTATCGCTTCTAACGCGTTCCTCGCGTCATTTTAAGTCGGAATTAGCCATCAGAAATGCACAGACACGTTTCTGGAGTCGAAAAAATATGAGATCATGCTTTGGGAATACCCTCGATTTTGTCGTCAACGGTTGGTCGGATCCCAATTCTGTCGCTTCTAACGCATTCCTCGCGTCATTTTACTTTGGAAATAGTCATGAGAAATGCACAGACACGGTTCTGGAGTCGAAAAAACACGAGATCATGCTTTGGGAATAACCTCGATTTTGTCGTCAACGGTTGGTCGGATCTCAAATCTGTCGCTTCTAACGCGTTCCTCGCGTCATTTTACGTTGGAAATAGTCATGAGAAATTCACAGACACGTTTCTGGAGTCCAAAAAACACGAGATTCAGGTTTTGGGAATGCCCGCGATTTTCTCGCTAACGGTTGGTCGGATCCCAATTCTGTCGCTTCTGACGCGTTCCTCGCGTCATTTTACGTTGGAAATAGTCATGAGAAATGCACAGACATGTTTCTGGAGTCCAAAAAACACGAGATCAGGTTTTGCTAATGCCCGCGATTTTCTCGTCAACGGTTGGTCGGATCCCAATTCTGTCGCTTCTAACGCGTTCCTCGCGTCATTTTACGTTGGAAATAGTCATGAGAAATGCACAGACACGTTTCTGGAGTCGAAAAAATACGAGATCGTGCTTTGGGAATACCCTCGATTTTCTCGTCAACGGTTGGTCGGATCCCAATTCTGTCGCTTCTGACGCGTTCCTCGCGTCATTTTAAGTCGGAATTAGTCATCAGAAATGCACAGACACGTTTCTCGAGTCGAAAAAACACGAGATCATGCTTTGGGAATAACCTCGATTTTGTGGTCAACGGTTGGTCGGATCCCAAATCTGTCGCTTCTATCGCGTTCCTCGCGTCATTTTACGTTGGAAATAGTCATGAGAAATTCACAGACACGTTTCTGGAGTCCAAAAAACACGAGATCATGTTTTGGGAATACCCTCGATTTTCTAGTGAACGGTTGGTCGGATCCCAATTCTGTCGCGTCTAACGCGTTCCTCGCGTCATTTTACGTTGGAAATAATCATGAGAAATGCACAGACACGTTTCTGGAGTCGAAAAAATACGACATCATGCTGTGGGAATATCCTCGATTTTGTCGTCAACGGTTGGTCGGATCCCAATTCTGTCGCTTCTAACGCGTTCCTCCGGTCATTTTAAGTCGGAATTAGTCATCAGAAATGCACAGACACGTTTCTGGAGTCGAAAAAACACGAGATCATGCTTTGGGAATAACCTCGATTTTGTGGTCAACGGGTGGTCGGATCCCAAATCTGTCGCTTCTAACGCGTTGCTCGCGTCATTTTACGTTGGAAATAGTCATGAGAAATTCACAGACACGTTTCTGGAGTCCAAAAAACACGAGATTCAGGTTTTGGGAATGCCCGCGATTTTCTCGTTAACGGTTGGTCGGATCCCAATTCTGTCGCTTCTAACGCGTTCCTCGCGTCATTTTAAGTCGGAATTAGCCATCAGAAATGTACAGACACGCTTCTGGAGTCGAAAAAACACGAGATCATGCTTTGGGAATAACCTTGATTTTGTCGTCAACGGTTGGTGGGATCCCAATTCTGTCGCTTCTAACGCGTTCCTCCAGTCATTTTAAGTCGGAATTAGTCATCAGAAATGCACAGACATGTTTCTGGAGTCCAAAAAACACGAGATCAGGTTTTGCTAATGCCCGCGATTTTCTCGTCAACGGTTGGTCGGATCCCAATTCTGTCGCTTCTAACGCGTTCCTCGCGTCATTTTACGTTGGAAATAGTCATGAGAAATTCACAGACACGTTTCTGGAGTCGAAAAAATACGAGATCATGCTTTGGGAATACCCTCGATTTTCTCGTCAACGGTTGGTCGGATCCCAATTCTGTCGCTTCTGACGCGTTCCTCGCGTCATTTTACGTTGGAAATAGTTATGAGAAATGCACAGACATGTTTCTGGAGTCCAAAAAACACGAGATCAGGTTTTGCTAATGCCCGCGATTTTCTCGTCAACGGTTGGTCGGATCCCAATTCTGTCGCTCCTAACGCGTTCCTCGCGTCATTTTAAGTCGGAATTAGCCATCAGAAATGCACAGACACGTTTCTGGAGTCGAAAAAATATGAGATCATGCTTTGGGAATACCCTCGATTTTGTCGTCAACGGTTGGTCGGATCCCAATTCTGTCGCTTCTAACGCGTTCCTCGCGTCATTTTACGTTGGAAATAGTCATGAGAAATTCACAGACACGTTTCTGGAGTCCAAAAAACACGAGATTCAGGTTTTGGGAATGCCCGCGATTTTCTCGTTAACGGTTGGTCGGATTCCAATTCTGTCGCTTCTAACACGTTCCTCCGGTCATTTTAAGTCGGAATTAGTCATGAGAAATGCACAGACACGTTTCTGGAGTCGAAAAAATATGAGATCATGCTTTGGGAATACCCTCGATTTTTTCGTCAACGGTTGGTCGGATCCCACTTCTGTCGCTTCTAACGCATTCCTCGCGTCATTTTACTTTGGAAATAGTCATGAGAAATGCACAGACACGTTTCTGGAGTCCAAAAAACACGAGATTCATGTTTTGGGAATGCCCGCGATTTTCTCGTTAACGGTTGGTCGGATCCCAATTCTGTCGCTTCTAACGCGTTCCTCGCGTCATTTTACGTTGGAAATAATCATGAGAAATGCACAGACACGTTTCTGGAGTCGAAAAAATACGAGATCATGCTTTGGGAATAACCTCGATTTTGTCGTCAACGGTTGGTGGGATCCCAATTCTGTCGCTTCTAACGCGTTCCTCCGGTCATTTTAAGTCGGAATTAGTCATCAGAAATGCACAGACACGTTTCTGGAGTCGACAAAACACGAGATCATGCTTTGGGAATAACCTCGATTTTGTCGTCAACGGTTTGTCGGATCCCAATTCTGTCGCTTCTAACGCGTTCCTCGCGTCATTTTATGTTGGAAATAGTCATGAGAAATGCACAGACACGTTTCTGGAGTCGAAAAAATACGAGATCATGCTTTGGGAATACCCTCGATTTTCTCGTCAACGGTTGGTCGGATCCCAATTCTGTCGCGTCTAACGCGTTCCTCGCGTCATTTTACGTTGGAAATAATCATGAGAAATGCACAGACACGTTTCTGGAGTCGAAAAAATACGACATCATGCTGTGGGAATATCCTCGATTTTGTCGTCAACGGTTGGTCGGATCCCAATTCTGTCGCTTCTAACGCGTTCCTCCGGTCATTTTAAGTCGGAATTAGTCATCAGAAATGCACAGACACGTTTCTGGAGTCGAAAAAACACGAGATCATGCTTTGGGAATAACGTCGATTTTATGGTCAACGGTTGGTCGGATCCCAAATCTGTCGCTTCTAACGCGTTCCTCGCGTCATTTTACGTTGGAAATAGTCATGAGAAATTCACAGACACGTTTCTGGAGTCCAAAAAACACGAGATTCATGTTTTGGGAATGCCCGCGATTTTCTCGTTAACGGTTGGTCGGATCCCAATTCTGTCGCTTCTAACGCGTTCCTCGCGTCATTTTACGTTGGAAATAGTCATGAGAAATGCACAGACAACGTTTCTGGAGTCCAAAAAACACGAGATCAGGTTTTGGTAATGCCCGCGATTTTCTCGTCAACGGTTGGTCGGATCCCAATTCTGTCGCGTCTAACGCGTTCCTCGCGTCATTTTACGTTGGAAATAATCATGAGAAATGCACAGACCCGTTTCTGGAGTCGAAAAAACACGAGATCATGCTTTGGGAATAACCTCGATTTTGTCGTCAACGGTTGGTCGGATTCCAATTCTGTCGCTTCTAACGCGTTCCTCCGGTCATTTTAAGTCGGAATTAGTCATTAGAAATGCACAGACACGTTTCTGGAGTCCAAAAAACACGAGATTCATGTTTTGGGAATGCCCGCGATTTTCTCGTTAACGGTTGGTCGGATCCCAATTCTGTCGCTTCTAACGCGTTCCTCGCGTCATTTTACGTTGGAAATAGTCATGAGAAATGCACAGACAATGTTTCTGGAGTCCAAAAAAACACGAGATTCAGGTTTTGGGAATGCCCGCGATTTTCTCGTTAACGGTTGGTCGGATCCCAATTCTGTCGCTCCTAACGCGTTCCTCGCGTCATTTTAAGTCGGAATTAGCCATCAGAAATGCACAGACACGTTTCTGGAGTCGAAAAAATATGAGATCATGCTTTGGGAATACCCTCGATTTTGTCGTCAACGGTTGGTCGGATCCCAATTCTGTCGCTTCTAACGCATTCCTCGCGTCATTTTACTTTGGAAATAGTCATGAGAAATGCACAGACACGGTTCTGGAGTCGAAAAAACACGAGATCATGCTTTGGGAATAACCTCGATTTTGTCGTCAACGGTTGGTCGGATCTCAAATCTGTCGCTTCTAACGCGTTCCTCGCGTCATTTTACGTTGGAAATAGTCATGAGAAATTCACAGACACGTTTCTGGAGTCCAAAAAACACGAGATTCAGGTTTTGGGAATGCCCGCGATTTTCTCGCTAACGGTTGGTCGGATCCCAATTCTGTCGCTTCTGACGCGTTCCTCGCGTCATTTTACGTTGGAAATAGTCATGAGAAATGCACAGACATGTTTCTGGAGTCCAAAAAACACGAGATCAGGTTTTGCTAATGCCGGCGATTTTCTCGTCAACGGTTGGTCGGATCCCAATTCTGTCGCTTCTAACGCGTTCCTCGCGTCATTTTACGTTGGAAATAGTCATGAGAAATGCACAGACACGTTTCTGGAGTCGAAAAAATACGACATCATGCTGTGGGAATACCCTCGATTTTTTCGTCAACTGTTGGTCGGATCCCACTTCTGTCGCTTCTAACGCGTTCCTCCGGCCATTTTAAGTCGGAATTAGTCATCAGAAATGCACAGACCCGTTTCTGGAGTCGAAAAAAGACGAGATCATGCTTTGGGAATAACCTCGATTTTGTCGTCAACGGTTGGTCGGATTCCAATTCTGTCGCTTCTAACGCGTTCCTCCGGTCATTTTAAGTCGGAATTAGTCATGAGAAATGCACAGACACGTTTCTGGAGTCCAAAAAACACGAGATTCAGGTTTTGGGAATGCCCGCGATTTTCTCGCTAACGGTTGGTCGGATCCCAATTCTGTCGCTTCTGACGCGTTCCTCGCGTCATTTTACGTTGGAAATAGTCATGAGAAATGCACAGACATGTTTCTGGAGTCCAAAAAACACGAGATCAGGTTTTGCTAATGCCCGCGATTTTCTCGTCAACGGTTGGTCGGATCCCAATTCTGTCGCTTCTAACGCGTTCCTCGCGTCATTTTACGTTGGAAATAGTCATGAGAAATGCACAGACACGTTTCTGGAGTCGAAAAAATACGAGATCGTGCTTTGGGAATACCCTCGATTTTCTCGTCAACGGTTGGTCGGATCCCAATTCTGTCGCTTCTGACGCGTTCCTCGCGTCATTTTAAGTCGGAATTAGTCATCAGAAATGCACAGACACGTTTCTGGAGTCGAAAAAACACGAGATCATGCTTTGGGAATAACCTCGATTTTGTGGTCAACGGTTGGTCGGATCCCAAATCTGTCGCTTCTATCGCGTTCCTCGCGTCATTTTACGTTGGAAATAGTCATGAGAAATTCACAGACACGTTTCTGGAGTCCAAAAAACACGAGATCATGTTTTGGGAATACCCTCGATTTTCTAGTGAACGGTTGGTCGGATCCCAATTCTGTCGCGTCTAACGCGTTCCTCGCGTCATTTTACGTTGGAAATAATCATGAGAAATGCACAGACACGTTTCTGGAGTCGAAAAAATACGACATCATGCTGTGGGAATATCCTCGATTTTGTCGTCAACGGTTGGTCGGATCCCAATTCTGTCGCTTCTAACGCGTTCCTCGCGTCATTTTACTTTGGAAATAGTCATGAGAAATGCACAGACACGGTTCTGGAGTCGAAAAAACACGAGATCATGCTTTGGGAATAACCTCGATTTTGTCGTCAACGGTTGGTCGGATCTCAAATCTGTCGCTTCTAACGCGTTCCTCGCGTCATTTTACGTTGGAAATAGTCATGAGAAATGCACAGACACGTTTCTGGAGTCGAAAAAATACGAGATAGTGCTTTGGGAATACCCTCGATTTCGTCGTCAACGGTTGGTCGGATTCCAATTCTGTCGCTTCTAACACGTTCCTCCGGTCATTTTAAGTCGGAATTAGTCATGAGAAATGCACAGACACGTTTCTGGAGTCGAAAAAATATGAGATCATGCTTTGGGAATACCCTCGATTTTTTCGTCAACGGTTGGTCGGATCCCACTTCTGTCGCTTCTAACGCATTCCTCGCGTCATTTTACTTTGGAAATAGTCATGAGAAATGCACAGACACGTTTCTGGAGTCCAAAAAACACGAGATTCATGTTTTGGGAATGCCCGCGATTTTCTCGTTAACGGTTGGTCGGATCCCAATTCTGTCGCTTCTAACGCGTTCCTCGCGTCATTTTACGTTGGAAATAGTCATGAGAAATGCACAGACAACGTTTCTGGAGTCCAAAAAACACGAGATCAGGTTTTGGTAATGCCCGCGATTTTCTCGTCAACGGTTGGTCGGATCCCAATTCTGTCGCTTCTAACGCGTTCCTCGCGTCATTTTACGTTGGAAATAATCATGAGAAATGCACAGATACGTTTCTGTAGTCGAAAAAATACGAGATCATGCTTTGGGAATAACCTCGATTTTGTCGTCAACGGTTGGTGGGATCCCAATTCTGTCGCTTCTAACGCGTTCCTCCGGCCATTTTAAGTCGGAATTAGTCATCAGAAATGCACAGACCCGTTTCTGGAGTCGAAAAAACACGAGATCATGCTTTGGGAATAACCTCGATTTTGTCGTCAACGGTTGGTCGGATTCCAATTCTGTCGCTTCTAACGCGTTCCTCCGGTCATTTTAAGTCGGAATTAGTCATGAGAAATGCACAGACACGTTTCTGGAGTCCAAAAAACACGAGATTCATGTTTTGGGAATGCCCGCGATTTTCTCGTTAACGGTTGGTCGGATCCCAATTCTGTCGCTTCTAACGCGTTCCTCGCGTCATTTTACGTTGGAAATAGTCATGAGAAATGCACAGACAATGTTTCTGGAGTCCAAAAAAACACGAGATTCAGGTTTTGGGAATGCCCGCGATTTTCTCGTTAACGGTTGGTCGGATCCCAATTCTGTCGCTCCTAACGCGTTCCTCGCGTCATTTTAAGTCGGAATTAGCCATCAGAAATGCACAGACACGTTTCTGGAGTCGAAAAAATATGAGATCATGCTTTGGGAATACCCTCGATTTTGTCGTCAACGGTTGGTCGGATCCCAATTCTGTCGCTTCTAACGCATTCCTCGCGTCATTTTACTTTGGAAATAGTCATGAGAAATGCACAGACACGGTTCTGGAGTCGAAAAAACACGAGATCATGCTTTGGGAATAACCTCGATTTTGTCGTCAACGGTTGGTCGGATCTCAAATCTGTCGCTTCTAACGCGTTCCTCGCGTCATTTTACGTTGGAAATAGTCATGAGAAATTCACAGACACGTTTCTGGAGTCCAAAAAACACGAGATTCAGGTTTTGGGAATGCCCGCGATTTTCTCGCTAACGGTTGGTCGGATCCCAATTCTGTCGCTTCTGACGCGTTCCTCGCGTCATTTTACGTTGGAAATAGTCATGAGAAATGCACAGACATGTTTCTGGAGTCCAAAAAACACGAGATCAGGTTTTGCTAATGCCCGCGATTTTCTCGTCAACGGTTGGTCGGATCCCAATTCTGTCGCTTCTAACGCGTTCCTCGCGTCATTTTACGTTGGAAATAGTCATGAGAAATGCACAGACACGTTTCTGGAGTCGAAAAAATACGACATCATGCTGTGGGAATACCCTCGATTTTTTCGTCAACTGTTGGTCGGATCCCACTTCTGTCGCTTCTAACGCGTTCCTCCGGCCATTTTAAGTCGGAATTAGTCATCAGAAATGCACAGACCCGTTTCTGGAGTCGAAAAAACACGAGATCATGCTTTGGGAATAACCTCGATTTTGTCGTCAACGGTTGGTCGGATTCCAATTCTGTCGCTTCTAACGCGTTCCTCCGGTCATTTTAAGTCGGAATTAGTCATGAGAAATGCACAGACACGTTTCTGGAGTCCAAAAAACACGAGATTCATGTTTTGGTAATGCCCGCGATTTTCTCGTTAACGGTTGGTCGGATCCCAATTCTGTCGCTTCTAACGCGTTCCTCGCGTCATTTTACGTTGGAAATAGTCATGAGAAATGCACAGACAATGTTTCTGGAGTCCAAAAAAACACGAGATTCAGGTTTTGGGAATGCCCGCGATTTTCTCGTTAACGGTTGGTCGGATCCCAATTCTATCGCTTCTAACGCGTTCCTCGCGTCATTTTAAGTCGGAATTAGCCATCAGAAATGCACAGACACGTTTCTGGAGTCGAAAAAATATGAGATCATGCTTTGGGAATACCCTCGATTTTGTCGTCAACGGTTGGTCGGATCCCAATTCTGTCGCTTCTAACGCATTCCTCGCGTCATTTTACTTTGGAAATAGTCATGAGAAATGCACAGACACGGTTCTGGAGTCGAAAAAACACGAGATCATGCTTTGGGAATAACCTCGATTTTGTCGTCAACGGTTGGTCGGATCTCAAATCTGTCGCTTCTAACGCGTTCCTCGCGTCATTTTACGTTGGAAATAGTCATGAGAAATTCACAGACACGTTTCTGGAGTCCAAAAAACACGAGATTCAGGTTTTGGGAATGCCCGCGATTTTCTCGCTAACGGTTGGTCGGATCCCAATTCTGTCGCTTCTGACGCGTTCCTCGCGTCATTTTACGTTGGAAATAGTCATGAGAAATGCACAGACATGTTTCTGGAGTCCAAAAAACACGAGATCAGGTTTTGCTAATGCCCGCGATTTTCTCGTCAACGGTTGGTCGGATCCCAATTCTGTCGCTTCTAACGCGTTCCTCGCGTCATTTTACGTTGGAAATAGTCATGAGAAATGCACAGACACGTTTCTGGAGTCGAAAAAATACGAGATCGTGCTTTGGGAATACCCTCGATTTTCTCGTCAACGGTTGGTCGGATCCCAATTCTGTCGCTTCTGACGCGTTCCTCGCGTCATTTTAAGTCGGAATTAGTCATCAGAAATGCACAGACACGTTTCTCGAGTCGAAAAAACACGAGATCATGCTTTGGGAATAACCTCGATTTTGTGGTCAACGGTTGGTCGGATCCCAAATCTGTCGCTTCTATCGCGTTCCTCGCGTCATTTTACGTTGGAAATAGTCATGAGAAATTCACAGACACGTTTCTGGAGTCCAAAAAACACGAGATCATGTTTTGGGAATACCCTCGATTTTCTAGTGAACGGTTGGTCGGATCCCAATTCTGTCGCGTCTAACGCGTTCCTCGCGTCATTTTACGTTGGAAATAATCATGAGAAATGCACAGACACGTTTCTGGAGTCGAAAAAATACGACATCATGCTGTGGGAATATCCTCGATTTTGTCGTCAACGGTTGGTCGGATCCCAATTCTGTCGCTTCTAACGCGTTCCTCCGGTCATTTTAAGTCGGAATTAGTCATCAGAAATGCACAGACACGTTTCTGGAGTCGAAAAAACACGAGATCATGCTTTGGGAATAACCTCGATTTTGTGGTCAACGGGTGGTCGGATCCCAAATCTGTCGCTTCTAACGCGTTGCTCGCGTCATTTTACGTTGGAAATAGTCATGAGAAATTCACAGACACGTTTCTGGAGTCCAAAAAACACGAGATTCAGGTTTTGGGAATGCCCGCGATTTTCTCGTTAACGGTTGGTCGGATCCCAATTCTGTCGCTTCTAACGCGTTCCTCGCGTCATTTTAAGTCGGAATTAGCCATCAGAAATGTACAGACACGCTTCTGGAGTCGAAAAAACACGAGATCATGCTTTGGGAATAACCTTGATTTTGTCGTCAACGGTTGGTGGGATCCCAATTCTGTCGCTTCTAACGCGTTCCTCCAGTCATTTTAAGTCGGAATTAGTCATCAGAAATGCACAGACATGTTTCTGGAGTCCAAAAAACACGAGATCAGGTTTTGCTAATGCCCGCGATTTTCTCGTCAACGGTTGGTCGGATCCCAATTCTGTCGCTTCTAACGCGTTCCTCGCGTCATTTTACGTTGGAAATAGTCATGAGAAATTCACAGACACGTTTCTGGAGTCGAAAAAATACGAGATCATGCTTTGGGAATACCCTCGATTTTCTCGTCAACGGTTGGTCGGATCCCAATTCTGTCGCTTCTGACGCGTTCCTCGCGTCATTTTACGTTGGAAATAGTTATGAGAAATGCACAGACATGTTTCTGGAGTCCAAAAAACACGAGATCAGGTTTTGCTAATGCCCGCGATTTTCTCGTCAACGGTTGGTCGGATCCCAATTCTGTCGCTCCTAACGCGTTCCTCGCGTCATTTTAAGTCGGAATTAGCCATCAGAAATGCACAGACACGTTTCTGGAGTCGAAAAAATATGAGATCATGCTTTGGGAATACCCTCGATTTTGTCGTCAACGGTTGGTCGGATCCCAATTCTGTCGCTTCTAACGCGTTCCTCGCGTCATTTTACGTTGGAAATAGTCATGAGAAATTCACAGACACGTTTCTGGAGTCCAAAAAACACGAGATTCAGGTTTTGGGAATGCCCGCGATTTTCTCGTTAACGGTTGGTCGGATTCCAATTCTGTCGCTTCTAACACGTTCCTCCGGTCATTTTAAGTCGGAATTAGTCATGAGAAATGCACAGACACGTTTCTGGAGTCGAAAAAATATGAGATCATGCTTTGGGAATACCCTCGATTTTTTCGTCAACGGTTGGTCGGATCCCACTTCTGTCGCTTCTAACGCATTCCTCGCGTCATTTTACTTTGGAAATAGTCATGAGAAATGCACAGACACGTTTCTGGAGTCCAAAAAACACGAGATTCATGTTTTGGGAATGCCCGCGATTTTCTCGTTAACGGTTGGTCGGATCCCAATTCTGTCGCTTCTAACGCGTTCCTCGCGTCATTTTA
This sequence comes from Crossocerus cetratus, assembly GCA_963675795.1. Lineage (NCBI taxonomy): Eukaryota > Metazoa > Arthropoda > Insecta > Hymenoptera > Crabronidae > Crossocerus > Crossocerus cetratus. The sequence goes on from OY776671.1 coordinate 8,365,803, forward strand.
CGTTGGAAATAATCATGAGAAATGCACAGACACGTTTCTGGAGTCGAAAAAATACGAGATCATGCTTTGGGAATAACCTCGATTTTGTCGTCAACGGTTGGTGGGATCCCAATTCTGTCGCTTCTAACGCGTTCCTCCGGTCATTTTAAGTCGGAATTAGTCATCAGAAATGCACAGACACGTTTCTGGAGTCGACAAAACACGAGATCATGCTTTGGGAATAACCTCGATTTTGTCGTCAACGGTTTGTCGGATCCCAATTCTGTCGCTTCTAACGCGTTCCTCGCGTCATTTTATGTTGGAAATAGTCATGAGAAATGCACAGACACGTTTCTGGAGTCGAAAAAATACGAGATCATGCTTTGGGAATACCCTCGATTTTCTCGTCAACGGTTGGTCGGATCCCAATTCTGTCGCGTCTAACGCGTTCCTCGCGTCATTTTACGTTGGAAATAATCATGAGAAATGCACAGACACGTTTCTGGAGTCGAAAAAATACGACATCATGCTGTGGGAATATCCTCGATTTTGTCGTCAACGGTTGGTCGGATCCCAATTCTGTCGCTTCTAACGCGTTCCTCCGGTCATTTTAAGTCGGAATTAGTCATCAGAAATGCACAGACACGTTTCTGGAGTCGAAAAAACACGAGATCATGCTTTGGGAATAACGTCGATTTTATGGTCAACGGTTGGTCGGATCCCAAATCTGTCGCTTCTAACGCGTTCCTCGCGTCATTTTACGTTGGAAATAGTCATGAGAAATTCACAGACACGTTTCTGGAGTCCAAAAAACACGAGATTCATGTTTTGGGAATGCCCGCGATTTTCTCGTTAACGGTTGGTCGGATCCCAATTCTGTCGCTTCTAACGCGTTCCTCGCGTCATTTTACGTTGGAAATAGTCATGAGAAATGCACAGACAACGTTTCTGGAGTCCAAAAAACACGAGATCAGGTTTTGGTAATGCCCGCGATTTTCTCGTCAACGGTTGGTCGGATCCCAATTCTGTCGCGTCTAACGCGTTCCTCGCGTCATTTTACGTTGGAAATAATCATGAGAAATGCACAGACCCGTTTCTGGAGTCGAAAAAACACGAGATCATGCTTTGGGAATAACCTCGATTTTGTCGTCAACGGTTGGTCGGATTCCAATTCTGTCGCTTCTAACGCGTTCCTCCGGTCATTTTAAGTCGGAATTAGTCATTAGAAATGCACAGACACGTTTCTGGAGTCCAAAAAACACGAGATTCATGTTTTGGGAATGCCCGCGATTTTCTCGTTAACGGTTGGTCGGATCCCAATTCTGTCGCTTCTAACGCGTTCCTCGCGTCATTTTACGTTGGAAATAGTCATGAGAAATGCACAGACAATGTTTCTGGAGTCCAAAAAAACACGAGATTCAGGTTTTGGGAATGCCCGCGATTTTCTCGTTAACTGTTGGTCGGATCCCAATTCTGTCGCTCCTAACGCGTTCCTCGCGTCATTTTAAGTCGGAATTAGCCATCAGAAATGCACAGACACGTTTCTGGAGTCGAAAAAATATGAGATCATGCTTTGGGAATACCCTCGATTTTGTCGTCAACGGTTGGTCGGATCCCAATTCTGTCGCTTCTAACGCATTCCTCGCGTCATTTTACTTTGGAAATAGTCATGAGAAATGCACAGACACGGTTCTGGAGTCGAAAAAACACGAGATCATGCTTTGGGAATAACCTCGATTTTGTCGTCAACGGTTGGTCGGATCTCAAATCTGTCGCTTCTAACGCGTTCCTCGCGTCATTTTACGTTGGAAATAGTCATGAGAAATTCACAGACACGTTTCTGGAGTCCAAAAAACACGAGATTCAGGTTTTGGGAATGCCCGCGATTTTCTCGCTAACGGTTGGTCGGATCCCAATTCTGTCGCTTCTGACGCGTTCCTCGCGTCATTTTACGTTGGAAATAGTCATGAGAAATGCACAGACATGTTTCTGGAGTCCAAAAAACACGAGATCAGGTTTTGCTAATGCCGGCGATTTTCTCGTCAACGGTTGGTCGGATCCCAATTCTGTCGCTTCTAACGCGTTCCTCGCGTCATTTTACGTTGGAAATAGTCATGAGAAATGCACAGACACGTTTCTGGAGTCGAAAAAATACGACATCATGCTGTGGGAATACCCTCGATTTTTTCGTCAACTGTTGGTCGGATCCCACTTCTGTCGCTTCTAACGCGTTCCTCCGGCCATTTTAAGTCGGAATTAGTCATCAGAAATGCACAGACCCGTTTCTGGAGTCGAAAAAAGACGAGATCATGCTTTGGGAATAACCTCGATTTTGTCGTCAACGGTTGGTCGGATTCCAATTCTGTCGCTTCTAACGCGTTCCTCCGGTCATTTTAAGTCGGAATTAGTCATGAGAAATGCACAGACACGTTTCTGGAGTCCAAAAAACACGAGATTCAGGTTTTGGGAATGCCCGCGATTTTCTCGCTAACGGTTGGTCGGATCCCAATTCTGTCGCTTCTGACGCGTTCCTCGCGTCATTTTACGTTGGAAATAGTCATGAGAAATGCACAGACATGTTTCTGGAGTCCAAAAAACACGAGATCAGGTTTTGCTAATGCCCGCGATTTTCTCGTCAACGGTTGGTCGGATCCCAATTCTGTCGCTTCTAACGCGTTCCTCGCGTCATTTTACGTTGGAAATAGTCATGAGAAATGCACAGACACGTTTCTGGAGTCGAAAAAATACGAGATCGTGCTTTGGGAATACCCTCGATTTTCTCGTCAACGGTTGGTCGGATCCCAATTCTGTCGCTTCTGACGCGTTCCTCGCGTCATTTTAAGTCGGAATTAGTCATCAGAAATGCACAGACACGTTTCTGGAGTCGAAAAAACACGAGATCATGCTTTGGGAATAACCTCGATTTTGTGGTCAACGGTTGGTCGGATCCCAAATCTGTCGCTTCTATCGCGTTCCTCGCGTCATTTTACGTTGGAAATAGTCATGAGAAATTCACAGACACGTTTCTGGAGTCCAAAAAACACGAGATCATGTTTTGGGAATACCCTCGATTTTCTAGTGAACGGTTGGTCGGATCCCAATTCTGTCGCGTCTAACGCGTTCCTCGCGTCATTTTACGTTGGAAATAATCATGAGAAATGCACAGACACGTTTCTGGAGTCGAAAAAATACGACATCATGCTGTGGGAATATCCTCGATTTTGTCGTCAACGGTTGGTCGGATCCCAATTCTGTCGCTTCTAACGCGTTCCTCGCGTCATTTTACTTTGGAAATAGTCATGAGAAATGCACAGACACGGTTCTGGAGTCGAAAAAACACGAGATCATGCTTTGGGAATAACCTCGATTTTGTCGTCAACGGTTGGTCGGATCTCAAATCTGTCGCTTCTAACGCGTTCCTCGCGTCATTTTACGTTGGAAATAGTCATGAGAAATTCACAGACACGTTTCTGGAGTCCAAAAAACACGAGATTCAGGTTTTGGGAATGCCCGCGATTTTCTCGCTAACGGTTGGTCGGATCCCAATTCTGTCGCTTCTGACGCGTTCCTCGCGTCATTTTACGTTGGAAATAGTCATGAGAAATGCACAGACATGTTTCTGGAGTCCAAAAAACACGAGATCAGGTTTTGCTAATGCCCGCGATTTTCTCGTCAACGGTTGGTCGGATCCCAATTCTGTCGCTTCTAACGCGTTCCTCGCGTCATTTTACGTTGGAAATAGTCATGAGAAATGCACAGACACGTTTCTGGAGTCGAAAAAATACGAGATCGTGCTTTGGGAATACCCTCGATTTTCTCGTCAACGGTTGGTCGGATCCCAATTCTGTCGCTTCTGACGCGTTCCTCGCGTCATTTTAAGTCGGAATTAGTCATCAGAAATGCACAGACACGTTTCTGGAGTCGAAAAAACACGAGATCATGCTTTGGGAATAACCTCGATTTTGTGGTCAACGGTTGGTCGGATCCCAAATCTGTCGCTTCTATCGCGTTCCTCGCGTCATTTTACGTTGGAAATAGTCATGAGAAATTCACAGACACGTTTCTGGAGTCCAAAAAACACGAGATCATGTTTTGGGAATACCCTCGATTTTCTAGTGAACGGTTGGTCGGATCCCAATTCTGTCGCGTCTAACGCGTTCCTCGCGTCATTTTACGTTGGAAATAATCATGAGAAATGCACAGACACGTTTCTGGAGTCGAAAAAATACGACATCATGCTGTGGGAATATCCTCGATTTTGTCGTCAACGGTTGGTCGGATCCCAATTCTGTCGCTTCTAACGCGTTCCTCCGGTCATTTTAAGTCGGAATTAGTCATCAGAAATGCACAGACACGTTTCTGGAGTCGAAAAAACACGAGATCATGCTTTGGGAATAACCTCGATTTTGTGGTCAACGGGTGGTCGGATCCCAAATCTGTCGCTTCTAACGCGTTCCTCGCGTCATTTTACGTTGGAAATAGTCATGAGAAATTCACAGACACGTTTCTGGAGTCCAAAAAACACGAGATTCAGGTTTTGGGAATGCCCGCGATTTTCTCGTTAACGGTTGGTCGGATCCCAATTCTGTCGCTTCTAACGCGTTCCTCGCGTCATTTTAAGTCGGAATTAGCCATCAGAAATGCACAGACACGCTTCTGGAGTCGAAAAAACACGAGATCATGCTTTGGGAATAACCTTGATTTTGTCGTCAACGGTTGGTGGGATCCCAATTCTGTCGCTTCTAACGCGTTCCTCCAGTCATTTTAAGTCGGAATTAGTCATCAGAAATGCACAGACATGTTTCTGGAGTCCAAAAAACACGAGATCAGGTTTTGCTAATGCCCGCGATTTTCTCGTCAACGGTTGGTCGGATCCCAATTCTGTCGCTTCTAACGCGTTCCTCGCGTCATTTTACGTTGGAAATAGTCATGAGAAATTCACAGACACGTTTCTGGAGTCGAAAAAATACGAGATCATGCTTTGGGAATACCCTCGATTTTCTCGTCAACGGTTGGTCGGATCCCAATTCTGTCGCTTCTGACGCGTTCCTCGCGTCATTTTACGTTGGAAATAGTTATGAGAAATGCACAGACATGTTTCTGGAGTCCAAAAAACACGAGATCAGGTTTTGCTAATGCCCGCGATTTTCTCGTCAACGGTTGGTCGGATCCCAATTCTGTCGCTTCTAACGCGTTCCTCGCGTCATTTTACGTTGGAAATAGTCATGAGAAATGCACAGACACGTTTCTGGAGTCGAAAAAATACGAGATCGTGCTTTGGGAATACCCTCGATTTTCTCGTCAACGGTTGGTCGGATCCCAATTCTGTCGCTTCTGACGCGTTCCTCGCGTCATTTTAAGTCGGAATTAGTCATCAGAAATGCACAGACACGTTTCTGGAGTCGAAAAAACACGAGATCATGCTTTGGGAATAACCTCGATTTTGTGGTCAACGGTTGGTCGGATCCCAAATCTGTCGCTTCTATCGCGTTCCTCGCGTCATTTTACGTTGGAAATAGTCATGAGAAATTCACAGACACGTTTCTGGAGTCCAAAAAACACGAGATCATGTTTTGGGAATACCCTCGATTTTCTAGTGAACGGTTGGTCGGATCCCAATTCTGTCGCGTCTAACGCGTTCCTCGCGTCATTTTACGTTGGAAATAATCATGAGAAATGCACAGACACGTTTCTGGAGTCGAAAAAATACGACATCTTGCTGTGGGAATATCCTCGATTTTGTCGTCAACGGTTGGTCGGATCCCAATTCTGTCGCTTCTAACGCGTTCCTCCGGTCATTTTAAGTCGGAATTAGTCATCAGAAATGCACAGACACGTTTCTGGAGTCGAAAAAACACGAGATCATGCTTTGGGAATAACCTCGATTTTGTGGTCAACGGGTGGTCGGATCCCAAATCTGTCGCTTCTAACGCGTTCCTCGCGTCATTTTACGTTGGAAATAGTCATGAGAAATTCACAGACACGTTTCTGGAGTCCAAAAAACACGAGATTCAGGTTTTGGGAATGCCCGCGATTTTCTCGTTAACGGTTGGTCGGATCCCAATTCTGTCGCTTCTAACGCGTTCCTCGCGTCATTTTAAGTCGGAATTAGCCATCAGAAATGCACAGACACGCTTCTGGAGTCGAAAAAACACGAGATCATGCTTTGGGAATAACCTTGATTTTGTCGTCAACGGTTGGTGGGATCCCAATTCTGTCGCTTCTAACGCGTTCCTCCAGTCATTTTAAGTCGGAATTAGTCATCAGAAATGCACAGACACGTTTCTGGAGTCGAAAAAACACGAGATCATGCTTTGGGAATAACCTCGATTTTGTCGTCAACGGTTGGTCGGATCCCAATTCTGTCGCTTCTAACGCGTTCCTCGCGTCATTTTACGTTGGAAATAGTCATGAGAAATTCACAGACACGTTTCTGGAGTCGAAAAAATACGAGATCATGCTTTGGGAATACCCTCGATTTTCTCGTCAACGGTTGGTCGGATCCCAATTCTGTCGCTTCTGACGCGTTCCTCGCGTCATTTTACGTTGGAAATAGTCATGAGAAATGCACAGACATGTTTCTGGAGTCCAAAAAACACGAGATCAGGTTTTGCTAATGCCCGCGATTTTCTCGTCAACGGTTGGTCGGATCCCAATTCTGTCGCTTCTGACGCGTTCCTCGCGTCATTTTAAGTCGGAATTAGTCATCAGAAATGCACAGACACGTTTCTGGAGTCGAAAAAACACGAGATCATGCTTTGGGAATATCCTCGATTTTGTGGTCAACGGTTGGTCGGATCCCAAATCTGTCGCTTCTATCGCGTTCCTCGCGTCATTTTACGTTGGAAATAGTCATGAGAAATTCACAAAAACGTTTCTGGAGTCCAAGAAACACGAGATCAGGTTTTGGGAATTGACGCGATTTTCTCCTCAACGGTTGGTCGTATCGCAATTCCGTTTCTTCCAACGTGTTCCTCGAGTCATTTTACGTCGGAAATGGTCGTGAGAAAATCACAAAAACATTCACGGAGTCCACGAATCTCGAATTCAGGTTTTGGGAATGCCCGCGATTTTCTCGTCAACGGTTGGTCGTATCGCAATTCCGTCGCTTCCAACGTATTCCTCGCGTCATTTTACGTCGGAAATAGGCGTGAGAAATTCACAAAAACGTTTCTGGAGTCCAAGAAACACGAGATAAGGTTTTGGGAATGCCCGCGATTTTCTCATCAAGGTTGGTCGTATCGCAATTCCGTCGCTTCCAACGTGTTCCTCGAGTCATTTTACGTCGGAAATGGTCGTGAGAAGTTCACAAAAACATTCACGGAGTCCAGGAATCTCGACTTCAGGTTTTGGGAATACACGCGATTTTCTGGTCAACGGTTGGTCGTATCGCAATTCCGTCGCTTTCAACGTGTTCCTCGCGTCATTTTAGGTCGGAAATAGGCGCTAGAAATTAACAAAAACGTTTCTAGAGTCCAAGAAACACGAGATCAGGTTTTGGGAATGCCCGCGATTTTCTCTTCGACGGTTGGTCGTATTGTAATTCTGTCGCTTCCAACGTGTTCCTCGAGTCATTTTACGTCAGAAATGGTCGTGAGAAAATCACAAAAACATTCACGGAGTCCACGAATCTCGAATTCAGGTTGTGGGAATAGACGCGATTTTCTGGTCAACGGTTGCTCGGATCGTAATTCTGTCGCTTCCAACGTGTTCTTCGCGTCATTTTACGTCGGAAATAGGTGTGAGAAATTCACGAAAACGTTTCTAGAGTCCAAGAAACACGAGATCAGGTTTTGGGAATGCCCGCGATTTTCTCGTCAACGGTTGGTCGTATCGCAATTCCGTCGCTTCCAACGTATTCCTCGCGTCATTTTACGTCGGAAATAGGCGTGAGAAATTCACAAAAACGTTTCTGGAGTCCAAGAAACACGAGATCAGGTTTTGGGAATGCCCGCGATTTTCTCCTCAACGGTTGGTCGTATCGCAATTCCGTCGCTTTCAACGTGTTCCTCGCGTAATTTTACGTCGGAATTAGGCATGAGAAAATCACAAAAACGTTCATGGAGTCCAGGAATCTCGACTTCAGGTTTTGGGAATAGACGCGATTTTCTGGTCAACGGTTGCTCGGATCGTAATTCTGTCGCTGCCAACGTGTTCTTCGCGTCATTTTACGTCGGAAATAGGCGTGAGAAATTCACGAAAACGTTTCTAGAGTCCAAGAAACACGAGATCAGGTTTTGGGAATGCCCGCGATTTTCTCCTCAAGGTTGGTCGTATCGCAATTCCGTCGTTTCCAACGTGTTCCTCGAGTCATTTTACGTCGAAAATGGTCGTGAGAAATTCACAAAAACATTCACGGAGTCCAGGAATCTCGACTTCAGGTTTTGGGAATACACGCGATTTTCTGGTCAACGGTTGGTCGTATCGCAATTCCGTCGCTTTCAACGTGTTCCTCGCGTAATTTTACGTCGGAATTAGGCATGAGAAATTAACAAAAACGTTTCTAGAGTCCAAGAAACACGAGATCAGGTTTTGGGAATGCCCGCGATTTTCTCTTCGACGGTTGGTCGTATTGTAATTCTGTCGCTTCCAACGTGTTCTTCGCGTCATTTTACGTCGGAAATAGGCGTGAGAAATTCACGAAAACGTTTCTAGAGTCCAAGAAACACGAGATCAGGTTTTGGGAATGCCCGCGATTTTCTCTTCGACGGTTGGTCGTATTGTAATTCTGTCGCTTCCAACGTGTTCCTCGAGTCATTTTACGTCGGAAATGGTCGTGAGAAAATCACAAAAACATTCACGGAGTCCACGAATCTCGAATTCAGGTTGTGGGAATAGACGCGATTTTCTGGTCAACGGTTGCTCGGATCGTAATTCTGTCGCTTCCAACGTGTTCCTCGCGTCATTTTACGTCGGAAATAGGCATGAGAAATTCACAAAAACGTTCATGGAGTCCAGGAATCTCGACTTCAGATTTTGGGAATAGACGCGATTTTCTGGTCAACGGTTGCTCGGATCGTAATTCTGTCGCTTCCAACGTGTTCCTCGCGTCATTTTACGTCGGAAATAGGCGCTAGAAATTCACAAAAACGTTTCTGGACTCCAAGAAACACGAGATCAGGTTTTGGGAATGCCCGCGATTTTCCCCTCAACGGTTGGTCGTATCGCAATTCCGTCTCTTCCAACGTGTTCCTCGAGTCATTTTACGTCGGAAATGGTCGTGAGAAATTCACAAAAACATTCACGGAGTCCAGGAATCTCGACTTCAGGTTTTGGGAATACACGCGATTTTCTGGTCAACGGTTGGTCGTATCGCAATTCCGTCGCTTTCAACGTGTTCCTCGCGTAATTTTACGTCGGAATTAGGCATGAGAAATTCACAAAAACGTTCATGGAGTCCAAGAAACACGAGATCAGGTTTTGGGAATGCCCGCGATTTTCTCCTCAACGGTTCGTCGTATCGCAATTCCGTCTCTTCCAACGTGTTCCTCGAGTCATTTTACGTCGAAAATGGTCGTGAGAAATTCACAAAAACATTCACGGAGTCCAGGAATCTCGACTTCAGGTTTTGGGAGTACACGCGATTTTCTGGTCAACGGTTGCTCGGATCGTAATTCTGTCGCTTCCAAAGTGTTCTTCGCGTCATTTTACGTCGGAAATAGGCGTGAGAAATTCACGAAAACGTTTCTAGAGTCCAAGAAACACGAGATCAGGTTTTGGGAATGCCCGCGATTTTCTCTTCGACGGTTGGTCGTATTGTAATTCTGTCGCTTCCAACGTGTTCCTCGAGTCATTTTACGTCGGAAATGGTCGTGAGAAAATCACAAAAACATTCACGGAGTCCACGAATCTCGAATTCAGGTTGTGGGAATAGACGCGATTTTCTGGTCAACGGTTGCTCGGATCGTAATTCTGTCGCTTCCAACGTGTTCCTCGCGTCATTTTACGTCGGAAATAGGCATGAGAAATTCACAAAAACGTTCATGGAGTCCAGGAATCTCGACTTCAGGTTTTGGGAATAGACGCGATTTTCTGGTCAACGGTTGCTCGGATCGTAATTCTGTCGCTTCCAACGTGTTCCTCGCGTCATTTTACGTCGGAAATAGGCGCTAGAAATTCACAAAAACGTTTCTGGACTCCAAGAAACACGAGATCAGGTTTTGGGAATGCCCGCGATTTTCCCCTCAACGGTTGGTCGTATCGCAATTCCGTCTCTTCCAACGTGTTCCTCGAGTCATTTTACGTCGGAAATGGTCGTGAGAAATTCACAAAAACATTCACGGAGTCCAGGAATCTCGACTTCAGGTTTTGGGAATACACGCGATTTTCTGGTCAACGGTTGGTCGTATCGCAATTCCGTCGCTTTCAACGTGTTCCTCGCGTAATTTTACGTCGGAATTAGGCATGAGAAATTCACAAAAACGTTCATGGAGTCCAAGAAACACGAGATCAGGTTTTGGGAATGCCCGCGATTTTCTCCTCAACGGTTGGTCGTATCGCAATTCCGTCTCTTCCAACGTGTTCCTCGAGTCATTTTACGTCGAAAATGGTCGTGAGAAATTCACAAAAACATTCACGGAGTCCAGGAATCTCGACTTCAGGTTTTGGGAGTACACGCGATTTTCTGGTCAACGGTTGCTCGGATCGTAATTCTGTCGCTTCCAAAGTGTTCTTCGCGTCATTTTACGTCGGAAATAGGCGTGAGAAATTCACGAAAACGTTTCTAGAGTCCAAGAAACACGAGATCAGGTTTTGGGAATGCCCGCGATTTTCTCTTCGACGGTTGGTCGTATTGTAATTCTGTCGCTTCCAACGTGTTCCTCGAGTCATTTTACGTCGGAAATAGGCGCTAGAAATTCACAAAAACGTTTCTGGACTCCAAGAAACACGAGATCAGGTTTTGGGAATGCCCGCGATTTTCTCCTCAACGGTTGGTCGTATCGCAATTCTGTCGCTTCCAACGTGTTCCTCGCGCCATTTTGCGTCGGAAATAGGCGTGAGAAATTCACAAAAACGTTTCTGGAGTCCAAGAAACACGAGATCAGGTTTTGGGAATGCCCGCGATTTTCTCATCAAGGTTGGTCGTATCGCAATTCCGTCGCTTCCAACGTGTTCCTCGAGTCATTTTACGTCGGAAATGGTCGTGAGAAGTTCACAAAAACATTCACGGAGTCCAGGAATCTCGACTTCAGGTTTTGGGAATACACGCGATTTTCTGGTCAACGGTTGGTCGTATCGCAATTCCGTCGCTTTCAACGTGTTCCTCGCGTCATTTTAGGTCGGAAATAGGCGCTAGAAATTAACAAAAACGTTTCTAGAGTCCAAGAAACACGAGATCAGGTTTTGGGAATGCCCGCGATTTTCTCTTCGACGGTTGGTCGTATTGTAATTCTGTCGCTTCCAACGTGTTCCTCGAGTCATTTTACGTCGGAAATGGTCGTGAGAAAATCACAAAAACATTCACGGAGTCCACGAATCTCGAATTCAGGTTGTGGGAATAGACGCGATTTTCTGGTCAACGGTTGCTCGGATCGTAATTCTGTCGCTTCCAACGTGTTCTTCGCGTCATTTTACGTCGGAAATAGGTGTGAGAAATTCACGAAAACGTTTCTAGAGTCCAAGAAACACGAGATCAGGTTTTGGGAATGCCCGCGATTTTCTCGTCAACGGTTGGTCGTATCGCAATTCCGTCGCTTCCAACGTATTCCTCGCGTCATTTTACGTCGGAAATAGGCGTGAGAAATTCACAAAAACGTTTCTGGAGTCCAAGAAACACGAGATCAGGTTTTGGGAATGCCCGCGATTTTCTCCTCAACGGTTGGTCGTATCGCAATTCCGTCGCTTTCAACGTGTTCCTCGCGTAATTTTACGTCGGAATTAGGCATGAGAAAATCACAAAAACGTTCATGGAGTCCAGGAATCTCGACTTCAGGTTTTGGGAATAGACGCGATTTTCTGGTCAACGGTTGCTCGGATCGTAATTCTGTCGCTGCCAACGTGTTCTTCGCGTCATTTTACGTCGGAAATAGGCGTGAGAAATTCACGAAAACGTTTCTAGAGTCCAAGAAACACGAGATCAGGTTTTGGGAATGCCCGCGATTTTCTCCTCAAGGTTGGTCGTATCGCAATTCCGTCGTTTCCAACGTGTTCCTCGAGTCATTTTACGTCGAAAATGGTCGTGAGAAATTCACAAAAACATTCACGGAGTCCAGGAATCTCGACTTCAGGTTTTGGGAATACACGCGATTTTCTGGTCAACGGTTGGTCGTATCGCAATTCCGTCGCTTTCAACGTGTTCCTCGCGTAATTTTACGTCGGAATTAGGCATGAGAAATTCACAAAAACGTTCATGGAGTCCAGGAATCTCGACTTCAGGTTTTGGGAATAGACGCGATTTTCTGGTCAACGGTTGCTCGGATCGTAATTCTGTCGCTTCCAACGTGTTCTTCGCGTCATTTTACGTCGGAAATAGGCGTGAGAAATTCACGAAAACGTTTCTAGAGTCCAAGAAACACGAGATCAGGTTTTGGGAATGCCCGCGATTTTCTCTTCGACGGTTGGTCGTATTGTAATTCTGTCGCTTCCAACGTGTTCCTCGAGTCATTTTACGTCGGAAATGGTCGTGAGAAAATCACAAAAACATTCACGGAGTCCACGAATCTCGAATTCAGGTTGTGGGAATAGACGCGATTTTCTGGTCAACGGTTGCTCGGATCGTAATTCTGTCGCTTCCAACGTGTTCCTCGCGTCATTTTACGTCGGAAATAGGCATGAGAAATTCACAAAAACGTTCATGGAGTCCAGGAATCTCGACTTCAGGTTTTGGGAATAGACGCGATTTTCTGGTCAACGGTTGCTCGGATCGTAATTCTGTCGCTTCCAACGTGTTCCTCGCGTCATTTTACGTCGGAAATAGGCGCTAGAAATTCACAAAAACGTTTCTGGACTCCAAGAAACACGAGATCAGGTTTTGGGAATGCCCGCGATTTTCCCCTCAACGGTTGGTCGTATCGCAATTCCGTCTCTTCCAACGTGTTCCTCGAGTCATTTTGCGTCGGAAATGGTCGTGAGAAATTCACAAAAACATTCACGGAGTCCAGGAATCTCGACTTCAGGTTTTGGGAATACACGCGATTTTCTGGTCAACGGTTGGTCGTATCGCAATTCCGTCGCTTTCAACGTGTTCCTCGCGTAATTTTACGTCGGAATTAGGCATGAGAAATTCACAAAAACGTTCATGGAGTCCAAGAAACACGAGATCAGGTTTTGGGAATGCCCGCGATTTTCTCCTCAACGGTTGGTCGTATCGCAATTCCGTCTCTTCCAACGTGTTCCTCGAGTCATTTTACGTCGAAAATGGTCGTGAGAAATTCACAAAAACATTCACGGAGTCCAGGAATCTCGACTTCAGGTTTTGGGAGTACACGCGATTTTCTGGTCAACGGTTGCTCGGATCGTAATTCTGTCGCTTCCAAAGTGTTCTTCGCGTCATTTTACGTCGGAAATAGGCGTGAGAAATTCACGAAAACGTTTCTAGAGTCCAAGAAACACGAGATCAGGTTTTGGGAATGCCCGCGATTTTCTCTTCGACGGTTGGTCGTATTGTAATTCTGTCGCTTCCAACGTGTTCCTCGAGTCATTTTACGTCGGAAATAGGCGCTAGAAATTCACAAAAACGTTTCTGGACTCCAAGAAACACGAGATCAGGTTTTGGGAATGCCCGCGATTTTCTCCTCGACGGTTGGTCGTATCGCAATTCCGTCTCTTCCAACGTGTTCCTCGAGTCATTTTACGTCGGAAATGGTCGTGACAAATTCACAAAAACATTCACGGAGTCCAGGAATCTCGACTTCAGGTTTTGGGAATACACGCGATTTTCTGGTCAACGGTTGGTCGTATCGCAATTCCGTCGCTTTCAACGTGTTCCTCGCGTAATTTTACGTCGGAATTAGGCATGAGAAATTCACAAAAACGTTTCTGGAGTCGAAAAAATACGAGATCATGCTTTGGGAATACCCTCGATTTTCTCGTCAACGGTTGGTCGGATCCCAATTCTGTCGCGTCTAACGCGTTCCTCGCGTCATTTTACGTTGGAAATAATCATGAGAAATGCACAGACACGTTTCTGGAGTCGAAAAAATACGACATCATGCTGTGGGAATATCCTCGATTTTGTCGTCAACGGTTGGTCGGATCCCAATTCTGCCGCTTCTAACGCGTTCCTCCGGTCATTTTAAGTCGGAATTAGTCATCAGAAATGCACAGACACGTTTCTGGAGTCGAAAAAACACGAGATCATGCTTTGGGAATAACCTCGATTTTGTGGTCATCGGTTGGTCGGATCCCAAATCTGTCGCTTCTAACGCGTTCCTCGCGTCATTTTACGTTGGAAATAGTCATGAGAAATTCACAGACACGTTTCTGGAGTCCAAAAAACACGAGATTCATGTTTTGGGAATGCCCGCGATTTTCTCGCTAACGGTTGGTCGGATCCCAATTCTGTCGCTTCTAACGCGTTCCTCGCGTCATTTTACGTTGGAAATAGTCATGAGAAATGCACAGAAAACGTTTCTGGAGTCCAAAAAACACGAGATCAGGTTTTGGTAATGCCCGCGATTTTCTCGTCAACGGTTGGTCGGATCCCAATTCTGTCGCTTCTAACGCGTTCCTCGCGTCATTTTACGTTGGAAATAATCATGAGAAATGCACAGACCCGTTTCTGGAGTCGAAAAAATACGAGATCATGCTTTGGGAATAACCTCCATTTTGTCGTCAACGGTTGGTGGGATCCCAATTCTGTCGCTTCTAACGCGTTCCTCCGGTCATTTTAAGTCGGAATTAGTCATCAGAAATGCACAGACACGTTTCTGGAGTCGAAAAAACACGAGATCATGCTTTGCGAATAACCTCGATTTTGTCGTCAACGGTTGGTCGGATCCCAATTCTGTCGCTTCTAACGCGTTCCTCGCGTCATTTTACGTTGGAAACAGTCATGAGAAATGCACAGACACGTTTCTGGAGTCGAAAAAATACGAGATCATGCTTTGGGAATACCCTCGATTTTGTCGTCAACGGTTGGTCGGATCCCAAATCTATCGCTTCTAACGCGTTCCTCGCGTCATTTTACGTTGGAAATAGTCATGAGAAATTCACAGACACGTTTCTGGAGTCCAAAAAACACGAGATTCATGTTTTGGGAATGCCCGCGATTTTCTCGTTAACGGTTGGTCGGATCCCAATTCTGTCGCTTCTAACGCGTTCCTCGCGTCATTTTACGTTGGAAATAATCATGAGAAATGCACAGACACGTTTCTGGAGTCGAAAAAATACGAGATCATGCTTTGGGAATAACCTCGATTTTGTCGTCAACGGTTGGTGGGATCCCAATTCTGTCGCTTCTAACGCGTTCCTCCGGTCATTTTAAGTCGGAATTAGTCATCAGAAATGCACAGACACGTTTCTGGAGTCGAAAAAACACGAGATCATGCTTTGGGAATAACCTCGATTTTGTCGTCAACGGTTGGTCGGATCCCAATTCTGTCGCTTCTAACGCGTTCCTCGCGTCATTTTATGTTGGAAATAGTCATGAGAAATGCACAGACACGTTTCTGGAGTCGAAAAAATACGAGATCATGCTTTGGGAATACCCTCGATTTTCTCGTCAACGGTTGGTCGGATCCCAATTCTGTCGCGTCTAACGCGTTCCTCGCGTAATTTTACGTTGGAAATAATCATGAGAAATGCACAGACACGTTTCTGGAGTCGAAAAAATACGACATCATGCTGTGGGAATATCCTCGATTTTGTCGTCAACGGTTGGTCGGATCCCAATTCTGTCGCTTCTAACGCGTTCCTCGCGTCATTTTACGTTGGAAATAGTCATGAGAAATTCACAGACACGTTTCTGGAGTCGAAAAAATACGAGATCATGCTTTGGGAATACCCTCGATTTTCTCGTCAACGGTTGGTCGGATCCCAATTCTGTCGCTTCTGACGCGTTCCTCGCGTCATTTTACGTTGGAAATAGTCATGAGAAATGCACAGACATGTTTCTGGAGTCCAAAAAACACGAGATCAGGTTTTGCTAATGCCCGCGATTTTCTCGTCAACGGTTGGTCGGATCCCAATTCTGTCGCTTCTGACGCGTTCCTCGCGTCATTTTAAGTCGGAATTAGTCATCAGAAATGCACAGACACGTTTCTGGAGTCGAAAAAACACGAGATCATGCTTTGGGAATATCCTCGATTTTGTGGTCAACGGTTGGTCGGATCCCAAATCTGTCGCTTCTATCGCGTTCCTCGCGTCATTTTACGTTGGAAATAGTCATGAGAAATTCACAAAAACGTTTCTGGAGTCCAAGAAACACGAGATCAGGTTTTGGGAATTGACGCGATTTTCTCCTCAACGGTTGGTCGTATCGCAATTCCGTTTCTTCCAACGTGTTCCTCGAGTCATTTTACGTCGGAAATGGTCGTGAGAAAATCACAAAAACATTCACGGAGTCCACGAATCTCGAATTCAGGTTTTGGGAATGCCCGCGATTTTCTCGTCAACGGTTGGTCGTATCGCAATTCCGTCGCTTCCAACGTATTCCTCGCGTCATTTTACGTCGGAAATAGGCGTGAGAAATTCACAAAAACGTTTCTGGAGTCCAAGAAACACGAGATAAGGTTTTGGGAATGCCCGCGATTTTCTCATCAAGGTTGGTCGTATCGCAATTCCGTCGCTTCCAACGTGTTCCTCGAGTCATTTTACGTCGGAAATGGTCGTGAGAAGTTCACAAAAACATTCACGGAGTCCAGGAATCTCGACTTCAGGTTTTGGGAATACACGCGATTTTCTGGTCAACGGTTGGTCGTATCGCAATTCCGTCGCTTTCAACGTGTTCCTCGCGTCATTTTAGGTCGGAAATAGGCGCTAGAAATTAACAAAAACGTTTCTAGAGTCCAAGAAACACGAGATCAGGTTTTGGGAATGCCCGCGATTTTCTCTTCGACGGTTGGTCGTATTGTAATTCTGTCGCTTCCAACGTGTTCCTCGAGTCATTTTACGTCAGAAATGGTCGTGAGAAAATCACAAAAACATTCACGGAGTCCACGAATCTCGAATTCAGGTTGTGGGAATAGACGCGATTTTCTGGTCAACGGTTGCTCGGATCGTAATTCTGTCGCTTCCAACGTGTTCTTCGCGTCATTTTACGTCGGAAATAGGTGTGAGAAATTCACGAAAACGTTTCTAGAGTCCAAGAAACACGAGATCAGGTTTTGGGAATGCCCGCGATTTTCTCGTCAACGGTTGGTCGTATCGCAATTCCGTCGCTTCCAACGTATTCCTCGCGTCATTTTACGTCGGAAATAGGCGTGAGAAATTCACAAAAACGTTTCTGGAGTCCAAGAAACACGAGATCAGGTTTTGGGAATGCCCGCGATTTTCTCCTCAACGGTTGGTCGTATCGCAATTCCGTCGCTTTCAACGTGTTCCTCGCGTAATTTTACGTCGGAATTAGGCATGAGAAAATCACAAAAACGTTCATGGAGTCCAGGAATCTCGACTTCAGGTTTTGGGAATAGACGCGATTTTCTGGTCAACGGTTGCTCGGATCGTAATTCTGTCGCTGCCAACGTGTTCTTCGCGTCATTTTACGTCGGAAATAGGCGTGAGAAATTCACGAAAACGTTTCTAGAGTCCAAGAAACACGAGATCAGGTTTTGGGAATGCCCGCGATTTTCTCCTCAAGGTTGGTCGTATCGCAATTCCGTCGTTTCCAACGTGTTCCTCGAGTCATTTTACGTCGAAAATGGTCGTGAGAAATTCACAAAAACATTCACGGAGTCCAGGAATCTCGACTTCAGGTTTTGGGAATACACGCGATTTTCTGGTCAACGGTTGGTCGTATCGCAATTCCGTCGCTTTCAACGTGTTCCTCGCGTAATTTTACGTCGGAATTAGGCATGAGAAATTAACAAAAACGTTTCTAGAGTCCAAGAAACACGAGATCAGGTTTTGGGAATGCCCGCGATTTTCTCTTCGACGGTTGGTCGTATTGTAATTCTGTCGCTTCCAACGTGTTCTTCGCGTCATTTTACGTCGGAAATAGGCGTGAGAAATTCACGAAAACGTTTCTAGAGTCCAAGAAACACGAGATCAGGTTTTGGGAATGCCCGCGATTTTCTCTTCGACGGTTGGTCGTATTGTAATTCTGTCGCTTCCAACGTGTTCCTCGAGTCATTTTACGTCGGAAATGGTCGTGAGAAAATCACAAAAACATTCACGGAGTCCACGAATCTCGAATTCAGGTTGTGGGAATAGACGCGATTTTCTGGTCAACGGTTGCTCGGATCGTAATTCTGTCGCTTCCAACGTGTTCCTCGCGTCATTTTACGTCGGAAATAGGCATGAGAAATTCACAAAAACGTTCATGGAGTCCAGGAATCTCGACTTCAGATTTTGGGAATAGACGCGATTTTCTGGTCAACGGTTGCTCGGATCGTAATTCTGTCGCTTCCAACGTGTTCCTCGCGTCATTTTACGTCGGAAATAGGCGCTAGAAATTCACAAAAACGTTTCTGGACTCCAAGAAACACGAGATCAGGTTTTGGGAATGCCCGCGATTTTCCCCTCAACGGTTGGTCGTATCGCAATTCCGTCTCTTCCAACGTGTTCCTCGAGTCATTTTACGTCGGAAATGGTCGTGAGAAATTCACAAAAACATTCACGGAGTCCAGGAATCTCGACTTCAGGTTTTGGGAATACACGCGATTTTCTGGTCAACGGTTGGTCGTATCGCAATTCCGTCGCTTTCAACGTGTTCCTCGCGTAATTTTACGTCGGAATTAGGCATGAGAAATTCACAAAAACGTTCATGGAGTCCAAGAAACACGAGATCAGGTTTTGGGAATGCCCGCGATTTTCTCCTCAACGGTTCGTCGTATCGCAATTCCGTCTCTTCCAACGTGTTCCTCGAGTCATTTTACGTCGAAAATGGTCGTGAGAAATTCACAAAAACATTCACGGAGTCCAGGAATCTCGACTTCAGGTTTTGGGAGTACACGCGATTTTCTGGTCAACGGTTGCTCGGATCGTAATTCTGTCGCTTCCAAAGTGTTCTTCGCGTCATTTTACGTCGGAAATAGGCGTGAGAAATTCACGAAAACGTTTCTAGAGTCCAAGAAACACGAGATCAGGTTTTGGGAATGCCCGCGATTTTCTCTTCGACGGTTGGTCGTATTGTAATTCTGTCGCTTCCAACGTGTTCCTCGAGTCATTTTACGTCGGAAATGGTCGTGAGAAAATCACAAAAACATTCACGGAGTCCACGAATCTCGAATTCAGGTTGTGGGAATAGACGCGATTTTCTGGTCAACGGTTGCTCGGATCGTAATTCTGTCGCTTCCAACGTGTTCCTCGCGTCATTTTACGTCGGAAATAGGCATGAGAAATTCACAAAAACGTTCATGGAGTCCAGGAATCTCGACTTCAGGTTTTGGGAATAGACGCGATTTTCTGGTCAACGGTTGCTCGGATCGTAATTCTGTCGCTTCCAACGTGTTCCTCGCGTCATTTTACGTCGGAAATAGGCGCTAGAAATTCACAAAAACGTTTCTGGACTCCAAGAAACACGAGATCAGGTTTTGGGAATGCCCGCGATTTTCCCCTCAACGGTTGGTCGTATCGCAATTCCGTCTCTTCCAACGTGTTCCTCGAGTCATTTTACGTCGGAAATGGTCGTGAGAAATTCACAAAAACATTCACGGAGTCCAGGAATCTCGACTTCAGGTTTTGGGAATACACGCGATTTTCTGGTCAACGGTTGGTCGTATCGCAATTCCGTCGCTTTCAACGTGTTCCTCGCGTAATTTTACGTCGGAATTAGGCATGAGAAATTCACAAAAACGTTCATGGAGTCCAAGAAACACGAGATCAGGTTTTGGGAATGCCCGCGATTTTCTCCTCAACGGTTGGTCGTATCGCAATTCCGTCTCTTCCAACGTGTTCCTCGAGTCATTTTACGTCGAAAATGGTCGTGAGAAATTCACAAAAACATTCACGGAGTCCAGGAATCTCGACTTCAGGTTTTGGGAGTACACGCGATTTTCTGGTCAACGGTTGCTCGGATCGTAATTCTGTCGCTTCCAAAGTGTTCTTCGCGTCATTTTACGTCGGAAATAGGCGTGAGAAATTCACGAAAACGTTTCTAGAGTCCAAGAAACACGAGATCAGGTTTTGGGAATGCCCGCGATTTTCTCTTCGACGGTTGGTCGTATTGTAATTCTGTCGCTTCCAACGTGTTCCTCGAGTCATTTTACGTCGGAAATAGGCGCTAGAAATTCACAAAAACGTTTCTGGACTCCAAGAAACACGAGATCAGGTTTTGGGAATGCCCGCGATTTTCTCCTCAACGGTTGGTCGTATCGCAATTCTGTCGCTTCCAACGTGTTCCTCGCGCCATTTTGCGTCGGAAATAGGCGTGAGAAATTCACAAAAACGTTTCTGGAGTCCAAGAAACACGAGATCAGGTTTTGGGAATGCCCGCGATTTTCTCATCAAGGTTGGTCGTATCGCAATTCCGTCGCTTCCAACGTGTTCCTCGAGTCATTTTACGTCGGAAATGGTCGTGAGAAGTTCACAAAAACATTCACGGAGTCCAGGAATCTCGACTTCAGGTTTTGGGAATACACGCGATTTTCTGGTCAACGGTTGGTCGTATCGCAATTCCGTCGCTTTCAACGTGTTCCTCGCGTCATTTTAGGTCGGAAATAGGCGCTAGAAATTAACAAAAACGTTTCTAGAGTCCAAGAAACACGAGATCAGGTTTTGGGAATGCCCGCGATTTTCTCTTCGACGGTTGGTCGTATTGTAATTCTGTCGCTTCCAACGTGTTCCTCGAGTCATTTTACGTCGGAAATGGTCGTGAGAAAATCACAAAAACATTCACGGAGTCCACGAATCTCGAATTCAGGTTGTGGGAATAGACGCGATTTTCTGGTCAACGGTTGCTCGGATCGTAATTCTGTCGCTTCCAACGTGTTCTTCGCGTCATTTTACGTCGGAAATAGGTGTGAGAAATTCACGAAAACGTTTCTAGAGTCCAAGAAACACGAGATCAGGTTTTGGGAATGCCCGCGATTTTCTCGTCAACGGTTGGTCGTATCGCAATTCCGTCGCTTCCAACGTATTCCTCGCGTCATTTTACGTCGGAAATAGGCGTGAGAAATTCACAAAAACGTTTCTGGAGTCCAAGAAACACGAGATCAGGTTTTGGGAATGCCCGCGATTTTCTCCTCAACGGTTGGTCGTATCGCAATTCCGTCGCTTTCAACGTGTTCCTCGCGTAATTTTACGTCGGAATTAGGCATGAGAAAATCACAAAAACGTTCATGGAGTCCAGGAATCTCGACTTCAGGTTTTGGGAATAGACGCGATTTTCTGGTCAACGGTTGCTCGGATCGTAATTCTGTCGCTGCCAACGTGTTCTTCGCGTCATTTTACGTCGGAAATAGGCGTGAGAAATTCACGAAAACGTTTCTAGAGTCCAAGAAACACGAGATCAGGTTTTGGGAATGCCCGCGATTTTCTCCTCAAGGTTGGTCGTATCGCAATTCCGTCGTTTCCAACGTGTTCCTCGAGTCATTTTACGTCGAAAATGGTCGTGAGAAATTCACAAAAACATTCACGGAGTCCAGGAATCTCGACTTCAGGTTTTGGGAATACACGCGATTTTCTGGTCAACGGTTGGTCGTATCGCAATTCCGTCGCTTTCAACGTGTTCCTCGCGTAATTTTACGTCGGAATTAGGCATGAGAAATTCACAAAAACGTTCATGGAGTCCAGGAATCTCGACTTCAGGTTTTGGGAATAGACGCGATTTTCTGGTCAACGGTTGCTCGGATCGTAATTCTGTCGCTTCCAACGTGTTCTTCGCGTCATTTTACGTCGGAAATAGGCGTGAGAAATTCACGAAAACGTTTCTAGAGTCCAAGAAACACGAGATCAGGTTTTGGGAATGCCCGCGATTTTCTCTTCGACGGTTGGTCGTATTGTAATTCTGTCGCTTCCAACGTGTTCCTCGAGTCATTTTACGTCGGAAATGGTCGTGAGAAAATCACAAAAACATTCACGGAGTCCACGAATCTCGAATTCAGGTTGTGGGAATAGACGCGATTTTCTGGTCAACGGTTGCTCGGATCGTAATTCTGTCGCTTCCAACGTGTTCCTCGCGTCATTTTACGTCGGAAATAGGCATGAGAAATTCACAAAAACGTTCATGGAGTCCAGGAATCTCGACTTCAGGTTTTGG
Source organism: Crossocerus cetratus (assembly GCA_963675795.1). Lineage (NCBI taxonomy): Eukaryota > Metazoa > Arthropoda > Insecta > Hymenoptera > Crabronidae > Crossocerus > Crossocerus cetratus. The sequence continues at coordinate 8,388,079 of OY776671.1, forward strand.
GAATAGACGCGATTTTCTGGTCAACGGTTGCTCGGATCGTAATTCTGTCGCTTCCAACGTGTTCCTCGCGTCATTTTACGTCGGAAATAGGCGCTAGAAATTCACAAAAACGTTTCTGGACTCCAAGAAACACGAGATCAGGTTTTGGGAATGCCCGCGATTTTCCCCTCAACGGTTGGTCGTATCGCAATTCCGTCTCTTCCAACGTGTTCCTCGAGTCATTTTGCGTCGGAAATGGTCGTGAGAAATTCACAAAAACATTCACGGAGTCCAGGAATCTCGACTTCAGGTTTTGGGAATACACGCGATTTTCTGGTCAACGGTTGGTCGTATCGCAATTCCGTCGCTTTCAACGTGTTCCTCGCGTAATTTTACGTCGGAATTAGGCATGAGAAATTCACAAAAACGTTCATGGAGTCCAAGAAACACGAGATCAGGTTTTGGGAATGCCCGCGATTTTCTCCTCAACGGTTGGTCGTATCGCAATTCCGTCTCTTCCAACGTGTTCCTCGAGTCATTTTACGTCGAAAATGGTCGTGAGAAATTCACAAAAACATTCACGGAGTCCAGGAATCTCGACTTCAGGTTTTGGGAGTACACGCGATTTTCTGGTCAACGGTTGCTCGGATCGTAATTCTGTCGCTTCCAAAGTGTTCTTCGCGTCATTTTACGTCGGAAATAGGCGTGAGAAATTCACGAAAACGTTTCTAGAGTCCAAGAAACACGAGATCAGGTTTTGGGAATGCCCGCGATTTTCTCTTCGACGGTTGGTCGTATTGTAATTCTGTCGCTTCCAACGTGTTCCTCGAGTCATTTTACGTCGGAAATAGGCGCTAGAAATTCACAAAAACGTTTCTGGACTCCAAGAAACACGAGATCAGGTTTTGGGAATGCCCGCGATTTTCTCCTCGACGGTTGGTCGTATCGCAATTCCGTCTCTTCCAACGTGTTCCTCGAGTCATTTTACGTCGGAAATGGTCGTGACAAATTCACAAAAACATTCACGGAGTCCAGGAATCTCGACTTCAGGTTTTGGGAATACACGCGATTTTCTGGTCAACGGTTGGTCGTATCGCAATTCCGTCGCTTTCAACGTGTTCCTCGCGTAATTTTACGTCGGAATTAGGCATGAGAAATTCACAAAAACGTTTCTGGAGTCGAAAAAATACGAGATCATGCTTTGGGAATACCCTCGATTTTCTCGTCAACGGTTGGTCGGATCCCAATTCTGTCGCGTCTAACGCGTTCCTCGCGTCATTTTACGTTGGAAATAATCATGAGAAATGCACAGACACGTTTCTGGAGTCGAAAAAATACGACATCATGCTGTGGGAATATCCTCGATTTTGTCGTCAACGGTTGGTCGGATCCCAATTCTGCCGCTTCTAACGCGTTCCTCCGGTCATTTTAAGTCGGAATTAGTCATCAGAAATGCACAGACACGTTTCTGGAGTCGAAAAAACACGAGATCATGCTTTGGGAATAACCTCGATTTTGTGGTCATCGGTTGGTCGGATCCCAAATCTGTCGCTTCTAACGCGTTCCTCGCGTCATTTTACGTTGGAAATAGTCATGAGAAATTCACAGACACGTTTCTGGAGTCCAAAAAACACGAGATTCATGTTTTGGGAATGCCCGCGATTTTCTCGCTAACGGTTGGTCGGATCCCAATTCTGTCGCTTCTAACGCGTTCCTCGCGTCATTTTACGTTGGAAATAGTCATGAGAAATGCACAGAAAACGTTTCTGGAGTCCAAAAAACACGAGATCAGGTTTTGGTAATGCCCGCGATTTTCTCGTCAACGGTTGGTCGGATCCCAATTCTGTCGCTTCTAACGCGTTCCTCGCGTCATTTTACGTTGGAAATAATCATGAGAAATGCACAGACCCGTTTCTGGAGTCGAAAAAATACGAGATCATGCTTTGGGAATAACCTCCATTTTGTCGTCAACGGTTGGTGGGATCCCAATTCTGTCGCTTCTAACGCGTTCCTCCGGTCATTTTAAGTCGGAATTAGTCATCAGAAATGCACAGACACGTTTCTGGAGTCGAAAAAACACGAGATCATGCTTTGCGAATAACCTCGATTTTGTCGTCAACGGTTGGTCGGATCCCAATTCTGTCGCTTCTAACGCGTTCCTCGCGTCATTTTACGTTGGAAACAGTCATGAGAAATGCACAGACACGTTTCTGGAGTCGAAAAAATACGAGATCATGCTTTGGGAATACCCTCGATTTTGTCGTCAACGGTTGGTCGGATCCCAAATCTATCGCTTCTAACGCGTTCCTCGCGTCATTTTACGTTGGAAATAGTCATGAGAAATTCACAGACACGTTTCTGGAGTCCAAAAAACACGAGATTCATGTTTTGGGAATGCCCGCGATTTTCTCGTTAACGGTTGGTCGGATCCCAATTCTGTCGCTTCTAACGCGTTCCTCGCGTCATTTTACGTTGGAAATAATCATGAGAAATGCACAGACACGTTTCTGGAGTCGAAAAAATACGAGATCATGCTTTGGGAATAACCTCGATTTTGTCGTCAACGGTTGGTGGGATCCCAATTCTGTCGCTTCTAACGCGTTCCTCCGGTCATTTTAAGTCGGAATTAGTCATCAGAAATGCACAGACACGTTTCTGGAGTCGAAAAAACACGAGATCATGCTTTGGGAATAACCTCGATTTTGTCGTCAACGGTTGGTCGGATCCCAATTCTGTCGCTTCTAACGCGTTCCTCGCGTCATTTTATGTTGGAAATAGTCATGAGAAATGCACAGACACGTTTCTGGAGTCGAAAAAATACGAGATCATGCTTTGGGAATACCCTCGATTTTCTCGTCAACGGTTGGTCGGATCCCAATTCTGTCGCGTCTAACGCGTTCCTCGCGTAATTTTACGTTGGAAATAATCATGAGAAATGCACAGACACGTTTCTGGAGTCGAAAAAATACGACATCATGCTGTGGGAATATCCTCGATTTTGTCGTCAACGGTTGGTCGGATCCCAATTCTGTCGCTTCTAACGCGTTCCTCCGGTCATTTTAAGTCGGAATTAGTCATCAGAAATGCACAAACACGTTTCTGGAGTCGAAAAAACACGAGATCATGCTTTGGGAATAACCTCGATTTTGTGGTCAACGGTTGGTCGGATCCCAAATCTGTCGCTTCTAACGCGTTCCTCGCGTCATTTTACGTTGGAAATAGTCATGAGAAATTCACAGACACGTTTCTGGAGTCCAAAAAACACGAGATTCATGTTTTGGGAATGCCCGCGATTTTCTCGTTAACGGTTGGTCGGATCCCAATTCTGTCGCTTCTAACGCGTTCCTCGCGTCATTTTACGTTGGAAATAGTCATGAGAAATGCACAGACAACGTTTCTGGAGTCCAAAAAACACGAGATCAGGTTTTGGTAATGCCCGCGATTTTCTCGTCAACGGTTGGTCGGATCCCAATTCTGTCGCTTCTAACGCGTTCCTCGCGTCATTTTACGTTGGAAATAATCATGAGAAATGCACAGATACGTTTCTGGAGTCGAAAAAATACGAGATCATGCTTTGGGAATAACCTCGATTTTGTCGTCAACGGTTGGTGGGATCCCAATTCTGTCGCTTCTAACGCGTTCCTCCGGCCATTTTAAGTCGGAATTAGTCATCAGAAATGCACAGACCCGTTTCTGGAGTCGAAAAAACACGAGATCATGCTTTGGGAATAACCTCGATTTTGTCGTCAACGGTTCGTCGGATTCCAATTCTGTCGCTTCTAACGCGTTCCTCCGGTCATTTTAAGTCGGAATTAGTCATCAGAAATGCACAGACACGTTTCTGGAGTCGAAAAATATGAGATCATGCTTTGGGAATATCCTCGATTTTGTCGTCAACGGTTAGTCGGATCCCAATTCTGTCGCTTCTAACGCATTCCTCGCGTCATTTTACTTTGGAAATAGTCATGAGAAATGCACAGACACGTTTCTGGAGTCCAAAAAACACGAGATTCATGTTTTGGGAATGCCCGCGATTTTCTCGTTAACGGTTGGTCGGATCCCAATTCTGTCGCTTCTAACGCGTTCCTCGCGTCATTTTACGTTGGAAATAGTCATGAGAAATGCACAGACAATGTTTCTGGAGTCCAAAAAAACACGAGATTCAGGTTTTGGGAATGCCCGCGATTTTCTCGTTAACGGTTGGTCGGATCCCAATTCTGTCGCTTCTAACGCGTTTCTCGCGTCATTTTAAGTCGGAATTAGCCATCAGAAAAGCACAGACACGTTTCTGGAGTCGAAAAAATATGAGATCATGCTTTGGGAATACCCTCGATTTTGTCGTCAACGGTTGGTCGGATCCCAATTCTGTCGCTTCTAACGCGTTCCTCCGGCCATTTTAAGTCGGAATTAGTCATCAGAAATGCACAGACCCGTTTCTGGAGTCGAAAAAACACGAGATCATGCTTTGGGAATAACCTCGATTTTGTCGTCAACGGTTGGTGGGATCCCAATTCTGTCGCTTCTAACGCGTTCCTCCGGCCATTTTAAGTCGGAATTAGTCATCAGAAATGCACAGACCCGTTTCTGGAGTCGAAAAAACACGAGATCATGCTTTGGGAATAACCTCGATTTTGTCGTCAACGGTTCGTCGGATTCCAATTCTGTCGCTTCTAACGCGTTCCTCCGGTCATTTTAAGTCGGAATTAGTCATCAGAAATGCACAGACACGTTTCTGGAGTCGAAAAAATATGAGATCATGCTTTGGGAATATCCTCGATTTTGTCGTCAACGGTTAGTCGGATCCCAATTCTGTCGCTTCTAACGCATTCCTCGCGTCATTTTACTTTGGAAATAGTCATGAGAAATGCACAGACACGTTTCTGGAGTCCAAAAAACACGAGATTCATGTTTTGGGAATGCCCGCGATTTTCTCGTTAACGGTTGGTCGGATCCCAATTCTGTCGCTTCTAACGCGTTCCTCGCGTCATTTTACGTTGGAAATAGTCATGAGAAATGCACAGACAATGTTTCTGGAGTCCAAAAAAACACGAGATTCAGGTTTTGGGAATGCCCGCGATTTTCTCGTTAACGGTTGGTCGGATCCCAATTCTGTCGCTTCTAACGCGTTTCTCGCGTCATTTTAAGTCGGAATTAGCCATCAGAAAAGCACAGACACGTTTCTGGAGTCGAAAAAATATGAGATCATGCTTTGGGAATACCCTCGATTTTGTCGTCAACGGTTGGTCGGATCCCAATTCTGTCGCTTCTAACGCATTCCTCGCGTCATTTTACTTTGGAAATAGTCATGAGAAATGCACAGACACGGTTCTGGAGTCGAAAAAACACGAGATCATGCTTTGGGAATAACCTCGATTTTGTCGTCAACGGTTGGTCGGATCTCAAATCTGTCGCTTCTAACGCGTTCCTCGCGTCATTTTACGTTGGAAATAGTCATGAGAAATTCACAGACACGTTTCTGGAGTCCAAAAAACACGAGATTCAGGTTTTGGGAATGCCCGCGATTTTCCCGCTAACGGTTGGTCGGATTCCAATTCTGTCGCTTCTAACACGTTCCTCCGGTCATTTTAAGTCGGAATTAGTCATGACAAATGCACAGACACGTTTCTGGAGTCGAAAAAATATGAGATCATGCTTTGGGAATATCCTCGATTTTGTCGTCAACGGTTGGTCGGATCCCAATTCTGTCGCTTCTAACGCGTTCCTCGCGTCATTTTACGTTGGAAATAGTCATGAGAAATGCACAGACACGTTTCTGGAGTCGAAAAAATACGAGATTCAGGTTTTGGGAATGCCCGCGATTTTCTCGTTAACGGTTGGTCGGATTCCAATTCTGTCGCTTCTAACACGTTCCTCCGGTCATTTTAAGTCGGAATTAGTCATGAGAAATGCACAGACACGTTTCTGGAGTCGAAAAAATATGAGATCATGCTTTGGGAATTCCCTCGATTTTTTCGTCAACTGTTGGTCGGATCCCACTTCTGTCGCTTCTAACGCATTCCTCGCGTCATTTTACTTTGGAAATAGTCATGAGAAATGCACAGACACGTTTCTGGAGTCGAAAAAATACGAGATCATGCTTTGGGAATACCCTCGATTTTCTCGTCAACGGTTGGTCGGATCCCAATTCTGTCGCGTCTAACGCGTTCCTCGCGTAATTTTACGTTGGAAATAATCATGAGAAATGCACAGACACGTTTCTGGAGTCGAAAAAATACGACATCATGCTGTGGGAATATCCTCGATTTTGTCGTCAACGGTTGGTCGGATCCCAATTCTGTCGCTTCTAACGCGTTCCTCCGGTCATTTTAAGTCGGAATTAGTCATCAGAAATGCACAAACACGTTTCTGGAGTCGAAAAAATACGAGATCATGCTTTGGGAATACCCTCGATTTTCTCGTCAACGGTTGGTCGGATCCCAATTCTGTCGCGTCTAACGCGTTCCTCGCGTAATTTTATGTTGGAAATAGTCATGAGAAATGCACAGACACGTTTCTGGAGTCGAAAAAATACGAGATCATGCTTTGGGAATACCCTCGATTTTCTCGTCAACGGTTGGTCGGATCCCAATTCTGTCGCGTCTAACGCGTTCCTCGCGTAATTTTACGTTGGAAATAATCATGAGAAATGCACAGACACGTTTCTGGAGTCGAAAAAATACGACATCATGCTGTGGGAATATCCTCGATTTTGTCGTCAACGGTTGGTCGGATCCCAATTCTGTCGCTTCTAACGCGTTCCTCCGGTCATTTTAAGTCGGAATTAGTCATCAGAAATGCACAAACACGTTTCTGGAGTCGAAAAAACACGAGATCATGCTTTGGGAATAACCTCGATTTTGTGGTCAACGGTTGGTCGGATCCCAAATCTGTCGCTTCTAACGCGTTCCTCGCGTCATTTTACGTTGGAAATAGTCATGAGAAATTCACAGACACGTTTCTGGAGTCCAAAAAACACGAGATTCATGTTTTGGGAATGCCCGCGATTTTCTCGTTAACGGTTGGTCGGATCCCAATTCTGTCGCTTCTAACGCGTTCCTCGCGTCATTTTACGTTGGAAATAGTCATGAGAAATGCACAGACAACGTTTCTGGAGTCCAAAAAACACGAGATCAGGTTTTGGTAATGCCCGCGATTTTCTCGTCAACGGTTGGTCGGATCCCAATTCTGTCGCTTCTAACGCGTTCCTCGCGTCATTTTACGTTGGAAATAATCATGAGAAATGCACAGATACGTTTCTGGAGTCGAAAAAATACGAGATCATGCTTTGGGAATAACCTCGATTTTGTCGTCAACGGTTGGTGGGATCCCAATTCTGTCGCTTCTAACGCGTTCCTCCGGCCATTTTAAGTCGGAATTAGTCATCAGAAATGCACAGACCCGTTTCTGGAGTCGAAAAATATGAGATCATGCTTTGGGAATATCCTCGATTTTGTCGTCAACGGTTAGTCGGATCCCAATTCTGTCGCTTCTAACGCATTCCTCGCGTCATTTTACTTTGGAAATAGTCATGAGAAATGCACAGACACGTTTCTGGAGTCCAAAAAACACGAGATTCATGTTTTGGGAATGCCCGCGATTTTCTCGTTAACGGTTGGTCGGATCCCAATTCTGTCGCTTCTAACGCGTTCCTCGCGTCATTTTACGTTGGAAATAGTCATGAGAAATGCACAGACAATGTTTCTGGAGTCCAAAAAAACACGAGATTCAGGTTTTGGGAATGCCCGCGATTTTCTCGTTAACGGTTGGTCGGATCCCAATTCTGTCGCTTCTAACGCGTTTCTCGCGTCATTTTAAGTCGGAATTAGCCATCAGAAAAGCACAGACACGTTTCTGGAGTCGAAAAAATATGAGATCATGCTTTGGGAATACCCTCGATTTTGTCGTCAACGGTTGGTCGGATCCCAATTCTGTCGCTTCTAACGCGTTCCTCGCGTCATTTTACGTTGGAAATAATCATGAGAAATGCACAGATACGTTTCTGGAGTCGAAAAAATACGAGATCATGCTTTGGGAATAACCTCGATTTTGTCGTCAACGGTTGGTGGGATCCCAATTCTGTCGCTTCTAACGCGTTCCTCCGGCCATTTTAAGTCGGAATTAGTCATCAGAAATGCACAGACCCGTTTCTGGAGTCGAAAAAACACGAGATCATGCTTTGGGAATAACCTCGATTTTGTCGTCAACGGTTCGTCGGATTCCAATTCTGTCGCTTCTAACGCGTTCCTCCGGTCATTTTAAGTCGGAATTAGTCATCAGAAATGCACAGACACGTTTCTGGAGTCGAAAAAATATGAGATCATGCTTTGGGAATATCCTCGATTTTGTCGTCAACGGTTAGTCGGATCCCAATTCTGTCGCTTCTAACGCATTCCTCGCGTCATTTTACTTTGGAAATAGTCATGAGAAATGCACAGACACGTTTCTGGAGTCCAAAAAACACGAGATTCATGTTTTGGGAATGCCCGCGATTTTCTCGTTAACGGTTGGTCGGATCCCAATTCTGTCGCTTCTAACGCGTTCCTCGCGTCATTTTACGTTGGAAATAGTCATGAGAAATGCACAGACAATGTTTCTGGAGTCCAAAAAAACACGAGATTCAGGTTTTGGGAATGCCCGCGATTTTCTCGTTAACGGTTGGTCGGATCCCAATTCTGTCGCTTCTAACGCGTTTCTCGCGTCATTTTAAGTCGGAATTAGCCATCAGAAAAGCACAGACACGTTTCTGGAGTCGAAAAAATATGAGATCATGCTTTGGGAATACCCTCGATTTTGTCGTCAACGGTTGGTCGGATCCCAATTCTGTCGCTTCTAACGCATTCCTCGCGTCATTTTACTTTGGAAATAGTCATGAGAAATGCACAGACACGGTTCTGGAGTCGAAAAAACACGAGATCATGCTTTGGGAATAACCTCGATTTTGTCGTCAACGGTTGGTCGGATCTCAAATCTGTCGCTTCTAACGCGTTCCTCGCGTCATTTTACGTTGGAAATAGTCATGAGAAATTCACAGACACGTTTCTGGAGTCCAAAAAACACGAGATTCAGGTTTTGGGAATGCCCGCGATTTTCCCGCTAACGGTTGGTCGGATTCCAATTCTGTCGCTTCTAACACGTTCCTCCGGTCATTTTAAGTCGGAATTAGTCATGACAAATGCACAGACACGTTTCTGGAGTCGAAAAAATATGAGATCATGCTTTGGGAATATCCTCGATTTTGTCGTCAACGGTTGGTCGGATCCCAATTCTGTCGCTTCTAACGCGTTCCTCGCGTCATTTTACGTTGGAAATAGTCATGAGAAATGCACAGACACGTTTCTGGAGTCGAAAAAATACGAGATAGTGCTTTGGGAATACCCTCGATTTTGTCGTCAACGGTTGGTCGGATCCCAAATCTATCGCTTCTAACGCGTTCCTCGCGTCATTTTACGTTGGAAATAGTCATGAGAAATTCACAGACACGTTTCTGGAGTCCAAAAAACACGAGATTCAGGTTTTGGGAATGCCCGCGATTTTCTCGTTAACGGTTGGTCGGATTCCAATTCTGTCGCTTCTAACACGTTCCTCCGGTCATTTTAAGTCGGAATTAGTCATGAGAAATGCACAGACACGTTTCTGGAGTCGAAAAAATATGAGATCATGCTTTGGGAATTCCCTCGATTTTTTCGTCAACTGTTGGTCGGATCCCACTTCTGTCGCTTCTAACGCATTCCTCGCGTCATTTTACTTTGGAAATAGTCATGAGAAATGCACAGACACGTTTCTGGAGTCCAAAAAACACGAGATTCATGTTTTGGGAATGCCCGCGATTTTCTCGTTAACGGTTGGTCGGATCCCAATTCTGTCGCTTCTAACGCGTTCCTCGCGTCATTTTACGTTGGAAATAATCATGAGAAATGCACAGACACGTTTCTGGAGTCGAAAAAATACGATATCATGCTTTGGGAATAACCTCGATTTTGTCGTCAACGGTTGGTGGGATCCCAATTCTGTCGCTTCTAACGCGTTCCTCCGGTCATTTTAAGTCGGAATTAGTCATCAGAAATGCACAGACACGTTTCTGGAGTCGAAAAAACACGAGATCATGCTTTGGGAATAACCTCGATTTTGTCGTCAACGGTTGGTCGGATCCCAATTCTGTCGCTTCTAACGCGTTCCTCGCGTCATTTTATGTTGGAAATAGTCATGAGAAATGCACAGACACGTTTCTGGAGTCGAAAAAATACGAGATCATGCTTTGGGAATACCCTCGATTTTCTCGTCAACGGTTGGTCGGATCCCAATTCTGTCGCGTCTAACGCGTTCCTCGCGTCATTTTAAGTCGGAATTAGCCATCAGAAAAGCACAGACACGTTTCTGGAGTCGAAAAAATATGAGATCATGCTTTGGGAATACCCTCGATTTTGTCGTCAACGGTTGGTCGGATCCCAATTCTGTCGCTTCTAACGCATTCCTCGCGTCATTTTACTTTGGAAATAGTCATGAGAAATGCACAGACACGGTTCTGGAGTCGAAAAAACACGAGATCATGCTTTGGGAATAACCTCGATTTTGTCGTCAACGGTTGGTCGGATCTCAAATCTGTCGCTTCTAACGCGTTCCTCGCGTCATTTTACGTTGGAAATAGTCATGAGAAATTCACAGACACGTTTCTGGAGTCCAAAAAACACGAGATTCAGGTTTTGGGAATGCCCGCGATTTTCCCGCTAACGGTTGGTCGGATTCCAATTCTGTCGCTTCTAACACGTTCCTCCGGTCATTTTAAGTCGGAATTAGTCATGACAAATGCACAGACACGTTTCTGGAGTCGAAAAAATATGAGATCATGCTTTGGGAATATCCTCGATTTTGTCGTCAACGGTTGGTCGGATCCCAATTCTGTCGCTTCTAACGCGTTCCTCGCGTCATTTTACGTTGGAAATAGTCATGAGAAATGCACAGACACGTTTCTGGAGTCCAAAAAACACGAGATTCATGTTTTGGGAATGCCCGCGATTTTCTCGTTAACGGTTGGTCGGATCCCAATTCTGTCGCTTCTAACGCGTTCCTCGCGTCATTTTACGTTGGAAATAGTCATGAGAAATGCACAGACAATGTTTCTGGAGTCCAAAAAAACACGAGATTCAGGTTTTGGGAATGCCCGCGATTTTCTCGTTAACGGTTGGTCGGATCCCAATTCTGTCGCTTCTAACGCGTTTCTCGCGTCATTTTAAGTCGGAATTAGCCATCAGAAAAGCACAGACACGTTTCTGGAGTCGAAAAAATATGAGATCATGCTTTGGGAATACCCTCGATTTTGTCGTCAACGGTTGGTCGGATCCCAATTCTGTCGCTTCTAACGCATTCCTCGCGTCATTTTACTTTGGAAATAGTCATGAGAAATGCACAGACACGGTTCTGGAGTCGAAAAAACACGAGATCATGCTTTGGGAATAACCTCGATTTTGTCGTCAACGGTTGGTCGGATCTCAAATCTGTCGCTTCTAACGCGTTCCTCGCGTCATTTTACGTTGGAAATAGTCATGAGAAATTCACAGACACGTTTCTGGAGTCCAAAAAACACGAGATTCAGGTTTTGGGAATGCCCGCGATTTTCCCGCTAACGGTTGGTCGGATTCCAATTCTGTCGCTTCTAACACGTTCCTCCGGTCATTTTAAGTCGGAATTAGTCATGACAAATGCACAGACACGTTTCTGGAGTCGAAAAAATATGAGATCATGCTTTGGGAATATCCTCGATTTTGTCGTCAACGGTTGGTCGGATCCCAATTCTGTCGCTTCTAACGCGTTCCTCGCGTCATTTTACGTTGGAAATAGTCATGAGAAATGCACAGACACGTTTCTGGAGTCGAAAAAATACGAGATAGTGCTTTGGGAATACCCTCGATTTTGTCGTCAACGGTTGGTCGGATCCCAAATCTATCGCTTCTAACGCGTTCCTCGCGTCATTTTACGTTGGAAATAGTCATGAGAAATTCACAGACACGTTTCTGGAGTCCAAAAAACACGAGATTCAGGTTTTGGGAATGCCCGCGATTTTCTCGTTAACGGTTGGTCGGATTCCAATTCTGTCGCTTCTAACGCGTTCCTCCGGCCATTTTAAGTCGGAATTAGTCATCAGAAATGCACAGACCCGTTTCTGGAGTCGAAAAAACACGAGATCATGCTTTGGGAATAACCTCGATTTTGTCGTCAACGGTTCGTCGGATTCCAATTCTGTCGCTTCTAACGCGTTCCTCCGGTCATTTTAAGTCGGAATTAGTCATCAGAAATGCACAGACACGTTTCTGGAGTCGAAAAAATATGAGATCATGCTTTGGGAATATCCTCGATTTTGTCGTCAACGGTTAGTCGGATCCCAATTCTGTCGCTTCTAACGCATTCCTCGCGTCATTTTACTTTGGAAATAGTCATGAGAAATGCACAGACACGTTTCTGGAGTCCAAAAAACACGAGATTCATGTTTTGGGAATGCCCGCGATTTTCTCGTTAACGGTTGGTCGGATCCCAATTCTGTCGCTTCTAACGCGTTCCTCGCGTCATTTTACGTTGGAAATAGTCATGAGAAATGCACAGACAATGTTTCTGGAGTCCAAAAAAACACGAGATTCAGGTTTTGGGAATGCCCGCGATTTTCTCGTTAACGGTTGGTCGGATCCCAATTCTGTCGCTTCTAACGCGTTTCTCGCGTCATTTTAAGTCGGAATTAGCCATCAGAAAAGCACAGACACGTTTCTGGAGTCGAAAAAATATGAGATCATGCTTTGGGAATACCCTCGATTTTGTCGTCAACGGTTGGTCGGATCCCAATTCTGTCGCTTCTAACGCATTCCTCGCGTCATTTTACTTTGGAAATAGTCATGAGAAATGCACAGACACGGTTCTGGAGTCGAAAAAACACGAGATCATGCTTTGGGAATAACCTCGATTTTGTCGTCAACGGTTGGTCGGATCTCAAATCTGTCGCTTCTAACGCGTTCCTCGCGTCATTTTACGTTGGAAATAGTCATGAGAAATTCACAGACACGTTTCTGGAGTCCAAAAAACACGAGATTCAGGTTTTGGGAATGCCCGCGATTTTCCCGCTAACGGTTGGTCGGATTCCAATTCTGTCGCTTCTAACACGTTCCTCCGGTCATTTTAAGTCGGAATTAGTCATGACAAATGCACAGACACGTTTCTGGAGTCGAAAAAATATGAGATCATGCTTTGGGAATATCCTCGATTTTGTCGTCAACGGTTGGTCGGATCCCAATTCTGTCGCTTCTAACGCGTTCCTCGCGTCATTTTACGTTGGAAATAGTCATGAGAAATGCACAGACACGTTTCTGGAGTCGAAAAAATACGAGATAGTGCTTTGGGAATACCCTCGATTTTGTCGTCAACGGTTGGTCGGATCCCAAATCTATCGCTTCTAACGCGTTCCTCGCGTCATTTTACGTTGGAAATAGTCATGAGAAATTCACAGACACGTTTCTGGAGTCCAAAAAACACGAGATTCAGGTTTTGGGAATGCCCGCGATTTTCTCGTTAACGGTTGGTCGGATTCCAATTCTGTCGCTTCTAACACGTTCCTCCGGTCATTTTAAGTCGGAATTAGTCATGAGAAATGCACAGACACGTTTCTGGAGTCGAAAAAATATGAGATCATGCTTTGGGAATACCCTCGATTTTTTCGTCAACTGTTGGTCGGATCCCACTTCTGTCGCTTCTAACGCATTCCTCGCGTCATTTTACTTTGGAAATAGTCATGAGAAATGCACAGACACGTTTCTGGAGTCCAAAAAACACGAGATTCATGTTTTGGGAATGCCCGCGATTTTCTCGTTAACGGTTGGTCGGATCCCAATTCTGTCGCTTCTAACGCGTTCCTCGCGTCATTTTACGTTGGAAATAATCATGAGAAATGCACAGACACGTTTCTGGAGTCGAAAAAATACGAGATCATGCTTTGGGAATAACCTCGATTTTGTCGTCAACGGTTGGTGGGATCCCAATTCTGTCGCTTCTAACGCGTTCCTCCGGTCATTTTAAGTCGGAATTAGTCATCAGATATGCACAGACACGTTTCTGGAGTCGAAAAAACACGAGATCATGCTTTGGGAATAACCTCGATTTTGTCGTCAACGGTTGGTCGGATCCCAATTCTGTCGCTTCTAACGCGTTCCTCGCGTCATTTTATGTTGGAAATACTCATGAGAAATGCACAGACACGTTTCTGGAGTCGAAAAAACACGAGATCATGCTTTGGGAATAACCTCGATTTTGTCGTCAACGGTTGGTCGGATCCCAATTCTGTCGCTTCTAACGCGTTCCTCGCGTCATTTTATGTTGGAAATAGTCATGAGAAATGCACAGACACGTTTCTGGAGTCGAAAAAATACGACATCATGCTGTGGGAATATCCTCGATTTTGTCGTCAACGGTTGGTCGGATCCCAATTCTGTCGCTTCTAACGCGTTCCTCCGGTCATTTTAAGTCGGAATTAGTCATCAGAAATGCACAAACACGTTTCTGGAGTCGAAAAAACACGAGATCATGCTTTGGGAATAACCTCGATTTTGTGGTCAACGGTTGGTCGGATCCCAAATCTGTCGCTTCTAACGCGTTCCTCGCGTCATTTTACGTTGGAAATAGTCATGAGAAATTCACAGACACGTTTCTGGAGTCCAAAAAACACGAGATTCATGTTTTGGGAATGCCCGCGATTTTCTCGTTAACGGTTGGTCGGATCCCAATTCTGTCGCTTCTAACGCGTTCCTCGCGTCATTTTACGTTGGAAATAGTCATGAGAAATGCACAGACAACGTTTCTGGAGTCCAAAAAACACGAGATCAGGTTTTGGTAATGCCCGCGATTTTCTCGTCAACGGTTGGTCGGATCCCAATTCTGTCGCTTCTAACGCGTTCCTCGCGTCATTTTACGTTGGAAATAATCATGAGAAATGCACAGATACGTTTCTGGAGTCGAAAAAATACGAGATCATGCTTTGGGAATAACCTCGATTTTGTCGTCAACGGTTGGTGGGATCCCATTTCTGTCGCTTCTAACGCGTTCCTCCGGCCATTTTAAGTCGGAATTAGTCATCAGAAATGCACAGACCCGTTTCTGGAGTCGAAAAAACACGAGATCATGCTTTGGGAATAACCTCGATTTTGTCGTCAACGGTTCGTCGGATTCCAATTCTGTCGCTTCTAACGCGTTCCTCCGGTCATTTTAAGTCGGAATTAGTCATCAGAAATGCACAGACACGTTTCTGGAGTCGAAAAAATATGAGATCATGCTTTGGGAATATCCTCGATTTTGTCGTCAACGGTTAGTCGGATCCCAATTCTGTCGCTTCTAACGCATTCCTCGCGTCATTTTACTTTGGAAATAGTCATGAGAAATGCACAGACACGTTTCTGGAGTCCAAAAAACACGAGATTCATGTTTTGGGAATGCCCGCGATTTTCTCGTTAACGGTTGGTCGGATCCCAATTCTGTCGCTTCTAACGCGTTCCTCGCGTCATTTTACGTTGGAAATAGTCATGAGAAATGCACAGACAATGTTTCTGGAGTCCAAAAAAACACGAGATTCAGGTTTTGGGAATGCCCGCGATTTTCTCGTTAACGGTTGGTCGGATCCCAATTCTGTCGCTTCTAACGCGTTTCTCGCGTCATTTTAAGTCGGAATTAGCCATCAGAAAAGCACAGACACGTTTCTGGAGTCGAAAAAATATGAGATCATGCTTTGGGAATACCCTCGATTTTGTCGTCAACGGTTGGTCGGATCCCAATTCTGTCGCTTCTAACGCATTCCTCGCGTCATTTTACTTTGGAAATAGTCATGAGAAATGCACAGACACGGTTCTGGAGTCGAAAAAACACGAGATCATGCTTTGGGAATAACCTCGATTTTGTCGTCAACGGTTGGTCGGATCTCAAATCTGTCGCTTCTAACGCGTTCCTCGCGTCATTTTACGTTGGAAATAGTCATGAGAAATTCACAGACACGTTTCTGGAGTCCAAAAAACACGAGATTCAGGTTTTGGGAATGCCCGCGATTTTCCCGCTAACGGTTGGTCGGATTCCAATTCTGTCGCTTCTAACACGTTCCTCCGGTCATTTTAAGTCGGAATTAGTCATGACAAATGCACAGACACGTTTCTGGAGTCGAAAAAATATGAGATCATGCTTTGGGAATATCCTCGATTTTGTCGTCAACGGTTGGTCGGATCCCAATTCTGTCGCTTCTAACGCGTTCCTCGCGTCATTTTACGTTGGAAATAGTCATGAGAAATGCACAGACACGTTTCTGGAGTCGAAAAAATACGAGATAGTGCTTTGGGAATACCCTCGATTTTGTCGTCAACGGTTGGTCGGATCCCAAATCTATCGCTTCTAACGCGTTCCTCGCGTCATTTTACGTTGGAAATAGTCATGAGAAATTCACAGACACGTTTCTGGAGTCCAAAAAACACGAGATTCAGGTTTTGGGAATGCCCGCGATTTTCTCGTTAACGGTTGGTCGGATTCCAATTCTGTCGCTTCTAACACGTTCCTCCGGTCATTTTAAGTCGGAATTAGTCATGAGAAATGCACAGACACGTTTCTGGAGTCGAAAAAATATGAGATCATGCTTTGGGAATCCCCTCGAT